>CM057450.1:1201586359-1202214692 GCA_016271365.2 Neoceratodus forsteri | reverse complement strand
GTTACTTGGATGTATTGTAATCTTGTTTTGTAGTATCTCTCCAGGCTTCACCACCCCACCACTCTACTAATTAATAAGAGTTTTTAAATTGTGGAGTTTTGTGCTACAGTTCATTGGGGAAGTATAGCCGTTGGCATTCGCGTTCCCATACAGTTTTGTATTGGTTATCTCACACAGAATCACGTTCTTCATCATCACAGTCACAAATGCAGTCACAATTCACGATCACGTCACGAATCACGAAATACATTTTTTTGCTAGTTACTTGCATGTATTGTAAGCCTGTTTTGTAGTATCTCTCCAGGCTTCGCCCAATCACCACCACTGTACTCATTAATAAGAGCTTTTAAATTGGGAAGTTTTATGATACAGGCTCAGCTCATTGGAGAAGTACAGCCATAGGCATTCATGTTCCTTCCTGTACAGCATGTGGGTTACAGCACTGTAAGTAGTGGTGGGCAAAGTGGTCCCAATTCACTCCGCGAATCACGCGGAATCTGCGGAGCACTCTGCAATGTGAAGTGGAGTACTTCATGTCATAATGAGGAATGCGAAGTCCATTGAAACCAATGACTTTGCATTATTCCACCTTCCCCAAACCACTTTGCCACCAATTTTAAGGTGAAGTACATTGAAATCAATGTACTTTGCCTCACTTCGCCTTGTAATTGAGCTCCAAATGAAATTCTGCAATGATTCATGGGATTGCAGGTCACATTTGCTCAAAATTTAGTACATCGATTGTAGGAAACCCTTCTGTGCTCATATCATCGAGTGTTTATTGTTTGTGTGTGGATTTTGAATGTTAATTTAGAACAGTCAGTCTGTGAACTGTGAAATGTGCTTTGGGGGAGGGGTGTATTTGTGGTGTAGGTACATTAACTGGGAGAAAAGGGCAGTCTTTCTGTTTTGGTTATATTTTTCTTGTATAACTGTGTTAATGTACACAATAATATTTTCAGTAATTCTTGAAATGTTTTTGCTGATTGTTGTGGTGCAGCAGTGTATAATTTGTTTAAAACATTTGGTTATATTAATAAAGGTTTTCAATTTGCTACGCATTACTTGTAGTGTGTGTGAGTGTGTGTGCAATGCATGCCATTAAAATCAGACATCTTTTACTGTGCCACAGAGTAATTGCAGCAGTGTTAATCTGCTATCCACTGCATCTGCATGAACTTTTTGTACTGCTTTGTGGTATCTTTACTGGTAGTGGATTGTTACTGCCATGCACTAATCCCCCAACTGGCAAAAGGTATTCCTTTCCAGATTTGGGTTTGTGAGTTGTTGTGAGCACTGGTTAGGTGTTGTGCCTTTTCATATGCATCTCTTGAGTGTGCAGTGCAAACTTAATCTGTCTGTGCATTTGCAGTGCACTATTAATTCTGGGAGACCTTGCATTTGTTGTTATACTCTCATTTCACTTTGTCAGCACTGGGGAGTTTTCTGGACTCAAGACAGTAGCATTTTGGGGATGCACATTGATTCTGGTGACTGAGTGTGACCACTGCACACATGACTGAGTGCGCTATTAATTCTGGGAGACTTTACATTTCTTGCTGTGCTCTCATTTCACTTTGTCAGCACTGGGAAGTTTTCTGGACACAAGACAGTAGCATTTTGGGGATGCACATTAATTCTGGTGACTGTGTTTGGGGGGCTGCCAATATTGTTGTCACTTCACCTTAGTTTGCATTAAGGCGGAATGACATTGTGAAATAATAATTACAAGGCAAAGTGAGCCTTTCATATGGGTCACTCCACGTAGTGAGATGACAAAGTGAAGTGCCCACTTCATGGGCACTTCACCAACAGAATTTAAATTTGCTGCATCTCTAATTGTACTACTTCATGCTGGTGGAAATCTCATCCATGAAGGAGATGATAATATAGATATCAGCGTTGAAAGCCATTGGTGGAAAGGATACCTTCCATTCAATGGCTAGAGTTGCATTTTAAGAACAGTCTGCAGAAAGTCCAGCATCACAAGAAATATCACTGAAGCATGGGAAAGTCACTTACCCTCCCCTGGCTATCAGAGTCTCTTATGCAGTGTGCAGCATTTGAAAAACCTTGAACACATCCAGAACTGACTCATCATGGAAAAGTACTTGAGAAAACAAACTCCTGTCACCTACAAGTGAAAGCTGTCTGAGATCTTTCCTGGGGCCAGATATTCAAAGACTTGCAAGGAACAAACTATTTTATGAAGATTGGGCCAATTGTGCTCAGCTGCAATATTCAAAGAGCAAATAGTCTTGAGCCTAATGTGATAGCACTGGTGCTAAAAAATAATGTATGCAGGGGACCGACTAGGGGTGGGGACAGGAATACTGACACGAAGATATTCAAAACAATAACGTCGCACTACAGCCGGTAGCTTGACTTGTAGCATGATGCTAAATACTGCCATTGAAAAGCTTGCAGCAACTCCAGGATGGAGGGGCATGGACACAGCAGCAGTGCATGCTGCATGGAGCTCTGAGGGATGCAAACTGGTGGTCCAGTGGACCCCCAATGCATGATGTCCCTGTTAAGCACTGAAGAAATAGAGTCCCCCATCCACAGATTGTGCAGTGGCCCCCCCTGATCACTGATCCCTGACACAGTCCCTATTCATTGAAGTTCATTCCCAATGATAGTCCAGTGGCCCCTCCACCCCACCCTCAATCACTGATCCCTGACATGTATTGAGCATGGAACACATTATCCCATTAGTCTAGTGCCCCCCATCCCTATCTCCCATGATTATTATTTAATATTTCCTGGTTGTCCAGTGGACGACCAGCCCCAATCCTCCTTATCATGCAACCTCCAAATACCTGGTGGTCTAGTGGACCCCCCACAACCCCCCGTGCCTACAACCCCACTCTCCCCATCCTGTACCTGAGCTGGTGACTGGCTCAGCCCACTGCTCACCTCTGTAGCCAGCCACTGACTGAGCTCTGAATGAGCATGTACTGTAGTATGCACTAATTCAGAGCCCAGTTGGTGACTGGCTGCAGAGGTGAGTGGTGGGCTGAGCCAGTTGCTGACTCAGGTACAGGATGGGGAGGAGTGGGATGGTAGGCACTGTGGGGGGGTGATGGGGGGTCCACTAGACCATCAGTTATATGGGGGTCGCATGATATCAGGGATCGGGGCTGTCGCAGTCCACTGGACCACCAGGGATAATTAGAGCAGCAGTGCAACGAAATTAGGCAAACATTTTGACCCTACCGTGTTTGTCACTGTTAAATATTCCAGATATCCTTCCATTTAATATGGGGTTAGAATTGTTTAGTTCCACAACAAACCAAGTATATTATAAATGTTTTCATTCATTTTTTTTCTGAAGAAAAAATGATGGCAGCCACATTTGGCTTACACTTAGCATTACAGACCTGGCAAAGGTTAGGCTCATGAAAATGAAAATAAAAAACAATAAAAATCCATGGTGAGCAGCAAAGGAGGTACCTAGAAAAGTAGATTTAACAGGCCTGCTAATATTTTTATTAGTTTAGCTAAAACAATCATTTTGGAAAAATAGTTTTTTGTTTGTTTGTTTAGTTTATTTATTTACTTCCTCGACTGGGGAGGTTGTGCCTTTGTTCTCCCCTTCCAGCCAACCTTCATGCTGCTGCCCGGTCATGGACAGAGCTCAGACCTCCCATCACAACTCCCTCTGGCCGCATTGCAGCGGGTACTTATCCCACCACTGTGGAGACCAGGAGGGTGCACCCAGGAGGGAGCTGACTTGTGTGCGATGGTGGCAGTGCCATTGGGGCAGCCATCATGCTGCCTAGAATTTTTCTTGTGGTGGTTCTCCTCTGCAGAAAGGGGCATGCAATGACACCAGTGGGAGGAGCATGCATGCGTCTGCACGTGCTCCACCTGGTGTCTTCTCCCTCCTGCCCCTCTTGCTGCAACATCAGTGCACTGCCCCCCAGTCTCCAGTAGGGGCCAGCCACACACTGACCATGGATGTCTCCCCTCCCTGGAGAAGGAGAGCAGTCCTCCAGATGCTCAATCCTTCTCCAACCCTGCCAACCCCCGTCAGCCCATACTCATTCCTGAACACGGGTCACTAGCGCAGCATGAGGTAAGGCATCCAGCACCTCAGTGCCACTGGGACAGCACGGAAACATCGTTTTTAGTTGCACTGCTGCTTTAAACATTACTATTGGGAGATCAGGGCAGGGGGGCACTAGACTAATGGGACAATGCGTTCCATGCTCAATATATGTGTCGGGGATTGGTGATCAGTGGTGGGAGGCCACTAGACTACCATGGAAACATAGAAACATACAGTGGCGTGAAAAAGTATTTGCCCCCTTCCTGATTTTCTCTATTATTGCATATTTGTAACACTGGATGTTTTCAGGTCTTTAGACAAAATATAATATTAGATAAAGGGAACCTGAGTGGACAAATAACACTTTTTTTTTTTACTTATTTCATTTATTTAATGAAAAAGTTAACCAACACCAACTGGCACTGTGTGAAAAAATTGCCCCTAGTTAAATCAACCCAATTAAAGGGATAATTAGAGTCAGCTGATTGAACACAGCCAGGCTTGATTACAGCCAGCCCTGCTCAATATAAACCTCACTTATTTTGGCCCTTACCATCAGAGTCACATTGCCAGCTCAAAGATTCAACAAGCACATTATGCCTTGATCAAAGGAAGTTCCTGAAAAGATCAGAAAACATTTTGTTGCCCTCTATCAGTCTGGAAAGGGTTACAAAGCTATTTCTAAGGCTCTGGGACTCCATCGAACCACAATGAGAGCCATAATCTCCAAATGGAGAACACTTGGAACAGTAGTGACCCTTCCGGAGTGGGCAGCCTGCCAAAATTACTCCAAGGGCGCAGTGTAAAATCATCCAAGAAGTCTCAAAGGATCTAAAACAACATCCAAAGAACTGCAGGCTTCTCTTGCCTCAGCTACGGTCAGTGTTCATGACTCCATAATCAGAAAGAGACTGGGCAAAATGGGCTTCATGTGAGAGTAGCAAGGCGGAAACCACTGCTAACCAAGAAGAACATAAATGCTCGTCTCATTTGCCAAAAGCACCTGGATGATCCACAAGCCTTTTGGGAAAATGTTCTATGGACAGATGAGTCCAAAGTGGAACTTTTGGACAACAAGGATCCCATAATGTCTGTAAAGCAAACACAGCATTCCACAGTAAGAACACATACCAACAGTCAAACATGGTGGTGGTAGTGTGATGGTGTGGGGATGCTTGCTGCCTAAGGACCTGGATGACTTGCCATAATTAAAGGAACCATGAATTCTGCTCTGTACCAGAAAAATTCTTAAGGAGAATGTCCAGTCATCCTTCCAGCTGAAGCTGAAGCGTAGTTGGGTCATGCAGCAAGACAATGATCCAAAACACAAAAGCAAGTCCACATCAGAATGGCTAAAAAGAAGTAAAATTAATGTTTTAGAGTGGCCTAGTCAAAGTCCAGACTTAAACCCAATAGAGATGCTGTGGCAGGACCTGAAATGAGCAGTTCATGCTCGAAAACCCACCAAATGTTACTGAATTAAAGCAGTTCTGCGAGGAAGAGTGGGTTAAAATTCCTCCACAGCGATGTGAAAGACTGATATTGAATTATAGGAAGTGTTTGGTTGCAGTCATTGCAGCTAAATGTGGCGTAACCAGTTATTAAGTGTAAGGGGGCAATTACTTTTTCACACAGTGCCAATTGGTGTTGGTTAACTTTTTTTCATTAAATAAGTGAAATAAAAAAAAAAACAAGTGTTATTTGTTCACTCAGGTTCCCTTTATCTAATATTACATTTTGTCTAAAGACCTGAAAACATCCAGTGTGACAAATATGCAATAATAGAGAAAATCAGGAAGGGGGCAAATACTTTTTCACGCCACTGTAGAATCTGTCAGCAGATAAAGACCATACAGCCCACCTAGTCTGTCCATTTTCCTACTTGGTTTGGCAATCCCTACTCTTATCTGGACTGCTTTTCCCCTGCTCCACTGTACAGCATGGTGCCTTTATGCTTATCCCATGTACTTTTGAATCCCTGTACTATTTTCGCTTCCACTACCTCCGCTGGTAGGCTGTTCCACTGATCCTCCTCCTCCCTCTTTGTGAAAAAATACTTCCTAGCATTCCCCCAAGACTCCCTCCCTCCCTCCAGCCTTATGTTATGCCCCCTTGTCCTTGTGCACTTTCGTCTCTGAAATAAGCTCCCCTCCTGTACTTTGTTTGTTCCTCTAAGGTATTTGAAACTCTCTGTCATATCCCCTCTCTCCTTTCTTTCCTCCAGTGAATAGCTGTTTAGTTCCTTGAGTCTTTCCTCATAAGGTTTGTGGTGCAGTCCATGTATAATTTTTGTTGCTTTTCTCTGGACTGCTTCCATTCTGCCTATGTCCTTCCTGAGATGTGGTCTCCAGAACTGGACACAGTATTCCAGATGAGGCCTCACCAGTGATTAAAACAGTGGCATCACCACTTCACTCCTCCTACTGGTTATGCCCTTCCTATACACCCCAGCATTCTGCTTGCCTTCCCTTTTGCTTTTTGCATTATTTGGCTGACTTCAGGTTATCGGATATGATAACCCCCAGGTCTGTCTCCTGACTTGTGGTGGCTAGAACCTGCCCCCATCCTGTATTCCTCTCTTGGGTTTCCATGTCCCAGGTGCATTATCTTGCACTTCTTAGCATTGAAACCAACTGCCAAACCCTTGACCATTCCTCAAGTAGTCTTAGGTCATTTCTCATTTTATCTAGCCCCTCCTATGTTGTCGACTCTGTTACAGATCCTTGGTGTCATCTGTGAACAAGCATACTTTCCCCTCCAGTCCCTCTGTAATGTCACTTATGAAGACATTGAATAGAACTGGACCCAACACTGATCTCTGTGGAACCCGCTGGTCACCTCCCCCTCTTCTGATTTTATGCCATTTACTACCACCCACTGGGTCCTGCCTTTTAGCCAGTTACCAATCCATTTTACCACTTTAGAGCCACACCCAGATTCCACAATTTGTTAAGCAACCTTCTATGATGAATGGTGTTGAAGGCCTTATTGAAATCCAGGTAGCCCACACCGCCTTCCTAATCTACCACCCTGGTCACCCAGTCAAAGAAATCGATAAGGTTAGTCTGACAGGACCTACCCTCAGTGAATCCATGCTGCCTTGGGTCTTTTGCACCACTTGACTCCAGGAACTTCACTACCCTTTCCTTAAGCAGGGACTCCATCAGCTTCCCCACCACTGAGGTCAGGCTTACAGGTCTGTAATTGTCTGCTTCCTCCCTACTTCCAGTCTTGTGCAGGAGGACCACCTCTGCCCTCTTCCAGTCCCCAGGTACCTCCCCCGTCTCTAGTGATTGGTTGAATAGTGTTGTAGCAGACCTGCTAGGACTTCTCTGACTTCCTTCAATACTCTAGGGCCGGGGCTCTCAAATGGTGAGGCCAGCCTCCCTTGGGAGGCCCCAACCTGTTCAGGGGAGGCTCAAGCGAGTCTGAAAAAGTACTGTATTTAAATTTTGAGTGTTACATATTTTGTGTGAAGAGATGAAGCAAATTGAAAGAGGATAATAGTAAGTAGATTTTATATTTTTATTTACTAATAAGTGACAGGGGAAGGTGAATGAGTGAAGGCTCATTTCAGATGTACCCGGGGAAGGGTAGGAAGTGAATACATTTCAAAAGGTAACTGCAAAACAATCAAGAAATACACAATGAACAATAGTGCAAACAAATATGAATAATAAACTAATAATGAGTGGTGGTAAATCATCAATTTGTAGACTGATGGCAGAACAGCCCAAATACAAGGGTTGAGCATAGAAGTGCTAAGAGCAATAGCAGGAAGGAGCAAAGTAATCCCAGAGAAATTGTTTAGGAGGAGGAGAGGTAAAGCATGTAGGAAGGTTATTTCATATACAGAGGAAACAAAAAAAGTAGTCTGACTCATGAAGATACTACAACAAGGGGTAACAATGGTTCAAGAATGAAAATAGTGGAGCAAGTAGGCTGGCCTGTGGAGGGGGGTTACAATAAGCTGAATAACAATATTTATTTAATTTATTTGTTATTCAGATAACACCTTTGAGCACACAGGAGCTCTTTTTCAAAGGTTCCACGCCAGTATAAGACAAATAACTGATTGTGAGCCAAGTACTCAAAGGGGTTTCAGTTTATTCATGGTGTACTGCAAAGTATAGTATGTTATTTTTCTTTGGGAGGCCCAGATTATTTCAGTTTTGGGGAGGATCAAAATCTTTTCCATGGATTTGGGGAGGCAAACTGTGACAAAGTCTAAGAACTATTGCTCTAGGGTGAATCCTACTGATTACACACACACACACACACACACATATATATACATATATATATATCTATATCTATATATATATATATATATATATATATATATATATATATATATATATATATAAAGATAGATAGATAGATAGATATATAGATAATAGGGGAGGCGATGCCCCTATAGTTAGGGTTGAGTAGGCACTTTAATGTTAAACCTCAACTTTTGCATTAATAGCTTTGCAACATTTAACAGATTTGCATGAAATTTGGAATGCGTGGTCTGGTATGGTAGATCTCTTGATTTGCTAAGTTGTGTTTTGGTCAGACATACAGTTTCTGTGCAGCAAAACACAAAATAAATGCACTTTTCACCAGTTTTGACATATTTTTTGCCCATGGCGCTGTGACCACACCGTGTGGTCTTTTGGTCTGCAATTTTGAACATAGAAAGAGTTTGGGCCTAGGAACAATCCAGCATTAGTTTGGTAAAAAAACATTAATCTGTTCAAAAGTTATACAATTGTAAATTTTTGAGTTCTGAGAATGCTTAGTTCACTCAAAACTTATATGTATATTTTGTGACCTGAGAATTGTCTTACAGTCAAGGATTTTGCTACCTCATGAAAGAAAATCCTAGTCCATTGAAAAATTCCTTGCCCACGATCCGCCATCTTGTTTTCAGTTTTTCAGACAAACAAAATGTTGTAGCTTTGTCTATGGGTGACTTTTGAGCCAAATGAGGCATGGGTTTTGTTTAGGGTGACACCCTCTACAAAGCCATGCCTTTGGTTTGGTTTATTTTTGTCAAAAAATAGCTTTTTAAAAATTAAAAATTCTTGTTTCCTGGCTCACTAACCGTCCTAGTCCTTGAGCTTGCAAAATCCTGGTATGCGAGACAATCCTGGTCTACGAGCTTTGTCCATCAGGGAATGACCAGATAGCCAGAATTTCACAACCAGGTGTCCCTGGGGATGATCAGATGACCCTGGTGGTGCGACCAGATGTCCACTCGCAGACTAGAATTTTGGTAGCTTGCAGACTAGGATTGATCTGGCAGCCCAGGATTTTGCTATCCCACGAATGAAGAATTTTTAATGGTGTAAAAACTAGAATTGCATAGCTCATTAATGGTTTGGTCTTTTTACTTGAAATTTACAGGGTTTTGAGGGGATGCCATACAGGTGTGAATTATGCTGCTAGGTGTTGGGGAATTAAGTGGATCCATAGATATGCCATCATGAAGTTGAGACTTTCTCCATAGGATAGCAGGGTCTGTCATGCCTTTCGGCGCCCTTATCTTGAAAATGTAGTGAGATACAGAGTTTTCGCTTCTGGCAGCTTAGATCACCATTAAGTGATCTATGCTGCTGGAACAAGATTTTAAACCATAGAGTAAGCCTGCAGTGAAATTTTTTTTCTGTGGGTAGCACGGTTAATGAGATATTGTCAAATTTATGTTACAAGGGTTCCTTGCCCTATAGGGCTGCTGTATGGCTCTGTAGCTATGCATAAGTCTGGGCCCGCACTCCCACAGATGCATATTGGTATGCAGAAATTGGCAACTCGTGCTCCCACTAACACATATTTGTTACTAGTTATATTACACTTTTTCCAAAAGTAAGGAAATTCATGGCAAAAAACTGCACTTAAAGCATCAGTTTGGGTTAAAGCAACAAAAGTGAGGAAATGAAATGTCAGGGTTGATCCCCCAACACCCTCCCACATAACCCACACACCCATCCTCCACATACTGACAGATGCCAGGGTGTGCCATGGGGTCATGAGGCCTAGCTATTACCCCATTCTCCTTTACTGTAGCATGTCAACTTACTTACACTTGGAATAGGGTGAGAGTTGGGCCTGATGACTCCATGGCACACCCTGGTGTCTGTCAGTCTGTGGAGGATAGGTGTGTGGGTTATGTGGGGGGTTAGGGGCTCAACCCTAACATTTCATTTCCTCACTTTGTTGTTTAACCCTAACTGATGCATTAAATGCAGTTTTGTCATGAATGTGTGTGTGTGTGTGTATATATATATATATATATATATATATATATACACACAATATACAATCACATAAAAATACATGTATGTATGCAACAGGTGTGAACAATAAATGCATGCCATAAATAATGTGTATTGTAGCTACTGTGTAAATAAAACCATTTATAAGCATAGTAAGTATGTCATCACTCATTTATGTACATAGTTACTATGTCATCACTCATGTATATACACACATGCTATATCATCAGCCAATTTAGAATGTTCGGCCTCAGTAACAGTACTATTCATTTTCAAATGCAAATTACTTTAAAACAAAAAATGATAGAATGGCATTGTGAGCACAAAAGTTGTCAAGCACAAAAATATCTACAAAATTAGTGGTGTTTTATTTAAAGATGCCATTTAGTTTTTGTAGAATTAGCCAAAAACTGCAGAAAGTTAAGGTTTTTTTTGCACCTTTTCAATAAATAAGTACAAATAACTTTAAAACAAAAACTGACAGCATTGTAAAGAATCCCTATTGCATAAATGAAATACATAACAGGGACCTTGTGGAATACATGATTTATTTTCTCTCGAGCTGTTTGACCTTGGGCACAGCACTCATGGCTTACACCACTCATGAGATTACCCATGGTCAAACAGCTCTTGTGAAAATAAATCATGTATTGCACAGGTTCCTGTTACATTATCATATATATAATAACTGGCTATGGTCAATAGCAACCCATTTTCAAGTATAAATTAAAAGTCGTGACAACCTGCAGGTTGATACGAAAACTCATATCAACTCCGAGAGTTGATATGACTTCTACGCCCTCGCGCAGAGAATCATAACAAATCAGCACACACAGTCACAGGCAGCGAAACAGTTCACCAATGGCAAATACACACAGGCAGTTCACTCATCACAAAAGAACACAAATAAACCAGGGAGAGTTAACATCATAAACTACATTCATAATCCAAGAAAACACATACTTTCACCACTATCCTTTTCTCTATTCCCAGGTTGGACGACCTTTCATCTTGGATTTGAGGAAGCAATGCTCAGGATTACTACGAATCAAAACTTATTTTAGTTAAATAAAATGTAATTCACTAAAGAATAGTTTAAAAATATGTTAAAAACAGTAAGTTGTTTCCTGCTGATTTTATTGGATAGTGTTAATGTTAAGTCTCATGAACTTTGCCCTCGTACTGAAACTATCTCGAGACATCTAGATGATGCAGCCACGATATATTTGAACTGTCTCTGTCTCTCAAAATGAACATAAAAAAAGGTACCATTAAATTTTTATTGCATTCCGTTCACTCCACTGTTAGTAAAATATGTACTGAAATCTGCTTTACCTGCCTTCTGTTATAAGAAATAACAAATGCTGCATATGGAGTGATGTGAGAGCTGTTTGTTTTATGGAGTGATGTGAGAGCTTTTTGTTTTCTTTAGCCGGTCATTATATAAAATAAAGCATATGTAGGTGGTTGATAAGGAGTTTTTTTTTTTTCACGCCCTACGCTCTTGAGGTTTAGATATTATCACACATCTTGGGTTTGTAAAAACTCCATATCAACCACCTACATATGATTATTCTCTCTATATATATATTTATGCCATACCTGTGAGGATAAAAAGGCAAATATTTTCGATATTCTCAGGGTGGTCAGACCTACATGAGGATATCGCATTTATCCTCACTGTACGTACATTTATCCACACAGTAGGTAGAGACTGGCTCATTTGGAACTCATTTGCATATTTAGCTGCAGTAGCAGTAGCAACTGTGTTCAAATATGAATAACTTTAAAATGAAACATGATGCTATGGCACTGTGAGCATGAAAGATGTTCAGCACAAAAATATCTACAAAATGAGTGGTTTTTCATTTATGGGTAATTTTATTCCTTTATATAATTAGCTGAAAAACAAAAAAGTGCACTTTTTCACTTTTTCGATGAACAAATGTGAATAACTTTAAAATGCAAAATAATAGCATGGTACTCGAAGCACTAAGGTTATTCAGCACACAAATATCTACAAAATGAGTGGTGTTTTATTTATGATTAACTTTTTTTTTATATAATAAACAAAAAAACAGCAGAAAATGCTATTTTATTTTACTTTTTTGACAAACAAATGTGAATAACTTTAAAATGAAAAATGATAGCATGGTATTATGAGCATGAAAGTTGTTCACCACAAAAATGTCTACAAAATGGGGAGGATTTCATCTGCAGTGTGTGAGGAGTGTGGGCAAGAGGAAGGTACCTTGCATCATAAACTCTGGTCCTATACCAAGTCCTTTTGGTGTTTGGTCAAAAGGGAGACTTCATGCATTTTTAACCTCTCCGCATACTTCACTGAGGTGATCTGCCTATTCGGGAACTATACAACTATACCCTCAGTGAAACAATGAATTTGTATGGCTATGATTGCATTGGTGACAAAACTGATTATATTCTGACGCTGGAGGGAGGATTGGACTCTGTCATTTACAGAATTGTATCAGGAATTTCTCATGGCTTTGAATGCCAAAAGTCTCTGGTGATACTTAATACATCCTGGCATAGATTTAGTGACTGTTGGATGTCCTTTACTCCTTGTTAATAATAAAAATAAGACAAACCCTTGTAGAAGGTGTTTAGTGGCAGGGTGGACATACAGTTACACTTGCCCTATTGTCCTCTAGTTAGGGATCTTCTTTCAATATCGATGCATGCAATGGCTAGGAGGTTTTTATAATTAGCAAAGAAACTGCAGAAAATTCAATTTTTTCACTTTTTGCAACAAACAAATGCATATAACTTTAAAATGAAAATAGTAGTATGGTACTTTGTGAAAAAACTTGATCAGGACAAAATACCTACAAAATGGTGATGTTTCATTTAAAGATTTCTTTTGCATTTTTACAATTGGCAAAAAATTGCAGAATTTACTTTTTTTCACTTTGTTGGAGGTATTGCATAAATGGAATCGCAACCCTCTACTGGAAATATTGTCGATATTTTTTGTTCTCATAAATAGTTGATCTAATAACATCACTCGTGGGCTTCGCCACTCGTGATGTTATCGGTCACTTGTCACCGAACAAAAAATATTGACAATATTTCAGTAGGGAGTTGAGTATCCTATATATATATTATGGTAGCACAGCAGTGCTACCATAGTTAGGATTGAGGAGCCATTTCTATGTTAAACCCAAAATTTTGCACCTTAATAACTTTGCAACCGTTTGATGGATTTGCCTGAAATTTGGAATACATGATCAAGAACCATAGGCCTTGGCATCTGCCAAGTTTGTACTGGTTGGATACACAGCTGCAGAGTTATTAAGTGTGATCTGTGCCTTATTTACACTTTTTCTGGAATTCTACGGTCCGCATTACGGGTCGCCGCGGTTTACGCGACCAGCCCAAAATCTTCAGGGAACGTGCAGCCAGGGTCCCCGATGTGCCTTTCAAAGATTTGGTGAAAAAATATTAAACTGTTCAAAAGTTATGGCAGTCCAAACTTCTGTTTTTTTCCCCATAGGATAACATTACGGCGTTCACCGCGCCTTTGAGGACCCGTATCTCAAAAATGGTGTGAGATACGGAGTTTTTGTTGAAAAATTATAGCCCCCTTCTGGGGGCTACACATATAACTAGCCAGGAAAGTGTTAATACATATGACTTTTAATTTTTTTTCTATGTTGTACGGTTACTGAGATATAAGCAATTTACTATTACTACTACTGATTTTTGTGTTCCGAGAGTCATTATTTTGCATACATTCTTTCTACTCACTGTCTTTCTCTATACAGCTTTTGGGGAAAACCAGCCTGTGCACTTACATTACTCTTACCATTACCGTTTCTGCTTGTGGTTCCGTACCCGTTTCACTTACCGTTCACGTTTACGCCACCATGTGCGTTACCCTTTGCATTTTCATTTGCGGTTGTTTTTAACATTTCTGCCTAGAGTACTGTTCCTCTTTCTGTTTCACTTTGCGTCACCATGCACATAATGATTTGCGTTTGTGGGCACAATGTTACAATGCGACAAGACATCACCCCCGCGCTCCCGCCGCTGTATTACATTCACTATTTGTCATTATCATTCTCAAAAAGAAGGGAAATTAGAGGCAAGAAGATCCATTTAATGCATAAGTTAGGGTTGTTCCACAGCGACAAAAGCGAGGAAATTCGATGTTAGGGTTGAAACCCCCTTTGCACCCCTCCAGCCCACCCCTCCAACTGGAATCGGGGTGTGCATTGGGGCCATCGGTCCTAACTGTCACCCTATTCTCCTATTCCTCAGCTTCTATCCACATGTGATGGGGTGACACTTAGGGCCGATGACCCCAATGTACGATTCCAGTTAAGGGTGGGCTGGAGAGGTGCAAAGGGATTTCAACCTAATGAATATATATATATATATATATATATATATATTATGGTAGCACAGTAGTGCTACCATAGTTAGGGTTGAGGAGCCATTTACATGTTAAACCCAAAATTTTGCACTTTAATAACTTTGCAACTGTTTGATGGATTTACCTGAAATTTGGAATACTTGATCAAGAATGATAGGCCTTGGGATCTGCCAAGTTTCGTACCAGTCGGATGTACAGCTGTGGAGTTATTAAGCGTGATCTGCGCGTGCATTTACGCTTTTTCTGGAATTCTACTGTCATGCCTACAGGTCGCAAAGTTTGTGCGACCAGCCCAAAATATTCAGGGAATGTGCAGCCGGGGTCCCCAATGTGCCTTTCGAAGATTTGGTGAAAAAATATTAAACGGTTCAAAAGTTATTCAAAAAACAATTTCCCATTATAAGTCAATGGGAAAAGTTAACAAAAAGTTCGACAGTGTCGCAAATGCACTTTTTACTGTCGCAAATGGCCCTGTTACTGTCGCAAATCTGCCATTTTGTTTTCAGTTGGCGATCAGAAAAATGGTTGGCATTTAAATTTGGGACCCTCTTGCAACCTAATTCTTTTTGTATTCACCTAGTCGGACCCTGAGGATGCTAGCCATGTCTTTATTTTGGGGTAAAACACCCCAGAAATATGTTTTTCAAATTTCTGGAAAAAGTACTTTCGCAAAGTACTTTCATGCTCCGCAAAAGTGTCACAAATTTTCGAAGCTTTCGCCAAATTCGACAAGTAGTTTTCTAGTCTGTGGGAAAATGACAGCGATTCTTTGGCATTGAGCTGCAAAGAACGGTTGGGAGTTTTGGCTGAAACTTGGAGGAAACACAGCCGACATCTCACAGATGTGCCTATCAGTGTTGTGTTGAAAAATATTACACGGTGGCAAAGTTATGACACTCCAAAGTTGACAGTTTTCCCATAGGATAACATTACGCGCCGACTGTTACAGGAATCCTTTGGCGCCCTGCTGCAAAATAACGGTTTGGTCTATTTTCCTGAAATTTGGAAGGAAAACAGCCAACAGCCCACAGATGTGCCTTTCAGTGGTTTGGTGAAAAAATATTACAGGGAGGCAAAGTTATGGCTCTCCGATCTTCTCTTTTTTTCCCATAGGATAACATTACGGTGTTCGCCGTGCCTTTCAGGGCCCGTATCTCGGAAAAACGGTGTGAGATATGGACTTTTCGTCGGAAAAATACTTAGCCCCCTAATAGGGGCTAAGTTAAAAACTAGCCAGGACAGTCATAAATCATATGACTTTTAATTTTTTTTTTACGTTGTACGGTTCCTGAGATATAACCTATTTAGTATTCCAAGTCCTCATTTTCTGCTCCAATACCCATTATTATGCATACATTCTTTGTACTCACTGTCTTTCTCTGTGCAGGTTTTGGGGAAAACCAGCCTGGGTGCTTACATTACTGTTACCATTGCCCTTTCCGCTTGTGGTTCCGTTACCCGTTCACTTACCATTGACGTCTATGCCACCATGTGCGTTATCCTTTGCGTTTTAATTTGCGCTTGCGTTTCTGTTATTTTTTGCCATTTGTGTCTACAGTACTGTTTCTCTTTCCATTTCACTTTGCGTCACCATTCCCATTGACATTTCCATTTGCAGGCACCATGTTACTATGTGACAACACATCACATGGCAGACCATTCCCGTCTACACCGTGTGTGTTACCCTTTCTGTTCTCATTCACGCTTGCGCTACCATGTGCGCAACTGTTAGCGTTTCTGTTTATGTTGCTGTTCCTGTTACTATGCCTCAAGACATCAAGTGGCGGGAGCGCGGGGCCCCCGCCGCTGCATTACATTCACTATTTCTCGTTATCATTCTCAAAAAGAAGGGAAATTAGAGGCAAAAAACTCCATTTAATGCATTTAGTTAGGGTTATTCCACAGTGACAAAAGTGAGGAAATTCGGTGTTAGGGTTGAAAACCCCCCTTGGACCCCCTGCCCACCCCCCCCAACCGGCATTGGGGTGTGCATTGGGGTCATCGGTCCTAACTCTCACCCCATTCTCCTATACTTCTGCTGCTTTACACATGTGATGGGGTGAGAGTTAGGCTGCTGACCCCAAAGCACACCCCAATGCCGGTTGGGGGGTGGGCAGGGGGTCCAAGGGGAGGGTTTTCAACCCTAACACTGAATTTCCTCACCTTTGTCGCTGTGGAACAACCCTAACTAATGCATTAAATGGAGTTTCTTGCCTCTAATATATATATATATATAAACATGTATGGAGGGTTGGAGGGGCAATGGATTACCTTACAAGGTCCATTCACACCAGCATTAGTGCATGCAGACTGGATCAAGTCACATGCGGACATGGCGTCTCAGTGTAGCACCCACACATCTTCCAGTGACCATCGCGACCTCACACTACAGCATCCATGGAAGGGCAAACAGTTCTTCAAGTACATCTGGCTCTGTGTTTGTTTTCCTGGCCTGGGGCTCATGTTGCCCCTCTGCTTTTCCAGTTGTTACTGTTCTCAGCAGGGTACACTGAGTCATATCTTTCGACTGTCCCTGCTTATGAGGAACGTCCCTCATTTACCCTCAAAATAGTTCTGTCTCTCATTTGTCCCTTGAGGAAAAGGTACTGATTACACAGAGAATGTGCTGTATGTGCAAACTGTAATGCACATATTTTTAATATTTTAAGATTCTAACTCAGAGATAATCTTTGTATTGGAAAACATTACTGCCTTCCACTGTGTTCTGAGCTTGTGTCTCCATGTTTGCATGTGGCCCTCATTTTGTGGAACAGTGTCCCTCATTGTCCCTCATTTTGAGTGTCTGTGTCCCTCTTTTCAGTGATGAAAGAATGAGAGGTATGCACTGAGTATGTCTGCCAACACCAGGGCCAGCATTAGGCACCCTCCAACCTCGTGGCCAGGGGAGGCCCCCAAATGTAGCAGGCCATGGTGGGCAGCAGCACATGTAGTGGGTCCAGCAGTGGGCCCCAGCAGCAGCCCATTAACCAGCAGCATACTTTTATGTCCATTACACCACACTCCCCACCCAGAGCACCACAGCATCATATAAGAAAATAAAATATAATGCCTGCCCCCCAATTAACATAGTTGAGCAGCATTAGCACCTGGCAATGCCTGTGTACCTTTATTTTAATCTTTTATGTTCTATGGCTCCCTGATTTTCCCATCAACATGTGATGTCCCCATCTGGTTGCCCTTTCATGTGGTTTACTGTGAAACTTTGCGTTGTTGCTGCTGGCTGCCCATCGCCTGATTTCCCGAAAGGAACACAAAACCACACCACGTGGTCCATGCCACCATCCCATCTTCAAGTCCATCTCTAGGAAGTTTTGTTTTATGTTCCCTCATTTCCTTTTTGTGCTGCACTGTACATGCTGATGTGGGAGGAGGTGCTGTGCTGGAAACAATCACAGGGCTCCAGTAGGTCTGTCACTGTTTATTGCACCTCCTCCCACTTGGACCTGAAAATTTCTGTTCCCCTTAGGTCTGCAGCATAAATATGGGCCTTCCAGTGCTCTTGGAACTACATACAGCTGAGGATCAGTTCCAGAGTGCTGGAGAGAATTCGCTAGTGCAGCCACTATCTGGACACTTAAGAGAATCAGCCAGCAAGGAGACAATACCACTGCCTGCTGGCCACCACAACCAGCCCAAAAGGAGCAAGAGACCTTCCACTGCTTCCAGACCTGCTGTTGCTGTCTGCTAGTGCTGCTGTAATTCATTTATTTAAAACAAAAAAGAGGCAAGAGCTAAGCACTAGGCAGTCAGCAGCAGCAATTCACTGAGCAGCATTGCCAGTCAGTGCAGAGTGCCCGGAGGAGACAGAAAGACTCAGAGGAGAACTAAGGAGGATTACTTACAGTCAGAGACCTGCGCCTTGCCTGCCTTCACTTCCTTTTAGGTAGGTTATAACCAAGATGGGATAGGAGATGGAGACCATGAGATAGTCTGGACCATATAGTTTGAACTAAAATTAAAATAAATGTAGTTGTGTGGGAGATGGGAATCTGGAGGTAGAGACCAGCAGAGCAGAGGTAAAAAATTACAGCAGCTGGAGGAGCATTTTTGCAATTATACTATTTATAGTATAGTTCTTAAGGTCATTAATTTGTGTCTGAGACTGAGTCTGACAAATTGTGCAGTAATTGGTGGGGCAGTTAAAGAAGGTTTTGGCAATTTATTCTATTAATCATCTGTTAGAAATGTAATACTTCTAGGTGTTTTCAGGTCATTGTGTCTGACAAATTGTGCAGTAACTGGAGGGGCAGAGTGCAGTTAAGGATGTTTTTTTTACCATTTATTTTATTATAAATGATTTAAATACTGTATAAATGCAGCATTTACAGTGGTGCTGTGCAGGCAGGTCACTGTGTCTGTAACAAAGCAACGTTGTCAAAGGCACTGATTATCTCTTATGAGCTAGCACAGTACTGAATTCATATGTTATATTGTAATGCTAAAATGTTTTTACTGACTGATGGAGGTGGTCACTTTGCCGTAGTGGTCAGGCTTAATCATAATTCAGCTGGATGATGAGACTAAAACCCTCAACAATTTATAACAAGTAAGAATATTGGGTTATTTGAAAAAAATCCAGACTTTAAAGCAGCAGAGTGGGGGGAGGAGAGCAATGATTCCTTAACTATATACTCTGCTTGTGGTTGACTTGCACATTTGCACCTCATATTAAAATGAAGCACCTTTATGAGCCAGGTGGAGGCTGCTAGGGCAGGGGGCCTTCTGTGGGGCCCCAGTCACTGAGTTTGCTGGAGGCCCCCAAAGACCTAAAACCGGCCCTGGCCAACACCCATGCCCTGCAGTTACCAAAGTGCTGCTCAGGTCTGGCACACAGGTGGAGCTGTGTGCACCTCCCAGCCTGTGGCTACCTTCCTGTTGTTACAGTCTGACCTACAGGTGGCGCTGTGTGGTCCATGCAATTGCGTCAGGCAAACTACATGGTAATGATATGCAAAGCAGGCCATAATGAGATGCTTATGTGGCTATTTGTATGCAGATTGCCTAAGTAGGCTCATTTGCTTAGGAGCTTTGAATATAGCAAAATTTAGCCCATGGCTAATATGTTAGCCCAGACAAATGTGTTAGCGCTGGGCTAATGTGTTTGCACCGGGCTAACCTGTCAGAACCATATCACAGTTCTGCAGAGTGTGGCCTGCAATGTTGTCTGCAGTTGTTGTGCAACACTTCATTGCCATCACCTACATTGGCCACCTACTGCAACTCTGCCTTACTCCACCTCTTTGTGCTCTGGGCTGCTGTTGAAGTTTGGCCTTCCTGGTTGCTATATTCAGAGCAGTCTTATTTGCCAGGCTATTTTTGCACTGCACTCTCAGCCCTGTTTTCATGGCTTCATTTGCATGCTATATTCAACTGATTTAGCACCAGGGCTATTCCTTTGAATATAGCATGCAAATGGTTCCCGGGCTAATTTTGCATGCCACGCAGTGTTCATTTTGCACCAGGGCTAAGTTTTGAAAATTGGACCCCTGGTATCTTTTAAGACTACTATCTCCTGATGTCCTATCAATACCAAATGACGTTGATATTGTTCACACTCAGGTGATTCCAATTTGGACTGGTTTCGACCACAAGCTTGCCACAAAGAATAGCACCTACACAGAAGTTGCATATGCACCCCATTGTGGATGTGAAACCAGCTGACATGGCCACAGTCTATACTGCAATGCTGAAACGTAAGGACATGTCAGCAGCTCTAGGCCAGCAGCATGTCGTTCAGACCATGGATCAGCAGCTGTATGCTGTTGCTCAGCAAGTAAAATGGACTCTCCCAAATGAACTTGGTACCAATGTAATTCACCTGGGTGGTTTTCACACCCTGTGTTGTTTTATTGCCATGTATTGGGAAGGTTTGGAGAGATGCAGGATTGCTAAAACTTCTTGTTGATTCTGA
Organism: Neoceratodus forsteri; assembly: GCA_016271365.2. Lineage (NCBI taxonomy): Eukaryota > Metazoa > Chordata > Ceratodontiformes > Ceratodontidae > Neoceratodus > Neoceratodus forsteri. The sequence goes on along the minus strand of CM057450.1, from coordinate 1,202,194,047 downwards.
CATGTATGCAGCTTGTACTGCAGATTAAATTCCTGCTGGTAAGCAATTCAACTGTTCTCTTCGTGGCTTGACTCTAGCATTTGAGGCCCTGAGTGCTCTGAAACATTCTTCATTTGTTAACTGGTGTGAGCATGGAGGAGGTACTCATGGAGTTCCATTGTTTGTCTGGCAATTGTTGACTGACACTCAAAAGGTGTTTGAGTCTGAAGACATTGAGTCCTTACAACATGTCATTAAAAAGCTTGATGATGCTCTAAGTCAGCATATGCTACCACTACTGGAGGAATTTCTTTTTTCCTTTTTGCTAATAAATACTCTTTTTTTAAGTATTAGAGTACAAAAAAGAAAACAATTAACAAACTAACACATCCAAATATAATACATACTTAAGAAATGCAAGCACTAGTCATTACAATATAATAAAGACCCAAGGGAGAGAAAATAAAACAACCTAATCCCCCCACCTCCCTACCACACTACCCACTACTATCAAACCCTCCCTAGGCATTGCATGCATCAATATTGAAAGAAGATCCCTAAATAAAGGACGATAGGACAAGTGTAACCGTATGTCCACCCTGCGACTAAACACCTTCTACAATGGTTATGTCTTATTTTTATTATTAACAAGGGAGTAAAAGGGCATCCAAAAGTCACTAAATCTATGCCAGGATGTATTAAGTATCACCAGAGGCTTTTTGGCATTCAAAGCTGTGAGAAATTCCTGATACCATTCTGAAACGATGGGGTCAATCCTCCCTCCAGTGTAATAATATAATCAGTTTTGTCATCAATGCAATCATAGCCATACAAGTTCATTGTTTCACTGGGGGTATAGTTGAATAGTCCCGAATAGGCAGATTGCCTCAGTGAAGTATCTTGGAGAGGTTAAAAATGGATGACGCCTCCTTTGACCGAATACCAAAAGGACTGCACCTTGGTATAGGACCAGAGTTTATGATGCAAGGTACCTTCCTCTTGCCTACACCTCACACACTGCAGATGAAATCCTCCCATTATGAATAATCTTGAGGTATATAATAAATTATACATAATGTTATATTGTAAATATCTCAACCAGTCCTGCTTGACCACTTTATAAATATCATTCCATATTGCTTGCCAGTGGAGTCTGATAAAGTTATACCCAATTGATTTGTCCAATAATACAACACTGAGGGAATTTACTTCATAGTAGAGAGCAAAGAGTTTTGTAGGGACCAGATATTGGCTTATTCTTTACCACTATCATATAAAATTGTCTGAAAAGCTCTGTGGCTGTATATGACCCTGGGACTGGGCCTAAGAATTCTCTAATGCAATGCCTTAGCTGAACTAATTTAAAATATCCCTAGGCCCAATGAAGAACTTATACCTTATAGCTTCTACCAACATAAGCTGATTCCCATCCACCAATTGACTTATTGAGGATATAGGTAGATTTAACCATTGTCTTGTTACTAGAAGATGCCCCGATATTCAACAGTTTAGGTTATAATAGAGGGGGTTGACCCAGATCCCTTACACGTGAAACTTTCAATTCCTTGCACAGCTGAGAAAGAGCCCTCAGATCCCATCCTATGAGGGTATCTTTCAGCCTATTAAACATTTGAATGGAGTGTACAACAAGGAAGGTAGTGATATATTATTATATTTCCCAATAAGATCCTCCAGATTCAGCCAATTTGGACATCTATCACCCCTGTCAACCCCCTTGAACCAGCAGGTATATTGGGCTGCATGAATCGTCAAATAATAATTTTAAAAAATTCGGTAGTTGAAGACCTCCCCTTTGTTTCCGCCTACAGAGTTTCCCATAAGCTCGCCTTGGTGGCTTTCCCTGCCATAAAAAGGAATAACAGAGTGAGTGGATTTTATCAAACCAAACCTTGGGAAGGAAAACATTAAGCATATTCAGGGGTAAAACAGCTTAGACAAAACCATTATCTTAATAATGTTAAGCCTGCCCATATCGACATGGGCAACTGCTGTCAATGGTGCAAATCTTCTTTATGTTTTTTAATGAGAGGTCTAGATTCAAAGACTTCAACTGGGAATAGTCCTTTGTAAGGTGAATACCTAAGTAGTGGAAGAGTGATCTTCCATACAGTCAATATCCAACACCTCTGATTTGTGACAAAGGGAGAAAGTGGGAAGAGGACTGTTTTATTTAGGTTCAGTGTGTAACCTGAAAACTCACTAAACTGCCTTATAATGTCTAGTACTGCCAGAACTGATGTTTCCAGTGGGAAAGATGTAGCAGAATGTCATCTGCAAAGGATGACATTTTATATTCTGCCCCCTTGAGCCCTACCACCTCCTGTGCTTGATTTAACCTGCGGGTTAATGGTTCTACGTACAGATTAAAGAGGAGGGGTGAAAGGAGGCACCCTGCCTAGTGTTGTTGGCCAACCCAAACAGATCTGAGAGCTCATTATTACATAAAATTCTTGCAGAAGGGCATTGGTAGAGCACTCTGATCCTACCTATAAATTAGATGGAAATCCATACCGTTCGAGTACCTTAAACAAATCAGGCCAGGCTACTCTATCAAAAGTTTTCTCTGCATTCAGTGACACCAGAACTGCCTTAAGGTCTGGATCCCTGGACACAGAGAGTAAGTGGAAATGCTTACAGAAGTGGTCACTGGCCTGTCTCCTGGCCACAAAGGCCACCTGCTCAGGGCTCAGAAGGGACTTCCAAACCTTAGCCAGTTGAGCAGTCAGAATCTTAGCATATATTTTACCATCAGTGTTTAGAAGAGAGGTGGGCCTGTAGCTGCCCAACTGGACAGGATCTTTACTCAGTTTAGGTAGTAGGACAATTCGTACCTCAAGCAGGGACTTTTCTGTAGGAGGGGAGGATACCCAGGAATTAAACAAGTGGGTTAAAAGGGGAATTAGTTCCTTCTTGTATGTTTTATAGAATAGGGCAGGGAAGCCATCTGGCCCAGGAGCCTTGTCCAGCTGGAAGGACTTGATAGCCTGTTCCACTTCAAGTTCTGTAATTGAGTCCTCCAGTTGGGAACTCTGTTCCAGAGACAAGCTTGGGAGATGTGCCAGTGCTAGTTCCAAAAAATAATACATAGATTCCTCTTGTGGAGAGGACAAGGTTGAGAATGACTATAGCAGTTGAAAGCAAGACTTAAATTCTTGGGCCATCTCTTTTGCATTACTAGTCAGAGTAGCAAAATCAGGATTCTGTACAGCTGTATAGCTGAGATCCATCTAGCTTCTCTTTGTTGCTTCAACCTCATGGCTAGAAGCTTTCCAGCCTTCTCGCCTTGCCCTAAATAACTAGCCTCAATTTGTGAAGCAGCTGTGGTAACCTTGTTTAACATAAAGGCTGAATGGTCTGCCCTTAGCTAAATCAGTTTAATCTTATCCTCTACCAGTGTTGAAGGGTTCAGGGTTTTCTCTAAAGTTCTAATGTCTGCCAGCCATTTATCTACTTGGGCCTGTTGCTTCCTTTTCTTTACAGTTGCTAACCTTATCAATTCCCTCTTCAAACTGCTTTCAAAGGCAGCCCAAGTGTATCTACAGCTGAGATCGACCCTCATTGCATTGAATAGAATGCACTAAAAATCTCTGAACCTAGGCACTAAGCTTAAATCTGTCAGCAATAATGGGTTAAGTGACCAGGTGTGAGGTCTTAACATCAAATGAGAATTCCAAAGTTAATAGAAACCCGAGCTTGGATTTGGCAGCCTGTTATAAAAGGAGTAGTTGTTTACTAACTAAAAACAGTCAAGTCTCAAATATACCCCATGTGCCACTGTGTAAAAGTGAAATCCCTATCTGAGGACCAACAGACACCAGAAGTCAACAAGTCCATATTGTTCAACCAATTTGTGGAGAGCCCTTTGAGCTGGGGATAATCCAGTTTTACACCAATATGCTCTATCAAGGTCATTGGCATAAACCAAGTTCCAATCTCCTTCTATCAACAAAGCAAATGGCTCAAGGGGGCTAAAGTGACAGCTGGTTTTGTAAAAAAGGAAAGGGACTCTAAATTTGGTACATAAATTACTCCAATAACAATTTTGTAGTAGTTTCCTATCAGCCCCCTTAAGAGTAAAAATCTACCCCCTGAATCTGCTATCTCCTGTTGCAATACAAAGGGAAAAGTTTTCTCTACTAAACAAGCAACCCCTCCTTGTATGGTACAGATTCTGGCCCCTACTGCTTGACCTACCCAAAGCTTTTTGAGGTGGTTAACTTCCGGGCAAGGGAGGTGTGTCTCCTGCAAGAGAGCGATTTGTGGTAAATATTTCCTCATGTGTCGTAAAACTAAATATTTCTTGCTATTATCCCTCCCTCCCTTGATGTTCCATGTAAGAATATTGATCCTATTAGTCATATCCTTTAATAAAGAATGTGTCTGTTTCCCTACCTGCAAGAATGATGCATGCAAATGCCCTCCCAAATAAAATATAATGCTGAGCTATCAACCCAGTATACATAGAGTCCTTCCTGGGATATACCCCCATTAGAACCAAACTACAGACCAGTTTTCCAGGTCATTAGCCTTTCCACATTGTTTGGCCCATGATGAGCATTGAGGGAGCCCTTTCCCACTCACCCCTATTAGGATATCAATTATGACAATCAAATCTAATCCCCCCTTCCCATATCACCATTGAATCTCAATGTACAGAGTAATACTTTAATAATATCAATACTTAACATTACCAGTAGGCTAAACTATCCGCCAATATCCAGGAGACCAGGCTGCCTCTAATTATCACCAGCAAAGTGCTAAAGTAATAACATAAACATACATCTTCCCCAAGATTAACCCTTTCCTCCTGGATGTTAATTAACAAAAGAATCATCCATGGTAACTTTCACCTGTATCTAACAAAGAAAAGCATCTTGGGAACAAATGGAGTACGTGACGATTCACATTTCTCTCCCAGGCACTGTACTACATGTTGTCAGAATATCCCCCCCCAGGCATTCAGTGAATAAAAGAGGAGGAAGACCACGAAAGATACAACAATACCTGGGGTCATCCAGACAAAGAATATTCATGTCTAAAAAAGGAAAGGAAAAAGAAAAAAGAGCAATTAAGTGCCTAGCTACTTCTCCTATAAGTGCATTTATTATCAGCCAGAATGCCATTACTATGATCCATTACAGAGGCAGCCAGGCACATTCCTGGAATGGGTGGTTATTCTTCAAAGTTTGTTATACTATTCTTAGATAATAAAGTTCCCATCCAGGGTTACAATTTCACTTATACTGCTATCTTTCAACCTACCCCCATCTACTGGTCTAAATATATAGAGACAATTGAATTAAACTTGAACTAGGGCAATGAATGTTCAGTAGATGGCACTTTATCCACACATTAGCTATACTATAGTCTACATAATGTTTAAACATTCCAAGGGAGAAAGTACTAGAAACTTCTGACACTTAATTTGGCACAACCAGTTTCTGAGTTTGTCACCAACATATTTAACAAGCATCAGTTTTTCAATGTCCAATAGTTTGAAATAAAAGATAAACCAGGTATCTTCAGATTAGTACCATCGTCTTTGAACATAATCCAAAAACCAGGTACAGAAGGGATAAGACCACTCCTACTAAGATATTTTTAAGTGCTCAGAGTTGTGCCTTAAAAACTAAGAGAAGTATCAGATAATAGCTGTAAACATGTAAAATATAAGTCTTGGATTTGTATGTCCCAAAAGATCGACAAGTAGAGAACCAGCAACAAGTCAGTGTGGAGCCAGCCTGAAAAGCAAATGTAGAGCTACCATAATATCAGCAAAGTCTCAAATGGCAGTTTTATCAAATAGGTCAGGGAACAACATTATTAACTCTGCACCAGCTTGGTCAGCTATGTCAAATCCGTGTGTTTCTGAAGGAGCATCCCGCTCTAATCTCATCGGGTAGAGCAGTCTATGTCGTATGTGTGCAGCCCATAACTTGGAAGTTAAGGGTCTGTAAGCAGCAGCCTGTGCTTGCCGCACTTTTAAGGAAAGGTCTGGAACAAGTCATAGTTTCTTCCCTTCCCACTTCAAGCTTTCCAGTTTCCTTACTTCCTGCAGAATATAATCCCTGTCTAGAAAGTTTATCATAGAGATTATAGATTTAACACACTCATGGAAGGAAAAACAAAAGAGGCTGAAAAATAGAACAAGGGAAAGATCTAACAAGCCTCAAATTGTAAAAAATAATGAAGAAAATGTTATAAGTAATGTGCTTAACACATCAACAATACAAAACCAACAATTTCAAAGTAAAATGACTAGAACTAAGAATAACATGGAGAAATACACAACTGGGTTATTAAATCAGAAAGATCAAAGAGATTGAAACTACCAACTCAGATCTCTCAGGATCAGGATATACCCAGGACTAGTCTACCTTTAGAAAATCAACAAAAAAGTTACATGGGCAACAGTAGTTAAAAAGGGAAAGTTGATCATAAAACCAAGTTGAATCTCAGGATAAAGGAGTCACACTTAAAAAGATTTATAAGGAGATAGAGGATAAAGATTTTCATAGTAAATTAGGTTTAAGAGAAGAAAATAAATTAGAAACAAATGAGTACTTATTGGAATTACATGATATTCCAAAATTATACAATGAAACACAACAAACTCTGACAGAATGGATCACAAAGTTATTTCTTCTAAATGGTGAATGAGAGAACATATTTGTTATAATACTTGATAACAATCTTTACCCAGAATGTGTTCTAATATGTACCAGCTCGAATAAAATGGCTAACAAGTTATGGTCTATGGAATCAATGAAGAGCAAAAGGATTTAATTTACTCCTACCTCAAATTGCCCCATGCATGAACATGGAACAGATAATAGAGAAAACATAGAAAAATACAGGACATGAAGAAACAATAGAACAGCAAAAGAAAGGATAAATAAACTAATAGCAGTCTCAGATTCATATTATAAACAACAAATACAAAAGAAAGGAAAAATCATATCCATGTTTGGGTGGGATTTGGTAAAAATCAAACCTTAGGTCAAACTAAAAGAGACATTATAAGTTTCTTAACTTGTGATCTAAAATTTAATTTAAGCCAAACTGCAATAATAAGATTTGATGTAAACAACAATTCTTCACAAGTTGATCTAGTGTTTGAAATACCCAAAATGATTGACCTGGTTAAGGAAAGAACTAAGAACCTGGACCAACTTGGGATATACCTTATTGATCAAACAATGTGTGACCTAATGGGAGTAGGATCTAATAAAAATCAACATAAGGAAAAGTAATATTCATGAAAACTGATATAAACAGGATGAGTCATATGATGAACTAAAATATAAACAAAATAATGCAAGTATTATAAATATTCTATCATGGAACATTGAAGGGTTAATAAACAAAATGGCAGACCTCACCATCTTGGATTTTTTAAATACTGGGGACATTATATGTCTCCAAAGACCTGGTTAATGGAGTAGAGTTCACCTTTATTACCAGGATATAGTGGGTATAAAAAACAGCCTCTAGAGCAAGAAAATGGGCAGGCTGAAAGGAGAGGTTGTAATATATATCAAAACCAATCCAAATTTTGTTGTAAAGGAACTAGATAATTCAATCCCCAATACACTTATACTTCAATTAGATAATAAGAAACAAATGTATATAATATTAATAAACATCTACATTCCCCCCAAAGTTGATCAAATGACAATTTATTTCTTTGGGAAATTTTGGACCAGCTTCTAGTATCATTGAATACTAGATATGATATGATTCCCATCATAATTATGGGCAACTTTATTGCCAGAGTATATAAAGAAAGGAAGATGTATACAATGGAGGATGAGCTTTTAAAAGGTCTAAATATAATTAATAATAACATCAGTGTTAATTGAGTTGCTAAAGATAAGGTGACCAATTCACAAGGAAACACTCTCCTTTCAGTTATGAAAAATGATGATTATTGTTTGATTAATGGAAGGACAGTGGGAGATAATTTAAGAAAGTATACCTTTATAGGATCCAATGGGGCTTCGATAATTGATCTAATATGGTAAAATCAGGAGGCCATATTGATTTTGAAAGACCTGACTATTTTAGATAGGGCTGAATCTTCTCATCTCCCTTTAGAGCTTAAAATAGCAGTACGTAATCAGAATTATTACCAGTTAGGTAGAACTAACTCAATGGATCCATTTAAAATTATAAATTCTAGGAGAATAAGGTGGACTGCAAACTCAGTCACTACAATAAGAGAAATATTGAACTCAGGACATATGGAGGATCTGAAGGGAAAGGTTTTGGTAAATGAAAATGTAAATGCAATCTGGGGAAACAAACTGAGTTACCTCAAACCATTCTTGACAACTCGGACCATTAAAGGGAGTAGTAAACCAAAACATGGTTTAACCATAGATGTAAACAAAAGAAGAAAGAAATGAACCAGACACTTAAGTACAAATTTTCTCCACACAAGCAAAATCTTAAAAAAATTAATGAAGCTAGAAAACAATACAATCATAGTCTAGAAACAGAAAAACGTAAATATTACTATAATATGTGGATGCCATTAAAAAAGAATACTATTACTAATAACATCAAAGATTTCTGGAACTTGGTTAGTCATGGGTTTAATCAACACAAATATGGGCAAAGAAAATCCCCTTATCTGATTGGCTGACACACATCTTTAGGTGGGCATCCATCAGACAACAGATGCCCACCTAAAAATGAGAGCCAGGCCACAGTGCCCCTTCACCCACTGAACTATCACAGCACCCACCCTGCTTCCCTATTGGCCAAATTGTAAATGAAAATTTTCAAACCAGCTGCCATTTGCACAACACGCTTAGCGAGGCCGTGAATCAGCATACCCTCCCATGAAACTTGCCAAAACCATCTGGCAATGAAAAAAGAAAGAAAAACCACAGTAGAAGTGTCCTCACTGAAAACTGCCAAAGTCGTCTCACAAAGTCCCCAAAATGAAGTAAACCACAGCTTCAGTCTCACCCTATGTCAAAATTAACACAGCAGCTGCCCTTCATCAGCCATCCCTAGCCCTTCGCCCACTGCAACACAGTGCCAACGATAGCTCAAACCAGCATACTGCGTACCAGCTTATCATAAAACTAATAACCGTCACGATCGCAAGCCGCTAATACATCCTCTACACCGGCAGCCTACAACTGTGTCATCCCTAGCTGTCACTCCTCTTCCTGTAGATAAAAGGGGCGACATCTGAGAATACCAATGCTGCGGTCTTGTCTGCCACAAAAGCTAGCCACAAATTGGTGTCTTTAGTCCCTTAGTTGTCCCCCAACCCCAAACCTAGCTGGCTCCTCCCTTATGCCTGCCATTCCTGACAAGGTAGTCTTGCAATAGGTACAGACCACTAACCATAACTTTAAAACTCCCAATGAAGCTGCATACCGGGTTCTTTAAACACATGTAGAGCAACATTCCTTCTAAAGTGAACAGCATCATAAACTAAGATGCAATCGGGGCATTGTACCAACTGGCAATTGAAAGCATGTGCAGCTACATAACCTGACAGAAGTTCAATAAAACTTACAAAGCTTGTTGCAGGCTAGAGTCACAGCCCCTTCATCATGTCGCAGATCTGCAGGGCCTTCACTGCTGCCTCCCCCTCCTCGTACCCTGCCTCTTCGTGCTGGTAAAAAAAAGGAGGACGTTCCTGTCACAAAAAACTGCGATCACATTGGAGCGTCCCCTCAGGAATCCAAACAGCAGTATAAAAAAAATGAACCGGGGTCTCACGCTCCTATGTCAGAGTTCGGGAAAAAACGCGCTGCTGTACATAGCAGTTCTCCAGTTCCTCCTCTGCTCCCCCACCCACTCTTACCCTGCCTACAGCTGCATATTGAGCCCACCCCTATGTTGTTCACGTTCGCGCAGGACTACAAAAAATGTCACAAGCAACAGTATCAGTACAGTTTTCAGCGGTCCTAGCGAACTTGACCGCCGAAACAGTAGGCATGTCGCCGTATCTTCCGGAGCCTCTTCAGTCTGTAGTAGGGGTCTTTCATGACAGGGAACAATAATAAACAAGAAAAGGTAAAAAAAAAGCACGAAATATATAGAAACAGATGAAATAAATCAGTACATGTCAGAACAGGCCAGAAAGCACCACTATTTTCCTGAGTTACCCTACCGCAGATGACAGTCCATCTGCAGTAGAGTAAACCAAGAAAATACCGGCACTCTCATAATAGTAGCATTCCTTTAGGTCTTATTTACTATAACCCTTAGCAACCCACAGTAACCAATCAAAGCCCTCACTGTCAGCCAGAAACATACATTCCAAAACAGAATCACACATTTTAAATAGAAACTGGCACCAAAGGCAGTGAAAAGTAAAGAGAAAAATGTCAGACAATTTAGCAGTTCAGTTTAATATGACAGCAACGGCAACAATAGATGCAATGTTCTCCAGCAGCACAGAGGAACCACCTACAAAATGCAAACAGCAAGAAAGAAATGTGAACGTTTTGTCTCCATAAGTGACATCCAGCTAGACAAAATTGAAAGTGACAGGATAGAAATCAACACAAAAAAGAACACCAAGTGGTCAGTCGCAGTATTTGAAGAATGGGCAGCACAGAGTAGAATAAACATAGACTGGCATAATGATACATTTGAACAGCTTAATAGCCATCTGCGCAAGTTTTATGCAGAAGCCAGGACTAGCCAGGGTCAGCATTACTCTGTCACTGGGTATTGTGCATTAAGAGCTGGCATAAACCATCACCTTAATAGCGTTGAAGTAGCAAGAAACATTAACATCATGACTAACCCCCAGTTTAAGTCTTCAAACAATGTGCTGCAATCTGTGTTAAAAAAACTAAGGAAGGCACAGAAAGACACATCCAGTCACTACCCTGCCATCTCATCATCAGACCTTCAGAAACTAAGCATGTTCTTGCGCTATCACCCAACACTGCACCTGGGCTTGTAAGAAGGGTATGGTTTGATGCCCAACCCCATATGGCAAGATGTGGCTGAGAGGGACAACGGGACTTAAAGTTGGAGTCCTTTGAGATAAAAACAGATGACAGTGGTACAAAGTACATAACTTTAACTCACAATGCAGACACAAAAAAACACAAAAAACCCTACTGAGATAAATAAAGAGAACACCAGAGGTTTTATTTTTGAAGACACAGAGAGCGAATGTTGTCCAGTGAAATATTTCCTAAAATATTTATCTAAAGTCCCACGAATGCAAAGCATTCTATGTACACCCTGTAGTGTACCCAGGATATCTTAGACACACAGCCTTACTGGTATACAACTGAGCCCATGGGCAAAACTACCTTGGTTCCCTGATGAGCAAAATTAGCAATGAAGCCCAGCTGTCTCAGAAATATACTGAACCATAGTATCAGAGCTACAGCAGTCCCACTCCTCTCTGATGCTGGTCTACCAATCGAGAAATCACATCAGTGACTGGTCACAGATGTGAGACAAGTCTGTCTACTTATTGGAGACCCTCTGCAACTGATCGTAAACAGTGGAGCTCCATACTAGAAAGTAGTAACAGCATGACATCAGGTAAGGTACTATATCTTAACATGCAACTCCCTTAGTAAATAGCATTGTAAATATTTAAATGTTTTCTTTCTTTTAATGTTTACCGATTCAACAAACAGCCAGCACACCTTCTCAGCAGCAAAACAAGAAAGAAGACCATCAAGAAAAGAAGACAGAAAACAAAGAAAACACCACTGTACAGAAGGAAAACCAGATTGAAGGTAATAGACACCTTGCAACTAAAAGCCTGTCAGGTCAGAGTGGCTTAGGGACACATTTTCTTTAGTCCTACATCCTGCAGCTCAATTGTCCTATCAACTTTATAACCTATAACAAATAATGCACTGAATAAAAACAAAAGTAAATTGTATTATCTGATTGATCCCATAAAGGGACTATTTTTTCTCTTGTTGTAATATTTTTATCTAATAAAATTGTTTTAAATGCTTAAAATTTAACACATGGTTCAGAGAATTTATTTATAAATGTTGTACATTTTCTAAGCGCAATAATACCCTCCAGGGTGGGCGGTATTGGGTAATACCGGACCACCCAGGAGCTATAAAGACCCTCCACCTGTATGCTAGGTCTTCATTACACCCCTACGGTCCGGGTATTGCCCAATACTGCCCACCCTGTCGGGTATTATTGCTTGCATCACCAATACCTTATTAAATCTTGACTGAATACTACAGTAAATGCTTTCAATAGATTTGCAGGTAAATATGGTAATGGTAGCCTTTTGGGCTTGCTAAAGGTTATAAACATAAAGATAAAATCTAGTATTTTATATGGTTCGGAAATATGGGCAGATAACCAAATCAAACCCTTGGAGTTAGTTATGAATAAACTATATAGATTTGCTCTAAGGATTCCTAATAATACCCCTATTGAGGTGGTGAGAAGGGACTGGGATAGTATTCTCTGGCTTCCCTTGCACAAATCCTGAGAATCAAACATGTTTTGAAACTGTTTATAATTCCTGACCACTGCTTACCTAGAATTGCACTTGAGGAAGCTGTTTAATTTAACCATAGAGGTTTTTATTCCCAGAAATAAGAAATTAAAAATTTGATTTTTCCCTTGGGCCTGGGTTATCTTTGTGTGATATTTATAGTTATCATTTCTCTGAAATAAACAAAATCATTGTTAACAGTGTCTATGACTCCGCCTTCAAAAAGATGAAGATAGAATAAAGCAATTACAAAATTATAGATGGCTCAAAAATATTAAAACCTATCATGGAATTGATCCATATTTATTAAAATGAATACAAACCGGATAATAGAAGGTTGATAGTAAGGTTTAAACTAGAGCTATATAGGTGAATTATCTATTTTATAAACAAAATAGAAGCAGAGTCACCACACCCTTTTGTACATGTGGTGCTTTACTGAGGATGATCTAGTACATGTGGATTTATATTGCTTAAATTATGAAAGACAGAGGAACTATTGGCTTGGCCCTATTCTTAGGTTATACAATACACCCCATGATAGGATACAAATTATTAAGGATCTTTTTTTAACAAATGATGACAATATTCTGCAGTGACTAGTACATTTTTTTAAAAAGATTAAAATTGTGAATCTGGTATCACATATTAACAACATGAATTGTGGTTTGTTGGAAACACTGTAATTTATGTGTTTATTTCAACACTGTATTTTAGAAAGGTGATATTGTAAAGACATTTGTGTCAAGCAATAACAATTTTTGTACCTTGTACCTGCGTTTAATGTTGTCAAAACAAAGGGAGCTTACCGTTTCACAGATCTTGCCAAATTGGGAAAGAGTGACGAACAAGCAGCAATTGCTGCAGCAAGGAAGTTAGTAGCAGTGCTGTATGACCAGAGCGAAAGAAAAGGAGACCCACAGAGACCTTTAATTGCTTGCGCTTCAATCTAGCTATCAAAAGGACAAGTCACTTGCCAAACTCCCACATGTAAAGATAGTTCTGAAGAACATGTCAAGAGCATCTTGGCAGACAAAAATTTGGATGTCTTCACACATAGGTAAACCAGATATTGGATCACAATTGCAACACAGATGGAAAAATGTGGATGATGAACTACTTTCTGTATTCTTCAAGGGCCCAATGGCATCTGAGCTTCCAAAATATCTTATTTGTGCCTGTACCAGTAGGAGTTACTGCACAATCAACTGTGTATGCAGTCAGAACAATCTTGCCTGCACAGAACTGTGTACATGCCAAGGCAATGAAGACTGTGGTAACCCACGCACTCTCGACAGAGATCATGATGATGAAAAAGATGATGATAATGATGTTGACTAGAAATGTCACCAGCACAATTACATTTCAATGATACCTGTACAAATTTATTATTCAATTTTGTTTTATCCTTTAGATTGTTGTTGTGATGCTTTGAGGTCACAAAAAAATCATATTTTATGTCTTGAAATAATACATCGCATCATTAAACTAACAGAAACGAATATAAATATTTCAAAGTGGTCATTCTAATGTGTTGAGGTGTCATTGTTCAGCCCTGTTTCTATGGTAACAACACCACTTGACAGCTTGACATCATACCTCATCTTAAAGTAGACATAATAAGCTTTCAAATGATGTATGATAATAGTATGTGTAGATAGGGTACATAAAATCGACCAAACTGGTGGTATCTGCTGCTCACCTATATGTAGAGCAATGCAGGTCCCTGCCCCTCACTCGTATAACACAATCACGTAGCATGTTTGGCAGCCTCTTAGGGAGCTGACGAGGTGGGTTTTTGACAAGGAAAGGCTATTGTTTACATTTTTCAAATGCTATGAAACTACATTTATGTGAATTATATACAGTTTTATCATCAGTGGAAACAGTAGCCTTTCCTTTAGGTCTATATGAAACCTGATTCGATTTCTTAAATATTTGTTTTTAGCTACTAGCTACAAAACATATTTTATGTCATTTAACTTGTTATGGCTTTTACTAATTATTTCCAAAGCCAGAAATATGGGACCTGATAATCAAAAGTTTGCGTGGGTGGTAACCGGTGTTTGCCCCCTCATACCGAGTTTTGCAATGGAGCCCAATATTCAAAAGGCTTGATTGCACTGGCAAAAAGGTTTAGATCAATGCAAACCAAAATGGGGGTATGCAAATGGGGTAAAAGGAATATCAGCACAAGCTGATATTCAGCAGATTCTTGCTGTGCAAAAGGGTTTAGGTGGTCCTTTTGTGCAGTGCAAATACTGCTGAACAAAACCTCCTCTTACTCTGCACAACCCGAAGTGACTGCCGGAGGTACTGCAGCCAACTAGTGGTTGGCTGCTAGGGGAGCACACACCCCCGTGGTTCATGACAACCCCTAATCGAGCTCTGGAGTGCTGGAAACCAATATTCAAAAGGATCGATTTTACTGGCACAAAGTTTTAGCACCCATGCAAAAGCCTTGATCTAGCCTAGCAAAATTCCTATGGTTTCTGGTGAAAGAACACATCCTCCAGCAGGCCAGGGACTCATAGATTCATAGATTCACAGAATACATACACGTTCAATAGGCTTAATGCCCTTAAAGAACTTGCTCACCTTATTTTGGGTGGTATAAATATTTTCTGTCTCCCATATGTAAATCTAGACTAGCTTTAAAAGTATCCTTAGTTGGACTTGACACTACCTGTGCTGGCAGACTATTCCATATTCGACAATCCTCTGAGTGAAGAAATTACTTCTTTTAATTGTTTTTATTAATTCCTGCAATTTTGAATCCATTATTTCTAGTATTAACTGTAGTATCACCAGTGTCAGACCTATAGTTGATCCTAAATAACTATCTTTTAATGCTTTGTATGTAAAGCATAGATTCCTTTACATGGCCCTGTAAAGCTATTAGCTTGGAAAGCCTACGTTATGCCTTCATCTCATCCACCGTTTGCCTGTATAAGAACCTCTGTTGTGATTACTGAAGTTGGGCTGGGGGCTGGGGGAATGAAGCCCCATCTGATTCTGCTGAATGTATTTACACTCTATAGATGCAACCAAGAACCTCAAGACTCTTTCCAGGCCCTGACTCTGCACTGGTTGTACCCAATGGTACAGTGCTTGTACATAGTTGTTAGAATATCCTGTATAACTCTTTTATTATGCATACCTGTTTTTTTTTTTACCTTGTTTCACCTTGCAACTACCAGTACCTTCTCTTTTGCATATTCTCCTGTCAGATGTGCCCTCCTTACACCCTATACCTCTGGTGTTATGCATACTAGTCTTACTACCTTTTTCACCTCGCAACAACCCAGTACCCTCTCTTTGTATATCTCTCCAGTCAGATGTTCCCTACTTTATGCCTTAATGCCACAATCTCTGATACCACCCCTACTACTAGTGGAAAAGCCTGCCTAGATCACTAGTTCATCTGGCCTGCACATCTCTTTATCACCCTTATTCCAAAATGACAGACTTATGATTGCACACTTGAAAGTTAGGATTTAAATTCCCCTGTCAAATGTGGACAAGTGCTCTCCCACTTAAAATGCCTCTGCACTCAAGTGGCACTGCTGCAAGACACCAGGCTATTACATCAATATGCTCTAAAATTGCAGAGAGAGTGGATAGGTATTGAAATCCAGGGTTCAGCCCTTGTTAAAAAGATGGGGGTATGTATTCTGGTACATCAGTCCCTCAACTGGAAAGTGACCACAGCATTGACAGATAGTGATAGAAGATGGCTTCTCAGTTGCTTTGACACTCTCTTGGGACACTTAATTGCAGGAAACGTATATGCCCCAAACTCAGACTCTCCTATGGTCTTTTGTGAGTTGGCAGATGCCCTAGTGCAATTTAGTGACTGCCAAACCCCAGTCCTGATGGGTGGGTACTTAGGTTTAACTCTCAACTCCTTCATGGACAGAAGTCTGGGCACGACTGATCCTTGACCTAAGGCTGCTCATGCCATATCACTATGGCTTAATGACCAAGGGCTAGCTGAGGTCTGGTGTAATGTCCACCTATGTGACAGGATTATTTGTGGTTTTCTGCTGCACATGGCACATACAATTATATCAGTTTGTGGCTTTCTTCAACTGGAATCTTGGACAAGTTTACTGTGGCAACCATTAACCCACTCATAATTTCAGACCACACCCCAGTCTGATTAAATTTGGTATGTGGGCTTACACTAGCCAAGTCGCCATCCTGGTGGTGCAATGACCCACTGTTACTGTGGGATCCAGACTTGGAATTGGCTATCTCACACAACCACAGAATACTTTCAAATGAATAAGCAACCCTTCTGGGACAAATTATAGCTATTCATCACACAGGAGGAAAGAGAGGCAGAAAAGACTGGTGGGTCTCAAAATCCAACTAAAGAAAAACCTTTGGCCAGAGCCGATAGGGCTGCAGCAGAGGAATTTAGGGGAAAACTATTTAAATGAGTGTTTTAATATTTTGACACCAAATTTTCAACATACTGTAGTCTTGTTATGATCCTATCTCATGAAGAAGGTAGTCCATGACATGCACGACTGCGACTGAGTGAACGCAAAGATATGGTGACTCAGTTGCTGATGAGAATGGGAGTGACCTGATGGGGTGGGTTCACAGCATGTAGCAACAGGATGTCACTGCACATGCGTGTGCATGGGGGGGTGGGAGTGAGCATGCTCAGAGAGGGGCAGAAGGCGTTTTGAGGGGTGGTGCCATGGTGGGCTGCTGAGCTGGCCCCTTAGCATGGTTGGTGGGTTCACGGCTTGGGTGGACAAGGTACTGGGTTCAGATCTGGGTGCAGGTACGTTTTTGTTGAGCCCGGCCCCCAATTTTTTTTGAATGTTTTGCACCCCCACAACATGCACCCCTGGAGTTGAGAATCCTTTAAGTAGGTGTGCGGGGCAGCCCCTGCATAAACATTAAATGTAAGGGCCCCGTGCCATTTTGGTTAGGTAAGTCAGGAGTCACAGAGCCAAAATGTATTTTTGGCCCTGTGACTTT
The DNA here is from genome assembly GCA_016271365.2 of Neoceratodus forsteri. NCBI lineage: Eukaryota > Metazoa > Chordata > Ceratodontiformes > Ceratodontidae > Neoceratodus > Neoceratodus forsteri. The sequence goes on along the minus strand of CM057450.1, from coordinate 1,202,176,577 downwards.
GCCATAATGGTTATTGCATTTCAGCGTCACTGTTATGGCATAGAACCCATGAAGAAGGGCAGAGAAAATTTTCCAGCTCCTGGCCTAAAGATAATTTTGTACAGGGACTGTGAAATCAACTTTCAGGAAGCAAAACACATTTTGGGCAGGAGTTGAAAATGACAGCTGTCACATTCATGATGTGCTGTAAAGAAATGGCTATGTTGCAAATTTGAGGTAAGAATATTGAATATTACCAAAGTTATGAGCCTGCGTTTGCAAAATTCAACTTAGGCTCATGAATAGCATTATTGTTTTTTTTAATATTTTTACACCAAATTTTCAACATAGCCTTCTTATGATGCCAACTTATGAACAAGGGCAGAGAAAATTTTAAACTCCTGCCCAAAAGGTAATTTTATGCAGGGACTATGAAATCACCTTTCGGGATGAAAAAAAACATTTTGGCCAGGGTCTGAAAAATGACAGCTATCACATTCATGAGGTGCCTGTAAAGATATGGCTATGTTGTGAATTTGGGAGAAAAATATAAAAAATGACCTAAGTTACAAGCCTGTGGTCGCAAAAATTAAACATAGGCTCATAACTGTTTGTTTTTTTTTTGTATTTTTTTTCTTTTTTTTTTGTGCCACAGAGGTTCTGGTCCCCTGTTCCGCTCACCGCCACCCCACTCCCAGGATTACCCCCTGGGCAGAGCCAACATGAGTCTCTAGCACTGGCTTGCCCCTAGGGTGGGGTTGCGGGAGCAGGACTCCCGGTGGACCATGTTCTGAGTGGGAGCGGTGGTGGAAATGAGGGGCCATCATTAACGGATGGCATTTTTTTTTTTGCAGCTATTTCTTCCCGGGGGGGATGCAATGACACCAGCATTTTCCCCACCCCCTGATGTGTGGTGCCAGCCATGGCAGGACTCCCAGTCTCTGCGAGAGGTCCACATTGCACCAGATACTCTTCCCTCCTCCCTCAGAGAAGGCGAGCAGTCCCTGGGATGCTCAATCCTTTTCCCCCCAGCAGGCCCTCTGACACCTGAATCCATCCCCGAACCAGATGCCTTGCCACTGCTCCAGTGGGCTAGCATTTTGTTGCTTTTTAATATTTTTACAACAAATTTGCAGCATAGCCTTCTTATGACCCCATCTCATGAACAAGGGCAGAGAAAATGTTCAACTCCTGCCTGAAAGGTGATTTTGCACAGGGACCACCAAATCACCTTTCAGAACAGATCTGCATAATGACAGAGCAATTGTTTATGAGGTAGGGTCCCAAAGAAGGTATTGAAAATTTGGTCAAAATATGCAAAATGCTCAAGTTATGCCACTGAGTTCAAAACACCATTGAAATACATTGAACCGCATACCTGTTTCTTCAGTTTGCTGTCCAGCTTTGAAGAGTAAAGACATATCTGTGGTCCAGAGAGGATTATGGCATTGGACCCCCAATGGGTATGTAAGGGCTTGGTGGAGTGTGGGGTGGTGGGTGCTGAGTGGGAGGGTAGAGTTGAGGGACGGCAATGGCATAAAAGACATCGATGATCTTTTTTTTTTTATTGGGTAAAAACATATAATAATGGATGTTTTTTCCTTTTGCAGAGTAAATAAAAATAGACAGAAGGATTCACCATGTCGACACTGGGGGATTGGGCACCCCCAGTGTCACTGTTATGTTTCTGGGGGGGAGATGAGGTGGTGGGTGCGGAGAGGGAGGGTTGAGTGGGGGGATAAAAAATATATATTAAAAAGGGGCATGGAACATGATCGTGATACTGAGGGATTGGGCACCCCAGTGACATTGTTACATTTCTGGGGGGGTGGGGGTGGTAGGTGCTGAGAAGGAGGGTTGGGTGGTGGGAAAATGCATAATTAAAAAAAAAAGACATCGGCAGTCACGGCAGAAAACAGCACACTCCACTGTGACCAAGATGACTGCCGCATAACACTGCACATGCGCTAGCAGTCATGCATGCTCAGTACAGTTTGGCAGCCATGTTGGACATGACAAGGTGTGCCATTTTCCGCCATAGCCGTTAACATAGAAAAAATAATCCAGTACCACTTCCTACCAAGACAATGAGTGGAGTGCTTCACCGGCATGTCGGCGACTGTTGAAACTCCAACATGTTTGGTCACAAGGAATATGCTGACTGCTTTATTCTTAGCAAGAGGTCTGCAGGGCTAGGCCCACTGCTGCCCTAAAAAGGAGGTGGAATTTAAAGCCACTCCTAAATCTTCCATGATCTACCCCCCTACATAAAGCCATATTCCAACTGTGGATATGAATAGACACGCTCCTATCCAGGAAAACAGAGATAGCCTTGTGCAGGCTGAAATGTAAATACTGGTAAGGAGGTGAAATGTGTTGCACAATTCTAACATATAGTCTAAAGAAGCAGCAAACTGCAAAGCACATAGCTCATCTGCCAACTCTGAGGGGAGTTTGGGATTTCTACATCCCACATCATTGCAGCAGTGTGGGACTTCTATGCAAATTGTTCAGCCCCCCCAACTCAGTGACCATTGACAACTTTCTTAACCTGTTCTTCCTCCCCACTCATACCTGATCAGAGGGACTCTTTGGAGTACTTATCACAAATGGCCTAGTTAGTTGGCCTTACAGTATATGGACTCCAGACAGCATTTCCTATTTGGAAATCCAAATCACCCCCAAACTGGATAAGCTATGTTCTCTGAATTGTACCCCTTTATTACAAGAGCTGGGCACAGAGCTTGACAGATGGAAACCTCTACAAGTGTCCCTGGTGGGTAAGGTCGAGGCCGTTAAAATGATCACAGCCCCTAAAATCTTCCTCCTACTCTCCCATATAGCCATCCCTATTGCTCAAAGATGGTTCAATAAGCTTGACACTCAAATGGTGAGGTTTCTCTGGGAAGAAATCAAACCCCAATATAGTAGATGAAACTCTGCACCTCTTGGACCACAGGTGGCTGGAACTTTCCTTGATTCAAGGGCTATCATCTGGGATTCCACACTACAACTCCTGTGTTGCTTCCCAATGAAGGATACCAACATGCCTCTATGGGCTTCTGTTGAGGCATATAGCATAGGAGGCATCTCATCTGCACTCCCCTTTTTCCCTTATGCCTGCAAAGACCCCAAGGCACCCAGTTGTCTCTCACTTCCTGCAGAGTCTGGGGCCCAGCTCCAAGCATAAGTGCCAAAGAACCTAACTCATACAGCCTTAACTCCTTTACTGAACAACCCCCAGATAACAGTAGGGGATTTTACAATATGGTGGAAAGCCTGGGAGACAGCAAGAATCAACACTCTGAAAGACCTTCTCATCACAAATCAATGTACCCTGGACTCCTACAACAACCTCCAAAAAATATATAATCTGAACCCACATGATTTTTGGAAGTATCTCCAGCTTCACAGTGCTCTTGCACCCCTACTTACAAAGTTAAACCTTTCACATCCTTTAGATTCCACGCACCCTGTAGTTCACTGGCTCAAATCCCCGAAAGGTAGGGCTGCGCACATATACAAACTTATCAGGGACAGTCTCCCATATCAGTACTAATTGGCTAGGGGTACCTAGGCCTCACTTCTGAGTCAACCATTCCCCCAAAAGGAATGGCCTCGCTGTTTGTGAGCAGTGTGCTCTGTGGTTAGAGATCCCAGGAGCAGACTCCCAAACAACCACTGCTGGAAGTATGGACAACCAGCAGGAAATGTATTGTCATCCTCTGGCAATGCACACTGTTTCAGAAATATTGGCAATGGGTCTTTGATCTTGTTAACCAAGCACTGACTTTCCCTCTCACCCTATCAGCAAAGATTGCTTTGCCTGCTTCCCTCCTGTCTTACCCTGCATCATGCCCTACTAAGCATGAATAGGTCTCATAGGTAAGTACAGAGCTATATAGATGTTAGTCCTTTTGCTCACCATTTTATTAATAGCCCTGAATATTATGTTCAAGTAAAAGCTATCTAGTCTGTTTTAAATGTATTCACAGTATCACTAGCTACCACTTCTAGAGGTAATTTGTTCCAAATATTAGTAACCCTCAATGTGAGCCAGGATGTCCTTTTGTTCGTTTTTGGACAATCCACAAATAGTTGTAAAGGGTGGGATCTGGTATTACACATAGATTCCCTGTAACTCAAGCCAAGTAGTTCCCATAAGTCTGGATCAATGGTAGATTTATATATCAAACACATATTCGCCCTTAAACGCCTGTATTCCAAGGAATATAGACCCAGGATGTTTAACCTCCTTTGATAATCTTGACCTTTAACCTCCTGTATACATCAAGTGGCTCTCCTTTGGACTCTCTCAAGTGCCACTATCTCAGTTTTTCCATTAGGTGACCAGAACTGCACACAGTAATCCAGGTGCGGCCTCACTAATGATGTATAAATGGGCAGGAGAACATCCCTACTTCTTGATGTAATATGTTTATTTATAAAGTGTAAAATACCACTTGATTTTTTAATAACTGAATTATAGTGCATTTTAAATGATAGATCATTCGTAACCATAATTCCCAAGTCACTCTGTTGTTCCACAATACTTAATATTTTTCCTCCGAGTGTATAAGATATCTGTTTATTTGCCTTCCCAAAGTGCATAACACAGCATTTATCCACATTAAATGACAGTTTTTTATCTAATGCCCAGGATTCCAGTATATTTAATGCTTCTTGTAGTGTTATGGCATCATTTTGGTTATTAATGGGAAACCCAACCCTGGTATCATCAGCAAACTTTGAAACCCAGACCACATTATTGACCTTCATTGAGGCAATATATGTATTGAACTAGCAAGGCCCCAGGATGGAGCCCTGGGCACCCCACTAGTCACCTCAGCCCATGCTGAGTTAGTCCCGCTTATACTTTACTGATTGTTTTCTAGAGGTGCATGCATCTACCCATTTTGTTATTATTCTGTAAGCCATGTAGTATTAATGCATCAATAAGTTCTCCATGGGGAACCTTATCGAAAGCCTTCCAGTAATCAGATACACCACATCCACAGACTGTCCTCTTCCCATAGCCCTGCTTGACCTTTCCATAGAATTCCAATAGGTTGGTCTGTCAGGACCTTCCGGTGGTAAATCCATGCTGAACTGGGTCTACCAAGTCTATTTTTTGGCATAATCTACAATATAATCTTTTAAAATACCCTAAAAATTTTTCCTAGGACAGACGTCAGACTGATAGGTCTATAATTGGATACATCATGTTTATTCCACTTCTTGTAAATGGGAACCACACTTGCTTGTTTCCACACCTCCAAAACCATCCCTTTTTTTAATGATGTTTGAAAAATTACTGTCAGGGGTCCAGCCAAAAGGTCTGCCAGTTCTTTAATTATTCTTGGATGTATTCCATCCGGACCTTGGGATTTATTCTGATCTATTTTATGTAGCCTTTTGAGTATCTCTTCACTCGTTATCAGTGATTCTACTTCTAATACAGTTTGCAAATGTTCTAATTTAGGGGAGGATTTGTTATTAAAGACTGATATAAAGAAATCATTATACATCTGGGCTAAGTGAGACTGGTCAGTAACTGTACTACCATCCATTGCATGTAATGGGCCAATAGGTTGACAAGCTCCTTTTATCACTAATATATGCATAAAATGATTTATAGTTATCCTGGACTCTAGTTACTAGGCTTAACTTATATTTTAAATTTATTTATTTATTTATTAGCTTTTGGTAACCGGGTAAGTGCGCTAGGCAACAGACCTGCCTATTTTCAGGCATGACCCGGGAGAGCACAGGACACTGGTTACAATATGCAGAAATGCACAGACATAATATAGGTGTACAGGAGCAAAACAAGATAAACATTGGGTAGCACAGTAATAGCTACATAAGGGTACATTTTAGGCATAGATCATAATAAGGATGTAAAATAAAACAATTAGGGTAACCATAAGACAGCTGAGGACAGTAAAGAAATCAAGGTTCATAGCCACCTAGACAAGCGTAATGCATGGGAGAACATTAGTGTAGTACTCAGGGTCAGACCCGACAGCCTGCAGTGGGACAAAGCAAATTAAGAGCATTTGCATTGACCAGAGGCTAGGAGGTGGGTGAACAGCGAGTTTTTGAATTCTTGATGGGAGGCTGAAGTTTTTCACCATAAGGGAGTGAGTTCCAGAATTTGGGAGCAAATGGGCAAATGCCTGTTCACCCATTTTGTCATGCAAGGTCTAGTGGAGACATGGGGACAGAGGAAGACCTGAGGGTATGGGTGTGTGAGGCAGAAGTCAGGAGGTTGGCAAGATAGACAGGGCAGGGAGGTCTAGACAGGAGTCGATAAAGCAGCCTAGGAGTAGGCTCGAATATCCTTAGGTGACAGCCAATTTAAGCCAGCGTAAAGGAGACAATGATGGGTAAGACATGGGGCAGTTAAGGTGAATCAACAGATGTTGTTGTAGACAGTGTCCCATTTGTGGAGTGTAGCAGAGTTTGCAGCAAAGAGGAGGGGCAGAGCATATTGGAGCTGGGGTAAGAGAATACCTCTGGCAACAGAAAGTCTAGCGGAAGGAGTGAGGGAGTGGCGCACGCGATAAGCTCCGCCAATTTTAGCATTGACGGCAAGGCACACCATATTGACATGTTGAGACAGGTCAAGTGTGGGATCCTAAGTGACCCTAAGGTACTTGAAGGACTCAGTGTTTGAGATGAGGGAGCCGCCAAGGCATTGAACCCGAGCCTGTTCGAGGGGAGACAGTTTTTAGAGGATCCGAATAGCAGCACAGGTTTTTTCTAGGTTCAGGACTTGGTGGTTGCTAGAGAGCCAGGTCTGCAGGAATTGGAAGTCATTAGTGAGAGTGGAGTTGATGGCAGCAACTGATTTTGACCCAGAGTAGAGAACAAGGTCATCTGCGTACATAAGAGTGCAGCTATGCGGGACATGGTGGGAATATCATTTAGAAGAGGGAGAAGAGTAGAGGTCCAAGAGGATCCTTGGGAACTCCATGGGAGATGTTTGGGGAGGGAAGGGCTTGAGAATGCTACCGCCTGAGTCTGATTGTCAAGATAGCTATGGAACCAGGAGAGGGCTTGGTCAGATGTTCTAATGATTGGAGCTTTTAGCATGAGAGGATGGTGCACTATGCTCGAAGGCTTTAGACAGGTCGATAAAGACGTGCCCTGGTGAGTAGGCCACAGTCCATATTATTTCTGATGTCATTTGTAAGTTGTGTAAGTGCAGAGGTGGTACTGTGACGGGCCGAAACCATGTTGACACGGGGTTTGAAGATTAAACATGTCAAGGTGAGCAGCAAGCTGGTGGTGGACTATTTTTTCAAGCAGCTTACTGAGAGTGGGCAGAAGAGATATAGGGCGGTAGTTGGACATGAGTTTGACATTGCCCTTTTTGTGTATAGGGATGGTTCTGGCAGTTTTCCAGGTGGACGGGACAGTAGATGTATGAATCGAGAGGTTAAAAAGCCAGGTGATAGGTCTGGTCAGCCAAGGTGCATACCTCTTAAGTATGCAAGGATGGATGCCCTCAGGCCCTTGACCCCCACATGCCGGAAGGGAGTTAAGTAGCTTGAAAACTTCAAGGTATGGTTGGAGCCAGAACGAAGGGAGGGTGGGAGGGCGAGGGAGGAGAAGAGGGACAGTCAGGTTGTGGGCTAGTTAGAGTAGCGACTGGTGGAGAAGAAAAAGGGCATTGAAGGCATTGGCAATGGTGTCATGATTGGTGCAGTGAACACCTTGAATGTTCATGTCAGCTGAATTCTGTTGCTTGTCATTGCCGAGAATGTCCTTAATTTTGGACCAGTATTCAGCAGATTTGTAGAGGATGTTATTAGTAGGTTCCTATAGTAGGTGCTTTGGCAATACGAATTTGTCTTTGCAGTTGTTACATGTAATGCAATATAGTCTTCAAAGTCTGCACAGAGGTGGAGATCTTCCACCTGGACCAAAGTTTGTCCCTAGATTTGAGAAGTTGAAGCAGGGGCGGTTAGCCACTGGTTACTTTCCTGCCATCCTATGTGTGGTGACCGGGATGTGAAGGTTTTGAAGAGAGAGGAGGACGGAGTTGAAATATTCTGTGGCTATGTTAATGTCCTCTGTTTGGTAGAGAGGGGACCAGTCAACCTGGTTAAGGTCAGTTAAGAAGTTCTCATGACTTAGGTGGGAGAGATTAGGAAAGGTTACAGTTTTAGCAGGGAGTGGAGGAATGACAGTGTTCCAGACACAGTAGATGGGATAGTGGTCACTAATTGTGTCAGGTAGCACACCGCTGAGGCAACTATATTCTGTCCTGTTAGTAAGTATCCAGTCAAGGAGGGTGGCATTAGTTGCCCCACATGAGACCCCTTGTGGGTTCATGTATGAGCTGGATAGATTTGCCTTGTAGCTAAGGAGGATAGGTTAGCTGAGTTTTCTCTGACCAGTCAAGGTTAAAAATCACCAAGGCCTATAATGTCATACTCTTGCCTGTAACGTAGGCAGAAACCTTGAGTTCAGTGTGATGCCTTGTGTAGCATTTTGGGGGTATAAGTACAAAAATATGGAGTTTTTTTACACCCCAAGAAGCAGTAGGGAGTGTAGGATTTCACAGTTTGGTAGGAGGGGTCCTGCAGAAGGGTAATGTTTAGGTGAGTTTTGAAGGAAGGGCAAGGCCACCTCCCTTTAGTGCCAGGACGGGTCGATACGAAGCATGTTGTATCCAGGAAAGTGGCACTGAGAGTCAGGCACTGTGGGCTTAGCCAGGTTTCTAATGGCGAGGACATCTGGGACGTTAGTATGACCCAAGCCTGGAGGTCAGGGAGGTTGTCCATAAGGCTCCTAGCATTCAGGGTGGGCGAAAGTTAGTCCATCGGTTTTAGGGAGGGTGGTGGCTGGGGCAGGTTATGACGGGACGTAGATGGACCAGGGTTGATCTCAATGTCACGGATAGTATAAGAGATAGGGTTAGTAACCATAGTGGGTGATGAGGCACGCCCTGATAGAGACGCAGGGTGGCAGCTTCAGATGAAGGTGAAGGTATCTGACTATTGGGCTAATACGCTTGCTGATGAGAGCAGAGGGGGGTAGAGGTAGTGGAGTGGCAGTAGCAAGCATGTTGGAGTAGTAGAAGTCAAACTGAGTATAAGTATTGGCAGAAGCTGTTGATGTGTTCAAGCAGTAAAGCTCAAAGAGGATAGGAAGGCAAAGTATTCCCATGAGGCTAGGAGGGAAGGAAGGACATTTTTGACTAGAGAAAGGAGGAGGTAGAGAGGAAAGAGACAGCAGAGGGCTCCTTTAATATAAATCACCAAGTGAAAACAGCTACTAGAGAGCAGTAAAATGTGACAAGTGAGGTATTGGGAGCAAATTGTTCGAACTTAACTGTGGCTTCTAGTGGAAAAAATAATATAAGGAGCTAATGGAGAAGTAGGGTGTTAAAAAAACAAACAAAAAAACGACAGCAGCAAATATCACGAGGGTAGAGGCTATTTAAGTAATACCAGCTAAGGGTGGAGGGTATTGGGGGTGGGGGAGAGTGCACAGCCGACCAAGTGGGAAGAGCGTGCTGTGTGAGGGAGCTAGGTCCCATGCCACCTGGCAAAATGCTGCCAAGATCCTGTGACTGGGGGAAGGGAAGAGCCACCGGAGCTGCCCTCTTGTGGAACAATCACGGAGGTCCTATAGCATGGGTGGGGGGGAGCTCCTGAGAATTTCAGAACCTCTCAACCTCCAGGAGCGCGGAGCTCCGTTCACGGGTGGGGAGAGCCCCAGACCTGTTCCTCTGGCAGCTCTGGAGAGATTCTGGCAAACGCCTGCCACGATCCTGTGTCTGGGGGGGCAGGAAGAGCAACTGGGAGCCGCCCTTCTTGTGGAACAATCACGGAGGTCCCACAGCAGAGGGAGAGCCCCTGAGAATTTCAGACCCTCTCGACCTCCAGGGCGTGGAACCCATTCAGGGTGGGGGGGAGCCCCAGACCTGTTCCTCTGCAGTCGGAGAGATTCTGGCAACGCTGCCGCGGATCCTGTGGTCTGGGGGGCAGGAAGAGCAACTGGGAGCTGCCCTTCTTGTGGGAACAATCACGGAGGTCCTACAGCTGTGTGGGGAGAGCCCCAGAATTTCAGACCCTCTCAACCTCCAGGAATGGAGCTCCATTCTTAGGGTGGGGAGAGCCCCAGACCTGTTCCCTCTGCAGTCGGAGAGATTCTGGCAAAACGCTGCCACAATCCTGTGTCTGGGGGGCAGGAAGACCACCGGAGCTGCCCTTCTTGTGGAACAATCACGGAGGTCCCATAGCATGTGGGGTGAGAGTCCCTGAGAATTTCAGACCTCTCGACCTCCAGGGAGTGTGGAGCTCCATCTAGGGGTGGGGAGAGCCCCAGACCTGTTCCCTCTGCAGTCGGAGAGATTCTGGCAAAACGCTGCCACGATCCTGTGTCTGGGGGCGGAAGAGCCACCGAGCTGCCTTCTTGGAACAATCACGGAGGTCCTACAGCATGTGGGGGAGAGCCCCTGAGAATTTCAGACCTTCCTCGACCTCCAGGAGCCGCAGAGCGTCGCTCTGGGGTGGGGGAGCCCCAGACCTGTTCCTCTGCAGTCGGAGAGATTCTGGCAAAACGCTCAGGATCCGTGTCTGGGGGGGAAGAGTCACCGGGAGCTGCCCTTCTTGTGGAACAATCACGGAGGTCATACAGCATGTGGGGGAGAGCACCTGAGAATTTCAGACCCTCTGACCTACAGGAGCGCCGGAGTCTGCCTCAGGGGTGGGAGAGCCCTCAGACCTGTTCCTCTGCAGTCGGAGAGTCCTGGCAAAACGCCGCCGTGACCCTGTGTCTGGGGGGGGCGGAAGAGCGACCGGGAGCTGCCCTTCTTGTGGAACAATCCTGTGAGGTCCTACAGCGTGGGGGAGAGCCCCTGAGAATTCTCAGACCTTCTCACCTCCAGGAGCACGGAGCTCCATTCAGGGGTGGGGGAGAGCCCCAGACCTGTTCCTCTGCAGTCGGAGATATTCTGGGCAAAACGCTGCCGTGATCCTGTGTCTGGGGGGGCAGGAAGAGCCACCGGGAGCTGCCCTTCTTGTGGAACAATCACGGAGGTCCTACAGCATGTGGGGGGAGAGCTCCTGAGAATTTCAGACCCTCTCGACCTCCAGGAGCGCGGAGCTCCTCACGGGTGGGGAGAGCCCCAGACCGTTCCTCTGCAGTCGGAGAGATTCTGGCAAAACGCTGCCACGATCCTGTGTCTGGGGGGCAGGAAGAGCAACTGGGAGCTGCCCTTCTTGTGGAACAATCACGGAGGTCCTACAGCATGTGGGGGAGAGCCCCTGAGAATTTCAGACCCTCTCGACCTCCAGGGGCGTGGAACTCCATTCAGGGGGTTGGGGAGAGCCCCAGACCTGTTCCTCTGCAGTCGGAGAGATTCTGGCAAAACGCTGCCGCGATCCTGTGTCTGGGGGGGCAGGAAGAGCAACTGGGAGCTGCCCTTCTTGTGGAACAATCACGGAGGTCCTACAGCGTGTGGGGGGAGAGCCCCTGAGAATTTCAGACCCTCTCAACCTCCAGGAATGCGGAGCTCCATTCAGGGGGTTGGGGAGAGCCCCAGACCTGTTCCTCTGCAGTCGGAGAGATTCTGGCAAAACGCTGCCACAATCCTGTGTCTGGGGGGCAGGAAGAGCCACCGGGAGCTGCCCTTCTTGTGGAACAATCACGGAGGTCCTACAGCATGTGGGGTGAGAGTCCCTGAGAATTTCAGACCCTCTCGACCTCCAGGAGTGTGGAGCTCCATTCAGGGGGTGGGGGAGAGCCCCAGACCTGTTCCTCTGCAGTCGGAGAGATTCTGGCAAAACGCTGCCACGATCCTGTGTCTGGGGGCGGGAAGAGCCACCGGGAGCTGCCCTTCTTGTGGAACAATCACGGAGGTCCTACAGCATGTGGGGAGAGCCCCTGAGAATTTCAGACCCTCTCGACCTCCAGGAGCGCGGAGCTCCGTTCAGGGGGTTGGGGAGAGCCCCAGACCTGTTCCTCTGCAGTCGGAGAGATTCTGGCAAAACGCTGCTGTGATCCTGTGTCTGGGGGGCAGGAAGAGTCACCGGGAGCTGCCCTTCTTGTGGAACAATCACGGAGGTCATACAGCATGTGGGGGGGAGAGCACCTGAGAATTTCAGACCCTCTTGACCTACAGGAGCGCGGAGTCTGCTCAGGGGTGGAGAGCCCCAGACCTGTTCCTCTGCAGTCGGAGAGATTCTGGCAAAACGCTGCCGTGACCCCTGTGTCTGGGGGCGGGAAGAGCGACGGAGCTGCCCTCTTCTGGAACAATCATGGAGGTCCTACAGCGTGGGGGAGAGCCCTGAGAATTTCAGACCCTCTCGACCTCCAGGAGCACGGAGCTCCTTTCAGGGGTGGGGAGAGCCCCAGACCTGTTCCTCTGCAGTCGGAGAGATTCTGGCAAAACGCTGCCATGATCCTGTGTCTGGGGCAGGAAAAGCCACCGGGAGCTGCCCTTCTTGTGGAACAATCACGGAGGTCCTACAGCATGTGGGGGAGAGCACCTGAGAATTTCAGACCCTCTCGACCTCCAGGAGCACGGAGCTCCATTGAGGGGGTTGGGGAGAGCCCCAGACCTGTTCCTCTGCAGTCAGAGAGATTCTGGCAAAACGCTGCTGTGATCCTGTGTCTGGGGGGGCGGGAAGAGCCACCGGGTGCTGCCCTTCTTGTGGAACAATCACAGAGGTCCTACAGCATGTGGGGGGAGAGCCCCTTGAGAATTTCAGACCTCTCGACCTCCAGGAGCGCTGGAGCTCTGTCTCAGGGGTGGGGAGAGCCCCAGACCTGTTCCTCTGCAGTCGGAGAGATTCTGGCAAAACTCTGCCGCGATCCTGTGTCTGGAGGGGTGGGAAGAGCCACCGGAGCTTCCTTCTTGTGGAACAATCACGGAGGTCTTACTGCGTGTGGGGAGAGCCCTGAGAATTTCAGACCTCTCGACCTCCAGGAGCGTGGAGCTCCGTTCACGGGGTTGGGAAGAGCCCCAGACCTGTTCCTCTTCAGTCGGAGAGAATCTGGCAAAACGTTGCCATGAGCCTGTGTCTGGGGGGGTGGGAAGAGCCACCGGGAGCTTCCTTCTTGTGGAACAATCACGGGGTCCTACAGCGTGTGGGGTAGAGCCCTGAGAATTTCAGACCCTCTCGACCTCCTGGAGCGCGGAGTCTGCTCAGGGGTGGGGAGAGCCCCAAACCTGTTCCTCTGCAGTCTGAGAGATTCTGGCAAAACGCTGCCATGATCCTGTGTCTGGGGGCGGAAAGAGCCACCGGAGCTGCCCTTCTTGTGGAACAATCACAGAGGTCCTATAGCGTGTGGGGAGAGCCCTGAGAATTTCAGACCCTCTCGACCTCCAGGAGCATGGAGCTCCATTCAGGGGTGGGGAGGAGCCCCAGACCTGTTCCTCTGCAGTCGGAGATATGCTGGCAAAACGCTGCTGTGATCCTGTGTCTGGGGGCAGGAAAGCCACGGGAGCTGCTCTTCTTGTGGAACAATCACGGAGGTCCTACAGCATGTGGGGGAGAGCACCTGAGAATTTCAGACCTTCTCGACTTCCAGGAGCATGGAGCTCCATTGAGGGGGTGGGGGAGAGCCCCAGACTTGTTCCTCTGCAGTCAGAGAGATTCTGGCGAAACTCTGCCGCGATCCTGTGTCTGGGGGGGTGGGAAGAGCCACCGGGAGCTGCCCTTCTTGTGGAACAATCACGGAGGTCCTACTGCGTGTGGGGGGAGAGCCCCTGAGAATTTCAGACCTCTCGACCTCCAGGAGCGTGGAGCTCCGTTCACGGGGTGGGGAAGAGCCCCAGACCTGTTCCTCTTCAGTCAGAGAGAATCTGGCAAAACGTTGCCATGAGCCTGTGTCTGGGGGGGTGGGAAGAGCCACCGGAGCTGCCCTTCTTGTGGAACAATCACGGGGTCCTACAGCATGTGAGGGTAGAGCCCCTGAGAATTTCAGACCCTCTCGACCTCCTGGAGCTGGGAGTCTGCTCAGGGGTGGGGAGAGCCCCAAACCTGTTCCTCTGCAGTCGGAGAGATTCTGGCAAACGCTGCCACGATCCTGTGTCTGGGGGCAGGAAGAGCCACCGGAGCTGCCCTTCTTGTGGAACAATCATGGAGGTCCGGCATGTGGGGAAAGCCCCTGAGAATTTCATACCCTCTCGACCTCCAGGAGTGCGGAGTCTGCTCAGGGGTGGGGAGAGCCCCAGACCTGTTCCTCTGCAGTCGGAGAGTTTAGCTTCTTTAATACATTTTTTTTACTGTTTTAAAAGATCCTTTTATGTATTCCACCATATGTTGCTTCCCAATCTTTTGGCCTTATAAAAAAAGGCCCTATTTTTTTTCTTTATCAGATTCCGTATTGATTTTGACATCCATTTGGGTTTAATTTTGGTATTATCATCCATTCTCTTTATTAGAGGGGTAAAAGCTTGAATAGCTGAGGTTATTTTACCCTCTAGGAGATCCCACATGGAGTTAGTGTTTTGTTCTGGAATTCCTCTACCCAATTCCAGTTTTAAGGTATGATCTCATGCTATCAAAATCAGCTTTATTATAGTTTATATATAGTTATATATAAATGGGCTGCAAGCTGTGTATAGAGGTCAAGCAGTTCTTACTCCACCCTTGGAGGACCCCTGACATACCCTCACAGATTGAACTTGTAAACAACATGCTGAGCTTGTCAAATTTGAAAGGATGTCCCATTTTCCAAAGATACACCTCACAAATTCCTAAAGACTTGTCCCCTTTCTTGAATCATCTTAAGGAAGTACTAGCCCCTCTTAATCCTCATACTTCATTGCCACCCACAGGAGCTGGGTAAAGAGCTCAGTCCCATGAACTCTTACCACTTGAGCCGGCCAGCATCTAGAGACTCCCAAAGCTCATGGCATGTACCCTGAAGGGGTGCACAGCACATATAGGTATAAACAGCATTACTGGCTCCTTCCATGACTGGTCACTGTCATTACAGGTTTGTATATACTGTAGGTTTTAAGTATGGCTGAGTTCTTATTTTAGTTTCCCTGGTTGACAATGTTTCAACTATTATTACCAAGGCTGTTGTCCTAATTACTATTCATTTTCAGGCATTCTATAATCATTTCTGCCATCCTGTTTATATATCTACAGTACTTAAATAAGTTTTGTAGCTCCTTGTGTATCTTATGGTTGCATAATGATATTCTTAGCCACTCCATATTGTTCTGCTGCTTTGCACTTCCTAGGCCTGACTACCAACTAGAGTGTTTAATCCTTTGGACAGCAGATTGTACTTTCGTATCTAAAAATGTATGGATGTTTGTTAGTATAAACATTTTTCTATAAACAGATAAACTACAAAGTGGTAGATCTTCACAAAATAATTAGTGAAGAAAATGTTATTGACTTTGCACACCCCTAGTTAGGCATCATGAATATGCACCTAGGTGATTAAATATGGTGGTGGGCTGGTGGCCATAGGTTGTGAGGCGGGGGATGGTGCTGCCACAGGGAACTGGAATGGAGGGGCTAGGTCAGGTTCTACAGAATATGCCAGTCAGGTGGCCTGTGCTATGGTGGAACAGTAAATAACTTTGAGGCTACTTTCCTGATGTTCTGCATGGGTCTAATTTATGTCTAGAGAAAGGATTCTGAACTAGAGATGCAGCAAATTTAAAATCCATGGCGGAAGTGAGCCTGGTGGCCACTTCTCGTCGCTACTTCGCTATGAAGAGTGCCCTATAGGAAAGACTCACTTTGCCTTGTTATTATTACTTCACATTGTCATTCCACCTTAAACACGAAGTAAGGCAGAGTGGCAACAATATTGGCAGCATCTCACCCACACAGTCACCAGAATGAATGTGCATCCCCAAAGTGCTACTGTCTTGTGTCCAGAAAACTCCCCAGTACTAATGAAGTGAAATGAGAGTGTAACAAGAAATGCAAAGTCTCCCAGAATTAATGGTGCACTCAGTCATGTGTGCAGTGGTCAGTCACACATAGAGTCACCAGAATTAATGTGCATCTCCAAATGCTGCTGTTTTGTGTCCAGAAAATTCCCCAGTGCTGACGAAGTGAATGAGAGTGTAACAAGAAATGCAGTCTCCCAGAATTAATGGTGCCATGCAAATGCACAGACAGATTAAGATTGCGCTGCACACTCAAGTGATGCATACAAAAAGGCCCAACAACACCTAACCAATGCTCACAAGTCACAAATCCAAATCTGGAAAGGAATACATTTTGCCAGTTGGGGGATTAGTGCAAGGCAATAACAATCCACTGCCAGTAAAGATACCACAAAGCAGTATAAAAATTCATGCAGGTGCGGTGGATAGCAGGTTCACACTGCTGCAATTACTCTGTAACACAATAAAAGGTGTCTGATTTAATGGCATGCATCGCACACACACTCACAAGCACACCCAAGTAATGTGTAGCAAATTGAAAACCTTTAGTAATATAACCAAATGTTTTAAACAGACAAATTGTACACTGTTGCACCACAACAATCAGCAAAAAAATGTCAAGAATTACTGAAAATATTACTGTGTGTACATTATCACAGTTAGACAAGGAAAATATAACCAAAACAGAAAGACTGCCTTTTTCTCCCAGTTAATGTACCTACACCACAAATACGCTCCGTCACCAAAGCATACTTCACAGTACACAGACTGACTGTTCTAAATTAACATTCAAAATCTACACACAACAATAAACACTAGATGATATGAGCACAGAAGGGTTTCCTACAATCGGTATACTAAATTTTGAGCAAAACATATTACTCAAAAAGGCATTTTAAACAGCTTTTAGAGGTTCTGAATTGCAGAGCTCTGAGAGCAAACTGTCTTCAGCTACCACTGAACACACACTACCCAGGCCAGAACTGAGGCTGTGCCGAACAATTTAGAGCCCATATGACCCAAGTAACTTCATGAATAACTGCAGAGTTTAATTTGGAGCTCAATTACAGGTGAAGTGAGGCGAATTACATTGATTTCAACGTACTTCACCTTAAAATTGGTGGGGAAGTGGTTTGGGGAAGGTGGAATAAAACAAAGTCATTGGTTTCAATGGACTTCTCATTCCTCATTATGAAGCAAAGTACTCCACTTCACATTGTGGAGTTCTCTGCGGATTCCACGTTACTCAGTGAATCACTTCATGGAGCAAATTGGGGCTACTTCGCCCACCACTACTTACAGTACTGTAACTCACATGCTGTATGGGAAGGAACACGAATGCCTATGGCTATACTTCCCCGATGAGCTGTAGCACAAAACTCCCCAACTTAAAAACACATATTAATGAGTACAATGGTGGAGTGGTGAAGCCTGGAGAGATACTACAAAACATGCTTACAATACATCCAAGTAACTAGTAAAAACATTAATGTTGTGATTCATGACGTGATCGTGAATCGTGATTTGTGACTGCATTTGTGACCGTGATAATGAAGAACATGATTTGGTGTCAACGGTGTGAGATAACCAATATGGAACTGTATTGGGAATGTGAGTGCCTATGGCTGTACTTCCCCTATGAGCTGTAGCACAAACTCCATGACTTAAAAACGCTCATTAATGAATACAATGATGGGGCGGTGAAGCCTGGAGAGATACTGCAAAACATGCTTACAATACATCCAAGTAACTAGTAAATAAATTAATGTTGTGATTCGTAACGTGATCGTGAATCATGATTTGCTACTGTATGTGTGACTGTGATGATGTAGAACGTGATTTGTATCATGAGTGACTCGTGATGATGGTCCTGACTTAAAAACGCATATTAATGAGTACAATGTTCATGCAGAATTATGCATCACATCTGTCCAGTACTCTGAAGGGAAGCCAAAGAAACAACTGTGACTTAAGTTACAGATGGAGATTGGGCCCTAAAGAGATGCAAATGCATAGACAGATTAAGATTGCACTGGCACTGAAGAGATGCAGACACAAAGGCACAACACCTAACCAGTGCTCACCATCAGAAATTCAAATCTGGAAAAGAATACCTTTGCCGGTTGGGGTGGCTGTGGGGGGCAGTGTACTGCACTGCTGCAGTAACAGTCACTAGTACTAGTACCAGTAAAGATACCACAAAGAAGTAAAAAAAATCACACATCTGCAGTGAATAGCAGCTTCACATCGCGTGTCATCAAATCAGACACCTTTTATTGTGCCATATAATAATTTTAGTGAAAGCCTCTATCATATCCCCCTTTCCCTCCTTTCCTCCACGGTGTACGTGTTGAGTTCCTTTAGTCTCTCCTCACATGGTCTCTGGTGCAGACCTCATGCTTCCCACATTCACACAGTGGCCAGAAATTCACTGCATTGATAAATGTACTTGCCCCAGATCACAAGATTCTCTTCAGTTTTTATTGTGCCTTGTCTGCTGTATTCTTCTGATGTATTTGTAATATCTTGCTGTTTTAATATATTGCAGCTTTTTTCATACTTGTTTCTGCTGCTGTACATCATCATAACATTTTCCAGTGTTATCTGCTGTTTGTAAATTCTATGTTAAACTTCTCATTGTTTTTATGCAATGCTGTTGATTTTTTTATGCCGTTACCTGTCCTAACAAGGACCTTCATGCAAATGAGAATTGCTCAGTAGAGCTTTTGTCTTGGTAAAACAAACAACAATACTCTAAAAGTGTCCATAGATCTCAACATAACTAGACACCCTGGGTTGTGCTATACTTTGCATACTGTATAAAAGTAACACATCAGTGAGATCTTTGGACACTCATGCTCTGGAAATTATAGACAGGGTTGGATGGCATTCGTTCTAATAGTATACAAATACTGGCCAAAGATGAGTGAAATAGTTGAAAGCAAATGACCACAAGGGATGTTTAATTGACCAACAATTGTTATAGTGCCTGAAGTTGAAACAGAGGGGTACATGGCTATTGGAGGTCAAAATAAAATACTGAGGAGCTATGGTTTTGAACCATTTTACAAAACAATTCTTTTCAATACATGTTTTATTAAGCCTTGCAAGTAATACAGAAAAGAAACAGACACTTTCAAATGATGTTATGTTTATTTTTGTACTGTTTTAAACAGTTAAATGATTTCAATAGTTTGCTATCAAATTGATTAAAATTAACTTGATACATTTGGTTAAACCAGCAACAATATAAATAAATAACTGAATGATTTGTAAGTAGTTTGCTAAAGCAGGAATACAAATAACTGAATGATTTATAATTAATTTAATAATTGTACTATCTTAAATAAATAGTTTGTTAAATCATGTTTTTTGCCAACATGTTTTATAGTAACTTGAATGTGATTAAAACAGCAATAAATAAATAGTTTGTTAAAACAGAGATATCTTACAAACAGCAGAAATGGAAACATACAGTAGATGTTCTAGGTTTCTAAAAAGTGCAGTTACATAGGAACTTACTGCAACAGTAGATCTTCAAGAGGAGATCTTGCAGTAGGTAACAGCTATAGAACTTTGATGCCAGGCACTAGGACCTCACAGAAAATGTCTAGCTAGCAGTTCAAGGTGGGAGACCGCTCCCTGATGTTGGCCCCACCCTGAGGTCCCCTATGGTATAAAGGGGCGGTCCCCCAGCACCACCTCAGTTCACCCGCTGGAGACCCGGCTGACTAACAGGATGGGGAACTGAGAAGGATCTCCCATCCCCTAGAGAGAAGTACAGTTACATAATCCCGGGGACAGGTGGGAGGAAAAACCACCTGCTGCAAGAGCTCCTCTCGAAGATCTACTGTTATGGTAAGTTCCTACATAACTGTACTATCTTACTTTGAGAGGGAGCTCTTGCAGCAGGTAACACCTATAGGACTGAGTCCCAAGCAGTACAAGGAGAGACCCAGACCAGAAGGGTGGCGGACTAGTAAAACAACACTGTCCTTGGTACTCATTAGGAGAGTAGTCCCTGAAGGACCACAAGGCCAAAACCTGCTCTCCTTCTGGAAGCAATGTCCAGACTGTAGTGCCTAATGAAAGTGTAGACTGAACTCTAAGTAGAAGCTGCACAGAGATCTGCTGCCGACACATTTTTGAGGGATGAAAAGAAGTTGCGACACCTCTTGTGAAATTACCTTTGACTGGCCCCGGCAAGGGTTTGCCATACTTTTGGTAACAGAAAGTAATGCAGTTGACCAACCATTTGGCTAATGTCTGCTTGGTCACTGGAGCGCCTAACAATCTTTGGGCAAAGGAGACAAACCACTGGTACATCTTTCTTGATGAATGAGACTGCTCTACATAATAGCGTAAAATTTTATGTACATCCAGAGTATGTAACAAGGCCTCCCCTCTGTTCGAGTACTCTGGGTAGTAAACAGGTAGATGGATGTCCTGATTTAAAGTAAACTCCGACACCATCTTCAGAAGGAACTTAGAGTTTGTACCAGAGCTACTCTGTCCCTGTGAAAAACAAGATAATGCTCTTTACACATCAGATGAAATCCAAGAACAGTTCTGCATTCCTAGTGCAATCATGAACCATAAACAAAGAGTACATTCAAATCAGTTTTATTCTGTCTGATTCAAGTAGTTTCATGCAGCTCTGTACAAAATCAGGTGTGTCCAAAACTCACACATCAAAGCCTGCAGCTCGGAAATCTTCTGAGCTGAAGTAATGGCAACTAAAAACAACGCTTTTCAAGAGAGAAGGTGGAGCTCACAACTTGCGGCTGGTTCAAAGGGGGGCAAAGTAAGTTTTTCTAACACAAAAAGATCCCAAGGAGGAACAGGGTCCCTCCTGGGGGGCTTGATGTGCAAGATACCCCTTTAAAAATGTCCTGCACAGGTCTAGTTGTGCCAGAGCTTTCCCATCCTGCGGGACATGATAAGCTGAAAGTGCAGAGAGATGCACCTTAATGGATGAGTAGCTGAGACCCCTATCAAATAGGGAAAGAAGGTACTCTAGCACAGATTCCACCAGACAGTGGAAGGGATTCAAGGAACATGGGGATGCCCACAAACAGAAGTATGTCCACTTCATGGTGTATGTTGCCCTGTTAGAGGATTTTCTCACTGCCACGAGAACCTCTGCCACTCTGGGGGATAAACCCAAATCTGTCTCTGATTAGATCTGCAGGAGCCATGCATTTAGATGCAGAGCTCCTGAGAGAGCAAGTGAGTGGACAGGGGTAATGGGACCTGTGGTTCCAATGCCAATTGTTGTATCAACAGGAAACAGATCTGTTGATGCCAGAAGGGCACTATCAGAATCATGCTAGCACCTTCTGCCTGCAGTTTGAGCAGTACCCTCTGCAGAAGCAGAAAGGGAGGGAAGGCATACAGGAACCTCCCTGTCAAAGAGAGGGACAATGTGTTGTGCCAGAAAACACCAGGCCCTGGATCTAGCAAGCAGAAATTGGGCAGTTTGGTGTTGTGTGGGGACGCAAACAGGTCCAGTTCTGGCTGACCCCATCTTTCGAAGAGGTCGTCTGTGACTTCCTGCAGTAGCTCCCATTCATGTATCTGAGACCAAGAGCAGCTTAGACTGTCTGTGAGGGGATTGTGAATCCCTGGTATGTGGAACGCTGTATTTTCCAGGCTGTGATCCACAGCCCAATGCCAAACTCTCATGGCCTCTCTGCATAGGGTGTAAGAATGAGTCCCCCCTTGCTTGTTGAGATAGAAGACAACCGGAGTGTTGTCCAACTGGACCAACAGGGGACCCTGTGAGAGCACCCCTTGAAATGCCTGCAGAATGTATAGGATGGCTCTCATCTCCAGAATGTTGATATGGAGAGCACATTCCGTTGAAGTCTAAGAGCCCCTTGTCTCATGAGATTCAAGGGCACCCCTAGCCCATCACCGAGGTGTCTGTGGTCAGAATTTGCTGGGGGCTGGGACACTGAAATGGGACCCTGGCATCAAGCTGAGAAGGGTGAGTCTTCTTATTAAATTTTGGCAATGTGGGCAGTCGTCTGGCTTGTAGCCTGGTTCCAAGCAGATTAGGCAGGCTGAATGGCCATCTCACTGGGATCTGCTTGCCGCACTTACACTAACCTTCTGCCACTGTGTGGCTGGAAAAAAAATGTGCACTGAAAGTGAAGAAAAAATTGGGGCATTTAGAAAACTAATCATAACTACGCGAACCGCAAAATGGTGGCTGACTGCAACAGAGGAGTTTGTGGAGCCGATACTAGCAGGTCAACGGTGGGAAAAGAACTGAGGTGGTGCCAGGGGACCACCCCCTTTATACCTTAGGGGACATCACGGCGGGGCCGACATCAGGGGCAGTCCCTTGCCTTGGACTGCTAGCTAGACGTTTTCTGTGGGGTCATAGTGCCTGGTGGCATAGTCCTTTAAGTATTACCTGCTGCAAGAGCTCCCTGTTGAAGTTAGATCAACAATATCTTAAATAAATAGCAGCAATACTTTAAATAACAGGAGAACAGTTATATTTTCAAAATATTAGGGTGTTATTTAACATTTTAAATAGTGTGACATATTCCTTACATTGCTTTTTCTACTTCTAGTAATTTACATGAACCACTGAGCCAAATATATTATAAGTGTGTTGCTGTAATCTTTCTATCTGCTCATTTACAATGACCGAATCAATATTGGTGCTCATGATGTTTTAGGTGCTTGTCGGTTGGACAACTGATGTGCAACTGGGGACTGACTCACATATGTCAAAAGGAGTAGTATCTTCAAAAACATTAGAGTTATCTGCTGTTACATCTATACTGTATTTTATTTTTAAATACGTTTAAGGTCAGGTTCTACAGTTCATATACATTGGACCAGATATTCAGAAGTACTTGCAAGTGCAGTGTTTGCACTGTGCTAGCACCTGCACCAGTCTCTAACCATACCATATTTAGAGGTAGTGCGCGGGCGCTAAACCCTATGAACATAGGGCAGATTGTGCACTGCACAAGTGACATATGATGGTGCAGTTCAGTGCAAGTGTGCAGCACTTAATATAGCCCTGTGGACAGCGCAGAACACAGGGGGCAGCAATGGATGTGAGAGAGGCACCAGCGAATGACACAACACAGCAGCATAGGCATGTAAATAAGCTTTATTATAAAACCCATGCAACAATAACATTAGGGGCAATAGCCCATAGATGGAAGGGGTGGGGCAAAAGAAACAAGTGGCAACTGCCTGTGCAAAGAAGGGTGAGGAACAAACAGAATAAAGGCACTAGCCCATGAACAAAATAGTATACACAGGGCACACAACTCTCACAGTCCATACCTCCAAGAGCTATAGCAGGTGGTGGTAGCTGTTGTTGCTGCCAGAGAACTGAGGCCAGTTCCTGGGTGGCTGGTTGGTGTACCTGTCCCTCCTGATCAGGATGCACTGTAAGCAGATCAGCCCATAAAGCAGATTGCTCCATCTGTCTTGATCCTTGACATGCCTATGATGACTGGCAGTCCTCTAGGCACTTATGGACAGAAATACTATATTTTTTGCTGAAAGGTTTTGGTTTGGTCTCAAAGGTGTTGCAGTCTCCTCTCACATTGAAGGAGCTAATTGCTTTCCTCCCACAGCTCTTCCAGGGGATTAGGTGTAACTGGGAGGTGGAGCTGACAAATTCTTAGTAACTTCCAACAGAAGGAAGGGTTAAAGGTCAGGTTAGTTGGTGTTTTTGAGGTGGAAGACTAGGTTTGCTGGCAAAGGTACCTAGCTTCACCTGAGCTCTTTTCTTCTAGGTTTGCTTGGAAGGACAGAGCAAGTAAAAAGATTAAGGCTTCTTTTGCTAGGCAGATTTACTGTGTGTTATTATTTTATTTTGTACTCACAGGGTTTGTTACTAACATTTTACTGCTTTATTGTTCTCTGATTCAAATTGCTGTTGCAGGGTATACCTTCTGCTGCACTATTACAGGGTATGCCTACAGGTTTGTTACTGTTTTGTGTTTACATATTACTGCTGTAATCTTCTCTGATTCAAATTGTTTTTTGCAAGGTATATCTTCTGTTACTGCTTTATTCATCTCTGTACAGCAAAGTGTTTTACAGGGTATATCTTCTGTGAAATTATTACAGGTGGTGCTTTACAGGTTTTACAGTTTCATCTATCATTAGGCTAAACTTTCAGTGCTACTGAATTTGTTGTTGGTTGAATATTTCTGTTCTTACCTCCTTGTTTCTTTCATCCATAGTTCTTTTCAGCAGGAAGGCCCACCACCTACCCATCCCCAACCACCCCTTGCTACACTCATTTTATAGGGTAGCACAGTTGTGACAGTTCCTGTAGCAAAGCAGGAAGGGGATGTTCAGAGGGGTATCCACATAGTGACCTCACTTACAGGGGCACAAGTAATTTAACTTGTTATAACAAGTTATACAAAAACAAACAAACAAAACAAAAAATCAAACTTTTGCTTTAATTTTCCTCATTCTAATTACTCAGATCAGGTTATAAACCCAGCAATTCATCTGGAATTGATACTATTAACTGCAGACACTGTGGAACACTTTTCAAAAGGGCAGTTATACAGGATTTAGGATGCTGTCCTACATGCTGGATCATTGGAGATCTAAGGTCTCAGCTCCAGGCAGCATGGGCAGAGATTGCATGCCTCAAATCGCATATTCAGGAGGAAATAAGAACCACCCACCATTTCCCCAACATTCAACTAAGGCACCTTGACTGCAGAGGGTAGTTGGTCCGGGAGGTTGGCAGGGGTTAGGAGGAACAAACCATATAAAAACTACAAACAGGTATCTGCCTCTATCTCCAAAATCAAACAAAGGGGCAGAGGACACTGTAGAGCAGGACACTGCAACACAGGAGCTAGCACACCAAAACTCACTCAAAACAGGAACCAAAACAAAAAAAGCAAAAAGCAAATACAAAACACTTCTGATCATATGAGACTCCATGATTCGGAGAGTTAATACCTACCTCCAGCTGAGGGTAATGGTCAGATGTCTCCCAGGTACATCAGCGTAGAGAGATACTGACCACACTGCTAAAATCATGCAGGAAGCAGGAGAAAACATCGATGCCCTGGTACATATAGGGTCTAATGATCTCACCAGCCAGTCAGTTGTGGAGACCAAGGAACACCTGGCCAGGCTGGGAGACAAACTGTCATCCATTTCATACGGCATCTCCTTCTCTGAGATCCTGCTGGCCTCAGAGAGGGACAGACAGACAGAAGGTCAGAGAAGGGAGATAGGAGAAATAAACATGTGACTCAAGGTCTGGTGCCTGGAAAAAGGACACAAAAATTTGTAGGCAACTGGCAACAGTTTTGGGAGTGAAAGTTCTTTAAATTTGATGGACTGCATCTGACTAAGGAGGAGTCAGTGAAGTGGGGCAGAAGTTTGACATCTTTGCAGATTATTTAACCTAGCAATGGGGAGAGGGTGCAGCACCCAATACATCAATGGGAAGAAACCCCTCCCTCTCCGCTAGTGATCAAACAGGAGTGCAGCATGTTTGTAGTTCATTTGCATCACCAGGTAAGGAAAGGTCTGGCTCCCCATACGATGTGCAGAGGAAATGCCAGACCCACCCAACAACCAACACACCAAAATCTGGCCAATGGAAAATCATGTACATAAATGCTCGCAGCCTGGGAAACAAGATCCCAGACCTGCAGGCAATAATGACAGAGGCTAAACTGGACATAGTAGCCATTAGCAAGACATGGTTCACCAGTAACAACAGTTGGGAGACATCAGTACACGGCTAAGTACTGTTCAGAAGAGACCGAGGTGCAAAAAGGGGAGGGGGAGGGCCCTTAATGTCAATGAAAATATCAAAGCTACAGAAATCTGGAATACACATAAGGATCCAAAAGAACTGTGGGTCACCCTGGAAACAGGAAATGGGACAGCCTTACAAACTGGAGTTGTCTCACAGGCCTCCCGACCAGGGGAGGACATAGACACATTACTGTTGGAAGATATACAAAACATGACAACTAAAGGGGAGGTTCTGATTATGGGAGACTTCAACATGCAGATACAGATTGGTCAATACCAGCAGGAACATCTGCCATAACTAGCCACATAGTGGATTTCCTGCAGGGGAAAGGCCTCAGACAACTGGTAGAACAGCCCAGAAGAGGCAGGGCTATCCTAGATCTAGTACAGACTGATGGGGAAAGGATCACAGATCTCCAGGTAGAAGGTCACCTGGGGCCAGTGACCATCACATGGTATGGCTCAATTTGGCCACTAAAACTAAATCATCCCATTCCAAGTCAACAATATGGGACTTCGGAGGAGCTGACTTTGATAAGATGGCCAACAGAATTAAGCTAGCCCTGGCAAGATGAAATACAGGTGAGGGGTACAGGCAAAGTGGGCAAGCATTAGGATGCAGTACTTGAAGCAACATCCCATTGTGTTGAGAGAAAGGCAAAAGCAAAGAAGAAGGAAACCACTTTGGTTCTCAAAAACAGTAGAGAAGGTCAGAGCCAAAGGCTGGCCTTCAGAAATATAAGGGAATGCAGCGAGATGAAGATAGGAGGCATACCAAACTTCCTTAAGGGAAGCAGAGAAGGCAGTAAGGTAGGCAAAGGCCCAAACTAAGGAAACACTAACATGAACAGTAAAAGAAGGGGACATAGGAGCACAGGATCGAAGACAGCTTGGGTTTACAATGGGAAAGTTAATCTCATAGATTTCTTTGACTGGGTAACCAGAGTGATGGAACAAGGGTGAGCAATTGATGTTGCCTACCTTGGCTTCAGCCAAGCTTTTGATACTGTTCCACACAGAAGATTGATTAATAAGCTGGGTAGGCTTGGGCTGGGTCAGAAGTTAGTCAACTGGGTGGCAAACTGGTTGGCGGGCAGAAAACAGAGAGTGGTGGTAAATGGTATACAGTCAGAAGAGATACAAGTCACAAGTGGGGTACCTCAGGGATTAGTCCTGGGGCCAGGCCCCTTCAATATCTTCATCAGTGACAGTGCAGATGAACTGGAGGGTAAGGTTTGTCAGTTTGCAGATGACACCAAGATCTGCAACACAGTAGATGATCCAGATGGGGTGGGCAGAATGAGAAGCGATCTGGATAAACTGGCAAAATGGTTGGAAGAGTGGCAACTGGGGTTTAACACATAAAAGTGCAAGATCATGCACATAGGAAAGAGAAACCCTGAAGCCACCTAAAGGTTGGGAGGGGAGTTGCTCGCAATCACAAGGGAAGAAAGAGACTTGGGCATTATCATCGCAGATGACCTGAAATCATCCAAGGAGACCACTAAAGCAGTAGGTAAGGTTAGAGGGATGTTGGGGTGTATTAGTAGGTGTATCACAAGTCACAAGTGGGAGGTAATAATCCCTCTTTACAAGACACTGGTTAGGCCCAATCTGGAGTACTGTGTGCAGTACTGGAGGCTGCACCTGCATAAGGACATTAACAAAATGGAGGCAGTCCAGGGAAGGGAAACTAAAATGGTGCAGGGAATGCATCAGAAAACATATGGAGGACAGATTAATGGAGCTTGATACGTATACCCTAGAGCAAAGGAGGGAGAGAGGTGATATGATCGAAACATTTAAACATCTTAAGGGCATTAACAAGGTGAAAGAGTCTAACATGTTTCAATGTAAGAAAAATAGCAGGACAAGAGGACACAGCATGAGATTAGAGGGAGGCCGGTTAAGGGGTAATGTGATGAAGTTCTTTTTCACAGAAAGGGTGGTGGATGCATGGAATGACCTACCTCAGGAAGTGGTGGATATGAATACAGTGCTTCAAACAAGCATGGGATAGGCATAAGGGAGCATTTACAGATGAGCATGAATAAATAGGCCATTAACAGAATAAAGGCCTATGGCACATTCATAAGGTAGAAAAAAATGGGCAGACTGGATGGGCCTTGCGGTCCTTATCTGCTGTCAGCTTCTATGTTTCCATGTTTAATACAATAAACTCATACAGTTGTGCATACAAGTTGAGAGACTCAGGAGTGGCCTAATGTATGTAATCAAGGTACACCCAGCTGACACATGGGTCACTATGCCACACATTGGTGATGGGAGTTAAACAGTCACAATGGACTTGTCATAGCATACCAGAGACAGCATCAAGGACCTTTACAGTAGAGGATTTTGCATGTAATCAATCAATCAATCAAAATTTTTATTTATCCAGCTGAACATCATTGAGCAGAGCTCTTTACAAGATGGACGTGATTAGAACAGGGTCGGGTAACATCCATCATAAAAACATATAAATACATGTAAATAAGTATATAAACACAAACACAATGGTGCAGTAATAGGAGTCAAATGATAAAAAGAAGACAAGGAAGCCATAACAGAGGAGGATTCAAATACAAGGGGCAGATCCACCATTGAACCATGCAACTGTATATAAACCATGTTCTCTGTATAGAAGTACCAATTAGTTCATTTACCAGGGTCAGTCACTAGCACTAGCCATGAAAATGGCTTGAGAACCACCAACTAATGGCAGATGGGGTGCCAGGAGAGGATGTATGTATGTGTGAAGGATAAACATTGTGAGAAGTGAAGTCCCAAGGGTAGGTCAGTAGAACTGATGCGGCAGTGAGGGCCTATGGGGAGAGGAAAGGGAGTTAGGACTTTTATAGTATGGTGGATATAAATACAGTGCAGGGCTTCAAACAAGCATGGGATAGGCATAAGGAGCAATACAGATGAGTATGAATAAATAGGCCATTGACATAGTAAAGGCCTATGGCACATTTATAAGGTAGAAAAAATGGGCAGACTGGAGAGAGACAGACAGGTGAAGTATGGGTGAGCTGTGGAATAGATACACACACCACCGGAAGGTACGGCAGATGTATTAATACAGCACATTCAACAGCAGTGCCAACTCAGAGCCTGATAGGCAGTGTCATGGCCCAAGTTGCAAGGAGTTGCACCTACATAACCGACACCTACTGACCAGGCATCCAGTGCACAAGCCAACACTAGTATGCAAGGCACAGAGACATTCATGAGCTACCCTGGATGGCAGCAGGGGTAGGGCTCAGGCACATACACATGGTGCAGATAACACAACTGTACATGGTTGGGAGTGTCAAGCAGCATTGTGTTCAGCAAGCATAGCAACACCCAAGTACAATGGTGGTGTACGTTGGTGGGCACCTGATACACTGTTCCCTAATCACCACAACACTGGCGTAAGGTGCAGAGCAGCTTAGAGGCACTCACCAACCCAGTGGATTCTGGTTCCATCCTAAGTAGAGGGTTTCCCCCAACACAGAGCCTCTGCAGGTCATTGGCCCTGCAAAGACCCAGTCGTGTCTGAATGTATGGCTGGCCCCAGCCATGTACAGTGAAGTAATCATACCCTAGTCAACACTGTGTTGTTTAGACACTACTGACTATGCATAACACTGTTGATCATGTATGGGACACTACATGCACACCCACCAATGCCTCTTCCATCTGCTGACCCCTACCACATGCGACAAGCTCCATGGAGCTGCACAGGTATTGCACACAGTGTCTATGGCACCGGAGATGGCTCCACTGCAGGCAGATTACCATGGGTGCTGTGTGTCGCACATGGCAGGATACAGTGGTGTACTGGTGTTACATTGTCCGATGCCTGCCTTCTGATGAAAGCCATGCATACATAGACCACAGCATGTGGCACACCGAACCCAACCGACATTGATGGGTTTGCAGCAGGCGCTATAAGCAATAGTACCTTCTCCCTGTTGTACTGTGTTGGTGACACAGGGAACACACTACTGCATGGTGTAGCAGACATGCCAGCGGCATAATAGAAAGACACAGGGCACCATGCCCTGCACATTGTTGCAAAGCAATAGAGTGCATAGACCATGACACACCACAGTGTCCCAGGCATGCAAAACCCAGAGTGCAGCGTGAGTGTCCCCTACCACAACTACATAGTGGAGGCCACTACAGGCATGTGTCCTGCATGGAGAGCCACATGTGGACAGTTGTTGCTAGTCACAGGAGCATGCCGCATAGTGTGCACATTAGTGGCAAACATGTAGAAACAGTGGCAGGACCAAGGATGTAATGGGCACAGTTCCCTACTTCTGTGAGATCACCCACACCCATATTGTTGTGTTGATCAGATGTACAATTTGTGATGTAACCCCCCGTCACTGACTGACAGCATCTCCCTGTGCTATGATGTCCCCACTTATGAGCCAGACCATACGTGGTCATTGGTATAGTCTGACCACTGTGCCTCACTCAGTGAGCCATGACCCTAGCCCACTCCCATCAACAGGTCTCAGGCCTTCACCTTCCACAATGCTGCTGACACCTTGCAAGCTACACAGAGGGTTCTTAGTACATAACACGTTACAGTACCTACTGCACATGTAAGGCACAGTCCCCATAGTAACAAATTGCCATGCATGCAACAACTGTTGGGGCAGGCTACACCAATTACAAAAGCAGTAGGGCCATGGCCATAGTGGCCCACATGTTTCTGCACCTATGAGTGTAAACATACAACCCTGGTTGTGGCATGCAGTACAGTGTAGGGTACTTACGAGACCCTCTCACTGGATCCACTCCTCTGGGCCCTATTGTCTGTAGAGGATGAAAGGAAGATGTGTTCAGTATCATGCAGTGGAACACAGTGCACTATTCTGTACACTCTACACAGTATATACACCCATACACGAGTACTGTGCAACAATCACAGCATGTGCATGATGCAAATGTTCAGGCTAAACAGGTCCGCAATGTACCTGTGTGACCATCTGTGAACATGCATGCCATGGCCCAGGCACAGCAGGTATGACACATCCTGCTGTGGTATGTATGGCCTTGTACACAGTATGGCTGGCCTATGCAGTGGCCACATCCATCTCCCTAGCCCGTATACATCAGACCCATACATGTCATGTACAGGTCCTGTTCACAGCTCAATATGGCATCCTATGCTTGATTTATCAGGTCACAGAAGACATGGACAGACAAGGCATAACTGCAAAATGGCTGAGGATGGCAGGAGTCTGTAGGTGTGACCCTGCACAGTGCCCGGTACAAGCCTGGCACCTCCTGTGCAGTAGAATAGTATCTCATGCTATACCTGGCATGTGCATACCAAGGACCTTGCCATATAATATGGAGAGTGCACATGACACAGATGGTGGCCACAGCCACATCCTGATGGATACGCTAACCAACATAGCAACATAGAGGACACTTGTGACAACCTCCCAGGTCATATCTGGCAATGGGCATTTACATGTCCAAGTCATTGTACCCAGTACCTCACCTGAATAACAATTTATGGCACTATCCATGTCACCATCATGCACCCTCACACTGCTATCATGTCATTGAGGTAGCTTGCATTCATGCAGCCCTGGCAGGTACATGCCCCAGATGAACACACTGGGTCCTGTCATGTACAAGGCACGAGGACTTCATGTGGGACAGGGGGCCCAGACATCTGCATACATACAGGCAGACCATGCAGTGAGGCATGTTGCAGTGCAAACAGGGGAACAAAAAGGACACTCAGGTAATATAAACAGTGCCTTAGGGACAGTGACCCTTTTGCATTCTATCTTGACACAGGCTTGCACACAGGCCATTACACATACCCATTCATAAAACCATCTGGACTCATCTGGCCTTGGCATGGTGCCACTGTCCACCATTGTCAGCAGCTGCTGCAGACAGCATGCCTCCCTCCACTGGAGGTCATTGAATTGGTGCCTACACTGGTTACCGGTGTGGGTGATGCCAGTTCGGCATGTGAGGTGATGCCCCACAGATGCCCACATCTCACCCGGGGCCTGTCTCACCCTACTGCCTTCTCCTGCAGTTGGTCCTCTCTGGCCACCACAAAGTCAACCAAATTGGCCAACTTGGTATTGGACTACCTGTGGTCCTGCTGCTGCATGACTACATCCTCTGCCTGACATACTGTCATCCACTGAGTAGGCCTAGCATGTGTAAGAAGTTCCTGCCAGGTTCTGGGCTGTCTGGTTGTGTCCTGTAGTGTTTAGCAGAATGTTGGCATAGTAATTCTACACTATGTTGCGTTGAGCTGCACAACAAGTGCATCCTGGAAGGCCAAACTGGGAGCACACACCTTGCATGGGGTGGCATGTGCATGGGGCATGCATGTGCAGCCTGTGCAGTGCAGCAGACCACTACTGTGCAGTGGCCTAGTGTGCAAGGCTGTGCTGACTGCTGATGTCATAGGTGGCAAGTGACATCATGCCTGCACCATGGCCTGAGGTTGCGTAAGCACAAGCGCAGTGCAACGCAGCATGCTAGTGCAGACACTTTAATGCAGAGGGCAAGAGTGAGATATTCAGCAAAGTTATGCAAATGTGTTCATTTCACAGTCAGTGGGCAAACAACCATATTTGCATGTCATTACTGGCAAGTATGCATACATTAGCATGCCTGATTATGCCTGGACTACATAAAGTAGCACAGTTCACCACCTAGATTCAACAGCTGAACTGAAGGTGAACGGAGGCAGGTGTCCTGTGGAATGGCCTAGAAAGGGATGGATGAACACTGAACTGTGCATATGCAGTGGCTACAGAACGGCTCCAAGATTTATTTGGCATGTTTAATGTACCTCCAGGGCAAGTTCCTATGTTTTCTTGTAGCCTCCATTACTTACTATGGAAGGCAGAGTATTCACTTGTCCTGCGTAGCCAAATGTAAGTCAATGAGAACAATTTTCCCATATGTGGCTCCATGACTCTGTACAATACAGGAAGCCCTGTGCAGCTTAGGGCCCTGCTACATTGGAAATGCTTAGATGGGGAACTCCATTTTTTTTTAAATTGGTAGCTGCCAAGTGGGAGTATGGCAGGATGTGTTGGCAGAGAGCTTCGATGGGTGGGTATTACTCTCCCGCGGAGCTTCGGGCTCGATGACCCTTCAATTATCCCCCACTGCTGGCTGAGATTTATAGGTTCTGTCACACCTTGGGTATAGTGTTGGGGTGTCGGAGAGGTGGAGGGTGGGGGCTTGGCAGGGAATGGAGCAGAACAGGCAAATTGAGGTTGTAGGGCCAAGGAGATGTCCTGGGGCAAAATGGGTCCAGGAAAGGGGTCTGCTCTGTTTGGTACCTATACTCAAGGGCTCCACTTTTTGTGGGCAGAGTATGGTCAGCCTTGACTGCTCATCCAACCTGAGCAGTGTTATGCAATGCCAGGTTGACTAGAAACAAGATGGCATTAGTTGCTGATTTTTTATTTTTTTTTTTGTATTTCTATTTATACCCCCATTGTGCTCTGGAGCTGCCTCTCCTTCGGGCTGCCATGACCCTCAGACATCCCCCTACTATCTCCCCCAAGCTGCCTTACCTCAGATCTGCAGCCATCCTTGGGATAGCCCGGTGTAACCCTGTACCGAGTGGGTCCCTCTCATCTGAGGGGAAAGGCAATGGCAGGGAGGAGACCGGCACACTATTTTTCATTGGTCCTGGGCGCTGCTGAGGCTTTCCATGGCTTCCTGGGAGTCTTCAGAGGTGTCCAGGGCTGGCAGCCATCATCTGGCCAGTCCGAAAAGCGGTATTTCCATTTTTCCTGGTGTTCCCTATAATGCAATCCCTCTGCTGTGCTCCCGGTCTCCGCCGTAGAGCAACCATGCATCCCTAACCCACCCCAGAGGAGGAGAGCAGTCCTATGGATGCTCCATCCTCCCCTTCCCCTGCCGACCCCCAGCACCCGAGTCCATTCCCGAACCCGGGTCGCTGGCGTGGCTCGAGGTGTGGCATCCAGCGCCTCAGCCATCTGTGTCACCGGGCCAGCCAGTTGCTGATCTTGTTGGGTCATCCAACCTGGCTTGCATCACCAAGACCTGGCTGGATGAGAATGCTGGTCCCATTTTGGAGTCAGCAGTACCAGCTGGGTACTCAGTGATACACCGCCCAAGGCAGGATTGTAGGGGCTGGGGGGTAGCCATCTGTTTTAAGACAGAACTGGGCCTTGTGGATGTGCCATTTGGGATCACTAGATCCTTCAAATGTATCGTGGGTGCAGGTGTGGGCTGTAGGATACTTCTCGTCTATCGTCCACCCAGGGGTGAGAATGATTTCCTACAGGAAGTCACGGACTTCATCGTATAGATGGTGTTGGAGTCCCCCAGATGGTTGGTGCTGGGGGATTTCAATGCCTGGATTGATGCTGAACTCTCACATTTGATCAAGACTTCCTCCAACTGATGGTTTTGTTGGGTTTCACTCAGGTGATTACCCCTGCAACTCACATACAAGGTCATTCGTTGGACCTGGTGTTCCTGCTGGGGATGGAGATCTCCAACATGCTGGTGGAACCCATTGGATGGTCCGATCACCACACCATAGGGTTCAGTTTCACACACCCCGAATAGACCTGCCCCTATGGAGATGGTCAGATACAGCCCTTTTTGGGGTTTGACCCCTGATGGTCTTTTGGTGGCCCTGGATCTATCAGGGAGTTTGAGTGTTAGCCTGGACCCAGAAGACCTTCTGCTAGCCTGTAATAAGGTGGTTGGAGCTGCTCTGGACTCCATTGCTCCCATCCGGGTTCGCCCCCTCACCCTTCACCCTCGGTCCCCTTGCTCTGATGGGTACTTGAGGGAGTTGAGGAGAGTGGAGAGAAAGTTGGAGCGATGCTGGCGAAACTCAGGCCTGGAGGATGACAAACTTATATTGATGTCCCATTATAGGGATTATCAATCTGCAGTCTCCCGTAAGAAGGCAGAGTTCCTGTCCAGGGAGCTTGCAGCCATGAGAAATCGACCGGCTCAGCTTTTCCATACTGTGGAGAGGTTGTGCAGTCCAACTTGTCTCTGGAATCGGGAAGCTTTTTCACAGAAGTGTAATGAGTTTGCTCAATTCTTTGCAGATAAGGTTGGCACCATTGGGTCTGAGATCTTCACAGCTCACTCAAATGGGCAGAGCAGAGATCAGTGTGAGATTGCAAGCACCCAGTTTGTCTTGTCACATTTTAGGCAGTTGGCAATCGAGGATGTCATGAAGATGGTCTGGGGCTTGCGACTGGCTCACTGTAGTTTGGATCCTGGTCCAACACCCCTCCTGATGGGGGTGCATGGAGGTAACTGGACAGGTCCTTGCTGAGATAGTTAAGTGTTCATTGGAGAATGGGGTGTTTCCAGACACCTTGAAGGAGGCGGTGGTTCAACCCCTCTTGAAAAAACCTTCTCTTGACCCTGACTGTCTTGCAAACTACAGGTCTGTCTCTAACCTGCCTTTTATGGGTAAGGTTATTGAGAAGGCAGTTGCATTGCAGCTCGAGGAGCATCTGACCACCCACGATATATACAGTCCTGTCCAGTCTAGTTTCAGGAAGAGGCATAGTACCGAGACCACATTAGTTCGGGTACTTAATGATCTCCTGACAGCGAGAGATTGGAGAAGCCATTCCATCTTGATCCTCCTTGATCCATCTGCAACGTTTGACACCGTGGGCCATGGGGTGTTGCTGGAGTGCCTACAGCTATTCTGTGGACTGCCTGGTACAGTTCTCAGATGGTTCCACTCTTTCCTCACTGGCAGGACGCAGAGAGTAGAGTCGTGAGTTTTCTCCTCGGCTCCCCTCCCCTTGCCACGTGGGGTGTTGCAGGGCTCTGTGTTTTCCCCCATGTTGTTCGTGGTGTACATGCTGTTGTTGGGAGACATTATTAGGCAGTACGCATTGAGTTTTCACTGTTATACAGATGATACTCAACTGTACATGTCCTTACTGCTTGAACAAAACGATGCTGTTTTGGTCTTTAACAACTGCCTTTCTGAGATTCAGGACTGGATGAGTGCCAATTGGCTGAGACTGAATGTGGATAAGATGGAGGTGTTGGTTGTGGACCCAGGTCATCGGGTAGAGAGACTGCCATCTTGGTAGCCATCTGGACTTTGGCTGGCTGGCACCCAGCTGTTGGCCTCTGACCAGGTGCAGAATCTGGGCGTTATGCCTAATAGTGAGCTGACGCTTAAGTTTCAGGTGTCGGTCGTTGTCAAGACCTCATTTTACCATCTGAGGAATATTGCCCAGATAAAACACCTGGTCCCACCTGATGACCTTCCATCACTGGTCCATACCTTTGTGACCTTGTGCCTTGATTACTGCAATGCCCTATACCTAGGGCTACTGGGGGGTGGACCTTCACCGCTTGCAGTTGATGCAGAATGCGGCTGCCAGGTTGTTGACTGGCTTATCAAAATCTTGCCATTTGACACCTGTGCTCCATGGACTGCACTGGCTGCCGGTGCGGTGGAGGATCACCTTCAAGGTCAGATTACTGACCTTTAAGGCCCTACACAGACCGGTACTATAGTATCTGCAAGATCTCCTTTCTCCCTACTGCCCCCTTCGTCCTCTCCACTCCACCAATAAGGGATTGCTAGAGATTCCCAGGGTCCATTTGACAACAACAGGTGCTAGATTATTTGCTTTTGCAGCTCCGACCCTGTGGAATTTTCTACCTTGCCGGGTTAGGGAGTGCCCATCTACTGATGCCTTTAAATCTGCCTTAAAACTTATTTATGTGAAATGTATTTTTCTGATTCTTAGTCCTGCTGTTTTATAATATGTTTTAAATGTTTTTACGAACATACGAAAATTGCCAGCAGCAAAAGGCCATCATGGTCTACCTAGGCTGCTCGTGAATGCAGCGAGCTCCCTATTCAGCAGCTGCCCCACCCCCTTCCTTTACCTTCCTTTATCCTCCCCTTTGCCCTGTCCCACCCCTTCTTGAAGCATTCCACTGTGGTACATGCCACCACTTCAGCTGGTAGAAGCGTTCCACTTTGCCACCACCCTCTCCGTAAGCAAATGCTTCCTCACCTCCCTCCTGAATCTACCCCCCCTCCAATCTCATGTCATGGCCCCTAGTGTCTCGCCCCACCTTCCTCTTGAATAGACCCTCTGTGTCCATTTTGATTAACTCTTTCATGTATTTAAAGATCTTAATTATACCCCCCCGCCCCTCCTCTCCTCCAGTGTGTGCATGCTTAACTCTCTTAGTCTGACCTCATATGGCAATTCCCCCAGGCCCTGAATCATCTTTGTTGCCCTACGCTGCACCCCCTCCAGCAGCCTAATGTCCCTTTGTAGGTATGGGTGCCAGTACTGCACGTAGTATTCCAGGTGGGGTTTAACCCATGATCTGTACAACGATAGAATAATCTCCCTTCTTCTCGAGGTAATTCCTCTTGCAATGCACCCCAGCATTTTGTTGGCCATTATTATTATTATTATTATTATTATTATTTTTATTGTGTTGAAATGGATGTTTTGTCATTTTTTCTGTAAAACGCTATGATCTTTTAGAATAGCGCTCCATAAATAAACTTTGCTTTACAAACTTTGCTTTCACATCCAGAGTGTGTGTGTGTGTGTGTGTGTATATATATATATATATATATATATATATATATATATATCTATATATATGGGATACATGATGGGCAGGAGTGGGATATGAAAAATATTATCACTCCTGCAGAGTGAGCTATTATATTCTCCACAGTGTAGAGCACAAGTGAAAATACACAGCTCACGTGGCAGGAATGAGAATATTTTCAATATGCCATGATCTGCACATCATGTGTGCCATTTATACCACAGGGGTGAGAGCTGCAGGAACATTTCTTCTGAGTCTGTGTGTTTCCTGCTCATTCTGTTTGTGCTGTCAGTGTGTGTGTGTGTGTTCTGAATGGACTGGGAGTCAGAAACACAGGTGAGTGTGTTTTGCAAAGCTAATTGAGCTAGTCAGAGGCTCAGTGAGAGAGACAAACTGCTGCAGGTAGCACTGAGAAACAGAACCTGCTTTGTAAAAGACTTTCATTTAGAATTCAGGTTGTTTTGAAGCTGAGATCAGCACAGTAATGGGCTAGCATGTTAGAAACACAATGGGACATAGGTGAGAGTGTTTTGCAAAGCTAATTGAGTAAGTTGCAGCTTCAGTGAGAAAGAGAAACTTTTTCTGAAGCAGTTTCCTTTAGAGTACAAGCTGCAGTGCATTTATCCTCACTCTGGTGACATCAGCAGAGTACGGATAAATGTCGATATCCTCACTCTGCTGATGGCATCAGGATTTATCCTCACTGCAGTGGAAATAACACAGGTTATCCTACTGAGAAAGCTCTCACCCCGTGGTATATGTGGTATATGTATATATGTATATGTAAATGTAATGTATATAGATATATATATATATATATGCATGCATACTCCAGCGCTGGGTGACAGATAGGGTGTAGGCCGCACTACTGTTTCCATGTCACCCACTGTGTATCCATCTGTGTGAAACTCCACAATTGTGCCCCATGTGTTATTGCCCATGTACTCACTGGCTCTGGGATATGTACTCCCTGGGGATGGGGTGAAAAGAAAAATAAGTAAAGGTCATGCTGCTGTACCCATGGTGATGTGGACACTGCAGTTATTTCACAGAATTACCAAAGCCCCCCACCCACGTACTCCAGCTGCTGTTTATGTTGGGACTGTTGATCTAGTCACACAGTGAGAGTCACCCACTGCTGCACTGAAGAAATAATCCCCCCAAAATATCCATGGCTACCCCTCCACTGTCCCAGTACCACCACCATGTAAGATCAAGGGCTACAAAATCGATAGTTTGGGATTGTTACATAATGGACCCAGCTGATGAAACAGTGGCTGTCATCTGTCAGTTGTGCAAAGCCTGAGTTAGCCATTGGAAAAAGGGAGCCACCTAGGCACTGGTGGCCAATACAAAACACCTCAAGTCCAGGCACCTGTTACACTGGACTCCGCATAAGAGGGAAGCCAGTGCAGGGGGCTCTCTCCCTTATCTTCATTTGGCAAGGCATCCCAAACTGGCAGGGAAACAGTCCCGGTGGGTGCAGGGTTGACTGCAGAGGATTACTAC
Organism: Neoceratodus forsteri; assembly: GCA_016271365.2. Taxonomy (NCBI): domain Eukaryota; kingdom Metazoa; phylum Chordata; order Ceratodontiformes; family Ceratodontidae; genus Neoceratodus; species Neoceratodus forsteri. The sequence continues at coordinate 1,202,137,810 of CM057450.1, read as the reverse complement.
AGAGATGAGGAGGAGTCTGTGGGATTGCCTAGCAGTGGCTATAGCACCAGTGTGGACTGAGTACTAGCAACCAGAGGCACCAAAGCACATCCACCCCAGTCCAGAAAACACCAAAATCGCTGATTCCATTTGAACAGCACCCATGAATCCCCATGAGTCAATTGCTACCCCAGCAGCCATGCCACCATGCAGAGTACAACTGTTTGGTGGCCCAACACCATAAAAAGTGCATCCTACACTGTAAAGCATGTTTGAGCATCATACAAACTACCCACCCAGTCATGTTATTGCACGGGAACTGAATGCAGAAACCACAGAAATGCTGGCAATTGACCTACTACCGTCCTCTTTTATGGAGAATGTCAGATTCAGAACATTAATGGCATGTGCTGGTCCTAGATGGCAGACTCCATTACAAACCTACTTCTCCACCCGTGCCATTCCTGAACTTTATGGGACTGTGTCACACATGTTAATACATGCCCTGATGCATTCAGCCTTCCCATACATGCATGCATCTTAGTATGGATTTTGGGACCAGTGGCCAAACAGCTGGTAGCTCCTATCTGTGAACTGAAGCCCTTTGAGCACAAGTACCTGGGGTAGTACTTGACTCTGGAAATGGGCACAATTGTACTAAGCCCCATTACAGTGGTAGCAACACTCTTGGTGTTCACCAGCATGCCATGCTAGCAATGAAGAGTGTAACTAGCTCCATCACGGATCACAAAATGATAGAATTGCTCCTGACTGTGCTTGATGAGTGGCTGCATCCACATTCTCTGAAAGCAGTTATCACTGTGAGCAATAATGGCTCCAGTATGGTGAAATGCATTAGTAATTGGAGTTTTTCAGGGTGCCATGCATGGCACAGTCTTAATCTAGTAAAGCAGGAGTTTCTATCATATGCTGAAATCAAATCCATGTTGACTGCTGCCCATCTCATCTGTGCTCACTTTGCCCATTCAAGAAGGGCCCATACCCATCTCAGGCAGCTGCAGATTCAGAACAAATTGCCTCAGCACCAAATGAAGCTTGAAGTTGTGACCAGGTGAAACTCAACATTGTACATAATTGAGCACTTGTATCAGCAGTACAAAGCCATCTCTGAATATCTGCTGTTGCAGACAAGTCGTGACACTGCCGGAGTCACCATGTCTCTGACAACAAACCAGTGGTAACCAATGGATGGCCCGATAAAGATCCTAACATTATTTGAACATTTAGCACAGACAGTGTGTGTGGAGACACTACCTGTATCAGTTGGGCCATCCCACTTCAACAGGTGCTGAGGCAGACATTGTTAAATGTATAGCAGGAGCTGGAGGCAGGTAGTTATTTGGGTAACTGTGCCATAATGGAACACATGCTCCATGTATTTGACTGCAATACCCATATTTCCAGCATTCTGCAGTCTGCAGATTTTGATATTGTCACCATGCTGGACCCATGTCATAAATGGAGCCTATCACTGCTACTTAAGGATGGGTGTAATCAGGTCCAAAATTTAACATATCAGCTAAGAAGACTTTTGTATGGGGCACAAATACTGTTAAGATTCATACTACTAAGGGCAGTGAGGAGCAAAGGAGGTGATTTGGTCATCTTAGCTCCTATGTACTATAAGTAATACTGTAGTTGTGCTCCAGGTAGTTATTCAATTCAGCTTTAAATTCTGTCTTACTCTTACTTAGGATAATGTTCAATGGCAGTCTATTCCATGGGATGATAATTAGTTGTGTATAATAATGTTTCCTATTGTTGGTGTTAAATTTGTGCCTGGTAAATTGTAAAGGATGACCTCTAGTACCCTTGCTGTCATTTTTAAATTCTAGTTGTAACTAATTTATTAAATAGGGGTCTTTGCAGATGTCATACATGCATAATAAGTCTCCTTTCAGTCTTTTTGTCTCAAGGGACATTAGGTTCAGGTTATTCAAACAGTTTTCAAAAGGTTCGTTTTTCTGCATGTAAATCATTTTTGTCATATCACTCTGGAGATGCTCCACCATGTGAATATCTTTTATTTTAAAAGGACACCATGGTTGGCTTCCATAGTCAAGCATTGGTCTGACATATGATCTTAAAGAGGCATAATTACCTCTGCTTTCCTACTTCTAAAATTCCTTTTTATAGTCCATAAGACCCTATTAGCTTTAACAATAGCCGATACGCACTGACCTTTAAATTCAAGCCTCTTATCTATAAATGCTCCCAAATCTTTCTCACTGTTTACTGTTTTTAATACAGTATTACATAAGGTATAAATGAGTGGGATGGGTTGGTGACCAAGGTGTATAAGGCAGCATTAATCTGTGTTAAACTGTACACACCATCTAAATGCCCATCTTGAAATATAGCCCAGATTTGATTGTAAGTATTCGGTTTTTGAGGTATTGCAAACTGGCCGTTCCTATCTTTGTATTGTCAGCATATTTATTGGCCCAAATTTGGACATTATCAAACATGTCAGATATAAAAATCTGAAAACATAAAGTGATCAACACTGACCCTGTGGAACTCCACTTGTCACTTGTCCCAAAGCTGAAAGGTGGCCATGTATACTCACCTTTTGTGTTTTATTGTTTAACCAAGAATTAATCCAGTTTATGATATATTTATTTATACCTGATTTGGATAATTTATCTATGATTTCCCAATGTGGGACAATATCAAAAGCCTTTGAAAAATCAAGAAAAATAGAATCCACTGGTATACAGTATGTCCAGGTTATCAGATACATTTTTATAGACGCACAGTAGATTTGTAATGCATGATTTACCTGCAGTAAACCTGTGCTGCTCTAAGTCAGTTTTACTTGTGGTTGTAAGGTTTTCAATTATCTTATCCTTCATGATGTACTCAAGCAGTTTGCCAGGGATGGAAGTGAGACTTACAGGGTGATAACTGTGGAAGTCTGCTCTATTTCCCTTTTTGTGGATTGGTATAACATTGACCAATTGCAAATCCTGTGGTACTATCCCATTCTTTACAGAGGCCTAAAATTGGATCCTCAGAAGTGCAATGTTGATTTTGACAATGTGTGATGATATTTCTTCAGTAATAATAGGTAGTAGAAAGATGTTTCCATGAATCAACAGTGGTTTTGTATCTAGGTGTTTTTTAGTAAAAACCAAACAAAAGATGCTAAAGTCACAACTCTGTAAGTTACAACCTGAAAGTAATCAGAGGTCAGTTGTTACTACCACCTCACATTGGAATAGGGCTGATAAAACCCTGCAAGTCAACTGAGAAAACATTCAAATCCAATTTGAGATGTTTCGTCACAGGCGAGAATTGAATATGTGAATGAAAATGAGGAGGTGGTGCCTGCTAAGGCAGTAGAACTGCAGTAGCACAATGCATGGTGGATGCCTATTTGGCAGATACCAGGCACCTTAACATCACAAAACAGCCTCTGATATACTAGAGTAGCAAGGCCACTGATTGGCCAGCACTGGCCTCCGTGGTAGTTAAATATCTGAGCTGTCCACCCTCTAGTGTCCTTGTTGAGAGATTATTCAGTTCAGCAGGGGCCATTGTGCATGGCAGGTGTATGAATCTGTCCTCTAAAAATGTTGGAATGCTGACATTTTTTAAAGGGGAACTGTCAACAATAAGAACCTTATACCCAAGTGTGAGGCTGATCCCAATTTGCACTTTGTGTACAAAAACATTTTTTTTACTTACTGTTTACTGCAGCATAATAGAATGTATTAGGCTAACTTTGCTGACTTCTAAGATGCCATTTCATGCAACCAGACATCCCAGAATCCCCTGTAGCTGACATCAGAGGAGGGATGCAGAGCTGGGAGATTCAACAGCCTTCAATAGCCCACAGTATACATGTTAAAGATTTTGTAAGCTAAAATCAGATGTTAGCTGGTCCTGCTGTGCTCATTCAGCTTAATACAGTCTTCTGTGACTCTAAGTAACCCCAGAAGAACAGCAGATCAGCAAACAGAAGATTACAGCTTATAAAAACTCTGACATTCAAGGCAGGCTATTGAATCTGCTACTGGTGCAGCCCTCCTCTGATGTCAGCTGCAGGGGAATCTGGCATTTCTGGTTACAGGAAATGTCAGCTTACAAGTCAGTGAAATTAGCCTGATACAATCTATTACACTGCAGTAATTAGTAAGTAAAAAAAGTGTTTCTGCACACAAATGGCTAATTAGGATCAGCCTCACACTTGGGTGTGAGGCTGTTATTGCTGACAGTTCCCCTTTAAAATGAATGTGAAGCACATTGCAGGGAGCACAATAACATTTGCATTCCTATGCAGGAAGGTGGGGGTGGCGATGTCGAACATAAAGAGCTTGTTGTTATCACCATTGGCAAACTGTCTTGTATGGAGGTGGATGAAGCATGGATGAAAAAAGAATTCTATGTGGGGGCAACTCCACTTTGGAAGACTGTGAAGGATGCTTCCTTGAGGATGGTGATGCTTGAATCATAAAAACATTATTGTATCCACCCTTTACTTCTGATTTGAATACTTTTCCTTATCATCCTATTCAGTTTTCCTGGCATTATATTTTCCCTAAGTTGTCCTGTTGCTGTTCAGTAAATCCTTCTGATTGCCTTCCTCTTCCCTATCCTATTCATGGTAATAATAACATTGGCACCCACCACATCCAGAGAATGCATCCTCCATACTGGAAGACCTTTCCATCTTAGATGTCATTACCAGGCTGCCATGCCGACCATGTATCCCCTCTATAAATAAAGACACCACCTTTGCTTCATCCTCCATCATGCTTCCATCCTCCCAAGCTACCAACATTAGTCACTCCCACATCCACTGCACTGAGCCTCTAGACTGAGAAACCCTAAGCCAGCTCAAAGGCCAATGCAAGCAATGCAGAACACGTATCTTCCAACAACCTCCTCTTTCTCTGCCTTCTTTGGGCTGCTTGTGTACTCCACATCTGCCAAGAACATTGGTGCTACAGCCACTTTCAGCTCATACATCCAGAATCCAGACTAAGAAACACATACTTTAAATAATGTCTAAATGCAGTGGCCATTCAGACCTCCAGCCAGCAGCCAGCCAGTAAGTCAGCCATCCAACCTGAAAGATGAGTCTCCAGCCAGACAGTCCACCATGGCAGCAAAACACAATGTCCATCAAGGCACATGTTTGTCTGCTTTGATGGTAAGTTACTTCTTTCTGAAATACACGCTCCTTATTCTCACTGTTGGTAGTGAGTCCATCCTCATTCCAGAGGAGCTTAAACCTTGTTTGACAGCCATTAAAATGTGCTTCTGTCTTTTCTTTTGTTTTCCTCTCACTATGGTTTGACCATTGACATAGAAGACAGTCGCAATGTAAGTTGCCTCTACAGCCAGCACCCCTCTCTGGGGTACCATGATGCCAGTACTGCCATGGTATTAAATAAATTGTCCAATTGGCTTCAGGCACAGCAGATTCTTTTAGAAGCAAAATTTGAGTTTAGGGAAGGCAGGTTAATTATTTTTTTTTCAGCTACTGCTGTTTATGCCCCCTCATCTCCAGACAGTCCTGTTCTGCTTACCTGCACCAGCTCTATCCCCCTGGCATCCTCATGGCTTATCTTCAGCTCCAGGAGTTACCATAGAGCTTGGTCCCACTGGCAGAGGCAGCAGAGGCTCACCCCAATCTCCTCTGCAGAATGGATCTGGTGTGTGGAGATGACACCAGAGTAGACAGGTGTAGGACCTGCGGGTGACTGACATCATCTTGCCAGCTGGGGTATGTTTCTACTTTTTATCCTTTGCATAGGATGTTGGCAGCAAGGGTGTACAAGCATGCATGCAGGCAAGAGTGTGCAGCATGGCACCAACTAGTGTCCACCCACTCACGAACTGCTCCAGACTGCACCACTCCCTGTGGTCACCCAGGTGGCAGTATAGCAGTGAAGTTGGCTGCTCTCCCTCCCAGGAGCAGGAGAGTGTCCCCTGGGACATTCATCCCCCCCTAGCCATCCCCCAACAATCCAAGCTCATTCCTGAACTTGGGTCACTGGTGTTGCAAGCAATATTGCCACCGTTGTGTCGACAGGCTGGCCTTCAGGTCAACAATTTAAAGTGCTGTTATACTATACTGTCTTTTGGAACAATATTTGTTAATTAAATATAGCCCAATCTTATTTAATTTGTTACTGTTAATCTGCTTTGGGCTGCATAAACACAGATCGTGCGCATCACTATGGTTTCCAGTAAATTCAAAATACGAAGTACAGCACTCATACATACATGTGTGCACATACCCGGGGCCAAATGTCACTAAACACAAATGGAATGCCAAATTGCACACCAGATGGTCAGCACTGTCCATATCATTAAAAAAACTTCATTACAATCCCATGGCAATCACTCCCATCATTATACTTTTACATTTTGTTATACAGCAGCCTGGAGTGAAATACAATTTTAAATCAATGATTTATTTGCAGTTAACTTGCACAGCACTATGTCTTATGCATATAAAAGTATAATGATTGGAGTGATTGCCATGGGATTGTAATAAAGTTTTATTTTAATGATATGGACAGTACTGACCCATCTGGTGTGCAATTTGGTATTCTGTTTGTATTTCGTGGTTTCCAGTGAATGTCTGAAGACAACTTGATCTAAGCAGGTGCATAGCTTTCTACTTGTAAGCATTGGTTTCCTAGGGCTGGTCGTTCTTTGCATTGGATCACTCAGCTTTCCTTGTGCACTCTTCATACTGTTGTAAAATTCATGCAGTTTTGAAAACACTATTAAAGATCATGGTTTAATTATACTTTACAGTGGATATATCACCCAAAGCCAAAGGCTGGGAGGGCAACATGACTACTTGAGGGCAATGAATCCTTCCAAGAAGTAATTATTTTCCACTATATCCCTGAACTCTGGTCAGCATCTGTTTCAACTGAACCCATATTTTTTTTTAAGTTTGTTGATTCTTTTCTCCTGCCCCCAGCCTCCATAACTGTGGTTGACCAGGAAAAAAGAAGGTTCTACCCCTAGCATGTGGCTTTCTTGTAGTGTCTAAGCCAATCAGAAAACTCGAGTCAAGTTTGTAGTTTATTGCACAACAGGTGGGAAAACAATGGGATGACCAATGACCTGAAGGCATCAGTAGGTGGGTGGTAGCTGTGGTGGAGAGTATAAGTGGTGGCACAAACTGTGAATATCGTCTGCCAAAAAACAGTTTTTTTAATTAGTTGGTTCACACCTGATAGTGCCAATGGAGGGAACGATTCCATGCCACCTGGAGAAGCAGTTAGGCCTTGAGATGTCTAGCCCACTAAATGACTGCAGTGTGAAATGCACTGTCATTTTATTTTAGTTGTGGAGAGATGTTAAATAATGTGGGTGTGCACCTGCATTAACTATTGCCCATTGTCAAGAACTATTGCCAAGTGCTATGGGGTAAGCTGGACAATAGCTCATACTAAACAATGTCATCTGGACAAATCAGATGAAAGAATTACAGTCTAAGGTATAATAGCAGTAACTAGTTTTTCCTATCTGCTTGCCTAAGTTAGTAGATACTGTAGTTTGACTAGATGATAGCTATTTGGTCCAGACAGTAACTATCCGATTCAAAATTGTTCAAATACTGGAACAGATTTTGGGAGGATAGTTGGCAAGGTATTAAATAGAGCACAGAAGCATATCTGCTGCATTGTGACATTATCCAGTAGATACCAACTGGAGCAGATATGCCATTATAATTACTGGTTACATGTAATGTTAACTCTAATTCAAACCATTTAATTTTCCATATTACAGATATGGTATGACACATTAGCATAGTACCTGTCATGTAACATGACAAACCTGTCAATAAAAATGATATGTTGCTGTGCCATCCACATGGCAACTTCACCTCTTTTGGCAGTATAACTCAGGAGAAAAGAATTAATTATCTATTCATTCATGGTAAGAGATGAAAGCAAGAGTGCTACGACTGGCAGAAGTGAATTGAGCTAACAATAAAGGCAGTACAGAGCTGTTGCATGGAGGGATGGGCAGTACAGCAAGAACATTTTGCTTTGACCAATGGTAACTTAAATAACAAACAGAAATGCATAAATAATGAACTACAAATTCAAGGGACACTGGTACTCCCAGCACTTGGTGATCTGTCTTTGGGGAAACTTCTTGATTTTTCTGAAAGAAAGGGTTTTGCCATGTGTGAATTTTAAAGTATTTGTTTGGGGAGTGTCAACCTGAGAAAAGAGCAGGAACCCCTCATAGTGTTTTGGTTTCAACCAGTAATCATAAAAAAATAAAACATAGTCAACTGTGTAAAGACAAATTACTTCACAAACTCTCAGTGTGAATTGCATTTTTAAACAACTCAGGTTTCACTGTCATGATTTTTGTAGCAACACATACCCTGAGTGTGTTAAAAAGACTCCCATTACTCCTTTGCCCATACATTATTTTGGTATACCATTGGGAGAGTGAATCCCCGACAGTGAAACCATTACAGCGACACAACCCACTCGACATCCACAGTGTCAGATTAGTTGTCAGAGCACTGTACTGACACAGTGACGCCCGCTGTTAGCCGCTCTTCCCAGTAATTCACCCCCCTCCCCAGGAGTTGATTATCTGTAAGTCCAGGGGTGCAGGGGGCAAAGCCCCCAGCAAACAATGTAGAAAAGCCACAGTGCTTGGGGCGCCATGGTGGTCTTTCGATGGCATCACGTCTTTTCAGCGCAAACATTTCAGCGTGAGCATCTGCGCATAACCCATTGAGAGAAAATCATTACCGCTAAAACAACATTATACCGCACTACAATTTCAGCACAAGGGGCTATGGCAGACAAATACAAAGTAAATCTATGGAGATGCAGCAATGTAGTAATGTTATGGCTATCAGCAAAAGTGACTATGGCAGACATCAAACTGTGGACAATACAAAGTAAATCTATGGAAATCTTTGGAAATGCAGCAATGTAGTAATGTTAAGGTTATCTTACTATGCTGAGCTGATAAGCTGATGAACCTGATGTCCACATTGGCCACATGATCACATGATCAGTAGAATGTGCCAAGTTCAGAGTTGGGGGTTGGGTTGGGTTCTCCATATGTGTCACAGTTAAAAGCCAAAAACGTTTTTAAATTCTAGTTAAACACAAGTTAAAATCAAATGTTGTGCTATCTCTGAGGCTTCAAACCTGCAGCTGAAAATTGTGTGCAACTCCTCTCAGGTAATCCAAACACATCATGTCAGCATAGGCATCCATAAATGAGGCAATTCTCTTTGCTGTATCCCTATATTTTTTCTGTGGAGCCGGAGGCTTGAACCCTGCAATGTACTGCTCCATTTTCAATTCATTAAGATTTTGCTTCACATTCAGGACCTTTATCAACCTCCATATTGTGGGGTGGCTTGCTCCCAGCAGATTGTTAAATGCTCGGTGCCACCCTTCTACTGAGTTTACTGTTCTGGGGAGCCCTTTCTTAATGGATGAGTAGCAAGTCCAGAATTCTATTGAAAAATGGGGTCTATGGCACCCATGATGGCCAACTGGCCTCCCTATCCATGGGTCCTCAAAATAATCGATTAGGGGGGAAAGTTGGTAGTCATGCATTGTGTGAAAGTCAGTGCACTGTAGCTGTTCAAAAACATTCACCATGCCAGAAAGGGGTACATAGGCAAGTGTGGGGAGCACCCTAATTTGCACAGCGAACTCTTCATCCATTGTATAGTTTTTGTGGATGTCTGCATTTTCTTGCATCTTGCACCACACAGCTTGGCACAGATGAAAAAAAAACATTCCCTTATGGCTGCTGTTGGGAACTCTGTGTCAAATGCCTTAGCTGCTGCTAATTCAAAATTGGTCATTTTGATGGCCGGTGCAAGTTCTGGACACAAGCATTTCAATTTGGACAACACCCTGACATAGTTCCCATTGCTTCTGTTCACCATAAGCAAAAATGAGAAGAGGACAACCAGATCACAAGATAAGCATAACATTTAAGCGGTGAGACCTGCACTGTAATTACAGCTTAATTATCTGCTTTACCAATTGACCTACAGTAACCCCCAGCAATAGCAATAGAGTGGCGCAGCAGTCTATGCTGCTAATTTCATTGCAATTAACAGCAACTGATAACAGCTCTTGCAGTGTACAATGTCATTTTGTACTGCCACTTCATCAGGTTGTGCATCAGGTTGTGCTGGTCTACTTGAGTCCTTCAGATCTGCCACTTTTCTCACTGTGTGTACTGGTGCTGTGGGCAAACATTAAATTAAACTTTACATTTTAAATACAATTGCCATTAGTGATGCAACCAGCAACTGAAGGGTAGTGCTTCTGTTGTGAGAACAGTCTTGTGCTGTAATGTCACGCGCTGCAATTTGACAGCGCTGAAACATCATGCATTGAAATGACTGTGCTGTGCTTGACTGCGACAAAATGAATTGACAGATTTGCCAGTCGACGTGCTTGATGTCAGCAAATTCTTGTCACTGTGGGGGATGTCGACAGCTTTGTTGTTGAACTGGCTTGGTAGAACCCATTATTTTATATTTACTTTACACTAAAGTGTCTCCTCCTGACCACCACTGTTAACTCACACAGGCAATGATGGCATGGAATGATTCTCATAAGGTTTCTATTAGCCAATATCTCCTCCTGGCTTTTCATAATCATGAAAAATCAATGCATATCCATGGATTAATCAAATATGTCATGCTACGTTCAGGATTTAAAGGAGATAGGACATTATTTTTACATAGATAACTGTCCTTCCATCTTCCGTTCCATGCCAGTTATATATTCTGATATGTTTTGAAGATTTTTTGTTAAATAAATTATCTAGCTTTAGGGTGCCCTCAAATCTACATAGAGTTCCATTCTCCTCAACAGCTTCTGCTCTTTATTTTCATATTTCTAAGGTATTCTATGACATCAATAACTCACATTCTGTGCTATTCATCTGAATGGCCTGGAAAGGTGTTTGTGATGTCATAGAATGTTCAGGCAGTATGAAAAGAGAGAGCAACAACTGCTGAGGAAAGAGGAATTCAGGGTATTTACAAAGGCAACAAAATTAGATTATTAGTTTAAGAAAAAAGGTTAAAAACATATCAGAATACTGGGTAACCAATAAAAGACAACTGGAGGGCTTCTAGATGTGTACAAACGGTTTCCTGTCACCTTTAAAAGGGTGGGTTATCCATGCGTGCAGCTGGTGCTGGGCAAACATAGCAATATAAAAACATAGACGTTGGCAGAAGAAAGTCCTTGGGCCATCAACCAGTGTGCCAGCTTCTACCTATCTAATGTTTATTTTGTGACAAGCCAATACTGTCTTGCTGTTATCCCTGGAAGACAACATGGGAAAAGAGTGACATTCAACTTGAGACCCAGAAACCCTCTAATCATTAAAAACAAATCATTTTGGTCGTTTCTGTACTTGCAGGGACTTGATGCAGCAGTACTGTGCTGGCAACAGTGAGTCAACACCTGAAAGCACTGTCCTTAGCTCACAGGGCTACTGTGCAGGCTCAAGGCCTGTAGATTTATTCTTTTTATACCAATCAAACTATCCATTGATGTGCAAGATGTTGTTTTGCACCTCTTTGGATATAAATCAAGGATTCTCTTTCTTTAATTTTTAAAGACTTCATCACTTTCTACTTTTACCCTTGAACATTCAGACTTAAGTATTATACCAGGAGGTATCTGAAGCTTGAAAAATAATTTTAATTCCTACTTGCATCTGCAATTGAATTTAACATCAGTTCCATTTCTCACAAAGGAATATTCATTTTCACCACGACTTCTCTTATTTTACATGGGTATGTAACATGTTAGATACACTGGAAGATTAAGGTTATATGAGTACAATCTTCCTATTCCCACATTCTTAGTTATGTGATTCATTTCCCTAAACTCTGTTACTAAATAGCCCAGCTACATAGTGACTGTTGCAGGATGTCTGGGACAAACTGCTCTAAATTAAGGGAATAAGGCACTGACAGACCCATTGAAGAACGCAATGTTTAACTTCAGAACAGGATTAACTTGCTTGCTACATGATAGATATACAGTATATATCTAGTACATGTAAGCAATGACATATGATATGATGTGCAGTTGCGGTGAGATAATTGTATGATTGAAGTGAATTATTAAGTGAACCATCTCAATAGCTTAGGGGTAGCGCTACTGCCTGCCATGTTGGCGACATGGGTTAGGGAGAGGACTCTGGTCACTAGATGTCAGGTGGTGTGGGAAGGATTGAGTGTCCTAAGGACTGCTCTCCTCTTTTGGAGAGATACATAGATACATAGATACATAGACAGTGTCGGCAGATAAGGGCCTATGGCCCACCTAGTCTGCCCATTTGAGCTTGTAAGTTCAGTTTGTTTTCCTAGAAGTCTGTTTCCCCTTACCCCTGCCCTCTAGAATTCCTTTATGTCTATCCCATGCATTCTTAAATCCCGTGATTGTTTCAGCCCCCACCACTTCCTCTGGCAGGGTGTTCCACTTGTCCACCACCCGTTCTGTGAAGAAATTCTTTCTCATGTTTCCTCTGAATCGTCCTCCCTCCAACTTCATCACATGCCCTCTAGTCCTGAAAGGGTAGGACCACTGTCTTAGCCTTTGGCTACTACTGGATGGAGGCCTGGTGGTAGTTCAGGTGCAAGTGACTCAAAAGGAGGGACCACAGTTCTGTAGTGCATGTGTGCCTCCACGTGCACACAACTTACATATCACCACTGCAGGGTCAGTGGGAGAAAATGGAAACTGGGGACAGGTGGACTTCATGAAGCCCTGCCCACACTCTCTCAGCCCGTGTCACTAAGTGGTCCCCATGGGAATTCTGGATGTGTTCATTGGGGGGGTTGTAAGGCCTTACCCCCCTACCCAACCATGGGGGGGGTCCATTGGGAACTTAACCCTAGTGGACCCAGGAAGGTGGCTGTTGGTCAAGGGGGGACAGGGCTGATAACCTGCCCTCTGCCCTACCCATGTTAAATGTTTTGTGGAAAAAAAAGTATATTGCTGGGCATGAGGTGCAGTCAAGTGTTATTAGCTGCACCTAAGAAGTGTGATTATCTCACCATAACTATGCATACTGGAGTGTCTTATTGAGGCTACCTGTATATTTATTTAATAATCATATACGTACCCTAGTCCAGAGGCCCAATTTCAGGTGCATACAGAGCCAAATAGGCACAGGAACATGGTACAATATCTCAGTGGTAGGCACACTCACAAATTAATACACATTCTTAAGTGACTACTATAAAACATTTGTTTTTAAATATGTCTGATTTAAAATGAGTAAAAATTAAAAATATATGTTTCAGAAAGATAAATATTAAGAAATTTAACTGAAATAAGCTTTTATTTTTCACTTGGAAAGCAAAAGATAGTCCTTATGCTGCTATCTAGGGAGGTAGTTAAAATCAATATAAAAAAATGAAACAAACCTCTATGTTGCACTTCATTTTATTTTTATAGAAACACATTACTTCCTTAATTTGCATTTCAAACAATTTCAGGTATTTTCAGTGGAACACCTAATGTGTTTAAAACTGTTAAACCTGCTAGGCTGTGGAAGTGGGGCTTGTAGAGTATGCCTGTCCTTGTTTACAATACATGATTTTTACGGCTGCAGGGGTGGAGCCCTGCAGATGTATTTCTATCACTTGGGTATAAGGGCACTTCAGACTCCTCCAAGCACAGTTTCAGAGTTGAACCACTATCCATCCGCTACCTGAAATCACTATGCTGGGTGGGGTTGGGGGAAGAGTTCCTTTCCTACATGTAGCATTATCCCACTAGCTCAAATTATAATCAGTGTAGTGTAAACAGCACTGGCAGATTGTTTTAGTCTGAAAGAACAATTAAACCCTGTTCTTACATATTTTTATCTAAACAATGCCTTGCTGGCAGGGGTGTAGTGCTCCCATACTTCTTAAAGTCTTCAATTATGTTTTTTTAATGTAGTTCTCCAGGCAGCAGTCTTAAATCAGCAACTAAACATTCTTAAAGCGCAGCTGTAAGGGAACTTTGTTTTTTTCTCTCTGTTCCTTCACAGACGAGCACAAGGTGGTTTGAAATCAGATTTCAGCTTCTGGCAGTGGGTTCACTGGGCTAGGACAGACAAGGCAAATTTATTTATATGGTGCCCAATCCCAGAAGCTCTGGACACCTTACATAAAAGCAAGCAGGGGGAAATACAAATAGGCTAAAATGTAAACAAAATTTATATACAAACATATACTTAAATAAACGCAGTCTTAAAAACATAATTTAGTATAAGGCTCCAAATAATCTGGCAAAGCCATGTGATAGAGGTGAGTCTTTAGATCCCTTTTGAACTCCTCCACCATTGGGGCCTCCCTGACTGAGATAGGAAACATGTTCCAGAGGGCCAGATCAATGACTTCATAGGTTCTGTCACCAGCCATTTTAACCTGGCCTTCAGAACAGCCAGGAGGCCTCTAGTAGAGCAGTGGAGGGAGTGGACTGAGGAGCCAGGTGTTAGGAGATCAGCCAGGTAGCCAGGGTCCAGTCCATATAGGGCCTTATAAGCGAGCAAGCCCACTTGAAGATGATCCTTCACCTGACTGGCAGCCAGTGCAGAGCTCGCAGGACCGGGGTCACATGACTGGACCTTGACAGATCAGTCAGCAACATGGCAACTACATTCTGCAGCAGCTGCAGATGGCAGAGAATCCCTCAACTGACCCCTGAAGTACAGAGCATTATAGTATTCCAGCCTAGACATAACAAAGGCACGGACCAGTGATGGCAGATTTTCAGGTGGAACTAGGGTTTAATCCTGGCAATGTAAAAGCCACTTTGGATGACAGATGACACCTGAGCATTAAGAGTCAATCTGTCATCCAGGATGACACCAAGATTTCTCACCCTAGGAGAAGCCATCAACAGAGTGATCCCTAGGACTAGTCCTGAGGCCGCTCTGGAGGCACTCCTATGACACCCGTTACCTGGCTCAATCACTAGTACCTTCATCTTATCTGGGTTCATTCACAACCAGTTGGAGGACATCCAGTCATTGCTCTCCAAAAGGCAGATGTTTAGCACTTCCACAGTGTCACATGTTCCAGGGCCAAAGGACATATACAGTTGGGTATCACCCGCATAGCATCGAAACCCCAAACTGTAATGCCTAATGAGCTCACCCAGGGTATGGACAATTAGTCCCCATGCATTTCGTTGTGGAGAAGTGGTAGCGAACTATTAGTAGCAATGTAAAGTAGACGCTACTACAATCATCGTGCAAGTATTGTCATCGCCAGTACGGTGGTCGCAACTCACAACAGTTTGCCAGCGTGCACAGATGCAGAGAAGTAGTGCTCCACTTGACACAAACTCTAACTCATTTAAAATAACTTATATAGTGCTAATTTTGTGTCAGTACCTGAATCTACTGATACAGCTAAATTCCTTGTGTCATCCGGACCACTTGCGGCTTTTACAATGATGAGGAAGTCAAAGAATTAGCTGCCAAATGTCCAGAGAAGATCTACGGATACACTATGGGGGTAAGACATATTGTATCTAAGCTGACAGAGAAGATCAGAAAAGAGTTTACCACCCGAGTCAGAAGTTGAGTTAGACACTTGAACTCTGATTGTTCTTAAATGCCTAGTCATACACAGGTTAAAAATGTACTTTTTATTTCCTTACTCTATTTGAACAATATGATATTCCTGCAAGATGCGAGTAATAACCTGTGCATATGTGAAAGAGGAGTTTTATTGGAGTGAGGATCCCAATGAATCGAAATATATTGTGATGGTTGTTTTTACTGCCAAAATGTAATAAAGAAAATTTAAATAAAAATAACACCATATGACCAGAAAAAAAGCCTTGTAAAATATAGAAATAAAAAAAGTTCAAAGAAACCCAACCCTGCTCGCTCAGTATACCAACATAAAAAAGCACTTATTCTGTTCTAGCTACCTCCAGATAGAACCTATAACCTAAAAGTAACATTTCATATTCATAGAAGGGAAAATTAAAAAAAACTCTATTTAATCCAGCAAATCCATACAATTAATCCCCATAAACCTTGCCTGGTTTATTCCCCTAACACATTTTTTCTGTTACATAGACTTCTCAGACAGCTGCCTCAGTCATGCTGGTAATTGTCACTGAAACAAACAAAATACAAAAGCATGGACATCTGGTCATGGTAAATATGAGGCTACGAAATTATAACAATGAGCTTGAGCGTGGCGATTTCTTATCCACTGTCACTTCTCTGCTCCGACTTCACGGCAACAAAATTAACGGCAACAAGTTGTCCATGAACCACTCACCCAAGGGTAGCATATACACTGTGAATGACACTGGTGGCAAGATCAAGCCCTGATACACTCCACAGGGCAGGGGCTTCATAGAGGAGGAGAAATTCCCCATCAGTACCTGTTGCATCCTGCCCGAGAGGTAGGACTCAAACCAGTTGATGACAGTACCAGTGAGTCCACAACAGTCTCCAAGGCAATCCAGTAGCACAACGTGATACATGGTATCAAAAGCTGAGGATAAATATAAGAGAACACGAATTGACCTGTCTCCTCTATCCCTAGCTCTGAGGATGTCATTTTGCACCCTAACCAATGCTGTTTCAGTGCTATGCCTCACCCTGAAACCCAACTAGAAAGGCTCATAGATGTCAAAGGTCACAAGGTGCTCCTCTATCTGCTGTGCCACTATTTTCTTGACAACCTTACTTAGAAATGGAAGGTTGGAGATTGGTCAATAATTCGCTAGGACATCAGGATCAAGAGATGACTTTTTCAGAAACAGTCTCACCAGTGCCTCCTTCTAGGCATCTGTAAAGATCCTCTCCAACAGTAAGCACCAGATAATCCAAGTGAACATTGGACCAACAGTCTTGACACATTTCATCAAAAAATGTGTCGGGCCGGCTGCAGTTCACAGTAAGTGTTTGACGTCATCCCTATAACCTCGGCCACCTCCACTGATCTAAACTCCTCCCAGACAATAGGAGTGCCTCTGCTCATTCCAGGCCTGTCACTATGAGGCAAGACTTGCTTCACTGATGGGATCCCTGAACAGATAGAGGAGACACTGTCAGAAAAGAACAGGGAAAACTCCTCTCACAAAGTGATTGAAAAAGCTTTTTTCAGATGAAGACAGACCAGATGAAGAAATCTGTCTGCAATCTGAAAAAGCTGAGATGGTCTGTTCTTCCCTGCAGCAATCTCCCTGGATGGGAAATCTGCCTTCTTATGGTTTATTGCCCCTTGGTACTCACCATAGTGAGCATGCAAGGCCAGTTTGTCCTCCTCGGAATGGGTCTTCTGCCAGCAATGTGCCAACCTCTGACCCATGATCTTCATTGCCTTGAGGTTCCCATCAAACCAGGGGATCTCAAGAGAGAAGATCTGGGACATATATGGACTAGTGTTATGACATCGAGTGCTTCAGAGACTGCCATATTGTAGGCAGCCACCACCTAGCCTGTGCCAACCGAACATGCAGAAATCACACTAGACAAATCAGCTACGGCCAACAGTCCCTCCGAAGACAGTCCCCTTAAAGAGCAATAGCTGGTCATCTCTACAGGGGCAGGACTATCAGGGGGGCCCAAACAAGAACTCCACCATGCAATGATTAGACGAAATGACCTGATCAGTTTTGAGGCTACTAACCTCAAGCTCCAGTGAGAAAACCAAGTCCAACGTGTGGCCGTGGTGATGGGTCACAGATGTAACCACTTGTGTCAGACCCAGTGATGTCATCAACTGGAGGAGGTTATAACCTAACTATGAGGATTCATGGTCAACCCAGTCATTGAAGTCCCCCAGAACCAACCATCTGGGGGACCCCAACACCTCATCGATAATGAAATCTGCGATCTCTTGCAGAAATTCTCCTCCTGGTCCCAGATGGCAGTAAACAAGGAGAATACTGCAACTCACACCTGGACCCCCATGCACTGCCACACACTCAAAGGACTTGGCTGAGCCCACCGAGTGCATGGTGAAGCTGGATCTAAAACAGATGGCCACTCCTCTGTCCCTGCGTTTCCTCCTTGGACAGTGCACCACAGAGAACCCAGCAGGGATGACCACCTCCAAAACTGGTCCAGTGTCATCACCTAGCCAGGTCTCTGTGATTCAAGCCAGATCGACTGAAGAAATCAAGTCTGCCATAATTGCGGTCTTGTTTCTCATCGATCTGGCATTGCATAGCATAGCCCGAAGGGGACTCTTGAATGCTGCAAACCCCTTGACTACCTACCCGCTCTGTCTGGTAGGAACCCTGGGAATCAAAACAAAACACATCTGGCCTCTTTCCTGGTTCCATTTAGCCCCAGGGTGTCTCCTGCTCCTGTCCACCCCAATACCTCTCAACTCCGTTAGGCTCACTGAACCCTGCTGCCACCAAACTCTACACTCCCTTTTAATGCCTACCTTTCTACAGCACTGTTCCACTGTAACTGAAACTGGGAGGTCAGCAAAGAGGTGGAGGTCATGCAGCTGAGACGCAGCATACACTACCCGACAGGGTCCAAGACTCCAACACATCTTCAGTATCAACCAGAGCCCACATACACAATACCCTTAAAATACTAACCAATTTCCCAAAACAAAACTCACAGAACCTATTCCAAAACCTAACTCTTCACTTACATCCAAACATCCATTCTAATACAACAAAGTAGCCTAACCAAACATACAGTAGTCATACACTACCTAAACACCCTTCCCCAACCACAACCAAATATAAAGTCTCTTAAAAACAATAATACAAAATCATCAGGCGGTCCAGTATCTGACAAACCAGTTTGGCATAATTATATGTGATTAGAGCAAAAGTCCAGGTGCAGATATAGATAACAAACACCAAGTCTCAGGCTTTTAGGATGCAAGGCTAAGGTTAGTGCTCTCACCTCCTTCCAGATATCCAGATCCCTTGCACAACAATAGTCCCGAATAATTTGGGGAACATAGCATGGGACACTTGCAGTTCAATGATATCCAGCACTCTCACTGCCCGATAAAGTGATCCTCTCACTGCCAGAAGCAATAAGTCAACTGCAATTTAATGCTCAGAAAAATTGGGGGAGGCAGGACAAAAGTCAGTTTTGTGGGGCTCTCTCACCACTCCACCCAGCCAAGAAAGGACCTTTTCCACAAGTACAATCCTTGCCCAGAAGGAATAGTCAACAAAGGATTAAAACATGCTCACTGACCCTGCTGTACCTTGTCCATGATCACAGACTTCACCACACGTGGTCCAGTTCAGCTGCTGCTGCTTGTTCTTATTAGCTACATGCCACTTTTGATTTTACAGCAGCATAAATGCCAGTCAGTCGTAATGGCTCACACCTGGTCGAAAACACACCAACCCACTCACAGCTGGTCAAACACGCCAACCGACACAGTTAAACTGCAAATATTCCAACTTCACCTGCCTACTCTTCTCTGGCAGGACTTCAGAAAGCTTTCTCTGGCTGCTCACATCTTCCCCTCCACAACTTCTTCTCCACACTTCCACAGAGCCAATGCCTCTCCTCGGGAAACCAATCCCAAAAATATTGGGAACCCATGATGTAACAAACTGCAGTTTAACTGCAGAACATGAAGAAGATAGCATTTCCAGAACTGGAGCCATTATAAAAGACAATAAAAAAAACAATAAAACTACCCTCCTGCCACTTCCTCACTTTACTACTACCTGTCTCTAGCCTGGCCCTACAATACCCTTACAACTGGGATCAGCACAAGCAAAATGCCCATGACAGACAAAACAAAAGATTGACAGCTAAGCTAAGCAGATTCTCCTCACAGCATTTTGAGGAGAACCCTTGAGGATTTGCTTTAACTGGAAACTAAAAATGTTATCTTAAAAGCACCAAAGGAGGATAAAAATCCAGTGCTACAGAGAGCACTGTAGACTGCTGGCCAGCCCAGTGGCCATCTTCCTCCTCCTGTCAGACAGTCATTGTGATGAGCCTCCAATTAAGTAAAACAGCAGTCACATTTTTTAGTAAATTTGTTTGCTTGTTAAGTTAAAGTTACTTTCCCTACTAAGGTAAGTAAAGATCCTGTAACACTCAGTCCAGGTTTTGTATTGACAATACTGTAGAAGAATTTGGGTGGTTACACTTTATTTGTATTTGTCCGGAGTTTATTTGGAAATATTGCTTGATTGATAAAAAGTTAAAGTTTTATTGGTGCCTGTGTCTAATGGCTATCTTCCCTCTGTGACTTGCAAGGTACTGTAATCAAGAGTCTCCTCTATTTGGTACTATAATCAAACATGTAAACAGTAAGTTAGAGTAACTAGGACATTAAACTGGGATTACACTTAGCTGATACCTGCCCTATGGTGATACCTAAATATTCACTTGTGATGGCATGGACCCTCGAGTTGACTGTACTGCTCTGCTCTGACTTGTAATATTGTCTCCTATGTATCTAATGTACTTGTGTGATATTTTTCTGTTTGTATTACATGAAGCATTTGGCTGATGTGGTAATGCTATGTATGTTTTGCTGTCCAAACAAACAAGCATAAGTCAATGCCAAATCATGTTTGCTTTCATGCTGTTACAAGTTAGAACAACAGTCTTGAGGTTATAGGCAGGCCTTTCTTACCCCCATGAGCCATTGTTTCATGGACTTTTGGTTCCACTGGGCAAAGGAGTATAGGGTCCCATATCAGAGCTGGTCTGTGACAGTTTGCACACAGCCTGCCTGGGGTCAATATTCAGACAATTGGCTCACTGCAACTGGAGCATGCAAACTGTTAAATACAAGGTCCAGCTCTGGGTTGCAAACCGTCAATTATTCCTTAACGCCAAGAAGACAGTCTGCATGACATTTGGCACAAGGCAGAGACTCTCTAGGCTTTCCTCCTTTCCCACTTCCACACTCTTGATGGGACTTTACTTGAGGACACCTTGTCTTTCAGATACCTTGGAGTTTGGTTAGACCAACACCTTAACTTCTCTGGTCACATTGACGCCATGCAGAAAAAATTGTACCCCAAGCTCGGTGCCTTGTTCAGGATCTGCAGTTGCATCCCTTCTGTGGCTAAGAGTGATCTTGTCCAGAAGATGATCCTCCCCATTTTTGACTACTGCGACGTAATCTATATTGCTGTTCCTAGGTCCTCCCTGACCAGATTGGACACTCTCTTCAACTCCTTCTGCCACTTTGCTCTTGATACTCCTTCTCGCAGCCACCACTGAGACCTCTATCAAGCCCTTTCCTTCCCATCCCTTACAAATAGACACCTCTCACACTGTGCTAAATTCACTGCTAAACACTGGCAGGGTGAACTCCCTTCCTACCTGTCCCCCTCATTTATAACACCCACTCCTCCTTCCCACTCCCTCAGACCTACCGACACTTGCACACTAACTGTCCCCTGCCACTCCACCCTCTTGGCCCGTCTGGGTACTCTCACCGTTTCCCTAAAATATGGAACTCTCTACCTTCTCAAATCCAGCAATCCTCCTCTCTCTATTCCATCAACACTGCCCTCTCCAACTACCTTGCACCTAACTGTTCCTGCTATGACCTGGCTCCTTAATTTCCTTTGTCTTGCTCCTTACAGTTCATCCCCCTTCAGAATTTACACAATGCCTGTATCGACTCTACTGCCTCTACTGACCCTAGCCCCTCCTAGGTGCTAGTTCTCATACCCTTCTCCCTTCTGTTACTCTCCCCCCCTTTTTTGACTGGCCTTCACACTCTCCTTGCAGGGTTCCCAGCATCTAGAAGAGGTCCTATAATGCCTAGACTTGCCACCTTTTCTTCCCCCATCTACCTATCCTTGGCCTTCAAGGTCTTCTTGCAGGTTCCACAGCATCCTGGAGGGTTTCTTGGATTAGGCATCATCCCCTCCCAGGTGTTATTTCTCATTTCCTCCCTCTCACTATCCCTCTATAATTGCAATGCCTAACCACAGGAGGTTTCACAACTGCCTGAACTTCCCTGCCCTCTTGTATGGTTCATCATATCCTGAAGGGTTCTCTTTTTGGGTTGGGCCTTATTTACCTTCCTAGGTGTTAATCACAGTTACTCCCTCTCTCTCTCTCTCCCCCCCCTTTCTGATCCCTTCTCCAGTCCTCTGTCCCCTTCCAGGGTTTCCCGCATCCTTAAGGGGTCTCTCTAGGACATGACTCTGCACTATCTGTCATCTCATCCTCTCTTTCCTTCACCTCTTATTTCATGATAGTACTTGTTCACTTATTACCATTGCAGTTATTAAGTGCTATGACAATGGACCCCTCTTGGTCCTGCCTCCTGAGTACTTGTCCCTGGCCTCTGTCTCTGGCCCAGCCACTGACTAAATGTCACTGACTTGACTGTACTGTTTGCATATGCCTGTTGTAAATACTTGTCTATAACAACTTCTGTATTGTATGTCACCTCTGTAACTACTGTACATTGTATATGCTTCCTGTGCCACTGTACTACATTGTTTCTGACTGTTGCAAATATCCTGTACCACATTTGCCTGTATGTACTATATTCTGTATCAATTGTAAGGTGTGATATTTTCTCGCACCTTTGTTTGCACTGTAATGTCTGACATTGTATGCTCTTGTATTGTATTCTATGATGGGGAACATTTGTAAAGGAGTCTCTGACCTAAAGGTATTAATTCCGATATGTTTCAATAAATAGAAAAATAAAGAAGTAATTGTTCTCACAAATTACATATTTATGCAACACTGTTTGTAAAAACTACCTTAATTAATGGTATGCTATGTTGATCTTTGTAACTTGAATGTAAAATTTCTTATCCCTATTGTACCCCTTCCCCCGAGGTCACTCCAGGAGATGAGCAACCTGTTGCTCAGTGTGCCTTCCTGGTGAAACATTTCAATAAATAAATAAACAGAGCCATGTCGGTACAGTGCATAAAGACTTTGCATTATGCTGACACAGGCCCAGATTGAATATGGCTGACAGAAGCACAATGGAGGTAGCACAGATAAAATGGGATCACAGAAGGGTTCCTGTGGGCCATATTTAGCCCTAACATGCTAATGACCCTTTTGGCACGGAAGGCGCTATGGTCCATTTGCATGCCCATGGCCCCCCGATTCTGTAGCTGTCTCAAATATTCCTGGTGGTGTAGCGGTTCCTGTACCCCCTGACTGTCAGTCCTGTAGCTGTCTTGAATATTCCTGGTAGTCTAGTGGTCTCCCTGATCACCTGCCTCATAGCTGTCTTGATATTCCTGCTGATGTAGTGGTTCCTGCACCCCCAATCAACCATCCTGTAGCTGTCTTGAATATTCCTGGTAGTCTAGTGGTCTCCCCCTCCCAATAAGGGCATCTGATCCTCTGTCAGCTCGCCTGCTCAGGACCCTCATCCCTATGCTCTCCTCCCTGGTCAGGTCACCTAAGCTGAAGTACTGCAATAGTCACAGCGACCTATACTGCCCTCTGCTCACCACCTTGGTTGGCCACTGTCTGATTGCAAGTGAGCGATCATGAGTACAGTAGATACAGGTGTTTGTACAATACTTGCAATTGCTCAGAGACCATCGCTTGAAACCAGTTGAGGTGGTGAGCAGAGTGCTGTGCCAGTCATCACTATTGCTGTAGTTTGCATTGTGCAACAAGGGCTGGGGGGTTGCCTGAGAGGGTAAGTCAGGAAGGGGTCAGATGCCCTTATGGGGGCCACTAGATCACAAGGAACATACCAGACAGCTTCACGATGGGTGATCCGGATGCTTTTACAATGTATTTTCCCAGGACAGATCAGATTACATGTAACATCTGCTTTTCAGTGGGTTTCTGCTGTAGGGTCCTGCTTTTACAGTTTTACAATATATTTACACAGGATATCCCAGATGAGTAGTGATATATTGTTTGCATTGGGGTTCTGTTTGAAACATAGAAACATAGACATTGACGGCAGATAAGGACCGCAAGACCCATCCAGTCTGTCCATTCTTTCTACCTTATGAATGTGCCATAGGCCTTTACTTTGTCAAAGGCCTATTTAGTCATACTCATCTGTATTACTCCCTTATGCCTATCCCATGCCTGTTTTAAGCCCTGCACTGTGTTCATATCCACCACTTCCTGAGATAGGCCATTCCATGCATCCACCACCCTTTCTGTGAAAAAGAACTTCCTCACATTACCCCTTAATAGCCCTCCCTCTAATCTCATGCTGTGTCCTCTTGTCCTGCTATTTTTCTTATATTGAAACATGTTAGACTCTTTCACCTTGTTAATGCCCTTAAGGTGTTTGAATGTTTTGATCATATCATCTCTCTCCCTCCTTTGCTCTAGGCTATACATATTGAGCTCCATTAATCTGTCCTCATATGTTTTCAGATGCAGCCCATGCACTATTTTGGTTGCCCTTCTCTGGACTGCCTCCACTTTGTTAATGTTCTTGTGCAGGTGTGGCCACCAGTACTGCATGCGGTACTCCAGATGGGGCCTAACCAGTGTTTTGTAAAGGATTATTACCTCCCTCTTACAACTTGTGATACCCCTACTAATACACACTAACATCCCTCTAGCCTTACCTACTGCTTTAGTGGTCTGCTTGGATGATTTCTGGTCATCTGTGATGATGATGCCCAAGTCTCTTTCTTCCCTTGTGATTGCCAGCAACTCCCCTCCCAACCTATAGGTAGCTTCAGGATTTCTCTTCCCTATGTGCATGATCTTGCACTTCTTTACGTTAAACCCCAGTTGCCACTCCTCAGACCATTTTGGCAGTTTTTCCATATCTCTTCTCATTCTGCCCACCCCATCTGGATCATCTACTCTGTTGTAGATCTTGGTGTCATCTACAAACAGGCAAACCTTACCATCCAGTCTATATGTAATCTCACTAATGAAGATATTGAAGAGGACTGGCCCCAGGACTGATCCCTGAGGTACCCCACTTGTAGCTTGCATGTCTGACTGTATACCGTTTACCACCACTCTCTGTTTTCTGCCGGCCAACCAGTTTGCCACCCAGTTGACCAACTTCTGACCCACCCTAAGCCTTCCTAGCTTATTAATCAATCTTCTATGTGGAACAGTATTGAAAGCTTTGCTGAAGTCAAGGTAGGTGACATCAACTGCACCCCCCTTGGTCATCCACTCTGGTACCCAGTCAAAGTAATCTATGAGATTAGTTTGACAAGACCTTCCTGTTGTAAACCCATGCTGTCTTTGATCCTGTGCTCCTATGGATTCCAGGTGTTACACTATCCTTTCCTTAAGGAGTGCCTCCATAATCTTGTCCACTACTGAGGTAACACTGACTGGTCTGTAGTTCCCTGCCTCCTCTCTGCTGCCACTGTTGTGGAGTGGGATCACTTGAGCCCTTCTCCAGTCTTCTGGGACCTCTCCTGTGCTCAGAAACTCACTAAACAGTTCTGCTAATGGCTCTGCTAGTTCCATCCTTAGCTCCTTTAGTACCCTGGGATGTATGCTATCAGGTCCCGTTGCCTTGTCCACCCTGAGCTTAGTGAGATCTTGTAGGTCCCTTTCTTTTGTGAATCGACTTGTGCACATCTCCCTCCCACATGTCCATGGTGCTGAGCTGTGGCCCTGCCCTACCATCTCCTCAATAAATTCTGAGCAGAAGTATCTATTTAGGATAGATGCTTTTCCTTGGTCCTCCTCCACACATTCCCCCTTATTCCCTTTGGTTTTAGTTAGCACTACCCTCTCTGGACTTTCTCCTTTCGCTAATGTACCTATAGAAAGTCTTGTCTCTTTCTTTTACTGTTTGTGCTAGTGTTTCCTCAGTTTGGACCTTTGTCTGCCTTATTGCTTTCCCTGCTTCCCTTAGAGAAGTTTGGTATGCCTCCCTGTCTTCGTACCACTGCATTACTTTATATTTCCTGAAGGCCAACCTTTTGGTTTTGACCTTTTCTGCTACTGTTTCTAAGAACCAAAGTGGTTTCCTCCCTCTTTTGTTCTTGCTTTTCTCCCTAACACAATGGGATGTTGCTTCAAGTATTGCATCCTTATTGCTTGCCCACTTTGACCCAGTTTTTACATTGTATTTACCCAGGATAGCATAGCGGAGGTGCAAGATCTTTTTTTCAGTGTGGTCCTCTTTTTGCCCATTTTTATAATGCATTTACCCAGGATAGCCCAAGTGAGAGGCAATTTCTCATTTTCAGCGGGGTCTAGCTGTTACTATGTATTTTTCCAGGATAGTGCAGTATAATGGACTTAATTTTTTAATCAACTTATTTAAATGTGGCAAAAAGGCAGTAGTGCATGTTTAAATGTCTTCTCCATGAAGGGTCAGTTATATAATAACGTGGCAGTGATAACTTTGTTGTCATCTTGAAATTGGTAGTTTTTGTTCATGTGAAAGATAGATCTACAATATGGGGAATGTTCTGCAGAAATCCTCTAACTGGACGTGTGGCTGGTACTATGCGGAGTGCAAGCAGGGAGCAGCCGAATAGCCACGATGTATGAGCCTGTGAGGGATTAATTCTCACAAGCTGGGAGTCAGGACTTGGCCGGGACTGAGTGAGTTAGATTGTTGGTGCCAACAAAACAATATGAATTAATAACCAGCCTGATTTTATCATAAAAGGTGCAGTGAGGTAAGTGTGCTATTTTGTATTAATAATTTTGTTTGCATTGAATGGCCTTATCTGATGGTGAGGGGCTGGGCTGCGTCCAGCGACTCGAGTGATCTTTCTTTCCCCAAGCTTGTCCCTTGCCACCAGCCTCCCATTCCCTCACTTTGAGCAAGCATGGAACCCACAAAGTGAAGTCCACATACATCTGATGATGGATGTCAATTCTTCTGCATTAAAGCCTGTGCTACATTCAGATGAGGCATTAGGTCATGTGTGTTTTTTGACTTTGGGATGATATGTGAGTGGGTGTTTAGGGTGGGATGAGCCTACCACTGGCATTGCCTTGCTCTTGCCTTGTGACTGGGCTGTGTACATGCCACGGGACATGCTTGGCATTAGGCCATCATCTGTTACAGTTGACTGTGCACCCCTGCAAGTTGGCTGTCATGTGCGGGTTATGCTAGAGTGCTGGATGGTGTTGTGGTTCCGGTGTATGATATATGGGGATTTGTGGGTTGGCTGCTATGTACTGGATGTGAATGGGAAACATCATCCTGCTGTAGAGCAGTGATAATTATGGTGATGCCATTGTCTGAAGTCTCACACAGTTTGCAGAACCCTTGCTACATGTCAAGTCTGTGGGCTGTGATGTCACTGTATATATGCCCTGTATTTCATACCGCTTTCCCTGCAGAGCCTTATCCTCCCTGCTCCAACCATCTCAGCTCAGGGTACATGCAGATAAAGTATTCATGACCTGGTATACATCCTGTGTCAATGTTGGGCTTTGAGGGACCCTCCAGTAGGACCTGTGTATCAGTTCCATTCTCTGGCATGGATGGTCTGTGTATGTGTCTGCTGTGTGACAGACACATGCACCTCCAGACCAGTGTTTTGTGTACCCTTCTCACTGCCTTCTATGTTTGACTGTGTGGTGCACTGTTTGAGGGGGAAGAATCTTCTGTTCAGGATGCAAGGTAACAAGTAGAGTTGTACGAAAATCTTTTCCTGATTATTCGGCCGAATATTCAGTATTCATTGGCCAAATATTCGGTATTTGTCAAAATATAAAAAAGACAAGAAACAGCCCTCTCCCTCCTCTCTCACCCAAAGCAATCAGTGGAAACCCCCAATTCCTCCAGCTTCTGTCAAATAATAATACCCCTCCCCCACAGCACCCACACATTTTTTTTTATGCCCTCGATAAAATATAAAACTTGCGGGTGTCAGGTGGCCTTCTCTGCCCACCCTCTTCCATGGTCAACCAGTTAACTTTGCAAAGCTCTCTGATTAAGAACAAATAATACATTAATACCCCCTCCCACAGCAACTGACATGGCACCGCCACACCAGTCCAACATCCATCTAGTTATGCAAATATCATATTTATAGTAGGAAGGTTCGTTACCCTTCCTCCTCCATGGCCAGTGTTTTCATGAATGAGTTATTTGTTCACTTGCTATATTAAAACCAGCTGATCGTGTGATCAGTTGGTTTTACTATAGCAAGCGTGCAAGCACTTTCATTCATGAGAAGGCACTCGGCCATGGAGGAGGGTGGGTTGTGTCGGGAACCTTCTCACTATAAATATGGACATTTGCATAACTGGATGCTGGACTGAATGGGTGCCACAGTTGGGTGCTGTGGGGGGGTCTTAATGTATTATTCATTCTTAATCAGAGAACTTTGCGAGGTTAACTGGTTGACCATGGAGGCGGGCGGGTAGAGAAGATCACCTGACACCTGCAAGATTTATATTTTATCGAGGGCATAAAAAAAATAACTATGACTATGACAACTATGACTGGGTAACTAGACAGCTGGACAAGGGCCATGCAGTGGATGTCCTGTTTATGGACTTTAGTAAGGCATTCGACTTAGTGCTGCATGGGAGTAAGCTGGCAGGTACAGGTGCAGGGTGAAAATGGTGGGATGGGGAGTAAACTGGTTACAGGGAAGGCAGCAGAGGGTGGTAGTGATGGGAGGGGAGCTCTTATTTCTAAGGGCAGTTACAAGTTGAGTACTGCAGGACTCAGTGCTGGGACCAGTGTTGTTTGGGTTGTTCATATTAGACATTTCAATGGGCATCAAGAGCAAGAACAGTTTGTTTGCAGATGACACCAAGATGGGAGCAGTAGTGGATGACCTAGGCAGATGTCATGGGTTGCAGGATGATCTGTCAAAATTGGAGACCTGGTCGGACACCTGGCAGTTGGGGTTCAATGCCAAAAAGTGCAAGGTGCTACATTTCAGGGCCAAAAAGCCAAAAAGGAACTACCAGCTTGGGGGGGAGTCAGCTATCTGTGATAGAGGAGGAGAAGGATCTGCGGTGATTGTAATGGACTCAATTAACAACTCAGCATAACACAGGAAGACAGCTACAAAGGTCAACAAAATGCTGGGTTGTATTGCCAGGAGTATATCTTCAAGGAGAGGAGAGGAGAGGAGAGGTGGTCCTGCCATTGTATAGGTCACTGGTTAGGCCACACCTGGAGTACTGCATGTAGTACTGGTGCCCATACCTGAAGAGGGACATTAAGTTACTGGAGGGGGTGCAGCCCAGGGCACCGAAGATGATCCAGGGACAAGGGAACATACCCTACGTGAGCAGGCTGAGGGAGCTGAACATGTACTCACTGGAGGAGAGGAGAGACAAGAGGGATATGAATGAAACCTTCAAGTACATGAAGGGAATAAACAAGACAGGGCCAGAGGGACTATTCAAGTTAAGGAGGGGTAGGGACACTCGAGGTCACGATCTCAGATTGGAAGGGGAAGGTTCAGGAGTGAAATGAGAAGACACTTTTTTACAGACAGAGTGGTGTCTGAGTGGAACACGTTGCCAGCGGAAGTGGTATCCTGTAGAACAGTGGACTGCTTCAAAAGGGGATGGGATAGGGTAAGAGAGAGGGTCAGGTGAGGGAGGGAGGGGCAGCTGCAGTATAAAGGT
Organism: Neoceratodus forsteri; assembly: GCA_016271365.2. Lineage (NCBI taxonomy): Eukaryota > Metazoa > Chordata > Ceratodontiformes > Ceratodontidae > Neoceratodus > Neoceratodus forsteri. The sequence continues at coordinate 1,202,108,320 of CM057450.1, read as the reverse complement.
TGCTAGCTGCACACTCGAGCAGACTTGATAGACCATAAGGCCTTTATCTGCTGGCAAATTCATATGTTTGTATGTTCACATGTAACTTGTAGGTGATGGGGGGAAGGAGGGAGTAATATTGTTTGACAGAAGTTGGAGGAATTGGGGGTTTCTACTGATTGCCTTGGGTTAGAGAGGAGAGAGAATGCTGTTTCTTCTCTTTTTTATTAAACAGTGTTTCCTGAATACAAGACGAATAGTGCACTATTCCTTATTCGGGATCCGAATAATGAATAGTGCATTATTCATGGTATTCAGGAAATAACATTTGGACTGTGCACAGCCCTAGTAGCAAGTGCAATGCCTGCTGTAATAGCTGACTGTACTCAAGATAAGTGGTATACAGTCGAATGTTTGAAGGTTGCATGGAGTGGGAGTTTTTGCTTTAGTTTTCACAATTTTTTTTAAAGAAAATAAATAGTAATTATTTTAATAATGATATTGGTTGTGTTTATAACAAGTAAAAGAAGGCTTTAAAAGCAGCCAAATACTCTCAAAATGACCCTCAAAATGCACCAGAATGCATCTAAAACCTGATAGCTTCTGGGGGCTTAGGTGGCCCCCAGATCCCCACCTCTGGAGGGTTGCAGACATCGGAGTTTATGGAGACTCCACACTTCTAAATGTAGCATTACACCACTGCCTGTTGGTCAAAATTAGTTTGTAAAGAGACTGCATTGTTCCAGTAGAGGTTCAGTTTACACTTCTCTCTCTCTCTCTCGCCCCCCCCCAACTGTGTGTGTCCGACAATGTCAGAGCCAGCCTTAGCTGTTGCGAACTGTGCATTTGCACAGGGCCACTAGAGCAGAGAAGTCCCTAAAAAGCCTCAGCTGCCTACTTGGCCTCCTTTCTTCATGGTTCACTATGTTCTAATTCAGGCAAAGTGAAAAAAAAATGACACAAAACTAACTGAAAGTGAAGATATAGGGAGGCCATGGTAGGGATGAGGATGTACCTTGGGGGCTTCGAAAATTCTAATATGGGGCCCCAGCAACGAGGTTTGCACAGGGTCCTGGGATAGCTATGGCAGTCTGTAAGGTTCTTTAACCCTTTCAGGACCAATGTAAGACTAAATGATCAACACAGCTCCACCCCCCACTCTCTCTACTCTCTTCTCTCTCTCTCTCTCTCTCTCTCTCTCTCTCTCTCTCTCTCTCTCTCTCTCTCTCTGTCAAGGAACCAGACTTATACGGGGAAATGCTGAAAGGTGAAGCTAACCTATAATAATAACTTACTTGACCTTTTGTCAACTTTTGTCATCTTAAACTTTTAAATTATTTCCCAGCCTTCTACAAATAAAGCTTACTATGTGTACTGAATGGATGCTGATGTCTGATGGCTTGGATTAAAAAATATGTATTATGTATTTATGACTGTAACCTACAGAATATGTATATAATGTTCATCACTGTTGGGCTTGATGGAGTGCATAGTTTTATATGGCACAGGTATTTAATTTGTTTTGTTTTTAGTTTTGTTTCATCCTCAAGCCTGCATCTCCTCATCCCTCCCCCCAACAACCACCACATACATTTGTATCTAAACTTACTCTGTAAAGCAACTGCATGAGTGCAAAACTGTAACAGCTGTGTGCCTTATCCATTTAAATCACATAACCTGTCATACATAGAAATGTAGCCCTCTCTCCCTGTGTCTAGGGGTATGGATTGAATATGTCCACAGAAAGGGGGTGTCCACAATAGCAGAAACACTTCCAGTGGCCATGTTACCCAGGCCCAGATTTGACACACAGGGTCCTTTTTCCTCACTGGTGCTGGATGAAAACAACAGGTTAATTCATATTAAATAGTTCCTTTCAATAACGGAACATGTAACTTGAAGAAACAACAGGGATCCCAAATTCATTAAACATATTCACACATAGCTACGGGTAGCAGCAGTTAATTTGTGGGGAAGACATTTCGCTTTCACATGGCTGGTATGGCCATAATAGCAGCTTTTATCTGGAATGAGGAGATCACACAGTCTTTATCTATTTTATTTGTTTATCTACTGTTTACCAGGTACGTGCACTAGGCAGCATTAACTCAGGACTGTTATGATCACAAAAGTTTGAAGGGAGCACAAGTCCCAAAATAGTTCACAGTGCCTAACAGCCCATTATTCTTCACAGGCCCCCAAACTCTCAACAATAACTCTCTCTCTCTCTCTCCCTCTCCACATTGGCTCAGAGGTCCCCCTGAGAATATGCAATCCTCATGGCTTGGGGATTTTCAGGTTCCCTCATGACCCCTGTTTCCTTTCCTAGAACTGGCAGCAACTGTCCCCAAATTGAGAAGAGGGACACATCTCATGGAGCTCCAAGGCAACTTGCTCTCTGGACACTACACTCCCTGCCAACATTTTTGCCCACTGAATCCCTACACAAATCAGTGCAGATTGCCAGGGCACTCTGCAACTTGTGGCTGCTGGCTCTCCTCTCAACTTTAGCTGCCATCCAATATACTGTGCAGCTTGTTCCCACTTCTTCCTCTGTATCCCCCCAAATGCATCGGCCAAGGGCCAGAGTGAGCAATCACCCCCGCCCGGCCCTGAATCACTCTCATTCCCTTGCTGCTCACTCCTCCAACTGGAACTCCCCCTCCCACCTTAACTGCAGGGCTTTATCCCCATGCACACACACCTGTGGTGACCTCCCAACCCGCAGGAGGCTCCAACTGAGTGCTGAGAAGAATTAACCCTTTTTCCTACTGAGCCAAATTAGGCCACAAAAACCCACAGAGGGGTGAATAAACTAGTAATCTCCCAAAGGGGGGATACATAAACATAGAAACTGATGGCCGATAATGACCGCTGGGCTTATCTAGTCTGCTCATTTTTAGTTATGATCACTTTTGCTGCAGACCCTAACTTGCCCTACAGCACTGTCTTTTCCACCTTCCACCCTTTTCCTTCCTCCTAGGATTCCTTTGTGCCTTTCCCAGGCATTTTGAAAACCACCGCTGGTTTCACCCCCACTGCCTCCCATGGAAGGCTGTTCCAGGAATCCACCACCCTTTCTGTGAAGTACTACTTCCTCACATCTCTCCTGAATCTACCTCCTTCCAGCTTCATATCATGACCCCTTGTTCTACAGCACCTTTTTCTCTGAAACATATCTCCCTCCTGTACCTTATTAACCCCCAAGAGGTATTTAAATGTCTCCATAACATCCCCACTCTCCCTCCTCTCCTCCAGGGTGTACATATTAAACTCTTTCAGTCTCTCCACATAGGGCTTCTGATGCAGAACTTGCACCATTTTGACAGCCCTCACCTCTCTCTTTTTGCTGCTTTCTCCTTTTTCCAATTGTTCCCCTTCCACACTTTCCTCATTTGATTGCTTCTTTCCCCTTCTTCCTTTGCTAACCCCTTGCTTGCTTGAATAACTTGCATCCTAGTGGGACTCTCTCCCCTTGGAATCTCCCTACTCTCTATCTCAGCTTGTAGTGGCTCACTTTCTGCCTCCCCTATTTCTTCTATCATCTCCCCTTGGCTACTTTAAATGTCTATTGAAGTAACATTTGAATCATCCACTGAGGACTGTTTTTGCCTCCTGGATGAAAACAGACCATCACCTCAGTATAAGTTCTTGTCCTTCAAGCTTGGCAAACAGTCCTCAGTGTAGACATACCTCTGCTCCGTGCACCATTCCTTCTACCATTACTTGAAGACCTTGGTGCAGAGCTCCCTCTCCTTCCACATATAGTACAACACTCCCACACCTTTGTAAGGACATTAACAGGCTGGAGATGGTCCAGAGAAGGGTGGCTAAGATGGTACAGGGCTTCCAATGCTAGACTTATGAGCGAGATTAAGGGACCTCAATATGTACTCACTGGAAGATAGGAGGGAAACAGGGGACATGATTGAAACATTCAAGTTCCGCAAGGGTGTAAGCAAGGTGCATGGGGGAGACATTTTCCAATACAGGAGGAGCACAAGAACAAGGGGGCATGACATGAAATTGGAAGGTGGGAGATTAAGAGGGAATGTGAGGAAGTACTTCCTCACAGAGAGGGTGCTGGACGCATGGAATGGTCTGCCTCAGGAGGTGGTGGGGAGCGAGCACTGTGGATGGATTTAAGCATGCTTGGGACAGGCATAGGGGAACCATAGAGGTACAGCAATGGGTGGGTCGGAAGCAGTAATCCAGTACAAGGGCTTACAGGCAGAGTAGATGGGCCAGGCAGTCCTTATCTGCTGACAGTTTATATGTTTCTATGCTCCTCCCTCACTTTACACATTTAAACACATGGGAAACACAAAATCAACCAGATAAATGATCTGCTTTTACCAGAAATGAAATTTACACATGGAGCTGATGAGAGTAATTCATCTTTATGTTTAAGGCCATGAAACACCCTTAGCAAGTTAATGTATTAGCAGCCATAGTGGCTCTGGCCAAAGTTTGTTTTTAAAGCAGTTTGGGTCTGTCTCTTCTCATTACACAGTCATTTTCAACCTCTTCCCCTCTTGTTTAAATTGTCACCTCCCTTCTTCACCATGTGTTGTTTCTGTCTTTCTCTACATTCAGTAGATGAATTTAGCATGGCATACAAGGATTCAAAATCCTGAAAATGTTCTGCTGGCAGAATATCTCCCAGTGTACACAGAGACACACACACACAAACTCAACAAAAGGCCTCATATGGAGCCACTGAGTCAATTTTACCTGTGGTAGAGTAAGCAGTAGAGAATTCCCAGATAAGCAGGTAAGGATAGGAGGTAGATTTTTCATGGTCAACCAATAACAACTAGAAACAAAAACTATAAGAAGTACTTCCTTGTTTGTGTTTTCTTGCATGCATGTGCAGCAAACATATAGGTAGCATGCCAGTACTGTAAGGCTTTGTGGGTATGGCAGAGTTAGGGCCAATACAGTTGAGCATTGGATGGGCTTAGCTTGAGCCACATATTAGCAGCAGGCTGGTGATGATGCCTAGTCAGGTTGCTGGAGGATGGAAACTTCTTACATATGAAAAGATGAAACTGCTCCTTTTGGAAAAAATGTATTGTCCATTAGCACACCATCTGGGCACAATCATCAGCACTGCAATGCTGAATGCTGGCCACCAGAGAAGACAGTTATTCCCCCCATCATGTCTGGTGGCCAGGATTCCCAAGCCCACCCAAAGAGGAGTCTGTCATTTCCCACTCTCTCTTTTGTGTCTGGCAACCAGGATGCCCAATCCTGCTGCCAGAGAAGTCTCAGGGTCCTGCCCTTTCATGTTCCATGTTCAGTGGTTGGGATGTGTAATCATGCCAGTGAAGAAGTCTCTGGTTCATCAATTGTTGTGTTTGATGGTCAAAGTGTCCACTCCTGCTGCCAGAGAAGTCCCTGGACCCTCCTGCCTTTTGTCTCTGGTGGACAGGGTGCCCCATTCCTAATGCCAGAGAAGTCTCTTGTTCCCCACCATTTTCATGTCCAGTAGTTGGGGTGCCCAATCCAGTCACTGGAGAAGCCTTTATTTCCCCCTCCATGTACAACCATCCCCCCAACACCATTTGACATTGGCTGCCTAATCTTGCTCTGTTAAACAACACATGGACACTGGAGTGCCCAATCCCCAGTGTTGGTACCTCAAATGAAGACACCAAACCCCCATCATCCTGTTTGTTGTTTTTTTGACTGAAATGAAGAAAACAGACCATTAACATCTTTGCCTCTCTTCTTTCCCCGAACCGACCCCCTTCCTAGCACCCACTACCCCACACACACCCTTAGCCCTCACTTACTTAGGGGGTCCTCCTCTCAGGAGTGCTGAATGTGCTGCTGCTTCCAACACTGACTGTGAAGTGATGGAAAAATGGAAAGTCTGGTAATGGCTTTTTAATACATTTTGAACTTTTACTCAGAAGTATGTCATTTTTCAAAATGGCATTTTATTACCTCACCTCATGAACTAGGTAGGAGAACTTGTTCAACTATCCCTGCAACCTGTTTTCACTGTCATTCCATGAAACCACCTTTGGGACAAGACTTAAAAAATTCCACCTGTCTTGTTCATAAGGTGGGGTCATGAAAAGACAGAACAACAGTCATGAAGTTCAATGTGTGGTGCACAACTCAGTGCATATGATGCATAAGAGCCGGGTAAGATATGGTTGGTGCTTAGATACATTAGAGCTAGATTAGTACATAAGTCAGTGCTTGTAGTACATAGGAACTGGATGAGATATGGTTGGTGCTTAGTACATTTGAGCTGGATGAGCTATGGTTGATGTTAGAACTTGATCTTTTGGCCTTTCCCTGTATCTCACCTTTGGCAGGATGTTAGGTAAGTGTAGGACTGAAGGCCTAAAGAGAATGTAATTACCAATGTGATTACCTCCTCCAATTCTGGAGAGTGTGGCCAGTAGCATGCAGGAGAGGAAAACCCCCCTGGGGAAACCTCCGAGGACCAATGGCTACTGACCTGCCTGTCCTCTGGGCATACTAAAATGAGAGTAATCCTAAGCTAAGCAAGTATTGATAAGATGTCTTATAACTAGATTCAGAGTGATGGTCAAAAGGGCATATTCTAAGTTTGATTGCAAGCAGGCAATCCTGTAAGATGAAGTATAGGTGAAGGACGAGTCCACCATGGAGTGACACTAGCTTAAGAGGCTAGTGAATCCAAGTCCGTAATATCTATAGGTGCAAAAGATGAGGAATTGTGCATAGTCAGGCAGCTCGGCTAGCGGCTGTGTGCTGAATCATTTCTTGGAAGAGCGAGAATGTAGAACTGGTCGATGGTCAATCCTTGAGTGCGATGAAAGAGGAAGTCCATTCTAGAAGATGTAATGGATTACAGTGAACAAGCAGCCAGGAACCCCCCATGGAGCAGAATAGGAGAGAGTGGCAGATCCCACATGATCTGACATAGTTCTAGTAGAGCAGCACCAGGCCCCTTTTGCTGGATGAAGCAGGACTGCAGTGTGCAGGCAGCCAGGCCCCCTGTGGGGCAAAGCTGAGACAAACCTCCAGGCCCCCTTTTTGGGGCAAAGCAGGAATGTGTAGAGCAGTGGCTAGGCCCCTTTTTGCGGGTGAGTAGGAGTACATTGAGCTGGAAGCCAGGCCCCCTTATGGGGCGAAGCAGGAGACATGGCAAACCCACACTGTCCACCATGGCATATGTTCCAGTGAAGATGGTGAGACCCCCCCCCACGTGGGTCAGCTGCTGAGATGGAATGCAGATGAGCAAGCAGTAGGCCCTATAGCAGGGCAAAGTCAGAGACATGGTGGGACCATACAAGGTCTGCCAGTGCACAGGTTACAGTACGAAGATGAAACCCCCATGGTCAGCTGAGGTGAAACGGAATGCATTGAGCAAGTTCCAGGTCCTCCTGGTGGGGCGAAGCATAAATAGAAAAGAACTCCAGGATAACACTGAGACCATAGGCCAGAGCAGTAGGCCATCATGGTGGAGACGCATATGGAGATGGATGTCTTCCGATACTGTCAGGAGGGAAGTAGAGGTAGGATCAACAATGATTTCCTTGACAGGATGCAGAGCTAGGTACAGTCTTACGATATTGGAAGAACAGCTGTCCATGCACAGTATAAGTATAAATGCAGAAGAAAGCTAGACATCACTGGTAGACTTCCCAATCTTGTTGTTGAGGTCAATGACGAGCATGAAGTCAACGCTGAAGATGGAGGTTCTTGGTAGATGATGATTCAACTAGAACTGATGCCTGGACGAAGGACGATGGTTAATCAGTGACCAAGGTAGCAGTAAGCGGAGCTGTTGTAAAGCGTACAATTACAATCAGCATAAGTAAGGAATGAGTTGCAAAGCAGCACATTGTTTGAGGAAGTAGAATCAATAAGAAGAAATGGTCAGAAGTTTTGCCCAGGAACGATGATGAGGTGGGAGTCTATGCAATTGGGAGGCTTGTATGGAACCTTAATCCTGTTAAACTGGTTACAGTAGAGTTCTATGTAAGAGGAGATTTAGCCTCAGGGTGTCCAAGAATCGAGGTACACTTTACAGAGATGTCCGGCATAGATACTGGGTTGGAACTGGACCAGGAGAAGGTGGATTGCAGTAAAAAGCATAATGGAATGGGAAGTACAGTAGGTCCTGACAAGGGCTAGCTGGAGCATGGGCCCGATGCAGGTCCAGGTATGTAGTGGTTGAATGCTCAAAGCTATCAAGTGGTCACAGGTGTTCGGGGTCTGCTGTAGTGAGGATGGAGATATGGTTGAGGAAGGAGAATGCTTGTCGTGGGCATGAATGATTTGGGCTGGCGAGACCCCCAAGTGGATTCGCCATTGCCACCGTATGAATGCTTCAATGTAAGGAGGGGTGAAACCCCCACGTGAATCTGCCTGCAGTGACTTGAAGTACGTTTGAGCTATGGAAGGGTTTCCTTGTAGGGCGTGTAGGGTTGCTATGTCGGGACTTCACGTGGTCCACCTTCGCCATGGAACGCTGGTCGAGCTGAGGATGGTGGACCCCCCATAGTCCGCCATTGCAGGAGTAGCATACAGTCACATGAAGGAGGACAAGACCCCTAGGGGATCCACATGTAGCATGGAAGGAATTTGTGAGTGATGAGTAGATGTTCATTTGAGAGAATGGTTTGTTGGGATGGTGGGACCGGTGATCCACCAGCGCAATAGTAAGCATAGATGATCAGCTGTTCAAGGATGTCTTGAAGCCGAGCTGAAAAGGAGAATCCTGTGCACAAGGACTGGAGGAGGAGTAGAATGGCATGCCAGAGGCCATGAATAGGGACATGTGAGGTCAGCCTCTGTGGCCGCAGAAGTACAGGAAATGTGATCGCAGCATGTGCTGAGATGAGTTCCCAAACTGATGTACCAGCAGATCTGAGGGAGTCTGCTAGGGGACATGTAGTAAAGAGAATGAGTAGCATACTAGACCCCCATGTGGGCTAGTTAGAGCGGCAGGACCTCCCAGTAGGTCTGCCTGAGCAGTAGTAGTAATAGTAAATGAGTCGAGCTAGGCCTCCATGTAGACTAGCTGGACTGGCAGGACCTCCACGTAGGTCTGCTGAGAAGAAGTAGAACTGAAAGAATAGACTCCACATAGGCTGGCTGGATGACGTGAGTTAGGTTGGCAGTATAGCAGCCTCGTTCATGCCTATCGGAGGAGGGTTGCTGCAGAGCAGCTCATGAGCAAGAAAAGTTAATGAGGCATTTGGTAAACAAAGCAGGGGACAGATGCTGGAACATCAGGGGAATGTTTTGCATCCTGTAGAGTGATATCCTGGCTCTTCAGGCAGTCATAATGTCTGCGACCAGCATGGTAAGCAGGAATGGTGGTACTGTGGCCCCAGGACTGGTGTCTGAAACAAATGAATGAGGAGTGTCATGAGGTAGCGGTCAAAGCACACATCACACAGAGTATGGAGCAGGTAGAGCAAGGCAGCATATACGACTGTGGAAGGAGTCAGAATAATGAGCAAGAAGCAATGAGGTACTCCACGAAACAAAGAGCCATACTTTAGCAATGCAGGAACTGATCATGAAAACAGCTTATAAAATGTGGGTGAGTATGAAGGGGAAGGAACTCCCATTTAATACAAAGAGAAGTCCGACGACAAACGTCCATGCAGAATATGCACTGTTGTCCTTGTGAAGAGTACTGTGGCAAGAAAGAAAGCAGAAATCCAAATGGGTGAAAAAGTTCCCAGCGGCAGCAGCCACTGCAGCAGATGTGACAGGCACTGTAGCAGGAAGTAATCCAGGGTTCCCTGCCCCGGAAAGCAGCAGAGGAAGGGGCAGAGAAGTATGGCACGGTGGTGGCATGGAGCAGCAAGTCGAGGGCCCTGAAGCCCGGAACATGCCCTGGCCCAGGGGAGTAATGCAGCAGTGAGTGTAGGCGGAAGGCAGTCGCTGGCATCGGCGACCACGTGGAGGCAATGCGAGGAGCACAGAAAAACTAGAGTGGAGCCGCAGCCAGAGGAAGGAGTCCTGGGATGAAGCACTAGGTGACCAAATGTGGAGCGACACTGCGGTCAGGCTAGGCAGCACTGCAGTCCCAGAGGCTGGCAAGGAAGGAAAGAACACCAAAAGAAAACAGAGAAGAGACAAGGTATGGACAGAATGGGGAAGTGAGGGAACAAGAAAAAAACAAAGAAAGACAGGGAAAGGGGGGGGGGGACGAACAATGGGATGAGGCCCAGAAAAGATGCCAGGGGTGGGGGGGGCACCAGGGCACAGAGGGAGAGACAGCCTGCCCCCCAGAGCCGTGCAGCACCAGAAAGTCCAACTCACTAAGCAGAGCTGAAAGCTTATGTACAGGGCTGGGCGAAAGATGCGAATTCTGCTTTTGAGGAACTTTGGCAAAATATTGAGGAAATTTTGAAACTTTCACCATTGGCGAAACTGGGATTTTCCATGGATTTTCACTGGGTTCCACAGACTTTTTTTGTGAACTGCGGAAAAATGCATATAAACTGCTGAATTTATTCTATCCACAGTTTAATGAACTGTCAGTGAATGAGCGCATGCTTGTACAACCACGCAGTCATTTACTGACAGTTCAGTGGGCCACCGGTAGTGGAGGAGAGAGGAGGGCTGCCGGGTGGCCCACCAGGGCAGGGTGGGGGAACGGGGTAGCGGATGAACTGTTGGGGAGGGCTATTGTGGGGGTCCACTAGACACCAGGGAATTGGGATTACTTTTTTAATGTGGGATCGAGGATGGGGGGTCCACTAGATACCAGGGAATACTGGGAATAGAGGGGAATGAGTCGGTGGACTGCCAGCTGTTTTAGGTAGATTAAGGAAATCCAGGATAGGGAAGGGGGTCCACTAGACACCAGGGAAATAAAATGTTTTGGGGGGCCATGATCAGTGGGTGGAGGGGGCCACTTGACACCATGGAGGGATCAGTGTTTTTGTCTCTTCGTTATTTTTTTATTTATTTATTGAAAGAATTGGAATTATAGCCTTTGAATCAAGGACTTCTTTGCAAAGGCTGCACATCAAAAATGAAATAACATAACAGGGTACAAGAAAAACCCGAGTCAGACAGCGAGCAGTAAACAATAGTTACAGTATCAAAAGGCAGTGATCAATAAACAACAGTCTGGTCACAATTTCTGCAGGGTCACGTGGTAGGGGCAGACCCCAGGTCAAAGGCAAAGTGGGGGAAACTAGTGGGCAACTTGCATCTGCATTGCAGATAGGGACTAGGCACAGTCGCAGCAGGAGTGGGAGAGAATTTTCGAGCGGAGTTGGGATTTAAATGGGTCTAGACGCTGCACCAGAGAGACAGCAGGTGGTAGTTCATTCAACCAGAGGGGGGCCCTGTGGAAAAAGGAGCATTGACCCAGGGAAGTCCTGCAATGGGGTACTAAGAGAGGGGCAGATATGGAGCTTCAAGTTGTCTGGGGTTGGGTGAAGTGCTGCACAAGATGGCAAAGTCCCAGGGGGGAGGAGCAGAGTGAGAGCTTTCTGGCAAGGAGACAGGTCTGGTATCTGAGCTGTCTGTCGAGGTTAAGCCAGTTAGTGCGACAGTAGAACTCACAGATATGGGTCCACCAGTCACATCCTGTGACAAGTCTGCAGGCTGTATTTAGGGAGACCTTAATAGGGTGAAGGGCAGTAGGGTCAGCGGAGCTGCAGATGACAATCTGATAGTCGATAAGAGAGAGCACCAAAGATGTCACAGCAAGGTTTAGGGCATTTGGGGGCAGGCAACCCCTATGCCTATACAAGAGCCTTATTCTAACATTGACAGCTGAGCAGAGGAGACTGATGTATTCGTGGAAAGTGACAAAGGAGTCAAGGGTGATGCCTAGGTATTTAAAGGTGGGTACCAGGTCAAGTGGGGAGCCTGGAGTTGAGGATGGTGAGAGGAAAGTTTTTATGTTTGTTTTGTCTGTGGGTGAAGCGCATGGCCTTGGTCTTTTTGTAGTTCATGACAAGGCAGTGATCCGAGAACCAGGCTTCAGCCTCAATGAAGGAGCACTGCAGGGAGGCTTGAAGAGAAAGAGGGTCAGGGTGACTGTCAAATATGACCACATCATTGGCGTAGAGAAGCAGTCGACCCGAGCAGACTTTGGGGAGGGTGTTCAAGAACATGCAAAACAGGAGGGGGCCCAATATAGAGCCTTGAGGGACCCCAGAGTGAACTGGTTTACTGGACAAGAGTGTGGTGTTTAACTTGATCCTCTGAGTTCTATTGCTCAGATAGCTTTTAAACCAGGTAGCGGCTTCCAGAGATAGCCCTGTGAGGGGCAGGGATTGTAAGAGAAGCGTGTGGCTGACAGAGTCAAAAGCCTTGGTTAAATCAATATAGGTACAGCCAACTAAGTGTCCTTGGTCAAGGGCTTTGTTGATGAAGGTAGTGTATTCAAGAAGTAGTAGTACTGTGTCCCCTCCTGAAGCCATGTTGTTCAGGACAGAGCAGGTCAAATTTAGTGAGATAGTCGGTGAGTTGGTCTCACCTTATTTTTTCTAAAGCCTTGGAGATGGGGGGGGGGGAATTGAGATGGGGCGGTAGTTGCCAGGGTAGGTACAGTCCCCACCTTTAAGGACTGGGGTGATAACAGCTGATTTCCAATGTGTTGGGAATTGTTCAAGGCTGACAGACCTGTTGAGAATGTCCATGAGGGGGATGATTATAGCGTCTAGGGTGAGCAGGACAAGTTTGTGGTCCAGTGAGTCACTACTAAAGCGCAATTTGCCCAGGGCTTTGGTAAGGTAAGGTCTTGCTTAATGTGGGGAGCATGTACGGAGCCTGAAGATGGGGGTGGTTGTAGGATAGGGGAGGTTAGGGGTAGCTTAGGGGCTGGGTCAAAAAAATTGGGGGGAAGGACACCGCTGAGGTCAGAAAAGGCAGAGTTATGGGTATTCACAATTAAAAAGGGGTCTTGGGATAGAGAGCCATTTACTAGCAGTTGGGCTGGGGAGGGAGGAGATGGTTTTTCCACTAAGTTCTTTGTTATTCCAGAACTTATGCCCCAAACCCTAGCTGGAGGAGAGTGACTCCTGGTAGTGGGCAGCTTTGGCTTTCCGAATTTCCCAGGTGCATTTGTTCCTAAGTTCCCTGTATAATTGCCAGTCATGTGGTTTGCCCATTTCATTAGCTAAGTGCCACTGGTTGTCCTGCTGCTTCATGAGGTCAAGTAGGGTTCTGGAGAGCCAGGGGGTATCATCATTTTTAATCAGTTGCTTGGAGACTGGGGCAGCAGTCGCAGACCAAGTTAAACACAGAGATAAAGTGGTCAAGGGTGAGGTCTAGGGTGGGTTCAGAGTTGATGGGGACCAGTCACAACGCAGCAGGTACTACTTAAGCTGGGGGAGGGAGCTGTTTACCAGGATCCATGGGCTGTGATCCCAGGGTGGCGGGCGGTGGGAACCACTAGACACCAGGGATCAGGGACTTTTTACTTGAGACCCACGACTGGTGGGTGGGAGGCCACTAGACACTGGGAGGGTCTGAGGGAGAGATTGGAGGTTTTTTAAAATGTATTTATTTATTTACTGGGACCCCTGATCAGTGGGGGGATTAATGAATTAAACTGTGGTTAAAAAAAGCCTCATAATTGATCACTGGCAGTGATCCGTTATGCAGATTTGTTTCCCCGCAGTTTAATACACTAACCAGCAGTCTGTGTATTTATTCCACAGTTTTAAGGTGGAATTTCCAAGAAAGTTGTGAAAATGATTTCTGAACTTTGGCAGAAGCAAAATTCGCACTTTAGCGGAAATTCTGCAGGTGAAATTTTTTTTTTCACACACCCCTACTTATGTAGAGAATCAGGGAGGAGCTATTTTCCCCCCACTCAACTACAGGCACAGCCTTCCAAAAACATTGAATATTTTCAATGTTTACTCATAACTTTGTGATTTGTTTTGCATATCTTGGGCCCAAATTTTCAAAATAGTCCTCTTGTTACCCTGCCCCATAAATATGACAAGTGTAATTTTTCAAATCCCTTCCAAACCATGTTTTCACAGTTGCTCATCAAATCACCTTTGGACACAATTTAAAAAATAACACCTGTGTTGCTCATAAGATGGGGCATAAAAAGACAACATTGGAAATGTGGGGTCAAAATGTCAAAAAACAGTTAAGTTATGAGGAAATATTGAACTTTGTCAACATTTACTCATAACTTTAGATTTTTGTTGATTTTGGCCCAAATGTACAACATAGCACTTTTGTTACCCCACCTGATGACCATGACAGGTGTAATTTTATAAATCCCCACCCTGAAACATGTTTTCACAGTAGCTCTGCAAAAATCATCTTTCAAACAGATTTAAAAATTCCCACGTCTTGATCAAAATTGGCCCTATTCACAAAAGCGTAGAAAATGCATGCAAATGCGATATAACACAGTTGGCCAAAAAAATACATGTAGAATTCCCAAATGCACATGCAGTGGGAGCTGAATCAGATGCATGGCCAATGGATGCATGCAGTGCCATGGGCAGGGACAGTGGGGTGGCCCACACATATTCATCTCTGCCCTTGAGACTACCATATATGGGCAGGTGCAGTGCCCTGCTGAGACACAAGGAAGAGAATACCATGATGGAGGTGCTCAGAACAGCAGGAAGTGGAGACAGGGGTGTTGTGTTGATGGCAGATGGACCCCTGCAAGTGGTTGCACACCCAGACTGTGGGCGGGCAAAGAATCCTGGAGGGTGCACATCATGCGGTACCACATGGTTGACCATGGTCAAGCAGCTTCACAGGCAGCCAGGTGGTAGTCATGGTGGTGGACATCCATGACCACTATGGGGTGCTGTATGGTGCAGAGTTTTTAAAAACCCTTGCCAAGGTCAAGGCCCAGGTATGACTGGACATCCAGGCCACTGTTAACTTGGTCAGTCCAGAGGCACAGATACTTGCAGGTATAAAGCACAAGTGGCATGCTCCCTGGCCATGAAACAAAAGCTGACTGCCATTGAAGGGGCCCAGCACAGCACAGGTGGGGGCCAGACCACACACGTTCCCACACACTCACCATCAAGAGGATGGTGGCTGAAACCCTCTTCAGCGTCAGCCTACATCGGGAGATGAAGGGCATTGACACCTTACCAGGTGTGTGACACAGTGCAGGGACACAGGGTGGGAGGTATGAGACAGAACGGCACAACCAATATCCTTCTCTTGCACCATGCAGATCAGGAGACTGTGGCCATCACCAGAGTGCAGCTGGTGACCTCTGTGGAGGAGGAAATGCAGGGGGACACAAACATGGTTGGTGCAGGGATGTAGACTACATCATGGCCAGCTGAACACATGCCAATAACTGCTGATGCACCGGCAATTAACCACACAATGTACTCTAGCCCACTGGCTCAGCACGGAGGACACAGGACACAGCAGTGGAGATGGGCACTCTCAAGGATGTGGACATGAAAAACATACTGGAGACACCAGAGGCCATGCAAGACCTGGACCAGACACCCAGCAGGAAACAATAACCCCCCCACCCTGAAAAAAATCCACAGCAATCACACAACTGGCCACCAGGGCAGTGAGACTGGGCACTGAGGAGCAGCCTACACAGCCCTACATGCCCAGCCATACAGGACGACTATACATCCCACACAGATGGCCAGGAGATACAGGGGCCACCATGCCACTCCTCAAGGGCACGTTGATAGTGGGGACACAGGGCCCTCAGCATGCCCAAACTGCCGGGCATGCAGGATGACATCATGAACTGACATGCAGACCCACTATCCCAAACTGTGTCAACTGGAATGTGACCACCTGCAGGCACAGCAGGAAAACAGAGGCCCTGAGGGACCTGGCCATTGAGGTGCATGGGTTGTGGCATGCCAATGAAGGAACAGGGGACATCCTGGAGCAGATAGCAGCCCATCTGCTATCGGGGCCAGCAAAGCCAGGCAGGCAATCCCCATAGCTGGCCAGAATGTGGCATCCCAGATGATGCAAGGTGGACACACTGGGCCTGAGGCACAGCTGCATGCCTCCACCCAGTCGACACCTGCAGGTGCCCTGGATGCCATGACGTAGGGTACCATCATGCACCAGCCACCATCTGCCTGCCCTACAGGCCCAGAAACACCTGTGCAGGGTGCAGACATGGAGGTATCTACTAGCCCTCCAGGGACACAGGAGGAGGAGACAGGCACAGCATCCCAGGAGACCAATGCCAACTGCACGGCAGTGGACCTGGGGAACACACAGATACAGCAAGGCCTAGGGCCATCTGGAGACCGTAGGCCATGTGGGGAGGCAAGGCGAAAGCAACAACATGCCACCTAGGCACACACTCATCCACACATCTGGGGGGTTAAACATCCAGGAGGCAGTAAGGCAACCCACACACACTGCACAGTGGCATTTATGCACCTGCAACTGCCTCCAACACAGCCCCACCACACAGCCCTGCACACCCTCCCATCCTGGCCCCCTTCCAGGATCACACTGTATACCTATGACCCCAGTCCTCCAAGGTGAGGGCCACATCTATGGACCCCACCCCCCCGGGGTGGGGAAGCCACACCTATGCACCCTGGCCCCTAGGGTGGGGGCCACACCTGTGTACCTTGTTCCCTGGGGTGGGGGCCACGCCTATGCATCCTGCCCGCCCAGGGCAGGGCAAAATATTGGTGCTGTCACAACTGGGCCACTGCCACACATCTCCCTTTAGCCCATAACAGCCAGCTCACAAGGCAACGTACACCAACTTCCAAACACCCACCCACTGACATAGACAGTTCCATACAGCACACATGGGACAAGACACTCAGACCCCTTCCCCTTATGGGCACTCAGGCCTTATCACTATGCCACTATGGTGTACACCCTATCTCCTGAATGATCCATGCATGAGTGCATGGTATGCCACTTAGCCAGACAGTGTCTCAGGACAACAGTGCTGTGGATCGTCCTGCTCCTCATCACTCTGTGGGACTGCACCCTGGTGTTTAGACATGGACAGGGTTTAGTTAACTCTAGCTTTGGAGTATTTAACTTCCAAAAATAAGGTAAAAACTTGCAATATGAAGGGGAAGGAAGTCATTAACTTCCAGATTTAAACCAGAAAATTAGATTACTTCCATAACTGTAGGCATGGAAGTCAGAAGTGATGGATTTTTCTGAAACAAATTGTGTTTTTCCACTAGTTTATTGCACTAACATCCATAAATTGGTCCTTCCTAGAATATTGATTTCCGCGCAAATGGAATCCTGGAAGCATTTTGACTTTCAAAAAACTAGAATGACTTCTAGACTTGACTCATGGAAGTTTTACACTTCCAATAATTTAGACTTCCAACAAAAATAAATTAACTGAATCCCTGGACATGGGTAACTGTTTACGCTCAGCCATGTTATGCAGCATGGCACATGCGGTGATCATTCTGTAGGCCTTCCCAGGGGTCAGCATCGTTGTGCCACTGGTGTGATCTAGTCAACAGAACCGCATCTTCAGCACCCCGATGATCCTCTCGACAATGGCACATGTCCTCGTGTGTGCCTTGTTATATGCCTCTTCCTTCCCACTGCTCAGTACCAGGAATGGCATCATCAGGTATGGACTGAATGGGTATCCACTGTCACTTAGGCATTAGGTACAGAAAAGACAAGTTAGTGTCCTGTAGCAGTGTGTGCAGCTATGTAGCATATGCTACAAGTCCATACTCCGCCAGCAGCCACCCATTGACACCCTTGTGTGCCGCGAGGTGGTGACTCAGCCTGGAGCTGTCGAATATGTAGGCATCATGGGTCGACCAAGGGTACTTGGCATACACATTGGTGATGATACCATCAGCATCAAAGAGTATCTGGTAGTTGATGCTGTGGAATCCCTTTCTGTTTCTGTTCTTCTCCTCTTCCACAGTAGGTGCTATGATAGCAACATGCATATAGTGTATAGCACCCAATACATTGGGCATGCCATGCATGGATAGAATGCCACCTTAGTGGCATGAATTTCTGCATTGGATGTGAGGAACAGTATGTGGTCATGAACATGATGGAGTAAGATTTCCGTGACCTGGTCCAGGGCCCTTGACATGGATGAGTGGCTGACACCTGTTACATCCCCTGCAACCCACTAGAAGGACCCCGTGGCATAGTATTACAGGGAACACAGGATCTTCATTTCCATGGACATGGCATGTGACCTATATGTCATGGGTTCCAGCTGATCCTTGAGCATGTGGCAGAAGCCATAGATCATGTTGTGGTCCAAGCAGTACAGCTCCACTCATTATGCATCATGGAGCTGAGCCACAGTGGCACATAGCCTGAATATCTGGGGCATGTGTCATCTCCTTAGAGGCCTTTCCCTCTCCCATTCACCCTCCCACAGGACAATATTCATAAGTAGTCTGGGACACATCCTGTGGACCCCCATGTGGTTGAAGTACAGTACCTCTCATTCGGACAGCTACAACTCACTGTACACCATGTTGTGCACTGTGTTGAGCATCTGCTATCACAGCCACAGTTCCCCCCTTAAGTGGTCTGTGACCCAACACACCCACAAGGTCATGCATGTTGGCAGGTGTCGATACCTGGCATGCCAATCTGTGACTCAACATGGTGGCAGTAGGTTCTATATCAATCCACAGCTTGTCTGCACCTGAGATGGAACAGTGTGGGTATAGCCCTGCAAGCTATGGCAGGCGTTTCCATCTACCTACACCAATGATGCCCAGGAGGAACATTTGGGGTGTGATGGAGCTGGGGGAGGTAAGTCAATGTGTTTGGTCCCTTCTGTGTGCTACTATCATGTCCATGTCCTACAGATATGGGCCTTATGGGGTACCCACGTTGTGTACACCTGTTGCATGTTGCATGCACTACAGCTGTGTTATCCTTCTGTCCACCACAGTTGCTCCATGTACTGTGACTTGTGTGGTGCTCCTACTTTTGGTGTCCGTGTGTGTCCCAGGTCTTGGGTGCTATGCTTCTAACCTGCTGCTCTCTCTCTCTCATATCTCCACAGGACTTCCATGGGAGGTTGAACATCATAGTACTTGGAAAGCAGAAGCAGCCAGATGGGGCTGCATCCCTGGTGGTGGCATTGACCTGGAGGAAGATTCCTCTCTACCTCCCCTACTTCCTGTCCTGGTGGGTGGTCACCTGTGATGTTCACTACAAGGACAAGGTGTGGGAGTTATGGTTGATCTCTGAGCCCTCTAAAGTAGGTTGTGTTGTCAACTGTGGTGTATGTGTGTGTCTGCTGTTGTCAGCATTGTCCCACCTTGTCCCCATCACTCATGGCAAAATGGAACATGCTTCCCACTAGTGTTGTGCAGAGTGATAGTACTGACATATTTAAGAGATGACTCGATAGTTATATGACTGAATAAGGAAGGACTGAATATAGGAGAAGTTAGGGCAATGTTCATGTCCTAGTGGCCTCTTAAGGCTTTGGATTTGAAACTTTCCTATGATTGCTATGATTCCTGCGGCTGTCCTCTCTCTCCTTTCATAGGTTCATAGTTGTTACTAGTTCAGGAGGCATTTAGCCTTTTTTTAACTCACCACCCATAAGGTTTTATGGGTGGAAAGTAAATTTCCTGTCGCCCTTACGATTGTCCAAATTCTTTTTAAACAAGTTCATATTATCACTATTAACTACAAGACTTGGAAGAGTATTTCAGGTTGTGATAACTCTTTAAGTATGCCAATTACTCCTTTTGACAGTTTGATTTTTTTCTCCTATTAGTCTATGTTCATGTGCTGTTGTAATTGTTTTAACGTTTTGTTTGGTAGAACCAATTGTTTCCATAATTCCTTTATCTTGAAGGGATTTGTATGTTAGGCAGAGGTTACCTCTTAATCTCCAATGCTCCATGGAGTAGAATCCTAGTTTGTTCAGTCTTTCCTTATAATTTAAGTTCTGCATATTTTTGATTTTTTTTTTTTTTTGCTTTTCTCTGAACACCCTCAATTGACTTTTTCCCTCTAATGATATTAGGAGCACAGAAAAGGGAGCAATATTCCAAATGTGGCCTAACCAGACTAGTATATAGAGGCATAATAACATCATGTTCTCTACTTTTAATGTTTTTGAATATGCACCCTAGAATTTGATGACATTTTTTAACAATATTCGTGGTATGCATATCAAAAATCACATCGTCTGAAACAACTATGCCCAAATCTTTCTTATTACTAGCAGTCTGAAGAATTGTATTATTCAATGTATACTCAATTTTAGGATTGTTCTGTCCTAAGTGCATAACTTCGCATTTATTTTCATTGAATGTCATTTTGTTCTCCTTTGCCAATTTTTCAAGAAGACATATATTTTCTTGGAATATTTTCCCAGACTCTTGATCTGTGACTATACCCCAAATCTTACAGTCATCAGCATATCTGCACATCCAGGCATTGCTGGATGTTTGCATAGTTGACACCATGATGTTAGAAAGTGTGGGCCCCAGGACGGAGCCCTGGGGAGTCCCACTAAGAACATATCCCCAGGGGGATAAATGTCCCCTGATAACCACTCACTGTCTTCTTTTATCAAGCCAGGAAATTATCCAATTTATTATATTGGGATGCAGTTGTATATTAATCAGTTGTTCCACAAGTATTTTGTGAGATACAGTATCGAAAGCTTTGTAGTAATCCAGTAAGAGTATATCAATGGGCACGCCCTTGTCCAATGCTGCACTTACACGTTCAAAAAAGTGCAGAAGATTTGTTAGGCATGATCTACAGTACCTGGGAAAAAGACATGTTGAGTCATAGCAATTATTCCCCTTTGCTGAATATGTGAGGTGATATGCTGTTGTAAGAGTCTTTCGAGTTATTTTCCCAGAACTGATGTTAAACTTTCTGGTCTGTAATTTTTAACATCAGACCTATTACCATTCTTAAAAATTGACATCACTATTGCTTCCTTCCATTCTGGTATAACTCTACCCTCTTTTATTGAAGCATTAAACAGTAGTGTGATGGGCCCACATAGTTCAGCGGAAAGTTCCTGGTCCTGCTGAGCTACTTATTTTAATGGATTTTATTACCCGCCCTACGTCCTTGGCTGAAAGAAATGTAATATCTTCTGTGTGTTCTAAGGTATAGTTTTTAATCTGCTCCTTAGGTTTATTCACACTAAAGAGATTATTAAGTTTGGTTGCTATCTCATATTTATCACTAATAACACCACACATAGTTTTCAATGGTCCTACACCTTTTTGATTTCCTTTCAGGGACTTTATGTAGTTAAAGAATTGTTTCTTATTGTTTTTAACAGAAATAGCTAAGTCAAGTTCAAACTGTTGTTTTGCATTTCAAATAATTTTCTTAGTTTTGTTTACAAATGTTTTGTTATGTTGCCACATAGCATCTGAGGGTTGCTTTTTGTATTGTGAATATAGCTTCCCTTTTCATGTTTCTCTGACTATTTTTATTCCACCAAGGGGGTAATCTATGGTTATTACTGTATTTTTTTCTGTCTGGTACCCAGCAGTCAATACAATATTTTATTTTGTTATTCAGTTTTTCCCCATAAATTTTCTGGACTTTGATTACTTAAGTCTTCTCTCCAATTCCAGGTTGAAAGGTATTGCCTTATCCTATAATAATCTGCCTTGTAGTAGTCTTTACGTTTAGTTTTGCCTTTTACCGTGACTACATCAGATTTAACTTCTAATTCTACAGTGTTATGGTCACTATCTCCAAGTGGTTGGGACACAATTGGTTTTGCTATGCCTGTTTCTGTATTAGTGAGAATAAGATCTAATATGCTACTGTGTCTTGTACCATCCTTGGCAAGTCGCTCCATATTGTTTGAAATAGTTATATCAATGAATTTATTCTCTATGGTACTTGTCCCTGTAAGTGTTGTCCAATTAATGTTAGGGAAGTTAAAGTCTCCCATGATTATAAATTCACCATCTGCTGTCATATTTTCTATCTCAGTTAGAAACAGATTGTTCTCTTCTAAATCTAGGCAGGGGGAACAATATCCTAAGCCTACTGTTAATCTTCTTAATGGCAACTGTATTTGAGCCCAAATGATTTCATTATTGTTATTTATGTCATTAGTACACTGAATCTGATGTGCCATATATTTTTCATCTATATATAGGGCTATTCCTCCACCACTCCTGTTTTTGTGATTTTTAAATATTTTTGTGTAACCTGCAATTTCCGTATTCCAGTCATAATCTTGAAACCAGGTCTCAGTTACCCCACATATTGCAATATTTGTAACTGTTAGTAAAGGTCTTAATTTGTCTATTTTATTTCTTAAACTTCACACATTGACTAATAAGATTTTAATAGCATTTTGATTAGGTGCAGAATTTGCTTTACTAGACCTAGATTTAACAGTGTGTACCTGATTTTTCTCTCTATGTTTTGGGATATTTTCTGGTTTAATATGATATCCCATTTCCAGAGAGGCAAAGATGTCTTGTCGTCTCTTCCACTGGTTTTGTTAGTTTAAATGATTTAAAATAAATGCAGCAATTTGTTTACCTAGTTGACTGTTGCCTCTCCTGCTTCGATGTAAACCATCCCAGCAGTATAGCTCCTGTCTATCTACAAACTCCTCCCAGTGTGTTATACAATATATTTCCTGCTTCAAACATCTCTTCCTTAACCATTCGTTTAATAATTTTATCTTCTTTAATCAATCTTCAGGTAATCTAGGGATTGGCAGAATCTCAGAGATAACTACCTCATACCCCATGTCAATTAGTTTGTTCATTACTGAGATGTAATCCTGTCTAATTTTTGAAACAGTCATGGAAATGTTATTTGCACCAGCATGAATAACCACTAGGGGGTTGTTCCCTGCATTTCCTGTGAAGTTATTTAATATAACAGTGATATCAGAGATTGTGGCTCTACTAAAGCTGGATAATGTCCTATTAATTTTATTTGAATTACAGAGCACTCTATCAAGGTGCTTGATAATGGAATCTCCTAGCACAAAAAGTTGTCTGGGGGTGCTATTTTCACCTATTTCCATTGTGGCTTCTCTGGCAGGGTCAGCTGTCTTTATGGTTGAAAGTGGAGTATCTTCTGATGTTAGGATACCAGGTGAAGTATTAACAATTTGGGAACTATTGCCTAAAGGTGCTGGTAGAGAATTGCGGGAGACTGAAAACGTTAGCTCTTCCTCTTCTTGTTCTTGGGGGAATGTAATTAACTGTTTATGAGACTCAAGATGAGAAGGGGCAGTATGCTCTATTTGTGTATTTAAAGGATTAAAACAATTCAAAATTGGTAATGTAAATTGATTTGCCTTTCTTCGCTTTTTGGCAGCCTTTCTACTTTGAACAAGATACCATTCTTCATCTCAGTTTTCAAAAGTTTCATCCTCCCTTGTTCTTTTTCTGTTTGTATGTTATTGGGGTAAGTGTTGGAGTGTGCAGAAGTTGAGGTTGAAGGGGCCATGCTCAATGAAGGGTGAGAGGCACTAGAGGTATCCCTCTGATTTCCCATTGTTTTACTAATGGCTCAGTGTGTATTATATTAGTAGTGATACTTCTGTTTCTGGTCTGTAATCTTAAAGCCATATCTTTTTGACTAGCTTCCAGTGCCACAAGTCTAGTGTTGAAAAAACTAATTTCTCTGGACAGATCTGTGTTTTGTTTACACTTACCACATATAAAAGCTTTGGTAGTACTTGCTTTATTTGTGATGAGGTACATTTGGCACTCGGTACACTTGACACCTACTTCCCCCTCCAGAGTCATAACAATGTCAGACATTTTGCTAAACAAGGTTTATTAGTAAGCTTGTGCTAGTTTAACCCATAGTAGATTATAAACAGATAGACAACAGTTGTTTGAGTAGACACCAGAAACTGCTACTTGCCTAATATTAATGAAGCCAAGGATCATTTATTGAAGTAACTGCAATATCAAGATAAAAATAGCTTGCTATTTATCTCGTACCTTTAGTAATGCCAGATTTCAGATAGTCCCCCCTTCCCCACCTTCCCCGGCAGATACTCATAACACGAGCAGATGCGCGTGTCTTTGCATGTGTCACCACGCTCGCCTGCTCAGCTCACCCTGCTTACTGGAGGTTGGCTATTTATGCAGTGTGGTGACCTGGAAGTCTCTCATGGCATGGGTGTAGCCAGACATACTCCAAGCACTCCATGGTGTGCAATTTTATTTAAGGAGGGTAGCAAATAGGCTCTGAACTGCTTCCTTTTTCCATGAAAACTAACATAATGCTGAACCTTTCTGTAATTTTATTCACAGGAGTTGAAAACTAGAAGGACTGTTCACTAATACTGTCTTTGCATCCCAAGGACAATACAACTTTACAGGCTCTGGGCTGGTAAGTGGGTTCCTTAGGGAGCAATGCAT
The DNA here is from genome assembly GCA_016271365.2 of Neoceratodus forsteri. Classification (NCBI taxonomy): domain Eukaryota; kingdom Metazoa; phylum Chordata; order Ceratodontiformes; family Ceratodontidae; genus Neoceratodus; species Neoceratodus forsteri. The sequence continues at coordinate 1,202,084,036 of CM057450.1, read as the reverse complement.
GGCATTTGTATTTACCCATGCATGGCAACAACCATTGTCATGAGATACAAAAGTTGTATTTATTGTGCCAAATGAGGCAACACACATGGTCCTGGTGTACATTTGTATATTGTCTGGCTACACCCCAGGGAAAGGGTAGCACACCCTAATGGGGGGGTAGCAGGGAGTCCACTTGATGTGCAGATCTTAAATCCCTGGCTACACCCCTGTCTCATGGGGGTCAGCAGTGCTTAAAATTACAAACTCCCTTTAAGCTATTCAGTTGAGCAAAAACCTCTCATGTGAGGTCCTGTCATGCTGTTTGGGTGTGTTTTTGTGCCCTAGAAACTTAAAATAAAGTCCCCCAGCTGAGTTATAGTACAGGTCCACACCTCCTGAACTACAGACTCCTCTTCATACTTCCTGTATGGGAGAGTAGGACTCCAGACACTCAGAATGAATGTCGCTCTAAAAATAATTAAAAGGCTTGCCAAACAGAATATGTACAGCACTAAGAGCCTCAATTAGGCAAAGAGACTCCTGTTGCACTGAAACAAAATGTCCTTCTTGCTGGAGGTCAGCTATTTATGCAGTGTGGTGACCCGGAAGTCACTCGTGGTGGTCAGCAGTGCCTAAAATTCAAACTCCCTTTAAGCTCTACAGTTGGGCAAAAAACCTCTCATGAGAGGTCCTAGCATGCTGTTTGAGTGTGTTTTTTTGCCCCAGAAACGTAAATTTCCCCTTCTAAGTTGTAGTTAAAGTCCACATGCCTCCTGAACTTGCAGACTCCTCTTCCTACTTCCTGTATGGGAGAATAGGGCTCCAGACACTCAGAACGAGTGTCGCACTAAAAATAATTAAAAGAGCCTCAGTTAGGCACAGAGATTCCTGCTACAGTGAAACAAAATGTCCTGCTCGCTGGAGGTCTTTTCTTCCAGGGGTATCATGGACCACTAAGGCACCTCATCATTCAGCTGAGGGGGTACACCAACACCACACCACCTGGGTCCAGCTGGGACTTGGACAACTCTGTCACAGTGGAGGTTTTTTTTTTAGGCTGCAGTCAGGGTATTGTAGTGCCTCGGTCAAATACAGGTATAAGCAAAAGTCAAAGGAGACCGGCACCTACTTAAGGCACATTTTTAAATGCTGCTCCCAGTTCAAACAAAGACTGTGGCCCAGACAGGACTTCCATTTAAAATTCCTTTTATTTATTCATTATAAAAACCTCTTATCTTCTTCATGAATACAAATGGGAGAAGTCCATACACATAACATAGATTGTGCAAAATCACAATGTCCAAACAGTTTTATTCCATCGTGCTCTGAAGCCCAACTCAGGGACACAAGCACCCGTCTCTTAACACATTTCACGCAGGAATGTGCTTTTTCAATATATTAGGAGACAGGTGCCTTTGTCCCTGGGGTAGGCTTTAGAGCACAATGGAATAAAACTGTTTGGATGTTCTATGGAATGTGTACATTCAAACTTCTCTGATCAGCCTTTAAGTTCATAAGTCTGATATTCAAAAAGCAACATTTTCAATAATAGGATTCTCTACATCTGTATCATGTGCTTAAGAAGTGAAACCCAAGTATTTTGAATACATTTCCTGGCTGTGACCAGTACGATTCTTATCACCCCATGATATAAGTCTCACTCTTCCTGGCCTCTGGTTTCCAACTCAAAGGGCAGGGACTAGGGTGCATCCTCAATTTCAATTTTAATTATTTGTGAGACATGGGGCCCAATTCCAAAAGGGTCTACGCATGTTCCAAGGTGACTTATGCCAAATCCTGTGGCGCAAATCACATCTTGTGACATGTGTTACACCTGTTGCCATTCCAAGACGTGACCTGTGCCATGGCACCTGCAGCTTGTGTCCAAGGGGCTGTCCACTGGCCTCAGCCCCTACAGCATGGCAGAAGGGGGTTATGGCAGTGACTGCACCATATTCCAAAAGGGCTGCTGCTGTAGCCCACCTACGCCATTCCAGGTCCCACTATATCACTGCAGGATTAGACCAGCACTTAGCTGGTCTAAGGGGCATCCATCCTGGCAAAACGGCAGATGCCCTCCACAGTGCTGGGAAACACACATTGCTGTGCCCCACGGACTCCCCCAGTACAGTGATGCCACCCCCCACCTTTCGGGGTGCCATCTGAGTCCATATTGCAATGTGCTCCCCTTGCAACAGTGCCACCCAGCCTACCACCCAAAGCTCCCAGGGGATTGTGGGCTTGTTTTGGGGTGGGAGGCTCCAGGGGTGCTGTTACTTGTGGTCTGCAGCTTGCAGCACCCAGGTCCATTTCACCATTCCTGTGGCACAACCCTGCAGCTGACTCAAGTAGCAGGACCTAAGTGCCGGGGACTCTGCCTGTCTTGGAATAGGGCGCAGGGTCCCCGACATAGCGGCGAATGTCGCAACTCGTATATGCCTGCGAGTTGTGACATTCATTCTGGAATTTGGCCCCCAGTTTGGTATTTCTGACCAAAATTGTCTAAGTTCTCAACAGGACCAAAAAATAATGCAGGTAGGTGCCCCTCTCCTTTTTATACCTCCCTCATATCGGTGAAATATCTTTATTAAATTTGCTGACTGTGGCAGGAGGCATGTATAATTTATGGAGGAATTGTTAATGCACCTCCTTATACAGACTGCATATGGTTAGCCCCATATGAGATTTGCACAAGTCCCCCCAGGCCTTCTCTGGGGTGTGACTGCCCAATTCTCTTTCACAGAGGGCTTTGACCTTCAGAGATAGGTTCAGAGTGTTGTCCCTGTTGCAATGATATGTTTTAGCTGGCACTCCCTGAGGATTAGTTCTAGCTTATAGGATCTTTCTTACAATTCCAAGTAAGGAAGACTTCTGGTGGTTCAGTGTCTTTCTGTATGGCCCGCGGTTTTTTACCTGGACAAACCTGTACATATGTATTTGCAGTACCCATAGCTCATCCTCTAGCTGCTGGAATAATTTGAAGTCCTGGGAGAAGTAGACGTCCTCAAGCGCTGGATTCCATCTTCCTCCCATATCTTAAAGCCCATATACTCCAATCCAGAGAGGAATTCTGGGTTAGCAAATATAGGCACTAATAGTGTGCCTTATACCTGATCTCTTATATGGTGGCATACCTTCACCCATGCTTCCAACATCATGCTTACCAGCTCACTTTTAGTACCCCTTGTTCTATGGGCTCTCTGCCCTCCTGAGTTCAAGTATACTGTGACTCAGTGATCCTTTCCTTCCTTATCCAGAGACAACCAGTGGTCACCCTTGTTGCTTCTCACTGATTCTTTTTCTGTTGCCATATGGAACCTGTACATGCCTTCTATAGGTCCTGCACATCTTTTTTATGGAGTCTCATGGATAGCATTTGAACTGGATATAAAATGTTTGGAAGAACATTCATTTTAATAAGGTTTATTCTACCTGACCATGAAACTGCCAATCCCTGCCACCTCTGCAGTACCCACTTAATAGCATTCAAAATCTGTGTGTAACTGAGCCTATACAGTGAGTCCAGGGTTTTTCCCACTTTCATGCCCAGACATTTGATGTGTGAGTGGACCACCCTGTACTTGTGCCTGTTCAGGTCCCTCAAATTCACCCTACCCAGCCCCATTAGCTCAGACATCTCAAAATTAATTTTTTAGCCAGAGAACTTGAAGAAGTCTTCAATTATTTGTGCGATGGTCCAGATCAACATTGCCGGGTCAGTTAAGAGTAGAACTTCATCAATGTATAGAGATATTTTATGTTGCCTACACCATGCACCCTTTAGCCCACTGACCCTCTCCTTTCTTAAAATTGCCTAAGTTGGTGACTCTATGGCTACTGCAATGAGGTGTGGGGACAGAGGGCACCCCTGCTATGTGCCTCTAGCCAAATTCAAGTTCTGACTGACTTCCTCATTCACCAATATATTGGCCCTAGGGTCTGTATAGTAGTTTATCTGTGTCTATAAAGAAGTCTCTGATCCCAAATACCTCCACTGTGTAAAACAGATACTTCCATTCTACTCTATCAAAGGCTTTCTTGGTTTCCAAACAGAGCATACATCCCCCCCCCGAGATGCCATGAGGCCAGCTCCAGCACCGCAAGCAGTTGTCTAACATTGTGGTAGGCATGTCTTTTCTTGATTAACCCTGTTTGTGGTCATCTGCCAGGAGCTTTGAGAGGTTGCCTTTCAGTCTCCTTGCCACTACCTTTGCCAGCAACTTAATGTCACTGTTAAGGAGGGACATTGATCTGTACACTAAACATTGTGTGGGGTCCTTAAACTCCTTGCATAGAAGTGTTATAGTGACTAAATTGCTAGAGGTGGGCAGCTCCCCCACTTTGATCCATGAACATGCTGTCCATGTGTTTCCAAACTGTCTCATCTAAGGCCCTGACAAATAAAATGGCTAGACCATCAGGCCCTGCAGCTTTTCTGTTTGCTAACCTAGCAGCCACCTGCCTGATCTCCCCCTCTGTGATCGGCCTCAGCGTGCACCTCTGTCAATTTAGGGAGGATGAGATAAACTAAAAGAGACTCATTGTTTCCTCCTTGACCCTCGTGCTCTCCCCTTGTAGATCTAAGAGTAATACTCCACAAAACTGTTCTGGATTCTCTTGGCATGATCTCTGAGGTTTCCTCCCTGTCTTTAAATCGAGGCTATTGGGTTAGACCATGTCATCCCTTTTGCCAAGCATGTCAAAAATGGGCTAGATTTTTTGCCCCACTCATAGAATTTCTCATCAGCATAAATCAGAGCTCTTCTCACTTTCCCCATCAACTCCCCCATAATAGCCTCCCATGTTGCACTCGGCTCCCTCATCGTGCCTTCATTGGAGTCTTTGAAAGCTGCTAGCTACAGTTTTTTGGTTTCTCAAGCCTTACCAGTTTTTCTTTTTTATCTTTGTGTTTAGCAATCCTTTCGGCCACTACTGCCCTCTCATAAAAGTCTTCCTACATTCCCAGAAGGTTGCCTTTGAGGGTGCCATAGCAGAATTTGTTTCCACATACAGTTTCCAACTACCAGCATCATTGCCCGATATGTACGGCCCGCACTTTCAATTTCTGCTGTCCTGGGTTTAGCATGACCAGTACCCTGGCATGATCAGATATCATGGGCTAATATCAATAAGACACACCCTCTGGTACCATGCCCTTAGCACCATAATGCAATCAATGTGCAACCAAGACTGATGAGATTGGAGTAAAAGTGTAATTATTTTGCCCCGGGTTTGTCTCTCTCCATATGTCTACTAGGTCAAGCTAGGCCATCCCTGTTTCTTCTGTCTATGGCCAGATCAGATCTGTGCCTCTTGACCTGTCCATGACAGGATCAAATTCACAGTTAAAATCCCCCCCCAGAACAGGTTAGGGAACTACTCTTTCTGAAATAATGCCAACATTTGGTCATACAATATGGGTCATGGTCTGCAGGGGCATATGTATATTGCCAAATGTAATCATCTGCCCATTGAACTTGCCTTGTACAAAGACATATCTGCCATTGGACAGGACAGCCAAAATTCCCTCCTTCATGAAGGTCAGGCCCCTGTGAATAAGTATAGCCAGCCCTCTTTTACGGCCATTAAAAGATGCTGCATAGCACTGCCCAACACACTTTCTTAACAATTTGGTATGTTTGTCTGAGGTCATGCATGTTTCCTGGGGCATAGCCACTTTAGCCTTACATCTCTTAAGCACTGTATATATTTTCTTCCTTTTTACTGGGGAAGAAATGCCCTGGACATCCCAGCTGTAGACTGATATTTTATTCCTTCTGCTTTTAACTGGGTCCAGTTTGGGCTCTGGACGACGATGCACCCTCCAAACTCAGATCCAGAGCCAACTCCATCTCAGCCACCCTGTCCCCAAAAAGTATCTTCCCGCAATGTTGTAATGCACACTGGTGTTTTGATATGATGTGTGTCAATGTAAAAACAAACAACAGTTACAACTGGAAAATATGAATACAACCATGTAGCCACCATTTTGTACCCTATATTGATTATGTTTTTGGAGTTTGCCATGAATCTACTATGAATTTGTCATTTCAGTGAGCTTTAAATAAAGCCAAACCTTGCAATGCGTTATCTGGATTTTGGAATCAATTTTTCAGCTTAGAGTACTTGGTATCTCTTCAGGACTGGTGGTTCGCATTCTGGAGCTGGCTGCCCTGCTTTACTCTGAGCACCAACTCTGTCCCAGTGAAGCATAGTTCAGAGCCCTTTGGAGCAGTCTGACTGACTTACAGTAAGCTCTTGCTTCATAAGAGCAGCTGTCCCTGGTGGCATACCCCCTACATAGGGCCACATTCTGTATCCCAGTCACAGACAGCTCCACCCTTCCCATGCCAGATCATACTACTCCAGTGAGCTGAATTTCCTTAGTGAACTTGTGTGTTATGTTACTGACCATTTAGTGAGCAACTTGGAATACACCTCCCATGTACTCTCCCCATCCCTCCACCTGAGACACCCTTCAGCTCTCACCCACCATCTAGCCCTTTCTTCCCCACCATAAAACCTTTCAGCACAGACAAAAGTCTCTTATAGTCCTCTACAGTCTTTTTTGTTGCTTTGTCTTTTAGGAGTCTGTCTGTTGCAGGGGTGAACAGTGGTGCCATTGATTCTTGTCAGTGCAAAAACAGTACAGATGTCGGGGGGGGTGTCCTAGTAGGGAGGGACTCAATCCTCAGCATCCCTTGACTGCTTTCTATTCCTTTGCATCCACCCATTTACAGCTCATCAAACCTTTTGCAGCCATGCTCCCCCACCCATGAGTCATCCCTGGTTAAATGTTGTACTGAGAAAGGAAGAATACCTTGTAGTTTATATCTGATCAGGGCCTAGTGGAGCGATTGGATGGTAGAGTCAGGGAAATCTGCCAAAGCACTCATGTTTAGAGATGGCTAGTGGCCCTAATTCGCTCTGTTAAGTGGATTCATGGAGTGAAGGTGAATTTAAGTGGATTGCTCCGCATCATGTTGAGCATTGTGTTATAATGGGTAACGTGAAGTCCATTGAAACAATGACTTTCTATGCTACTCTGCCTCCCAAACCACTAATACACTATTCTTAAGGTGAAGTACATTGAAAACAATGTACTTCACCTCGCTTCGCCTTGTTTTTAAGCTCCAAAGGTGAATTTTGCAGTGATTCATGGGATTTCAGGTCACATGGGCTCTAGATTGTTCTGCACAGCCTCGCTTTGGGGTAGTGTGTGTAGGAAGCGGTAGGAGACAATCTGCTCTGAGAGCTCTCTGTGATTCAAACCTTCTAAAAGCTGTTAAAAAAGCCTTTGAGTCATTTTTTTTTCTGAAACTTAGTTCATCGATTATAGGAAACCCTCCTGTGCTCATCTCATCGAGCGTTTATTGTTTGCATGTGGATTTTGAATGTTAATGTACAACATTCAGTCTGTGTACTGAGAGACAGTGGAAGTGTGCTTTGGGGGAGGGGTGTATCTGTGGTGTAGTTAGATTAACTTGGAGAAAAAGACAGTGCTTTCTGTTTTGGTGCTGTTTTTCTTGTATAACTGTGTTAATGTATACACAGTAATATTTTCAATAATTCTTACCATTTCTTTGCTGATTGTTGTGGTGCAGCAGTGCATAATTTTAGTTTGTTTAAAATATGTGGTTATATTACTGAAGTTTTCAATTTGCTATGCATTACTTAGTATGTGTGTCAGTATGTGTGTGACGCGTGTCATCAAATCAGACACCTTTTATTGTGCCACATAATTTCAGTACTATGAACCTCCTATCCACTGCAGCTGTGTAATTTTTGTTTTTTGTACTTCTTTGTGGTATCTTTACTGGTACTTGTACTAGTGACTGTTACTGCCATGATGCAACACTGCTGACCCACCAACCGGAAAAAGTATTCTTTTCCAGCTTTGAATTTCTGATGGTGAACACTGGTTAGGTGTTGTGCCTTTGCATCTGCATCTCTTCAGTGCACAGCACAATCTTAATCTATCTGTGCATTTGCATCTCTGTAGGGCCCAATCTCCATCTCTAACTTAAGTCACAGTTGTTTCTTTGGCTTCCCTTCAGAGTACTGGACAGGTGTGGTGCATAATTCTGCATGAACATTGTACTCATTAATATGTGTTTTTAAGTCAGGACCATCATCACTAGTCACTCGTGATACAAATCACGTTCTTCATCATCACGGTCACAAATGCAGTCATGAATCATGATTTATGATCATGTCATGAATCACAACATTATTTTTTTTTTTTTTTAATAGTTACTTGGATGTATTGTAAGCCTGTTTTGTAGTATCTCTCCAGGCTTCACCATCCCACTATTGTACTCATTAATAAGTGTTTTAAGTCAGGGAGTTGGACAGTGTCTGCAGTACATACACAGACTGAAAAGAAGACTGACTACACACACATGCAGTTTAGCACAGTATACTTGCACTGCTCAGAATACAAAGTGCCAGGCATACAGAAGACAACAAAAAAAGGGCATAATTACATACAAGGGATGGGGATGATGAAGGAATAAATTTTATAACACAGCAAGGAAGGTGTTGGGGGCACATAATGTGAGGAAAAAAAACTAATGTGGGATCCCATGGTAATCCAGCAGCAGTTGCAGCATGGACATAATTTGCAACTGATGTCCCTCTACGCAATCCAGCCGCTGCTCCACAGCACTCACCCTCTTTTTGTTCTCCTTGACAGCACTCCAGAGAACTGCCAAGTCAGCCTGTGTTACACACAGTTCTCTGGGGTCCACACGTTCTACAGGCTGACCTGCTGGTGGTGGTGGGGGTGCTGGTGGAGCAGCAGGTGCTGCTGTAGCCCTCCTCTTCTTAGGGATGCCACCATACACAGCTGCACCCTCTGTCACAGAATGGCCAGCAGGTGCAGGCATGGTCTGTTCTGTGGCAACCTGCCACTCCAACTGATGGTGATTGAGCAAATGGGTGAGCTGGACCCCAGTCCCCAGGTGAGTCCCCTGGGGGCCACAGTGCACCTCCACCTCACATAGGCAGCACTTGACAACACTGCTGTCCCCCCCAACACAGTCAAAAAACTGCCAAACAACGGCGGTGCAGGGAGGACCAGACACAGGCAGAGGAGGGCCAGATGAACTGGCAGCCGGCTGGTCACAGTGCTAAACAGTGATGGGATCCACACCTGGGCCTGGGGGAACAGGCACATCCTGATCCAGAGGACCTGGTGCTGGACTTGGTGGTGGTGGTTCAACTGCCTCAGAGTCAGGACAGGAGGCGGTGCTGGTCCTGCTTCCCGGTGGGGACACTCACAAGTTCTGAGTGATACAACAGGAATGGGTGTCCATGCCCCCCGTGCATGTGCACATTATGACTCTTACCACTACCACACTCTCCTAGAGCTGCCCCCACCCCAGACATTCCCTCTCCCTGGCTCATCTCTCCTACTGAGCTCCCTCAGTCTGAGCAATCACTACTCACACTGTCACACAACACACACACAGTCAAACAACTAACTACTTATAAAGGTAAGAAAAATAAAATTTACAGAAAGAACAAATTAAGTAAAAAAAAGTACAGAAAAGACAAAAAATGTAGTTTTCAAAAAAGCTGTTGGGTCTAAATCAAAGTTTAAATCTACTCCTCCTCGCTCTGATCTCAAAGTATCAGCCATCACAAAACACACTCCTCTCTCTCCGTCTGCACAGGAGAAAGTAAAAGTGTCTGCTTGTATGACTCACTTCCTTCCTGCCTAGCTAAAGAGCATATGACTTACAGTACTACAAGCCATGTGATGTGTGGGGGGGCTGCCAAAACTGAAACACCAAGTGGATCACTTAGAATTATAATGAAGAATGCGAAGTCCATTAAAAACAATGACTTTGCCTTACTTCACATTGCCATTCTGCCTTAATGCAAAGTGGTAATGACAAGGTAGAGTGAGTACTTTGCATTGCCCACTCCGCATAGTGGTGTAACCCAAAATGCTTACGCCGATGCTCACTTCACCGGGAGAATTTTAATTTGCTGCATCTCTACTCATGTTGTGTGTTGGACCGTCCTCTCCACATGGGACTCACGGTGTCAGTTAATATTCATGCAATGATGCAGCCTTGCTCTTGTGTAGGGAGTCGTGCCATCTGGACAACAGAAATTAGACCCTCTGAAAAAAAACACAAGAAAGCACCACGCCAGTTATTCCAGCAATTTCTTCTCTGTGCAGAACCTCTGGGCTTTATCCAGTTCCCAAAAAGCATGTGCCTGCCCTTCTAGCTTGATGGTAATAACTGCCAAGTATGTGAATTTAAAATCTACTCCTTTGGTTCCTCATGAATTCATGACTGGGTCAAACACTTTCCTCTTAGGTCGCACATCTCTTTAAACATCTTGGAAGAGGTATATCTGAGCTTCTCCAACTTTGATTGTGTTCACCTTCTGATATACCTGAAGTAGCCACTGCTTGTCTGGAAAGTGGTGTAGGAGGATTAAGATTTGTCTGAGGTGGTACCCAGTGGGGACCTCGGGCCAGTGTTCTGTATGCCTGATCCACCTTGATCTGACATTTAGGACAGTCCAATTTCAATATCTTTGGAAGCTAGGATGTATGTATGTATGTATTCCAACAGTTTCGTCAGGAAAGACATGCTGAGCTGGTAACAGCTCATTTCCAGGTTTGTCCTGGGGAAGAGGATGTGGAACATTTGAGGCAGTATAGCGCAGTGGTCTAAGGCTCTGAGCTGCAAATTTGGTGACATCCAGCAGACCAGACCTGGATTTGAATCCCACAGCTTCCACTTGCATACTGTGTGACCCTGAGCAAGTCACTTAACTTCCTTGTGCTCCCAGGTCGCTCCTGTAAAAAAAGCTTTCAGCTTAGCATGCTATACCTGGTTAAACAACTAAATAAATAAAAATAAATAAACATCATAAAAAGTATTGCAATAGACAGGAAGCAAATACAGCAAACACTATTTAAATGAAGACATATTGAAAATTATGTACAACTCTAAAAGGAATATGCATAGATAAGGAGAAGATAAATAGCCAGTGCAAAGCTAGTGAGGGGGCAAAGGAAGAGGGTCAAGGGCAACTGCAGGAGGGGGGAAGAATATTCATGAAGAAGAGACTTTGAGGAGAAAGCTAAAGAGGCAGAGTGAATAGACAAGGGAAGGGAAGGAAGGGCCATAGTTTAGGAAAGTGATACAAGAAAGCAGATTGACTAGCAGTTGATTTCCTAGAGGGAAGAGCAAGGGAATGAGAAACAATAGTATGTAAAGGATAGCATGAAGCAGAGGGAAAGGATAAAAGGGAAGTAAGGTAGGAAGGAAGGAAGGGAACCAGACCAGAATTTAGGTATAAAGGAGTCACAGTGGGAAAAGTGCCTGGCATCAAGACAGGGGGAGATAAAGAGCAGAGTAGAGTGAGCAGTGGTGAGTGCGTGGGAAGCAATCTAAAACAAATCGACAAAAAGAGTTGAAAAGAGGGTCCAGTCTGGCAAGGGTGGATTTGGGAGCACCACTGTGGACTATATCATCATAATCAAAAATAGGGAGGATCATTTTTAAAATAGTTTTATGACATATAAGAAACAGGATACTCGATTTGTTCTTGTAGAATGCACCAAGTCTGGAGCGAAGCTTTTGGTGATATCAATATGAACAGAGAAACAAGATGATGGTCTAGCCAGACACCAAGGTACTTAAAAGAGGAAACATCTTCAAGAGCAGCACCATCAAGGGTGTGAAAAGAGGGGAAAAAGGCAAGTCTAGAAAGCTTTTGGTGGGTACTGAAAGTCACGGAGACAGTTTTTTTGGTGTTGAGGGATAGTTGGTTCGATTAAACCAGCACTGAAAATTGTCAAAGTCATTCTGAAGCAGTGAAATAAGATCCTGAGAAGAGGAGCCAAAACCAAAAATAACTGTACCATCATCATACATATGGATAGATGCATTGGAACAGACATAGTGAAGATCATTCAAGAAAATGGAAAAAGTATAGGACCCAGAACTGACCCTTGAGGGACCCCTGAGCAGATAGGGAGTGGTGATGATGATTCTATAAAGTTAACTATGTCTGGCCCCTATGCATTCTTAGGGAGCCCCCAGATATGAGATTATTGCAGCACTGATAATTTACTTGTGCATCCAGCTGCTCATTTAGCATCTAGAGCTTCTTTTCCAGCTTAGTGACACGTGCTGGCAGGAGACCGAGCTCATCCTCAACCACAGAGATTCTCTGTTCAATGACAGTTACATGACCTGCCTGTTCTTCGTATTTTGTCACCAGGCTGTCAATTTCAGCTGCTACTGCCTCCATCTTTGGCATCCACGCTGCCGGGACCTGACACAAGACTACCCACCCCAATGTCTCCATCACCTCATCTTAGGCCTTGTGGTGGTTGGTGTCCACATCAACCCCAAGCTCCACTCCTGCTATCTTCACTTTTCTGGTTGTCATAGCAGATTTGGCATTGACCACCATTAAATAAGTATCCATTGTCTCTGTGAACACTGATCTAAGTCTTGTAGATGCCCTTTTCTCTGCAGATGGATGCTGATTTTGAGATTTATTACTGCCGAGGAGCAGGAACAATAAGGTGCATGCCTAGCTCTGCAGTCCAATATTTAGTTCTTAAATTATTAACATTTTAAAATGCAATTTTTGCACATGCGCAGTCCAGTTTTCTTGAATTCTATTCATAAGTGGTTTACATGCTAACATTGGATTTGCTGAGTCACAAAAACTACTTTACTAACTTGGCCATTTGGGATCTGCTTGACCCAAAATTTTTAGGGTGGGCATATTAGTACACCACCACATGGACACAGAAGTGCCATTTTGTTAGTGTGTTTTGTGGTGTTTTAGGGGGATCACTTTACTATATAAAACTCAGCTGATGTCACTTGGTTCTGGAGCATCTAAGTAATTAAAAAAAAAATATTGGGCAGGAAAATATCTGCATTAATATGGGACCTACAGTAAATAAGTAATGAATAGGACTATTTCAAAACAAACACAATTAAGCAATAAGGTATTTCTTAGGGTTATGTTAATGGCCTGTTAATCACACCCTGGGGGTGTAATGTGGCACAAGGTGAAGTCACATGTCACATGCCCCCAGGGTGTGATTAACTGGCTAGTAACATAACCCTAAGAAATACCTTATTGCTATTATAGTAATAACAAAATGGTCTCTTGTGCTACCATCAAGATTTTATGTTTTTGTTAAACATTTTAGGTGCTCAGCTTACTTAAATAGTCACTCTGTTGTCATTCCTTGGCAGGCAGTGTGTGTGTGTGTGTGTGTGTGTGTGTGTGTGTGTGTGAAGTGGTTGCTTCAGTAACAGTAACCCTGATATTGACTAAATGATGAAAAAATGTGTAGACATGGAATTTGTACATAACGAGTGTATTAAGGTTGAACGATTCCATATATGTGATCTGAGGATGCTGGTTCAATTTTGTTTTCTCCCTATAAACAAAGTCTTTCTGTTTTCGGTGACACTGTTGTTGGGGCATATCTGTCTGATGTAACATGCAGTTGATGTTGCATAGCAACTGCGAGGTGCTTCAATTCCAGGCTTGTCAGTGGACAATTGAAAACGAGTAATTTATGTCCCTGTTATACTAAAGTGGAAACAATATCCCCTGCTTGCATTTATGGTTGAGCTGAACTTCGATCTACCCCAAACTGCACAAATTAGTGCTTCATGTCAGTTGCTGGTAACCTTTTCCGAGGCAACCATTCCACACACATGCCATGCCTATGCTGTACTTACTTAAATTTGTCTTAGCTTTGATCGCTGCCACAGCTAGTTGGCAACGGTGTTACTTTGAGTGGCAAGGAGGAGAAAGGGTCACCAGACACCAGTTAGAGTCTGCAAAGAAAGACTAGGCAGGGACCATCAGAGCAGACTGGGTAGGCCAAGCAGACTTTTTCTGCTGATAAATTCTATGTCTCTGTGGTCGGGGCTGAGTCCTGTTTTGTGTAGTACAGTGCACCCCAGACAACATCCAGACAAAATTCTGAACCTCCAGGAACTACTCCATGACACAAGAGCATTCACTATCACCATGCCTGTACCCCTGCCACTGCAACCCAAAGACTGGAAAAAGGAGAAGGAAATTCAGTCCCTGATGCCATCCAATCTAGCTTTGAAGAACAAATTTAGCTGTTCACACTACTCTAAGGAGGCATCCTTCTTAGCACATAGACTATCAGAATGTAAATGACTAAAAGAGGGTAGCAGACTTGTTCTCAACAGCAATAATCTCATTTTTATCCAGTTATTGTAATGGTGAGTAAAATCCAGCAATATGGTTTGTCAGTCACATTCCATAACTCTTATGTTAATGTAACAGTCACTCTCTTCACTCAGCTCAAGGCCAGTTACTAGAGGGCTCTTGAAGCTTTTGACCCTTAATGTTGTCCTCTAGAGCAGTCCCTTGTTTGCTTGGAGACAGGATGACAAGGTGTTTGTGTACAGAATGTTCTGGCTCAGCTGGAAGAGGAAAATTGCTGTAATTTATATAAATGGTTCTGCCCTCCCCTGAAACTCTATAAGAGAGGGGGAGGCAAGCAACAAGGTGTGGGTTCCTGGAGAGAAGGAACAGCAGAGGGAGTCCAGCCTCTGGCTGTGACCAAGACAGGGGCCTGCAGGCTTAGGGATAATGATAGTGTATCTGGTTTCAGGAGGGACTAGTCCCTGTCATGGTATCTGGAGTTCCATCAGCTAGCAACAGGAGGATGGAACTCCTAGCAGGGCTTTGAAGTCCCTAGAGTGAACAAGACCAGAATAGCACAACAGGAAGAGTGGAGTGCCACTCCTCAAGGGTTAGTTGCAAGGATCTTTGCATATCTACTCCCACCAGAGGCAACCTAAGAGCGCTTAAGTGTTGAATGGAGCAACAGTTTTTGATGGGTCTACTGTGTGTGCCAGCCTTACAGTAAAAATGTTCTATAGAGAAATAGGAAATCCCAGGTATTGTAGTGTAGTTCCCCTTGGCAGTGTAGCCAAATGAATGGGCATCAAGAGGAGGGTGGCCTGGCAAGAGTTGGCATCAGTAAGTTCCCATGTGAGGTAACAGGCATGGGAGCCTGTTTCTTTGGGCCATTAGGGCTATCAGTATGTTGCCGGAAGGAGGCAGGTTACGTATTTATTGATTGATTGATTGATTTAAAAGTCAGTAACTGGGAAAGGCACACTGAGTCTAGGCTCATTTCCAAGTGTGACCCAGGGGAGGGGAAAAGGGGATAAGCAAGTACAAGAAAAAAAAACATTTGTAAAAATAAAAAACAGAGAAGCAGCATGATAAAGACAGGGAACTGGTATGCACAGAGGATATTGCCAGAGTAGTTTTGGTACAATATCATAGCAGTAACAAGCAGTTGGTTAAGCAAATAAGAACATGGCACCTACCACTTATTAAGCTATAGGGGGAATAGGTGTATACAAGAGCAAACAGTAGAGTACCCTGGCATAATAGGTCCAGCAACTGTACAATAGTGAACACAAGAACATTCCTGCAGTGGGCAAGAGAGCATGGTGCAGGAGAACAGTGGTCTGAAGACAGAAATGGGGAAGGACTAAAGAGTTAGGGAGGTAGGCAGAAGCAGGATGGTATCTCAGGTGTAGTCTAAAGGGAGGGAGAAAAGGGGATAGGTTGAGGGGAGAGGGGAGTAGGTTCTAAAGGGAGGGAAAGTGATAGGAGAAGGTTGTTTGGCCAGCTGAAGAATGAGGGTGGGGGACAGAGAAGGTGCTTGAATAACTGAATCAAAGTGAGTAGGAAGAGCTCAGAGCAGGGGATAGCAAGGAGGAGAGATAGGAGCGGAGGAACCCAAACCAGAATTTGGCAATGAAGGTGGTGCTGTGAGTCTGGAGACATGATGGCTGGGAAGGAATGGAGAGGGAAGAATAGAGGGAGCAATGATAGGTACCTAAGGGAGAGTCAGTGGTGAAATGGCAGAAGGCGTTTCATAGAGTATCCAGATTGGCTAGAGAGGAGAAGGGGACAACACCATAGACTATATCCGCATAGTCAAAAAATGGGAGCACCATTTTTGTTACTAGTTCCTTTCTGACCTGCAGTGTGAGACAGTCTTTGTTGCTAAATAAGGCACCCAGTTTGGGTCAGAGTTTGGAGTGAATGGTGTCTATATGGACAGAAAAATCAAGCTTGTTGTCCAGCCAGACTATTAGGTACTTGAATGCTGGGACCACCTCCAAGGTGGGTATCAGCAAGAGTGGTGAAAATGGGTGAGGGGAAGGGATGATAATCTAGCCAATTTTTGGGAGGTGCCAGAATTCATGGTCACTGCCTTTTGGTGTTGTTCTTGAGCTGGTTATCATGAGCCAGCATAGGATGTTGTGGAAGTCCAGCTAGAGTGGCCTGGTCACAGCAGAAACCGTAAGGCCAGACGTGTAGGTAACTGTTTTGCCTGTGTACAAATGGATGTTTAAGGAGACACACACATACACACAGAAAAATGGAGAAAAGGCTGGAGCTCGTATAGAGCCTTATGGAACTCTGGCTAAGATGGGGAGAGGTGGGGACAACCGCCCCTGAACTGACCATTGACGGCGGAGAGGTAAGATCAAAATCAATGAACAGCTTTGGCTGAGAGGCCGATGGAGTGCAATTTGTTAAAGAGGAAGGGATGAGACACTGAATCAAAAACTTTGGCCGGATTGATGACTATAGCTGAGGTTATGTGGCCCAGGTCCATCCCAGTAAAGATGGAGTCAGTAACCAGCCATAGGGAGAATACGGTAGACTGGTGCTTTCTAATGCCATACTGGAAGGGTGAGAGGAAGTTAGAGGAGTGGAGGAAGTTGGCAAGTCTGGAGTAGATGAGGGACTCCTGAAGCTCAGCAAGGGATGGGAGGATGAAGATGGGGTGGTAGTTGCCAGGGGAGGAGGGGGTCACCCCCTTTATCCAGGGGAGTACTTCATCAATTTTCCAGGCCTGGGGGACAGCACAGAGGGAGAAGGAGAGTTTCATGATGTGGGCTGGGGGAAGAAAGTGGCTGGGGCCAAGATAAGTAGGGGTTTGCGGTCCAAACCCTCAGGGCTGGACTTGGAGGGGTTAAGAAAGGTGAGGGCAAGAATCATTTCGTAAGGGGTGATGAGGGTAGTGGAAGCCATTGGGCAATGATGGAGGAGTTGAGGTAGGGGGGAATGGGTAGGGAGGCAAGAGGAGGATAGGAGGGTACAGGTGGTGAATAAATTATTGAGCTAGTTAGTAGCTGAGGAGGGATCAGAAACTAGAGAACTGTTCACCATGAGTACAAGAGGGGGCAGGATTGGGCAGGGGTTAAAAATGGAGTGACTACTTTCCAGAATTTTGCAAAGAAATGAGGTTACACTGAAGGCTGTTTTTGAAATATAGGGTCTTGGCAGTTCAGGTAGCCTTGATGAGTGAATTTCTGAGCAACCTGTAGGACAGAAGTTCAGGAAGGGAGTGTGAGAATTTTCAGGCTTTGGGGGTAGATCTGAAACATTTGCAGTACCACTGAATGTGGCTTTCTGTATCTTAGAATTGAACCCTATGTTTAATTCAGAAGTTGGAGCCATACAATGAAGCCCGCCAGGATGAAGTACAGTGTCACAGGTTTACTGCATGACAAAAGGGATTAACTTCCATTGAAATTCCATTGTTTGCTGCAGTACCTCTACTGCAGTATTCTGCAGTGCTGCACTTCATCCTGATGGGCTTCACTTGTATATTCCTTAGTATTTTTGTTACATTTTATTAATAAAATTAGCATCTGCTTCCATCAATGTTTGGCACCACTATTTTTATAAAAAAGAATCTCTAACAAGATGTGTTACTAATGATTTTAAAATTCTTATCTCATATTGTAATGCCAACATCTTATTGCTATGGCTTATTCTTAGTCAATCCAAGTCCATGTTGACATAAACTCTTTTTTTGTTTAGATTTTGCACATAAAAAGTACAATAGACGTGCTTGTTTGCTTAGCTGCTTGAGCATGAAGCAGATCAGAAGTACTGCTCCCTGTTCAGTATTCTAAAGTACCCTTTTGATGTATCTATGCCCACTTATATAGTTTTTGTGTCTGATGCTAAACTGAAATCTTTTTGCTCATACTTTGAAGGAAGAACTTCAGAAACAGTTATTTATTTATTTTTTATCCATTTGGATCTGGTACAATTGCTCAGAGACAAAATTTCAAATATAGTGAGGTCTCAAAAGAAGAGCTGGCAAAGCAATGTTATACAAGGGTTTTTTAAGCTTTTATTAAACAGCATACAGTATGTAAATATCTAAACTATTTGCCTACTAGTGATACTGTATGCAGTAAACTGAAATATACAGCAGAACTGTGGCAATGAAAACAAATACAGAATAATATTAATATAACTATTAGTGACAGACGGACCTGTTTTTGAAAGACATGGGGATCAGAACATCGACAGCTCAGAAATGTATAACTAAAACCCATTCCTGAAAAAAAACAGCGTGAATGACTTGAAATTAACATAATTTACTGTACTGTACATGATTAGAACTTGATTCAGTTGTCCTCCACATGCATTTGATAAAATGTTGCTTAAATGGATGCCCTGTCAAGTTTGAGCAGCAATAGTGTGCCTTTGTTCATCTGGGTCACACACTTTCCCTCTCTGTTTCAGCTACACAGCAACTTTGAACAGCTGAATTCTTTCTATAGGCTCTTGTTTGCCTGCAGTAGTTATGCTACTTATTGCGTTGGTAGCAATGCTTTTCTTGTCCTCCTCAGAGCAGCAGGTTACAGAGTTCACACACAGCACTCACACACCACTGCACAGAGCGCCACACCACTGTTACCAGACAGTTCTTGTTTCTTTTTTTTTTTCATAAATCGTTGTCTCATTTCTTTCCTGTTCCCAGACCCAACTTTAAGCTGTGTGCCTGCCCCCTCACAGCCCTGACCAGTGACTACCACTGCTCTCAGCATGGGTCTGTACAGGTAGATGTGAGTAGGAAGGACAGGCACAGGTATCCAGTAAATACACCCTGGAGCATAACATTGGTTACAAAAGCAAAATGTACTAATCCAGGTGCTTTGCCACATCAACAAGTACTTCCGGACTTTGCTATTCAGAATAACAGTTAATTTTGTTCTCAGGATAACAATTGAGCAAACAAATGGTGTTGGCAAAACCAGGCAGGTCACTTGAAACATCTCTCTAAGTTTAAAGTTCTGCAAACCCTACTAACAGCATTTATTTATTTATTTGTAACCCCCCTACAAATGGGGGTTCCCAAAAAGTATTCTTCGAGCTTGCCTAAATGCTCACTGCCAGGCTAGTGTCCTGCATTTTAGCAGTTTAAATGTGATTGCCAGAGAGTGCCTGTATAGCCTCTGTGTACACTCTCTTTAAGAGCTGCCTGGATTGTAGTCACAAGTAATCTGAGAGGGAGCTCTGTTGAAAGATGTACCTATTTGCTGAAAATCATTTACAGTGATAATGATAATGTAGTTTGTCT
The DNA here is from genome assembly GCA_016271365.2 of Neoceratodus forsteri. Classification (NCBI taxonomy): domain Eukaryota; kingdom Metazoa; phylum Chordata; order Ceratodontiformes; family Ceratodontidae; genus Neoceratodus; species Neoceratodus forsteri. The sequence continues at coordinate 1,202,064,592 of CM057450.1, read as the reverse complement.
AACCTGCCTTCTTTGCAGCAAGGGCTGTTTTGTTTATCTCCACTATCTTGGTCCTGGACTGCCGAATTGGACTAATCAGTTCTGGTGGGACCTAAAATGTAGCCAGACTACAAGAGCTGTCTGGAGTAAAAATCTATAGGAATTGTAGTTTGGGGCTTTTTGTGCCTTTTTGCACCTAAAGAGGGAACCTTTGTTGTGACTGACAGGAGGAGCAGCAAACCGAATCTTTTGGATCTTGGGGAAATCCCCAAGCTGCTTGCTGTTAGAGGCAGATCTAAGTTGGAAGCTGAAGAAGCAAGAGCTCAATGCAGTCTCTGTGGAAAGACCTGAGGTTTGGCCTACATGTCTGCCTGCTGCCCCTGAGAGGTAGAGAAGAAAATTATTTTGGACTAATTCCAAGTTTGAGAGAACGAAGTAAGCCATTGATTTTTTTACCAGGGTCATACCTGAGGAAGACCGAAGATTTTGCTGAATGCGATTGGCCTGTCAGGATTTCCAGCTGCTTTTGAATTCCCAGTTTGTGCAGAGACTTTGTGATCGTGACTGGAGAGTGGTTTGTCTGGTACAGTAAAATGTCCTTACATGTAATTGTGCTGTAAGTTGTTAATGGGTCATGATTTGGTTCCCCACTGTGTGAACTGTGTTCTGCTCACTGGAAGCTGTATCCAGCCCAAAATGGACTGTATCCAAATTTGTCTCCATTTGTCCAGGGCCTTGCCACACTGGCCCAGCCAGACTATCCACTGCACAGAGAAAGCCATTGACGAGAGACCTGCCTGGGGATCAGCCCCCTGCTCCACGCTTGAACAGGAACGACACCTTAGTGACTCGTGTGGGCCCTGCTTCCCCTAGCACTCCAGATTAATCACCTGCTGTCTCGATTTTCGTCCAGCCTGTGTCCAGTCTTGGGTACTGTGAGTAATCGTCAGGGTAGCTCCCTGCAACAACAGCCTAATCTAATAGTGTGTCATCCGATTGTCTTGTTGTTTTCTTTTCATGAACTAAGCCCTCCAGCTCCGGATTACACATAGTGTGTGTTGTGCATGTTGTTTTCTTCCATCACTGGGCCCCAACCAGCTGCAACATTCTTGGCAAGCCTGCCATTCTCCCTCTGGGTACCCAGAGTGTGTGACTGTTTAAAGACCCTGAAGTGCATGCATAACTGTTTGATTGATACTGCTTTTAAGCAAATTAACCTGATTACGCCCTTCCCTTGTTCAAGTCCCTTAAATAAATCAGATCTAACTCTTTTTTGCATTTACCCTGACTGTGGTTCCAGTTTGTGCAAGAGTACTGTACTGCTGTTATTTGCTGTGTATAACCTTGTTTTACAGGGGGTCCCCAGGGCCGGGCCAGAGGAAAGGCCTGGTGGTAAGTGTAAACAGTGTGCGTACTTGTGTGGTGTATCAGGGGTATTATGAAAGTGATTATTGTGTTTTGTTCTGGCCACTAGTAAGGGAAGAGGGGGTTACAGTGTCCCAGAATGCTGTGCTCAGGTTAGCTTGACCACTACCAACCCTGACCTCCGGGTGAAGGCACCCGTTTAAGAACTCAGGCCCCTTAACCTGCTACTGGCCAAGCAGGCAGGGGTAGTAGCCCTTGGGATAGCGCCACCTAGGGGTTACATATTTATTTGTTTATTCATTCGTTGGATGTTGTTAACAGAGTAGGCTCACTGAGACATGCATCCAGTTTTCAGGAGCAACCCAGAGTAATTACATTTGGTAAAGAAATTGAACATAGTGACAAGGTCCTGTGCTCAGCAGTAAGCATCTTATGAAATAAAGTACAACAATCACAGTGGTGGTAATAGGTACATATTCTCAAAAGCTGAGAGTCAGAAATACAGTATACATTATCTATTTGCATAGCACAACTCAGTGGACAGGAACAGGACAAAGCTCATAGACAACATATGATGATTTACAGCATCATTAGGATGATGATGACTTAACAGGAATAAGCAGAGGTGGGTACAGATATATTTAGGAAGGGGACACCCTTTGAGCTCTCTTTTGAAGAATAAGAGTGACATGCTTTCCTGCATGGGAAGAAGAAGGTCGTTCCAGAGCTGAAAGGCTTTGTGTGAGAAAGAGAACTGACCTGCTGTAGACAGGGCTGTAGGGATCTCTAGTAGAGGAAGAAAGGAGGAATGGAGATGTCTTCTTTGGGGCATACAAACCAGGACATCTCCAAGACTATGGGGCCCCTCTTTTAAGGAGATTCTCAGTTTCCTCTTTGGCTGAGGAGCATAAACAGATCCTCACCCTCCTGTGGTTGGAATGAGTTCCTGTTCTGTCTAGGGGCATTTTATATCCCCGTATTACAACCTGTTAAGTATACCAATTCCATATGCATGGTCTATAACAGAATACCAAGCAGGCTTTAGCTTGTATTGGTATAACCAGGTCACTCACCTTAAAATACAGTATATTCTAAACTGCTACATATGTCTGGTCTAAACATGTGTAACTGCATAACCATATACTTTTAAAATTAATATAATGAAGTGAGAGACTCCATCTCTGGACTTTCTGCAAGCATCCTGTGCCCTTCCTATCACTGAAGCACAGCATGAACTGCCTGGAGGCTGATCACAACTTAAGAGACCTTCATCTGATTCTTAACCTGTCCAGCAAGTGCTCCTGTGTCAAACCACCATAGGCCTACTTGACCTTATTCTACTCAAAAGCCCCCTTCCATCTCAATGTGTTTCCCCCACTATCTGTGCACCTCCTTCTATTGCTGTCTTTCTTGTAATCCCTGCACATTTTCTTCATCTCTCTCTTCCTCTCTCCCTCCCTTCTTATTACCCTATTTTTTTCCACAGGTCCCATCCATGGCTTCTGCACTTAATACAAATCTTGTTGCCATTATTTTTGAACAGTGCTCACTGTTATGATTGTTGCTCCTACATATTGTATCTTTGTATCCCTGATGTACTGATGTATCTCTGAAGTATTGTTTTCCTTTATTTTTCATTTACAGTATCCATGTTTGCTATTTGTTCCACTGTTTCTATTGTACTGTCCTGGGTCGTGCCTGAAAATAGTCATTTCTTGGCTAGTGCACCTACCTGGTTAACAAAAACTAAATAAATAAAAATATGCCAGTGAGTTCAGCATATTTCATACCATTGTAGACAGTCGCTTATTCTTTTCTTTCTTTTTCAGTATTCATCCAGTTTAAAAAAGATACACAAACATCCTATGTTTTATGTCATTTATTGGAATATATATAAGTGTATGCTTATAGATCATATAACGGGAACAAAAATAGACGTATTACATGAAAATGTCATGGTCTTTTTCAGTATACACAAAAAGAAAGCAGACTTCTCTTGAATGTGCTTTGGCTTTTTGTTCTTTTATTATATGTGCCTTTTATGTATATTAAGCAAACTGGAGCAATTTCTACTCCACCAGCAGTTTTTCTGGTTGTATATGCTGCCAGATGCCATGAAGTATTGAAAGGACAGCTAAAAATTGAGAAGGACCCTTTTCAAGTCCTTAACTTGCTGTAAGTCAAACTCCCTTTTATGTAGGGAGTAAAACTTTTTTGTTTTAATTTAGATCCCCTTTTTGGGAGCACACCATACTGTATGCCCTTCATTCTGCAGTCGACTGGAGAAGGACTGACAGTAGGTGCATAAGGCTTTATACAAGATACAAATACAGCCAGCAGGGCTTTTAACTTCTTAGACCTGAGGATACAAGAGGGAATGAGGAGACATACAGCTCTTTCCACTGCTTTTCCTTTGAAGAGGAGTCCAAGGGTGGGAAATGAACAGCAGCTACAAAATAGAGATAGCATTGGAAAGGACAGAAGACAGGTAAGCCTTTTGAGAAATACTGCTTTTAAAGAAAGGGGGAAGGGTCCATCCATGAGAGCAGCCAGCTCTCAGAGCCAGGAAGGAAAAAGGTACTACCGAAGTACTACGGGTTTTTAACAAGCCAGACAAAGATATGGCAGCTTAAAATAAAAATAACTTGTGGCATACCCCTATGTGTAGGGCAGGGTACCTGATCATACCACAGGGTCCTCACTGCATGGCACCCAGGAGTCACAACAGCCATCACTGAGACAATGTGGAGACTTTCCTTTGGAGTCTCAACAACTCGTGACCTTCCCTCCTCTCTGCTGTGTGTCCAGATCTTGTTCTTGTGTGTGCAAACATCATGTTTTTTGACTGAGGGGCAAGTGCCATGGCCCACCTTTGGGGGTCCCAACAGCAGCAGAATGCATCCCCAACCCTCCCTAGATTTCGAGTTATCATGTTCATAGACTCTGGGGTGGCATATGCCCTCCTCAGTTCTCATCCACATAATGCTTTTTAATATGACAAAGGCTGTAAAAGTGTAATTTGGGGTTCCCCTTATGTCATAGACACATGGAAATATAGGCTCTTTCAGCAGACAGAGACCGAAGGTCTATCGCATCTGCCCAAATCATGCTACCTCACCCCTAACCTAGTGTCCTGGGAGGTTGTCTCCTCTGCCCCTCCCCCAGCAATAACCTTCACCTTGGTTCCTACTAGTGGGACTGTGAGATTTCTTGTTCTGTTGCAGACATGTTTGAACCTATTAAGGGAACCTGCCTCAACCACTTCTGCCAGCAATCTGTTCCATGGTTCCACCACCCTTTTAGTGAAGTAGAACTTCCTCACATACATCTTGAATTTACCTCCTCCCCACAAACCTCCAATAGTACCCTCTTGTGACTTCATCCCTATTTCTAACAAACAGGTCTTCAGTATTCATCCTATTTTTAACCATAAGAAACTTTTATCTTCCTATCATGTCCCCCTCTCACATCTGGTTTCCAGCAAGTACAAGCTAAGGGGTACCAACTCTTTCTCATAGGATCTTCCCTACTGGCCCTGAATGATTTTAGTGTCCCTTCTCCCTACTGACCCCAGCCTGTCTACTTCCTTTCTAAGGTGAGGGATTCAGACTCTTTAATTGTGTGCCCACCACAGAAATTCTCTTTGCATGATGTCCCTGATAAACTGGAACATACTGCCATAGCCAGCGCTCCTCTAAACCCACTGCCCAATTGGCAGTGTCCTACATCCACTCCAGAACCCTTGCCTCGGGTGTGGCAGTACAGCTTGGCTATTGGGCTGCCCTATTTACTTTTTTTACATAGATCGCTAGGGAAAAAGGTCTAGCTTCTATATTTGGGATCTAATCACAGAATCTTTGACCCCTCTGTTGCTATTGCACAGTTTTTGTGCTGAATGAGGGCCCTAAGAACTACTATGGCATATATGTCTCGTGTGATACTGAACTGCTGTTCATTTTGAGCATGCTTTTGTCTCAGCTACAGAAGTTAAACAAACAACCCTGAAGAATGAGAAACAAATTTTGCACATACTTTACATCGTACCCTGCAGTACTTAACAAGAGGAATGCTGTCAGTTTTCTCTTTATTATTGCCAGAGTTAACAGTATTCGGACTTCAAGTCTCTCTTAAGCAAAACTAAAAAAAAAAAAAATTCCAATACTGTATACCAAAAATAGTGCTTGAAGTAATTTGTAGCAAGTATGACCAATCATTGTGGAAGCAGTTTTGCACTGTTTTATGAGCATTGCTTATTTTTCCCTAAAGCTCAACTACTGTAGCTATTACAGAAATTTGAAAAAGGCAAGTTCTATGAGAAAAAAAAAATCAGTATGTTATTTTATATGTGTGAAATAGACTGATAGATTAACACAATAAATACATGTTCAGTTGTTAACTCAAATGCTAATTAAGGGACTAAAAGGCGATGCTTGCTGAAATGGTACAGCTGGGAGCAAAGTCCTTCAGCTCAGTCTCTCTTTTGAAGTTTGGTTAATACATTAGAATGCCATTATGCCTTTTGAAATAACATTTTTATTATTTCTTTGTTTATCTAGTCATTTTTAATAAAGCAGTTTTGCCAATTTTTTATTTTTAATAAAAATATTTAAAAGTTAGGAAACTGATACCACATTTTGTGTCAGACTTGCACCGTTCCTTGGCCTATAAATCCAGGGGAAGCGATTTACAGTAAATGACGTGCATTCATACGATATGAGCTATTTTTTATTTTCCTCCTGTCTTTTTGGTATAAAGAACATTACAGTACCTCATACTGGGCAGCATATACTGTATCACCTTTAAGTATCTTTAGATGTCAAGATTGTGCCTGATCTTTATTGTGGTTGTGCAGTGTTAATTGTACTCTAGCTCCACATATAGAGAATAGTATATTGACAACTATTCTCAACGAGGCCGTGCTCCCATCGAGCGGCTTTCATAACATCATAGTGACCTTGAGAGCAAAGCTTGAGAGGTACTATGATGTCATAACAGCCTGGAGATGTGAACATAACTGAGGCATGATGGTTACCCATTCACTGTTTTATAGTGTATAGTTACCCTGGTGCCAATCAGGCCAACCTGTCCACAGCTGGAGACTCACCAAATTCATAATACTCTTCCCACCTTCATGGACATGGCAGTAGAGTGAAGGAGCCAAATAAACGAACACAACTTTCTCTTCAGCACTGAAAGTGCCCAGTCATCACCATGCAAGTAAGCTGGGGTGCCAATGAAAGTTCAACATGAGCACAGCTGGAACAAGGATTTCTGGGGCCTGATGTTCAAAACTGGGCAAAGTAGAGTGAAAATATTTCCATGCACCTTGCAGTTGCCCAGGTGTCCAAAAATGTTATATTCAGTGGAATAGTGCACTGGCACTCTTCTACTGAATATTTGGCCATGCTGACCCAGTAGCAAGCCACTTTGCTCTGGGCAGACATGGATCCCAAAATAGGGAGTTATAATGGCTTGCACTCATGCTAAATTTTGGATATTCAAATGGCCCTATGCAAATGAGCTCATCGTGCATGCAAGGCACCAAGGGGGCATTTGCATGCCCATTGTGGTCTCATTTACATGGGTAGCCTAGCAATTTAGCATGCTGCTGCCCCTCACTTGCCTGGTCCCATAAAGTTATCCCTGGTGCTAGTGGTCCCTTCCTCACAGATCACCATCCCAATGTAAACTGTTACAGTTCCCTGGTGCTAGTGGCCCCCCAACCCTGGGGCTAATCACCATCCCATAGTTAAGCAATAAGGCATGACAGGGGGTGTGTTATGGTGGGATAACAGCCCACCTCAGGGTGGGTTGAAGCACGAGGCATAGCCGAGGGCTTCCACCACCCGAGAAGGGCCGTTAGCCCACCATAACACACCCCCTGGAGTGCCTTATTGCAATTATGAAATGGGTCATTTTTAGTAAATTGTATGCATTTTTAAACATAATACTTTCAGCTAGCCCGTTGTGCTGGGATAACTGCTCAGCTGAAAGCAGCTCTCAGCCAATCAGAATACATCATTCTTTCTACCCATTTCATAATAACATATAAGCATTCCTTGGTGCTAGTGGCCCTCCCCTCCAATCCCCATCCCATTCTAACATATATTCATTCATTCCTTGGTGCTAGTGGTGCTAGGGAGAAGGGAGCAGATGGACGGAAGGTCAGAGAAGGGGAGATAGGGGAGCTAAACACATGGCTCAAGGACTGGTGCCAGGAAAAAGGACACAGATTTGTAGGGAACTGGCAACAGTTCTGGGAGCGAAAGTTCTTTAAATTTGATGGATTGCATCTGACTAAAGAGGGAGTCAGTGCATTGGGGCAGAAGTTTGACGTCTTTGCAGAATATTTAAACTAGCAAATGGGGAGAGGGGTGCAGTACCCCATACGTCGAATGGGAAGAACACCCCTCCCCCCTCAGCTAGTGGTCAAACAGGAATTCAGCGTGTTTGCCGTTCATTTGCATCACCAGGTAAGAAAAAAGGTTTGTCTCCCCATACGATGCACAGGGGTAATGCCAAACTTCACCCAACAACTAACACACCAAATCTGGCCTATGGAAAATCATGTACACAAATGCTCACAGCCTGGGAAATAAGATCCCAGACCTGCAGGCAATAATGTCAGAGGCTAAACTGGACATAGTAGCAATTAGTGAGACGTGGTTTACCAGTAACCACACTTGGGAGACTTCAGTACCTGGCTATGTATTGTTCAGAAGAGACCGAGGCAAAAGGGGAGGAGTGGCCTGTATGTTAATGAAAATATCAAAGCTACAGAATTTCAGAATACACATAGGAGCCAGAAGAACTGTGGGTCACCCTGAAACAGGAAATGGGACAGCCATAAGAACTGGGGTTGTCTACAGGCCCCCAGACCAGAGGGAGGACATAGACATTACTGTTAGAAGATATACAAAACATGACAGCTAAAGGGAGGTTCTGATAATGGGAGACTTCAACATGCCAGATACAGATTGGTCAATACCAGCAGGAACATCTGCCAGAACTAGACTCATAGTGGATTCCCTGCAGGGGGAGGGCCTCAAACAACTGGTACAGCAACCCACAAGAGACAGGCTGTCCTAGATCTAGTACTGACTAACAAAGAAGGGATCACAGATCTCCAGGTAGAAGGTCACCTGGGTGCCAGTGACCATCACATGGTATGGTTCAATTTGGCTACTACATCTAAATCATCCCATTCCAAGGCAAAAATATGGGACTTCAGAGGAGCTGACTTTGATAAGATGGCCAACAGAGTTAAGCTAGCCCTGGCAAAAAGAAACACAGGTGAGGGGGTACAGGCAAAGTGGGCAAGCATTAAGGATGCAATACTTGAAGCAACATCCCATTGTGTTAGACAGAAAAGGAAGTGCAAAAGAAGAAGGAAACCACTTTGGTTCTCAAATACAGTAGCAGAAAAGGTCAGAGCCAAAAGGCTGGCCTTCAGGAAATATAAGGGAACACAGCGGGATGAAGATAGGGAGGCATACCAAACTGCCCTAAGGGAAGCAGGTAAGGCAGTAAGGCAGGCAAAGTCCCAAACTGAGGAAACACTAGCACGAACAGTAAAAGAAGGTGACAAGACTTTCTATAGATACATTAGTGAAAGGAGAAAGTCCAGAGGGGGTATTGCTAAGCTTAATGGAGAAAAGGGAGCATGTGAGGAGGAGGACCCTGTAAAGGCATCTATCCTAAATAGATACTTTTGCTCAGTATTTACTGAAGAGAAGGTAGGGCAGGGCCCACAGCTCAGCATCAGGGACACAGGGGGGAGGGAGGTGAGCACTACTCCCTTCACAAAAGAAAGGGTCATACAAGAGCTTGCTAAGCTCAGGGTGGATAAGGCAATGGGACCTGATGGCATACATCCCAGGGTACTTAAGGAGCTAAAGGAGGAACTAGCAGAGCCATTAGCAGAATTGTTTAGTGAGTCTCTGATAACAGGAGAGGTCCCAGAAGACTGGAGAAGGGTTATGTGATCCCGCCCCACAAGAGTGGTAGCAGGGAGGAGGCAGGGAACTACAGACCGTCAGTCTTACCTCAGTAGTGGGCAAGATTATGGAGGCTCTCCTTAAGGAAAGGATAGTGCAACACCTGGAATCCATAGGGGCACAGGATCCAAGACAGCATGGGTTTACAAAGGAAGGTCCTGTCAAACTAATCTCATAGATTTCTTTGACTGGGTAACCAGAGTGGTGGACCAAGGGGAGCAGTTGATGTCAGCCTACCTTGACTTCAGCAAAGCTTTTACACTGTTCCACATAGAAGATTGATAAATAAGCTAGGTAGGCTCGGGTGGGTCAGAAGTTGATCAACTGGGTGGCAAACTGGTTGACTGGCAGAAAACAGAGAGTGGTGGTAAATGGTATACAGTCAGAAGAGATGCAAGTCACAAGTGGGTACCTTGGGATCAGTCCTGGGGCCAGTCCTATTCAACATCTTCATTAGTGACCTTGCAGATGGACTAGAGGGTAAGGCTTGTTTGTTTGCAGATGACACCAAGATCTGCAACAGAGTAGATGATCCAGATGGGGTGGGCAGAATGAGAAGAGATCTGGATAAACTAGCAGAATGGTCAGAAGAGTGGCAACTGGGATTTAATGCAAAGAAGTGCAAAATCATGCACATAGGGAAGAGAAACCCGAAGCCACTTATAGGCTGGGACGGAGTTGCTAGCAGTCACAAAGGAAGAAAGAGACTTGGGCATCATCATCACTGATGACCTAAAATCATCCAAGCAGACCTCTAAAGCAGTAGGTAAGGCTAGGGGGGTGTTAGGGTGTATTAGTAGGGGTATCACAAGTCATAAGAGGGAGGTAATAATCCCTCTGTACAAGACATTGGTTAGGCCCCATCTGGAGTACTGTGTGCAGTATTGGAGGCCACACCTTCACAAGGACATTAACCAAATTGAGGCAGTCCAGAGAAGGGCAACCAAAATGGTGCAGGGACTGCATCAGAAGACATATGAGGACAGATTAACGGAGCTCAATATGTATACCCTTGAGCAAAGGAGGGAGAGAGGTGATATGATCGAGGCATTCAAACACCTTAAGGGCATAAACAAGGTGAAAGAGTCTAACATGTTTAAATATAAGAAAAATAGCAGGACAAGAGGACACAGCATGAGATTAGAGGGAGGCCGATTAAGGGGGAATGTGAGGAAATTCTTTTTCACAGAAAAGGGTGGTAGATGCATGGAATGGCTTACCACAAGAAGTGGTGGCTATGAATACAGTGCAGGGCTTCAAACAGGCATGGGATAGGCATAAGGGAGCAATACAAATGACTATGAATAGATAGGTCACTGACAGAGCAAAGGCCAATGGCACATTTATAAGGTAGAAAAAGAAATGGGCAGACTGGATGGGCCTTGCGGTCCTTATCTGCTGTCAACTTCTATGTTTCTATGTTTCTATGTTACCACCAAATGCCATCTCATTGTAATAAATAAGCATTCCTTGGTACTAGTGGTCACCCCCCCAACGATCGCTGTCCCGTTGTAACATATATTCATTTCCTGGTGCAAGTGGTCCCCTCCCCACACTGATTGCCGGCCTGATGCTTAATATAAAGAATTCCCTGGTGTCCAGTGGTCCCTCCCCCCACCTTATGTCCACCTGATCCCACAAATAACTTTCCCAGGTGTCCAGTGGTCCCTGCCCTCACCCGACACCTGCCTAATGTATAACTGTAATGTTCCCTGGTGTCCAGCAGTCTCCCCATCCTGATCCTCTGTAAATGAAAAATACACCATTCCCTGGTGTCTAACCGATCCCCATCCCCTATAGGAATGAAAGAGACACCATTCCCTGGTGCATAGCATACCCCCTCCCCATCCTGATCCCCTACAAAAATGAAAGAGACACCATTCCCTGGTGTCTAGCAGACCCCCCTTCCTATCCCCAATCCCCTGTAAATGAAAGATACATCAATCTCTGGTTTCTAGGGGACCACCCCACCCTGGCAGGAAGTGCCCCACTACTCTGCTCCTCACCATCTTGACCCTGAGCCAGTGACTGGCACAGCCCTCCACCCTCTACCACAGCCAGCCACCAATTGAGCTATCAGTGAGTGCTTTCTGTAACAGTACATGCTCACTGACAGCTCAGTCAGTAGCCAGCTGTGGTGGACAGCAGAGGGCTGTGCCGGATGCTGGCTCAGGACTGAGACAGCAGGGAGTGGGGTGGTGGAGCACTTCCTGCCAGAGTGGGGGTCCACTAGACACTGGGAATGGTATATCTTTCATTTACATGGCATTGGGGATAGGCAGGAGGACTCTGCTTGACATCAGGGAATGGTGTCTCTTTCATTCACAGGGGATCAGTATAGGAAGGGAGGTCTACTAGGCACCAGGGAATGGTGTCTTTTACATGTACAGGGGATCAGGATGAGAGGACCACTGGACACCAGGGAACATTACAGTAATACATTGTGTGGGTTTCAGGTAGGGGGGAGGAACCACTGGACACCAGGGAATACATTATATTAAGCATCAGGCTGGCAATCGGTGGGGAGGGGGACAACTAGCACCAGGGAAAGAATATATGTTACAATGGGATGGTGATTAGTGGTGGGGGAACCACTGGACACCAGTGACTACTGTGTTGGGGTCAGGGGGGCTGAGGCACTTCTTCTACCAACCAATAGAGTTGCACCAAAATAAGTCATGTTGTAGGTCAGGGGTATCTGTGCCACACAAGGGGATCATGCAAAATGGCCTAGCAAGGTGCAAATACTCTAAATATTGGACTACACCAATATTCAGGTCCCTGCACCTTCATTTACATTGTGCCCCCCTCTGAATATTGCCTGGGCACAAACCCTGTTTCCCCACGCTAACTAGGCTTTTCAATATTGCCCATCCACACAAAACCCAGTTTGCATGGGCAAACTCGGTTTTGCACCCTGGGCAAAGTTTTGAATATCGGACCCCTGATGTCAGAAAGTCTTTGTGCCACAGTAGTGATGTCCAAATTGTGGTACAAAAACCTTTGTTAGTTGTTGCACCATGGTTCTGAGATCACTATTATGGTACAACTGGGGTTTTGAGACCAAAGATTTCCATACACAATAGACCCTAAACATACACTATAAAAGGATAGTGTGGACCCTCCAAGTCTCATTTATTTATTTTTTTATTTTATTTATTTATTAAACTCTAGGCTTACAAATACCTTTGAGCAAGAACTGCTCGTTTACAAAGGTTCCACATCAAAGGATGGAAGGTTAACATAAAAACAAAAGGAAATATTAATACAGAGTCTAAAAAAAAACAAAATACCATATTTCAAGCAGAGAGACAGCAAAAGGACAGTAAGGCCAGATGAGCAACCAGTAGGGGTGGGGAGGGTGAGTGGGGGTCAGGAAGGAGTGGGCAGGCTGAAGGGCCATTGTCTGGGGGTGTGGTTGGTATGAGAAATGCAAGGTAGAGGGGACAGAAGTCTGAAGTGCTAAAAGATGGGAAGATGTGGGTGAGGTGGTGGAGGAATGGGGGGAGGGGTAAGGTAAGAGGGAGGAAAGTGGAGGACAAGGATAATTGGCCAGAGAGAGTTTAGGGCCACACAATGCCAGGTGTGAGTGTAGAGGTTGACCAATTAGGAGAAGCAGTCACACTGGCTGGTAGTAGAGAGGTGAAGTCGTAGTTGCCTTTTGAATGGGCTGAGCATAGTAGCTGAAAGGGATTCCTTGTTGAGTGAATTAAACCACTGGGGGGCCCTGTGGGGGAATGACCTCTGGCCCATAGTCTGGCATCTGGGGATCTGGAAGGTTTGACTTAGCATACTTCGGGTGTGTTGGGTGTTGCAGTGGGCAGTCAGAAGCTTTTCAACCCCAGGTGGCATGAACCCAAGGAGAACCTTTTTGGTTAAGAGGCAGGCCTGGTATTTGATCCTACTGATGAGAGGGAGCCACCCAGACTGGGTGTACAAGTCACAAGTATATGTTAGGTAGGCAGTGCCCATAAGAATTCTGCATGCTTTGTTGAGCACCACAGATATTATGTGGATGGCTGTAGGAGAAACGGAGCCATAGATAATGAGCCCATAGTCTATGATGGAGGTGACAGAACTGCAGATAGCCAGTCTAAGAGCCTCTGTGGTCATACAGTGTTTGTACCTGTGGAGCAGGCCAATCCATATGTTAGAGGCCTTTGCAACATTGTCAATGTGCTGAGCGTAGGAGAGGAAACAGTCCAGAATAACTCCAAGGTATTTGAACTGAGGAACCTGCTCCAGTGTAACCCCAGAATGGTTAGTGATGATGAAAGATAGTTATGTTTGCTCCTTGATTTGCAGAAAGTCATAACTTTTGTCTTGCTGTAGTTCATGACAAATTAATGATCAGGAAAGGCACACCGAGTAAAGGCTCATTTCCAGTTTTGATTGGGGGGGGAGATTTAAAGCAGAGTGCAAACTATTATTTGACAACTGCAGTAAAAAAATAATTGTAGGGGGAAGGTACACTGAAAACAGCATAAAGCCAATACAATAATTTATTAGGGTTGGCAGGCCCACCAAGGAGATTACTGGGCCAGTAGGGTCTGCACAAAAAGTAAAGAAGGGTTGTAGACGGTGGCATGAAAGGTGGGAAGGGGAATATATGTACTCTACACAGAGAAAAATGCATTTGCAGCCGTGCACAAGAAAGCTGTGTTTTCATCTCGGGGTGCTGATGACATCATGGAGGCTTTGAGTGTGAAGCTCGAGCTTGGGAGGTTGTTCCAGAAGAGCTGGGGACAAGAGAAAAAGTCAGATTGCCCAGAATAGTTTTAAAATGGGGGATGATAAAGGATAGGAATCACAGGAGTGGAGGGAGCAGGAGGAAGTGAGGAAAGTGGAGGGGAGAGGAGGGAGAAGAGGTACTGTACTACAGCAAAGAATGGAGCTGAACCAGACTTTGGGGAGGAAGAATGTTCATATACATCAGTGCCAGCCATGATACAATGCAATATCTTGCAATACCTTGTAGTAAATTACATATCACAAAATACTGCATGACAAGGGCTCAATCGCCATTCAATGGGCCTACACAACCAGAGTAGTGTTATGCTTGTGCAACTGTGATAGCTGTTTGGCCATTTGCACTCTCTATTCCATGGGGAATTACCACCCTGTATGGGTACCAAAGGCAAGGAACCCTTGAAGAGGGTTCCACCCCTAGAGGTGCCATGAGAAAGATTTCCTTGGCTAAAGGTGCCTCCGGAGGAGAGAGGCATGCCAGTGGAGGAGGAGGGGAGGATGGTGGAGCAAAGAAAAAGTGCTTCAGAAGGAGGCTGAGAGGAACTGCTTATACAGCTCAAGAAGAGGGTGTGGCTGGTTGCTCACCCCATTGAACTACAGGCATAGCCTTTCTATTCAATGGGTCTACACAACCAGAGTAGTGTTAAGCTTGTGCAAGTATGTTAACTGTTTGGCCATTCACACTCTCTATTCCACAGGGAATTACCACCCTGTAGGGGTACTGAAGAGGCGCAGTGGGAAAGATTCCCTTGGCTAAAGGTACCTTAGGAAGGAGCCCCAAAAAGAACATTGAGCAGTAAACATTGACTACGAGGCAGAGAAGCTGTATGGCAGCAATGAGACAGTATGATGAAACACAAATGAGATGCACATGTTGTCAGGATTGCACTGATAAAATGGATTGCACTTATGACATCAGGGGGCTTCTTAAGGAGAGAGGGAATGGCATGTAGGGCCACCATCCATCTCCATCCAACAGCAGAAATCTACCTAAGGAAACTAGGGAATATACTATAAACAACTAACTACTTATTATGACCTTTGGCATGGAGGAGAGGAAAAACCTCCTTTTAAAAGGAAGAAATCTCTGGGTATCCAAGGCCTAGGTTGCCTTCCCTTCAGGCTAGGGGTAGTTTATTTAGTGATGGCTCTGCTGCTGCAATTTAGAAACAAAATCAAAGGGGACTATTTCAATTTGGTGGAAAGCTCTCACAATCCCTCTAACAGGAACACCATAAATGTTGCAAGAGGCCTCTGCAACAGTGGGCACTATGAAGCAAGAGTGGACCTCCAAGCTGGGAGGAGGAGAGCAATGACTGCTGAGGCACTCAGTCAGCCTATCGACTAAAACAAACCAGGTGAACCAGAGGCAGTCATAAGGAGAATAGCTTTCAAAGGTGCCACAGCGATGCCATAGCCAAAGGAGTGCTCTTGAGCTGTAAGGGCACCACCTCTCAGCAGCTGAAATCTTACTTTCTGCATCAAGAGGTGGGCCATATGACTGCATGATAAGGCTTTGCCCAGAGGGAAGACATTCCCACTATGGGTCTGATGAGAAGGACCCCGCCCTGAAGTTCACATGCTCAAGATGTGAACTTCGTGAGTATAGAGTGAGACCGTAGGCTTACTGAGCAAGTTCTGAGTCAGTAAGGGTACTATTCATGGTTGGCATGCCTTCAATTTATGAATGAGAGTGTGAATCAACTTCAAGTGCTAGATAGGAGGAGGCTGGGTGAAGCCAGTGGCCATAGATGAGTTAGCAGTTTATTTATGAGGAGGTCGGGTGAAGCCAGTGGCTGTAGCGATTGACAAGGAGGCCAGCTTTGAAAGGTTGTGAAAGAACTCAGCAACCATGAGAACTACCAAGGTGGGGCCTGAGTGAAGTAGGAGGCTGCAGTGCGAGACAGCATTTGGTGGTTTGATAGTAGTAGTAGTAACCAGGGGGAAAACAAGCCAACTAGTTCCATTATGGAAGCTGAATTGATGGTGACATTAAAGGTAGGTGTTTAAGCAGTGAGAGGCTGTGATGCTGGTGATTGACTTAATGAGGTTTAGCATAAATGAATCAATGAGGTTTAGCAGATAGGAGATATGTAGCAGCATTTTCCACAGCAATAAAATGGGCAGCAGCACAGGTAAGCATGATGCATCGCATATAAGGGTAAGCTGAATTATGTATATGCTTGCCCAACCAGTTCCATAAAGGAGCAAATCAAACTGTAGTTTGCATAAAAGTATTTGATGCTATGGTTTCAGCAAGAATAATGAATTGATGTGATTGCATGAATAGTGAATTGTTATGATTGGCATGAATACCTTAAATGCCATTAAGGCCGAGATAGGTTTATCCAGTAAGGATCATGAAACACAGTAATGAAATGCAATGAATATCTGAAGGCCATGTAGGCTGCGAGGTTAATGATTTATGCGTGAATAACTGAAAGCCATGTAGGCAAGAAAGCAGGGCAAAATCATATGGCTTACATAAAACATGCTCTTGTTACTCAGAGCCATGATGCCCCACTGTGAATCACAGCCCGCTGCCATGGGAATAACAGGAAGCCACAAGCTGAGCATCATGAGACCAAACAGCACTGTAATGTTGATAGGGTAGGAACCCCCAAAATAGAGGTGGTTTTACTGGCAAGGTCCTAGTTAAGGACACAGTCAAAGGATAACAAGCCTCTGAGGCAGTAGAGCAAAAATAAACTACAGCAGAGCCACACTACACTGCAGAAAAGCAAGTAGGAGAGAATTAAAAGCTGGGGGCAGTAGCTGCCTGACTGAGCTAACACTGAATGGATTGATCAGAGCTGCTGAGACAAACAGAGCACAGCAGAGAGTGGCAGCTAGCTGGAACAGGACAAGCCTGGACCAGGTGCAAACAATTAAGATTGATAAGCACAGAGATAACAGATGCAGGGAAGCAGCAGCTGAGCTGAAACACACAGATAACAATTGCAGTTGCACTGAGGGTTTGCTGAAATCTAGTGAGTAAATGGGAATCTAAATAGCACAGTACCGGATTAGCACAATACAAACAAAGGGCAACAGGATGCTAGAAAAAAATAGAAAGCCCCCAAAAGAAAGAAAATGCAAAACAAAAAACACAAACACAGGAGGACAGGAACCAAGCAACACAAAGAAGCATGCAGCAGCCAGAGGCAAGCAATACTAACCAGAAACCAGGAGAAACACAAAGAACAGAAGTCCTGCACAAACCAAGCAGATGCCAAAGCGCAAGGGAAGGAGGGAGGCAGATGCTGGGGGGGGGGGCAAAGCCCCAGCAGGCCCCAGGGGAGAAGGAAGAGATGGACAGAGCCTCTGGCTGGCAAAGAAAAAGTGCTTCAGAAGGAGGCTGGGAGGAACAGCTTGTATAGCTCAGGAAGGAGACATGGCTGGTTGCTCACCCCATTGAACTACAGGCATAGTCTTTCAATTTAAGTACACTGTTCCCTACAGTATACTGCAGCACTCTGCAGTTATACTACAGTAATACTGCATTCTGGCTGGTGCCATTGAAGGTGCTGGGAATCAACAGAGGGGAAACATGAGAAGTAGAGAACACAGTGGTGACTGCAGGAAGGGCCATTAATCGTGCATTCAGATCTTTTTCAACTGACCCCCAAAATGTGGTCAGCATTGAGCAGGACCAAAGTGAGTGTGTGTGTGTGTGTGTGTGTGTGTGTGTGTATTGTATCCTCTCCAGCAGGATGAGTCCTGGGTTTGGTGAAATCTAGCTGTAATTTGAGAGGTTCTAAAATAATGGATAGCAGTTTTCCAACCACAATCTCTCTATTGGCCACAGACTATTATTTTATGTTGTCAGTAAAGCTGTGTAGAATATAAAATTCCTCCTGTGGAATGCCCATTGGATGACAATTCCTATTCTGCCAAATTACACAGAATTTTGCAAAATTTTAAATTTCAGTTATTTTACTATAATTTTAAAAGTATGCATCCAAATAACACTATATTTAGAACAGAAACAATACCCAACAATTTACAAATGAATGCCAAATTGCAGAGTCATCGGTAGAAAAAGGGGTGGAGTTATGGGTCACCAAACATTGAATCAAAATTTAATATTCTATTATTTTGAGATCATTTTAAAATTTCTTATCCAAATTTCTCCACAATGTCAGGATTTAGAGAAGCAGCCAGCTTGGGTATATGCACCATATTTTAAGTCTCAAGTTTCAATGGGGGCTGGGTTTTAGGCAGCCAAACATTTGCCAAAATTTAGATTTCTTTAATTTTAGTATAATTTTGATAGTATTCATTGAAATGTTATAAAATTTGGCAGGAATACCAGTTATCACTACATTTATATATGTGTATAGTTTCAGATTTCTAGCTTCAAATGGGGACTGAGGTATAGTCTGCCAAACATTTTACCAAAATATACATTTCAGTTATTTACCTATAATTTTAAAACAACATATCCAAGTTTAACCAGAGTTGAACCATTTAAACTAGTGTACCACATGGTCATTTCTGAAAAGGTTTTGCAGCTTTAAATGGGATTGAATTAAAAGCAGTCAAATGTTGACAACATTTAAAAACTAAATTTTTCCAAGACTGTAAACTACAAATTTATAAACCCCATGAAACTTTAAAACTAGAGAGTGCAATACCATTAAATTTGGAAGGTTCTTAGACCTTACAGGGAGACAGTGTGTGCCAATTTTATTAATTTCTTGCTGCCAGAAATTGCAGAATAACATATGTACTTAAAATCAAACCTCATGAGTCTTTGTGAAAATTGTAGAATTTCATGAAAAAAATCCATAAAACTGGAATTTGCTAGTTTCATTCAGCCTTATCTGGGGGATTCTAATTAAAGGATAGGGGTATGAGAGGCAGGTAGTGCAGGGGGTCACCAGGTTCAGGAGTTAGATGCACAGTTTCACCAAGAAATGGACAGCTGAACTGGGTAGCACAACAGTGGCAGACCCCCGGGTTGGAGCAAGGAAGCATAGAGTGTCAACAATGCCAACCTGAATGCAAGATATTTAAGGGTCACTTCCAGTAAATTTATGATCCAGGGAGCCTGATGTACATGCAAGTCTGAGAGTCAGAGGTACTCAAAAAGATGTAGTTGGGGAAGACAATGCCTTGGGTAGCAAGAAAGAAGATTTCTGGCTATTCAAACAAGGCACATTGATAGGAAAAAGAGTACAGTAGGTGACTCACATTTTAAGGAAGTCTGTCACTGTAAAGAACAAAGATGATATCAGTGGGATTAGTAGTTCTACCAAGTCAATCTGGCTATGCCAAAAGAGAAGGGGGGGGGTAGTCACCCAGAGAGGAACAGTAGGACTGTAAAAAACTCAGCCCAGCTTATCAAATAAAGTGGTGATATGTGCATTGTTAAATTCCACAAAAAGAATTCTGGATGCTTCATCTATATGCCACCATAAATATGTGAGAAAATGTTAGCAAAATGTTTTTTTCTACTGCAAATTTATAACTGCTAAACCAATTTATCCAGCTTTGTTAGACACCAGCATACACTGACTATGGATATGCATGTCAAATGTTAGGTCTATGCCGATAAGAACAGAGAAGTTACAAACATTCACATTTTTTTTGAGTTTTCACAACATTTTGTAAATATTTACATAGTAAAGTTTTGAACCCTGTAACTTAAAAATCTCTAATCCAGTTCTCTCCATATTTAGATAAATTCTATAAGCATTACAAAAAGATTATTCATGCTAATTTACATATGCCTAGCTCCAAAGGTGCCTGAGTTATATTCAGATGAAATTGTTTCATAAAATTTCCCGCAAAATATAAAGTGACAGATTTTGAGCACTTATAATTTTGAGTTGATGCATCATATTGTCACGACATTAGGAACATTGTTAGAACACCTATCATTAAGAATCATGCCAAATGTAAGGTATTTAACCCAATAGACAGCTGAGGTATATGCAGATAAACATGTTCATGAAATTTCGCAAAAAAAAAAATAAAATGACACATTTTGAGCACCTATAATTTTGGAACTATCCATTCTAATTTCATGATATTGGGCACATCACTGATCACCTGCACAAAGAGTAAGCATCCTAAATTTCAGAGCGCTAGCTGGAATGACGGCCATGCTATTACCAAATTACTAAATGTAAAAAATTACACAACATTCCAATGAAATTATGTGAATTCTCATGGCATTTCACAAAATTTCATAAAAATTCAGTGAATCTGGAATTTTTCCATTCCACACAGCTCTAGTTTTAGGTACCGTATTGAGGTCTACTCCACCTGTGTGACTGATATTGAAAGTTCTGCTTCAAACAAAGAGTACAGCTACATGGGTACTTCTCAAACTGGGGAACTGTGACAAGTGGTGTACCTTAGGGATCCATACTGGGTCCATTGCTCTTCAATATCTTGGTATCATCAATGCAGGTAATGAATGGGGTATGGATTTGTAAATATGTGGATGATACCAAAATTGGATCAATAGTGGACAACAGGGACTCAATAATGTATCTTCAGAAGCAGCTTACTTCTCTGGAAAAATGGGCATCCGAACATAGACTTAAATTTAACAAGAGCAAATGCAAAGTCATGCACTATGGAACAAAAAACATGCTAGCTCAATACATGTTAAATAAAAAGCCAATAGCAGCAACAGATAAGGAAAGGGACTTGGGTGTAATAATATCTAACTCCCTAAGTTTTGATAGCCACAATTATGAAGTGGTGAAGAAAGGAAATAAAATTATGGGTAACATCTTAGGAACATAAAAAGTAGGAAAAGTGAGGTCCTGCTCCTCCTGTATATGTCCCTGGTCAGACCAGTACTTGAATATGAAGCCCCTTTTAGTACCCCATAGGCAGTTTGTGCAGTGAACAGATTAGAGCAAGTTAAGACACATTTTACGAAATGAGTCAGAAGTGTACAAGATTATAATTATCATGAAAGACTGCAAACATTGGAATTATATTCAATGACTTATTGCAGGTTGAGAGGAGATCTGTGTTATGGTTTCAAAGCCTTATCTACTGGTGTATTATGGGAATCAGCGGGGCTGCAATGGAAGGACAAGACAGGGGTAGTGACTAGGTCTTATCCATTGCAGTTACATGGTGAAAGGTATATCACTACCAAAAGGGGTAGATTTTTTAATCAGCGGGTTGTAAATGCATGGAATGCTCTCTCCATAGAGGTAGTAATTGCTGATAATCTGACATCCTTTAAAAAAAGGCTTGACCTTCACATGGGGGACAAAAAATGGAAATATTAACCACTAAATAGTGGCAGGACTATACATGGCTGTAGCAGTTAACTGAACCTGAATCCTACACCTATGTACCTACTGTATGTAATGTGTGTTTTGTAGTCTCATCATAATAGTGAACCCCCACCCAGCAGTGCTTTATAACATACTGAATTAAAATGGGGTGATCACCTGACCCCCAGTATCTCTTAGATGAAATAGATTATTGGTGGAAACTCTGAGTCATCCACAATAAGTCCAATGAGACTCTGCAGGTGGTGACATATTTGAAAGTACCTATGCCTCTCCTTTGGTACCAGGCGGTAGTCTGTCCAAAGTTGGCCAAGGGGTTTAAGTATCCCATTTGCGTAAAGAGAAAAAATGTGTCCCAAACCTTTTCTGCCCCAGGTTAGAAAGGTATGATCCAGATGGGCAGAGGTAAAGGCTATGTCAAAGACCAGAATCTTTAACCAGTAGGTCCCAAGACCATTTTGGTCCTGAGCCAGTACCACACATCAAGCCTTTCTTGGGCCTTCTGTGAGGGGGTCTTGTGTCTTGATTTCCTCTAAACTGCTGAGGGTATAAACAGGTGGTTCTGGTAAGAAAAGCACTTATAAGTCCACCTAACGGGGGCATGGTGGGGGGCTTAACCAGGAGAGAATATGCCAAAGCACTGTGGCTTGTGTATATAGGAACAGATCTGGAAGAGCTAGACCTCCTTTTGTGTTCGGAAGCTACGATTTTTAAAATGCTATCCTGGGGTGATGCCTCCCCCATAGATATCTAAAGATTAGCTTACTTCAGTTTTGGAAAATGTTTTGATTGGGTAATACTGGGAAGGATTGGAGGAAATATTTTAAACAAGGTAAAAAGTTCATTCTTATGGAGTGAACTCTGCTTATAAGAGACATTGGCAGAAGACTACAGCAATGTAGCACATCCTTGACACCTTGTTCCATGTGCTCATAATTTAAATTATATAGCTGGTTTAAATCTGACCCTTTCTTGGCCCCCAAATATTGCAAATGAGGTCTGTGCCATTTAACGGGCTACTGATTTTTTAAATGAGGATTATGGCAAAAGTTAAGATGAATAACCTCTGTTTTATCCTTGTTGATTTTATACCCTGCCAGAGTTTCAATAATTTTAAAACATTTCAATAATGGAGGGAGTGATTGTTCCAGATTGGTTTGATGTATACAAGCAAATCATCAGCATATTACACCGCTTTGTGACTTTGGTCATCTGCCATGAGATCTGTGATTGTCCCTGTTTGTTGCATATATTGGGCCAAAGAATCAACATAAAGAGCAAAGAGGTACAGAGAAAGGAGGCACTCTTGATGGGTGCTGCAAGACATAGGGAACTGCATTGACAGGGAGCCATTTACTTTAACACAGGCCTACGGGGCTGTACAGCATCCCTGAATGAGTGCCAGGAACCAGAATGGGAAGCCAAAAGTCATCAGTGTCTTATATTAAAGTTCCATGAGACCTTATCACATGCCTTTTTGGCATCAAGGTTTAGTATGAAAGCTGGAAAGGCCTGACGAGTTGCATGACTGGTCAATAACAGGGTACATTTGATGCTGCAGGTAGCTTGCTGGGATCATATAAAACCGGACTGGTCTAGGTCTATTAGGACAGATAAGATATAGTCCAACATGTGGACTATGATACCCATAAATAATCTGTAATCCATGTTAAGGATAGCTATGAGATGGTAAGAGACACATGCCATCTATTATTTTCGTGGCTTGAGAATTGCTGAGATGGTGGCATACGCCATGTGTCCAGACAACTGACTGACTGGATGCTTTCCTCAAAGGTTTTAAGAAATGGCCCATGTATCTGCTCCAACATTGCTTTGTAAAATTCCACCCAATATCCATCTGGCTCTGAACTTTTCCCATTTTTAAGGGCCTGTATGCCTGTATTTAGTTCTTGGTATGTAATGGGATGAAGAAGTGTCTCTTGTTGTGTTTATATCAGGGTAGGTAGGCAGAGGTTGAAGAAACATGTGTTTATTTATGATGTGTCAGGTGAGCGGTCTTTTGCATACAAGTTAGCGTAATAGGTTTTAAAGATGTCCACGATTTCTACAGGTTTATAGCATACAATCCCTGTTGAAGGATCTATAAATTTAGGAATTATGCAGGCTTTCTGTTTCTGCTGTAGCATATGGGCTAAGAGTTTGGCAGCGGGAGCACAGCCCCCCCCCCACACACACACCTTTGCCACAAGATTGCCAGAGCCAGATGAGTGCTTGTTCTTTTTTGTAATTCAGTAAGTCTTGCATATGGTTCTGTGTCGCTTTAATCTGGCTATGCACGGAGTCTCCGCCTTGCTTGTGCACCAGGTTTAAAAACTGCCAGGTATCCTGTAATTGCTGTAACAGTACTGCCCTTTTTTTTTGTCTAGAGGTGTAGACTATTATTTCACCATGTTATACAGTTTTCATGGAGTCCCACAAAGTGGACTAGAATATTCCTGGTGTCTTATTCTCCCTGATACTGCTGGGGATGATGTCCTCTAGTATTTCCTTGAAATTTGGATGATGCAGCAAGGAGGTGTTAAATCTTCACTGCATCCTATATCCCTGGGGGAAGTCAGGGCAGCAGTGATCAGGGCATGATCAGAAAGCACTATGGTGCTAATCCAAGTACCGTATCTTGAAGCCATTCAACACTCTCTGTTAAAATAAATAAATAATCTAAACATGAGTATCTGTGATGGAAGTTAGAGTAGGCGGTATAGCATCTGTCACAGGGGTGGAAAAAGCACTACACATCTGTGAGCCCAACTCCTTTAGCAGTTTCCTCACATGCTTTTACCCTGACGTGGATGGTGGGGGTTGTGGGAAACTTATGTCCAGGGATAGGTTCATTTGGAAGTTGAAGTACCACCTAGCAACAGCATGCCTCTATGTTTTTAGAAGATAAGATCTACTAGTCTCTGAATAGTTGTGGCATTGGTGCCTGGTGATACGTAGATGCTCCCCACAGTTATCAGGCGGTCATAGAGGGAACCCATTGATAATGCTAAGCGGCCCTCCTGGTCAGTGTATACAGAAGAGATATGAAATTGAGAATATCTAGGGAGTAGAATCACTGTCACCCAGCATCTACCATTTTTATATGAGGATTCCATGATTTATTTGAAGCCAAACTTGAGCAGTTCTTCAGCTCTGCAGTGCTCAGGTGAGTTTCTGGTAAGAATATTAGACAGGATTTCTTTTCTTCTGATCTCTGAATAACTTAGCTCTTTTGACTGGGCTGAACAGGCCAATAGCATTCTAATGAATTATATTAAATGTAGGCATTCCTACTCTATGTGATATAAGCAGTGACTCCGGGGATCCCTTCCCCCTCTCACCTGAGTCTATAAGGCCCAATACAAGAATTCCGGTATCTGTCTGGTACTTGCAGAATGGGGCACAGCCTGGCCACTAGGCCACTAGTGAACAGATGTGCAATTTGACCAACTGGGCTACACACAGCAATGACTAAACCAGAGAGCCCCTCATGCATTACCATTGACAGCTCTCCATTCAAATGTAACAAGGGAACTATATTAATGTGCAACTTCCCAGGTAGGGAGGGCAGTGGTGCCCTGCCCTAGGATGGTGCCCGCTGACAATTTTCTGGGAAACCATTGAATGCGCTATGGCTTTGGGCTCCCAAGGGGTCCGATTTGGCCTCAAAAGTGAGGAAAGACCATAGTAAACCAAAAGGAAACAAACCAATAGACTGTGGGAGGGTGAATAAATAAAAGACCTCATCAGCAGTGCCTGTCCCATCCTGGAGTGAAGCCCCCCCACCAGGTAACTATGAATATGTTTTGAAGTTAGTCTGGAGCCCATCTATCTGTGGGTGTCAGTAAGGCACTACGGTTGCGTTGAACAGTATTAGCAGAGCAGGCTAACATGTTAATCCCGATTCAGGAAATGGTCTAAATAAAATGAAAGCAGGAAGGAGCCCGCAAGAATCAGTTATGCAGCAATATCCCTACTTCATAATCTATGCATGTATTTTAGTCCCCAGCAAATCCCACCCCCTCGAAGCAAAAGAATACACTGTAAACTAGTAAGTCCCAAAAAGAAGGAAAAAACATACTTCAGGATAGAAAAATATCATGCAGTTTTGGTTCAGGTTGTAAAATATGTCCATTACAGTCAAAGAAATGTAAAGCTTCTCATGATCTAGAGACTGTCATTTTAGTCCTGTTATGAACATTGTGCGAAAGGTGGGTGCGGGTCACAGTATCTTCAGACAGAGAAGAGGAGAGGAGGCCCCCAGTCAGTGACCAACACCAGCTTCCACAGAATACAGGGGTCTGATGAGAATCTGCTCCAGTGCAGTGTTACTCAGTGAAACTAATAATGATGGTTCCACCATGTCACGGCAACAAGAAAATCTGCGACTGTCATACGATAATGATTGGGTCTGATGAGAATCTGCTACACTGCAATGTAACTCGGTGGGACTAATAATTATTATCTAGCACCTAGTGAGATCATTAATGTAGCTCCTCGGGACCCTATGCACGCCACCCATACTCAGTACCAGAAGGGATTTATCTCATTCCCGTGTATCCTGTAGTCTGCTTGGATTGCCAGAATAAAGTCTAAGGTTATGGGTAAGGGAGAGATACTGCAGAGATGGACCCATCGCCTAGGCAGCCATCCAGCTGCCCATGTCTCCTTCCCACCAAGCTGTATTTTTTATTGCAAATTAATGCTATAGCTATGAGGCTGAGATGCCAGCGGGCACCAGAGACCCCAGGAGTACCCCCTCTTGTATTTTTACTTGAGCTGCTACAGGTCACTGCCAGCACCTCCCCCATCCACAGGGTACTCACATGTAAGTTATCAGTCAGTTCAATGCTACCACAGAAAATCAGGCCTTCCCATCTTTCCAGGAACAAACAATAGGCAAGTACTCATGCTGAAATTTGCTATTAATTTGATTATTAAAAAAAAAAAAACACTGTGACATTCAAAACAGCAAATAAATGCCATGAAAACCACCAAATGGCAGGCCCCTACTCATCTATCTCCTTCATGGCCAAAGTTGTGCCACAATGTTCGCTAGAGTCATGTGGGTGTGTTGTCTGTGTTGGGTTTCAGGTTGTAGTTGACAGGTAGAAACACTGTCTTCTCAAGCTCTGGTGTCCTAGGCCTGTTTTACCACCAGAGGGATACTCCTGTACCCTAAGTCTCATACAGTTTCCGTCATTGTCTGGTACAGTTTTTGTCCCTCGGGGTGTCGAATGTGAAGTTTTTCTGGATAGGATATCCAGAACTTAAATGTGTGTTGTCTCAGGGTCTGCATTATGGGAATCTATTCCCAGCAATTCCACATGGTGTCTGGCACATAATCGTTATCAAAGAAAATCCTGGTGGTGCCATAAAAAGTCTCTTTCTGCTGCCACACTTTTTGCAGTAACATCTCTTTAATGGGAAATGTATTGAATGGTATGAGGCTGGATCTAGGTCTGGCCTTGGGCAAGTGTGGTTTGGGCCCTAATGCCAGATGCATGCATTCTAAGTGTAGTGAGCAGTCAGCCTCAATGGAGAGAGTGGTATGTACTAGGGTATCCATAAAGCCTAGAATGTCTTGTCCTTCCAAGTCCTCCCGCATCTCATGGACGCAGATATTTTTTCTATGGGCTCAGTTCTCAGCATCCTCCTTTTATTCTTTGAGAGCTACTTGGCTTGTAGCTAGTTGAAGCAGCGTTGACTCAACAGCTTCCATACAGTTGGTCTGGGAGGAGACATGGCTTTGTGTTCCATCACTCAGGTCTCCAGGGAGTCAATATCTGTGCAGAGCTTTGCCAGGGAATCTTGGATTCTCTGCTGAACTCCTTGAACTCTGTAAGTATGGTACCAAGTTTTTCCCCTTGGGTTATGTGGAGCTGGAGCCATGGCCTGTGGTGCCACAGAGACTCCTGACTGAGCAGAGTCGGCAAGCTCTGCCTCTGATCCATTGGCTTCCACCATCAGCACTGCATATTTATTCTTGGATGGCTTCATCTGATGTTTCATGACCTCTCTAATTTCCACTTGGTTGGAATAAAAAATGTGTTTTTGAGGCCTTTTCAGTGCAGGTGGGGAAGAACTGTTGTCTCAGGCAGCCATTTACTTAGGTGACGTCACCTAAATTCTCCACATGTCATTTCTTATAGGATCAGCATGGTGTACTGAGGACAACCCTCAGTGAAGTCCCTTTAAGACAGCCTGGAAACTTTGTTCCACCTTTCCTGTTGGATGGCACTGCACTACCTCATTCTTCAGTTTGCAGAGTGGGATATCACCAGACATAAGGTATGTTTGTCACTGACTCATTTGTAACTGCACAGTACTGCTATGCTGTTAGCATTGTTAACTTTTTGACTTTAAACACTGTTTCTGTACATATAGTAGTTTTTTTATTATACACTGACACATTATTGAAGTCTGAAAATATCAGGTTGCATGGTTTCATTTACTTGGGGGTCTTTGGCAAGTTGTTTTTTTATTTGGCACTTATACTGACAATTGCTATTGTCCTGTAAAAAATCCTGTTACAGCACTGAAGGCCTTAAGGTTTATGTATTTAAGTTAGTATTTAATGCATAGGTTTTGCTTTTCGTTAGACTGGATTCTCAAAACACACTGGGACATTCAAAATTTACATTAGTGGAGCTCTCTGCTGGAAGTATTCTTATCTTATTCTGGGGATACTTGACCTTGAAAAGCTCCTCAGCTAATCATGTATTTAAAAGAGTGTTGAAGCCAAAGGTTTTGCTTTTCACGAGACTGGATTCTCATACACACTAGGACATTCATAATTTATGTTAATGAAGCTCTCCTCTCGAAGTATTCTTATCTTATTCTGGTAACATTTGATACTGAAAGATTCTTCAGCTTAAGGCAAACTGGTGCTATCCAGTTTCCTGATGTAAACTTCAGTAACGGTTTAAATGAGTATTTTAAACCAATGAGAATTATTTATTTTTTATGCATCATCTGGGTGTTAATAGTATGTGATTTTCTGGGTGACTGTCATAGACTTCTGAGGAAGGGCTTGGTTGGATTTGATTGGGCCGAAAGCTAATGTACTTTGTTCTTTTTGTAACATCCTTTTTGGTCCAATAAAAGATATCAAACCATTTGCTTCTGGATCTGTTCTTACAAGGACCAATACGGCAACTAAGCAATTTGTTTATCAGCCTGAGTAAGGCACTTGGGGCACTTGTCTGATTTTGACGGGGTATGCCTGTATAACCTGCTAGGGGTATAATAGGTCTGATACACATATTTCAGTTGTATTCTCCTGAGTTTGTTAGATACTGAACAGTTATGGATATTCTTCATAGTCCTGGCACACATATCATCATTTACTTGCAGCTCAAGGTCTTCTCCTCATTTCTCTCTTGCCCTGATTTCAGGTTTGGGCCTGGCTCCAAGAAGCAGGTGATGGAGGGATGAGATAATTGAAGAGACTGGTTGTGGTCTGTAAATTATCTCCTGTAAGCTGACCCAGTGGCACAGAGGGCTGAGGCACGCCTTTACCTTGAGCCATGCCGGTGACCCAGGTTCGGGAATGACCTTGGGTTGTCGAGGAGCCAGCATGGGTGGGGAGGGAGGGAGGGAGCAGGATTGAGCAGTCAAATTGCAGCCTCCCTCCCGGGTGGTTGTCCACCCTTCCTGTAGTTCATCTCCCACTGGGTGAAGGTCCAAGGGGATGCATAGGTGGGATGGGGTGGTGGCGATTGCCAGAGGTGGGGTGGAAGGGGCTGAGCCAGTACCCGGAGTGCGTGTGCTCCTCCATGCACACACGTGTGTCTGCTGGGGTCCCGGATCGGAGAAAAAACTGGGGTTAAAAGCATATAAAAATATAAATAATAAAAAAATTATCTCCTCTATGGGGGGAGAGAGAGTCAGGCTGAATCCTATGATTAAAGATTGTAGGTTAGCATAGTGTACATACTCAGAGTCAGCTATCCCATACTGCTTGCTTAGCTGCTGAAAGTCTTCCACAACTCCCCCACAGAAAAATTCCCCAACTGCATTTATACCTCTTTTTTGCCATCTGTGCATGGTCTGATGCAAAAAGACATTATACCCCCGTGGCCTAACAGTCCTTTGCATAAACTCGAATTTGGAGATACTACAGGTTTGTGGCTTATGAATTTATGCACTCCAAACCATAGCTGGGAAAGACACTGGGTATAGGGGAGTGTATTAAAGTAACTCCCTTTCACAACTCTATCAGGAACACCTTGGACCCTCTTCTGGGGTTGGAACATGGGGTTTATGCCTGAGATCTGCCTGGTGGGTCTTTACCCTCAGGAGCTTTTTGGTTATCGGAAAGCTTATTTGGCCCTGATAGTAGTGACTGCCAAGTTAATTATTTTGAGGCATTGGCTAGATGATGCTATCCCTACTTATAAAGAATGGCATCATTAAATCCTCCAGGCCCTTGAGGTTAAGAGACAAATTGCTTATAACCAAGGTAAGAAGGAGAGGTATCAAGATCATTGGGAGTCACTCCATACTTTACTGTCCATTGTTACAGTCACGTGAAAAGGGCAATATAGTTTTTAGGTTCTTGATTTTGTCTTAGTGTCCTGTGCTTCATGGTGGCCCCTATATCTAGCTCAGTCTTATTAATTATTCGTAGTCATTGACATGTTCCTGGATTATGGTACCTCTGTTCTTAGGCAGACTTGCATTCTGAGTGCTCTGGGCCTGGGGAGGTGATGGAGTAGATGTTTTTTTTTTCTTTGTCATGCTGTGCTTCTTGTATATTTGTCTTTGTTGATGTTTGTCTAATGTAATTACTGTGTACTTTCCTCAACAAAATATAGTTCATAAAAAAAAAAAAAGACCAAAACAATATGAAACAGTTTATCACTGATATCAAAGCCCAGTGTAAGTGCACTGTGCTGTGGAGTGTCTTTTGGCATTTGACAGGGTTTTTCAAATATGTTCATAACCATGCTGAACATGACACCATATCGGGCATACTATGCCCTAGCTAGACTACAGAAATTTGCAATTTATTACAATGGGGTGTGTCCTAGGTGCAACGAAGACAAGGCAGAGGCAGCATGTATCATGTATCACTGTCAGAAATTGCAGGGTTACTGGACAGTAATAGAACAGATGATATCTGATGTTTTAGTTACACAGATTACAGCCACCCCAAGTATGATATTGTTGGGGAACTGGAGTGAGCCTGAAATCCTGAGACATGGGGCAGAAGAAGTTTGCATACTTAACAACTACTACTGCAAAACTGGGTTTTCCAAAACAAAGGAAGCACTCTGCTCCCCCAACATACTCAGCCTGGTTTAACATAATGGACTAAATTTTCAAAGATTCAAGAATGCCACAAGCCCCTGCTGCACTGACCGTTTGGAGTACAGACCGTGCGACATTCTTCCGGCTGGTGATTGAGATTTTCAATCCTGAGTGCCAAATGCAGCAAGTTAGACCAGCTTTTACCTGGTATAACTAGCACCATTTGTGGGACCCTTTTTATGGGGCTTGTGCCAAACCTTTGGTGCAAGCTGCCATAAACTGAGGAAACGGTCGCAACTACTCTCGATGCACCAAAAACTGGTGCACTTGTGTCAAAGGAGTTTGGTGCAGCTGTGCCAATAAACAGGTGTGACATATAGCCTGATACAAGCACTGTGTGACCCTTTGAAAATTGAATCCAATGAGTGAGAATATGCATATGGAAAAACTCCTATCCAACGCACAAGGGGCAGAGAACAAATGTTTGATAACATCTGGGCACAATTAGAAGTATACACCAGGATGCAGCCTAGAAAAGATGCAGAGAATCCTGGATCCACTGAGTAGGATACTTGGAGGGGACCACATACTTAGCTCTAAATTTAAAAATGAATTTAGGGTGTAGAAATAATCTTGGGACCACCTTCCTAACGAATCTGACAATTACAAGTACAATCCCCACAACTTATAGCATCTGCAGTTTAAAGGGGCAGTCAATTTTTGTGGGAAGATTACATTTTCCATTTTCCAATGTTTTAGGCTATCATGTAAAAAAATGCTGTATATAGCATTCTATGTACAGCTTCAGTTTCTGGCAGATTAGCCAGATTAGCTGCTAGCTAGTGCATCTCAAAGTGTTAATGGCAGTGTCAGTTCACAGGGAAAACACAAGGCTATGATCTGACAGCATTAATCAGTTCCAGAGTCCACTGTCACTAATCTTATCTAATTAGTGTATTACAAGATGTTAATGGTGGTGTCACTTCACATGATCAAAACAAACAAATGGCAGGTATAACATAAGACTATGATCTGGTACACCATTTATTGGTTCCAGAGTCCACTGTCAGAAGTCCTCAGAAGTCAAGACCGCAGTGCTGACAAAAAGTAAGATTTTTGTTTTATTTTTTTAGATACTTTAAGTGACTCACATGTTGCAGAGGAAATAGTACTGTTTTGTGCCAGTGACAATTTGTTTCTGTGGCCAAAACCGATATGGCATCCAACTCATATTGGGGGCAAAACAATACAATACAGATTAACCCACCATAAGTGTTGGGGTCTGTAATTTATTATACCAAGCTGATGTAGCTCTTGCACTATTAAATTCCAAATTCTCCTTCATCTGGGACAAGCACGCCCCACTCAGGAAGTCTGAGTAAAAACATCCCATCGCTCCTGGATTACCACTGACATCACTGATACATTCAAGCCCTGAGACCTCGCATGGATCTGCTACAAATTATCCCACTCCTCACCTAACCTCACCTCTTACAGGGCTCTGAGGAACAATTGTACAAAGGCTGTCCATGTGGTGAAATTGCACTATTTCAAGGCCAACCTCCAGAAAAACCTTAACTTCCCAGCTAAATCCTGGAAGGTTTTTCACACCCTTTTAACCCCTCCTGCCCAGCCCACTCCCCCGGTCCTTGGGGTTAATGATTCACCTCTATTGCCACTCACTTCAGTGAGTTCTTCACAGCCTGCAACCTCCTTGTTTCTCCCACTCCAAGCTTCCACTCCTGCTCCCCCCACCCCTCACTGGGTTTCCACTCCCTGCCCCTCAACATTCAGGAAACACTATTTGCCCTTTCTTCCCTCAATTCATCAAAGTCCAGCCCTGATGGTCTGGACCACAAGCTCCTCCACCTCTCAGCTCCTGCCATTGCAGCTCCCTTGCTCAACCTTTCATTCTCCCTCAGTACTCTTCCTCAGTCTTGGAAGCTGGCCAAAGTTATTTCACTTTATAAAGGGGAGACCCCCTTTAGCCAGCCCGGTGGCACTGAGGATTAAGGCGCTGGATGCCACACCTCATGCCACGCCAGTGACCCAGGTCCAGGAACAAGCCCAGGACACTGGGGGTCGGCAGGGAAGGGTAGGGATTGAGCGTCTGGAGGACAGCTCTCCCTCCCTGGGGTGGGGGGGATCTCGCGCTCTCACAGTTTGGTGTCCTCTGGTGGTTCTGGGGGGGGTTACAGCAGTCAAGAGCCAGGAAGAATGGGGATTGGCTGGGGAGCACTCTTGTGGGTGGGCTCAGGAGCAAGCACACATCGCACTGGAGTGCATTGCACTCTCAGCCAATAGGGGAAAAGAAAAAGAGAAAATCCCCTACCGCCGGGTGAGGCGACAAGACCATCAGTTGCCCCGGCCACATGTCCAATGTCGGCCGCACCTCCCAACTCTCCCCTTGGGGACTCGCGGGACTCTCCTTAGGGCCAGGAGAGCCCGGGATCCTGAACCTGATGTAGCGACAGGAGTGTGGTTCAGATGGGCTGTGGAGCCATGGAGCAGAGCATGGATCTCCAAGAGAAGCCCCAGTTAGGTAGGTGCATAAAGACACTGTACAAAAAAAAAAAAAAAGGAGACCCCTTCTCCCCTGACAACCTCCATCATATTTCCCCTCCTCTCCTATCTCTCTAAGCTGCAAGAGAAACAGCTCCATTCTAGACTTCTCAACTTCCTTTCATCCTCCAGCTTCCCCTCACCCTTCCAGTCTAGTTTCCAAATGCCCCACTCCATCATCTCCGCACTGCTGCGTGTCACTAATTACATCTTGGCCAGGATGGATCAATGGCACATTACGGCTACTATATTGATCGATTTGGCTAAAGCCTTCGAGTCAGTGTCCCACTCACTCCTTCTGAACAAGCTGAGCTCTGCTGGCCACTCAGCTCCTACTGTTGTTTGGTTCCTTTCCTACTTAAAGGGACAACAACTGTGGGTTGCCCTGGAAACAGGGAATGGGACAGCCATACGAACTGGGGTTGTCTACAGGTCTCCAGACCAGGGAGAGGACATAGACACATTACTGTTAGAAGATATACAAAACATGACAGCTAAAGGGGAGGTTCTGATAATGGGAGAGTTCAACATGCCAGATACAGATTGGTCAATACCAGCAGGAACATACGCCAGAACTAGACACATAGTGGATTCCCTGCAGGGGAAGGGCCTCAAGCAGCTGATACAACAACCCACAAGAGACAGGGCTATCCTAGATCTAGTACTGACTAACATAGAAAGGATCACAGATCTCCAGGTAGAAGGTCACCTGGAGGCCAGTGACCATCACATGGTATGGTTCAATTTGGCCACTAGAACTAAATCATCCCATTCCAAGGCAAAAATATGGGACTTCAGAGGAGCTGACTTTGATAAGATGACCAACAGAGTTAAGCTAGCCCTGGCAAGAAGAAATACAGGTGAGGAGGTACAGGTTAAGTGGGAAAGCATTAAGGATGCAATACTTGAAGCAACATCCCATTGTGTTAGAGAGAAAAGCAAGAGCAAAAGAAGGAGGAAACCACTTTGATTCTCAAAAACAGTGGCAGAAAAGGTCAGAGCCAAAAGGCTGGCCTTCAGGAAATAAGGGAATGCAGTGGGATGAAGATATGGAGGCATACCAAACTTCCCTAAGGGAAGCAGGGAAGGCAGTAAGGCAAGCAAAAGCCCAAACCGAGGAAACACTAGCACGAACAGTAAAAGAAGGGGACAAGACTTTCTATAGATGCATTAGTGAAAGGAGAAAGTCCAGAGGGGGTATTGCTAAGATCAAAGGGGATAAGGGGGAGTGTGTGGAGGAGGACCAAGGGAAAGTATCTATCCTAAATAGATACTGCTCAGTATTTACTGAGGAGAGGTAGGGCAAGGCCCACAGCTCAGCACCATGGACACAGGAGGGAGGGAGGTGTGCACTAGTCCCTTCACAAAAGAAAGGGTCCTACAAGAGCTCTCTAAGCTCAGGGTAGACAAGGCAAAGGGACCTGATGGCATACATCTCAGGGTACTAAAGGAACTAAGGGTGGAACTAGAAGAGCCATTAGCAGAACTGTTTGGTGAGTCTCTGAGCACAGGAGAGGTCCCAGAAGACTGGAGAAGGGCTCATGTGATCCCACTCCACAAGGAAGGTAGCAGGGAGGAGGCAGGGAACTACAGACCAGTCAGTCTTACCTCAGTAGTGGGCAAGATTATGGAGGCACTCCTTAAGGAAAGGATAGTGCAACACCTGGAATCCCATAGGAGCACAGGATCCAAGACAGCATGGGTTTACAACTGGAAGGTCCTGTCAAACTAATCTCATAGATTTCTTTGACTGGGTAACCAGAGTGGAGGACCAAGGGGGTGCAGTTGATGTTGCCTGCCTTGACTTCAGCAAAGCTTTCGATACTGTTCCACATAGAAGATTAATTACTAAGCTGGGTAGGCTCTAGGTGGGTCAGAGATTGGCCAACTGGGCGGCAAACTGGTTGGCAGGTAGAAAAAAGGGAGTGGTGGTAAACGGTATAGAGTCAGAAGAGATGCAAGTCACAAGTGGGGTACCTCAGGGATCAGTCCTGGGGCCAGTCCTCTTCAATATCTTCATCAGTGACATTGCAGATGGACTGGAGGGTAAGGTTTGTCTGTTTGCAGATGACACCAAGATCTGCAACACAGTAGATGATCCAGATGGGGTGGGCAGAATTTGAAGAGATCTGGATAAATGGGAAAAATGGTCAGAAGAGTGGCAACTGGGGTTTAACACAAAGAAGTGCAAGATCATGCACATAGGGAAGAGAAACCCTGAAGCCACCTACAGATTGGGATGGGAGTTGCTAGCAATCACAAGGGAAGAAAGAGACTTGGGCATCATCATCACAGATGACCTGAAATCATCCAAGCAGACCACTAAAGCAGTAGATAAGGCTAGAGGGATGTTGGGGTGCATTAGTAGAGGTATCGCAAGTCGTAAGAGGGAGGTAATAATCCCTCTTTACAAGACACTGGTTAGGCCCCATCTGGACTACTACATGCAGTACTGGAGGCCACACACCTGCACAAGGACATTAACAAAATGGAGGCAGTCCAGAGAAGGGCAACCAAAATGGTGCAGGGACTGCATCAGAAAACATATGAGGATAGATTAACGGAGCTCAATGTGTATACCTGAGAGCAAAGGAGGGAGAGAGGTGATATGATCGAAACATTCAAACATCTTAAGGGCATTAGCAAGGTGAAAGAGTCTAACATGTTTCAATATAAGAAAAATAGCAGGACAAGAGGACACAGCATGAGATTAGAGGGAGGCCAATTAAGGGGTAAAGTGAGGAAGTTCTTTTTCACAGAAAGGGTGGTGGATGCATGGAACGGCCTACCTCAGGAAGTGGTGGCTATGAATACAATGCAGGGCTTCAAACAGGAATGGGATAGACATAAGGGAGCAATACAGAGGAGTATGACTTGATAGGCCATTGACAGAGTACGGGCCTATGACACATTTATAAGGTAGAATAAATGGGCAGACTGGATGGGCCTTGCGGTCCTTATCTGCCATCAACTTCTATGTTTTTATGTTTCTATGGTACAGGCTGGAGGCACCCTG
The DNA here is from genome assembly GCA_016271365.2 of Neoceratodus forsteri. Classification (NCBI taxonomy): domain Eukaryota; kingdom Metazoa; phylum Chordata; order Ceratodontiformes; family Ceratodontidae; genus Neoceratodus; species Neoceratodus forsteri. The sequence continues at coordinate 1,202,028,401 of CM057450.1, read as the reverse complement.
TCTTCTCCCCTTCCTGTGTAGACAAGGGTCCCATGGGGTTCCATCCTGGGTCTCATCCTTTTCTCCATCTTCCTAAATGACCTCCCTTCTGCCTGTGCCAACTTGCATATACACATGTATGCAGATGGTACAGTCATCTTTACCTCTGGTCCCTCCACTGGGATCTATGACAGTCGGTCAACAATTTTGTTGTTGACCGACATTACAGCGACTCCTTTATGTCGACCGCATTTGCGGTCGACATAAAGGGAGTCACTCCAGAATGCATTTTCTTTGGGGGGGAAGCTTTGCCCCCTGAACCCCCTGTGTGGGGGGTTCTTCCCCCTGCACCCCCCGCTACTAATTTAATCAACTCAGAGCCAAAGTTGCTTCGGGGAGGGGGTGCAGTACCCCCAGAAAGCAGTGCTGGGGTCCTGTGCAGACACTACAGCAACCTGGCGCTGTTGTCGCTGTAGTGTCAATCACGGTAAAGTTGTCACCATAGCAGTGGCATACCCCTCCACCACAGCTGTGGAAGACCTGCTCCAGCAGGATTTCAACAATGTTCTGCACTGGTTCCAAATCTAACCAACTCAGATTCAGCACTAAAAGAAATGGTGTCTATGATTGGTACCAATCAGAAACTGGCAAGACTCAGTGCCATTCCTGTTTTCATCACTCTAGATTGCACATCTTTAGAGACAGTCCAGGATTTCAAGTACCTTGGAGTGTGACTAGACAGCAAGCTTGACTTCTCAGCCCACATCAAAGTCATCCATGTAAAACTCCATCCCAAGCTCGGTGCACTGTACTGCAACAAAGACTGCTTATCTTCACATGTCCACAGAGAGCTTGTTACCAAAATGGTGCTCCTGTCTTTGACTACATGGATGGAATCTATGCCACTGCCCCTTCCACTTTCCTTGCCAGACTGGACAGCCTCTGCAACTCTTCCTGCTACTTTATTACAAATTCCCCCCAACACGCATGTCCTTGTTCACTGTATTCATCGCTATCTATCCTCTCTCTGCCCTCACATCACCAGGCTTACTAGCTACCTAGATCTCATCATCAGTGTGGCTGGCTGTTTGTGTTTGTCTCTGTCAGTAGTTTAGTTTTTGTGGTTTTTCATGTGTTTCTACTTGGAGGAACTGGACCATTTTTGGACAAAACATCTATGAACATTTCCTGGACTAAGAAACTACAAAACATCACCACCAAGTATAGGCATTCTCATCATAAATCAACTTTTTTGGAAGACATCAAAAAGCAAAAGTGAGGTCAGTAAATCTTTTACATAAGTTTCTGGGTTGTGGAGTGCTGCACTGAATCCACATTTCCATCTGACTTTCTTAAAGGATGTATGCTTGTCTTTGAGGTCTATTCAAAACTGTTTTGGAGAACAAAGAGAAGATTCTAACAAAGGATTTTTATATCCTGCATATGCCCTAGGCTAATGTTCATCACTTTCAGGAATTTAACACTTTCTGGGTCTTTGATCTACAGTAACAGTTTTCTGGTCCACAGTAGCTCACCATGAGTCACTCTGGAACACTCACCCGTGCTACAGTAAACATTTGCAGTCTCCTCTACCTCTCACACTAAACATTCAAGCTCGATACCAGCAACCTGGCACCATGGCAAATCCTCCCTACCCTCACTTGTGGCACCCTCCTACAAAGGACTGGGTGCAAATGACAGCTCACGCCATTGGAAAGTTGACAAATTGACACCTGCTCCTAGCCATTACCCTATGCTGGGTCCCTAAACGACTACACTGTACTCAAACTAACAAGAAACAGAGGCGTTACATGTCATACTATGAGCTGCGGCAGATGTCCCTTAAACTCCTGCTCCTCCTCCTTCTGATGTCAGGAAGTGTCCATCCAAACCCTGGCCCTGTTTCTACCAGGGTAACAAATCTAGCAAAAATGGAGGGGGGGGTCTTACCATTGCCACCTTAAATATCTGTAGCCTCCTTCCAAAACTGGCATCCCTTCAAGTCTTTGCCAGTCAACACAATCCTGACATACTAGCCATTGTTGAAACCTGGCTGACACCAAGCACTCCAGACCATGCCATCTCACTACAAGGCTACAATATTTTCAGACTGGACAGGACTAATAAAAAGGTGAGATTGTGCTATTTACATTAAGGACAACCTCTCTAGCCACCCTGTCTGCTTTTCCACCACTAACTCCTCTGTGCAATTTCTCCCTGTCAAGCTACTACTTGGTGCCTAAAATAAAGTGCTTACTGTGGCCGCTGTCTATATCCCTCCTAAAGATCCAGGGTCCGGCCTCGAGACTGTTCTTGAATTTGTAAGATTGCAACCACCTGACACCGAGCTCCTTCACCTTGATGACTTTAATATAAATTGGCTCGCATCAGACGTTGGGTCCCTCAAGGATGCTATCCTAGCAGCTAACCTAACGCAGATGGTGAGCTCCCCCACTAGAAAAAACTACAAAACTGGAACTTGCACTCTCATTGACTGGATCCTTGCTAGCTACCCAGCCCGCATAAAAAAAAAACACAGTTGTTCTCCCGGACTCTCTCAGTGACCACTCCCCTGTGATCTGTACCTGGACAAATAAGTTCCAAAAACCACCTCCAAAAACCATCTCAAGCAGAGTGCTACCCCATGAAAACCTTACTAAGCTCAAGACCTGTCTTTTACAGCAAGACTGGTCCCCAATATACTCTAGATGTTGACGCAGCCCTAGATTATTTTAGCACAACTTTCAACACTGCCTGTGACACCTACGCACCAGTAAAAAAGCGTAAAATCAAAGCGCTCTCAAATCCCTGGCTCACGGCCAAACTACTAGCCCAACTCAAAGCTCAGGACCACCTCTGTGCCATAGCCAGAGCCACAGGCTCCTTGACGGATATCCAGAAGTATAAACAGGCACGAAACCAATGTACCAAACAAATCCGACTAATGAAGAGCTCCTATTTCAAAAATGCCCTCGCAAACTCCTGGGGTGATGGGAGATCATTCTGGGATAACATCAGAAATATCATGGGTAAGCAGTCCAAATCCTCTCCCACTATAATGACTGTCGATGGAACCACTACCCTAGACCCAATGGTCATGGCAAAGCCTTAAATAAAACTTTCACTGACCTCAGTGGGGTCCTCCCACCAGACTTCTTCTCTGACATGGACTCGACAAAACCAACATCTCCTACTGCCTCACCTGACCAACCGCTTCCACTTCAAAATAATTAAGGCACATGAAGTCTACAAATATATAAAAGGCTATCTCTAAATCCAGAGCAAGCAGTGATACTATTGATCTTAAAATTCTGTCCCTTACCCTGGAAGAGGTGGTGCACCCACTCACCAAAATTTTCAATCTCTCCCTCTGCCTTAGTCAATTTCCCAGCAAATGGAAGTCTGCTGTAGTCACACCAGTGTTCAAAAGTGGCAACAAATCCCTACCAGGAAACTATCGGCCAATATCTATACTTCCACCCCTCTCCAAGGCCCTCGAATGCATTGTGACTGACCAACTCTCAGACTACCTGCATAAGTATAGCATACTCTGCTTGCAGCAACATGGATTTAGGAAAGGACACAGTATGTTGACTGCCCTACTGGAATTCTCAGGAGAAATTCACACTGCCTTGGACAAAGGATATCAAACCGGAGCTGATTTCATTGACCTAACAAAGACATTTGATACTGTTCACCATGGCTTACTTATCACACAACTACACAGTCTTGGACTCTCGGAAGGACCAGGTGCCTGGGTTAAAAGTTACCTGGCCCAACGCTCCCAATCAGTAAAAATCTCAGAAGTTCTCTCAGACTCAAAACCGGTCCTCTCAGGTGTTCCACAGGGGTCAATCCTAGGCCTCCTCCTTTTCAGCCTTTTCCTACACTCTCTCCCCCAAATCCTGCCCGGAACAAATAATCCTTTATGCTGATGATGCCGTGATTCTCTCCTCTCATAAGGACCTGAAACCCTTACTCCAGAGCCTACAACTTGCTTTCTCCAATGTTGAAAAGTGGTTCCTAGATCACAAGCTGGTCCTAAATCACAAAAAAACAAAATCCATGCTTTTCTCCAGTCCACAAAACAGAAAAAGACAAATTCCACTTACTATCAAAACATACCCAGGAAATACCCTTGAACAAGTGTCAACATTTAAATACCTTGGAATCACCTCTGATCAAGGTCTTACCTTTGCGACTCACATTGATAACACAGCGAAAACAGTGAACCAGCACATTGGTATCCTGTTCCGAAACCGGCAATTCCTTACCCAAGCTGTACTGAGGATTGCTATCCAAAGCTCTGTCATCTCAATCATAGACTATGGCTTAATTATCTATGGCTCTGCCACTACCACCGCACCAAGGCGCATCACAATCACCCTAAACAAGGCCTGTCGGCTGCTCACTGGAGCACAAAGACGTACTCATACATGTGAACTCTACACTGAAACAGGATGGTTGCAACTCTCAAATCGCATAAGGTACCTCACATGCTTGATGGCAAAAAAATCCATCTTGGGCTGCACTCCGCCGTGTATCCAAGACCTACTTTGCCCGAATACCAGCATCCATCCCACCAGAAGATTGGAACACCAGCCTCTCCAGGTCCCCAGATGCCGGACCACACAGGGCCAAAGATCTTTTGCCTATCGTACCCCAGCTGGTACAATGCCCTGAGCTCGCTCATTACATCCTCCACGTCACTAGGAGGTTTCAAATCTATGCTTTACTCTCACCTCTCAGCCTCTAGCTCCTGTGACTGCCTTGACTAATGATTCTTCCCTCATGGCTGTTTTCACTGTTTTTCATCCTCCTCCTCCTCCTCCTCCTCTGCTCCTTTCTTGACAAAGGCATCTGAGTACCTCTAACTACTCTAAGTCTGCTTCCCTCCCCATATCTCCTCCTACCCTTCCCACCTTGACCATTCCTCCAATGTTTTGTTTTTTTCCTGTGATGTACTGTATTACACTGACTTATTGAAACCGTTATAATTTGCTGACCATTCTATGTAACATGACTTGTTTGTTTGTATATTGATGACGTGGAACCTTTGTAAAAGAGCCATTGTCTCAAAGGTAATAATTCCTGGAACAATAAACTAAACTAAACCTTCCTTCGTATCCAAATACTGATCTGGTTTCCTTCCCTCTTACCTCTCCTCTCTCCTCTCCCAACTGCCCCCTGCTTCTTGTTCCCTCTGTTTAGGGGACTATTGTACTTTTGACACTCCTCTCCCCCACGTTTCAGCAATCTGCTTTCTTCTATCAACTTCCCTCCATCTGGAAACAGCCTCCTTCCTCCCTCCAACTCTCCCCATCCCCTGACTCTCTCAGGCATCAGTTGAAACTCTATCATCTCCCCAACTGTTCCTATTACCTCTCCTTCTGACACCCCCCCATGGCAAAGCCTTAACTATCCTGGCAAGCAACCAGTTGGGTCCCCTCTCCTGTCTTGTTTCACTACCATGCCACTACAGTCTTCTCTCTTCATTACAAGGTCAAGCAGTGACTTGCTCTTCAGGTCAACTGCTTGTTGACAATAGTGTTCTTGTTCACCTTATAGTGCTGTCATTTCTGAATGTGCACTTGTTTAGTGTACCTTTTGAGCAGTGCTGCACTTTATTCTCTGCACATATGATTTTTATATTTTATTCTAATTGTGTACAAACCTTTTATCAAATGTTATTCCATAGTTCCATATTCATGTATTGTGGTGCTATTCTTACTTTGTTCTGCTCCGCTGGGTCACACCTGGAAATGAGCTTCAACTCAGTGTGCCTCTCACAATTACCACTTTTCAAATAAATAAATAATAAAATCTGAAAATGATTAAGGTGTTAGTGTTTGTTATACCATTGCAGTTAGTATTATTCTTCATTCTTTTGTAAGTGTAATAAAATGTCTACACAGTACATTAATACAAAGTATACTGGAAAGGAAAGACAATAATGCAAATATAAGAGGCATGACAATGGTGAAAGAATGTGTATGTTACTGCCATACTGTCTATTGAAATTTTAATAAAATATATTTGACAATACAAAAACACCATGCTGAACATACCTGTCCTTTCTGGCCTTGCATGCAGTGTGATTTGCTGAGCATCTATAAATTAGTCGATTTTCACTAATTGTTTTGGGTCCCATAGTTTTACTGGTGGACCAACCAATGACAGGAACATCAGTGAGGAGATGTGTTTAACTGCTAGTTATCAGGGGTGTTCATGGATTGTTCACATCACTGAGCCCCTTCTCACACTCACCAGTAATTACTGTAATTGTGTTGATGGCATGCACAGTCTGTTATAGGTTTAGTCCCATTGATTGAGTCCTGTCATCCTTGAGGTCTTTGTACTCATTTTTCGGACCTGGGTACCACTAACTAATGTGTAAAAAGTCACAGAGTTCCCACAAATCACCCTCTACAAATCCTACTTGTAATGGATCTGGCCAGGCTGTGGTCTGAGGCAGGTCATTATGCATAGTAGAGTTTATTCTGCAGGATTTACCATCATTGCAGTCACTGAGTCAATAAGTGCCTGATAGAACTCGGAATCATTAATTTCCTTCTCTGCATGCTGGTCTTCTTTAAGTGTTGCAGCAAAAAATTCCCCTCTTGCAACTCCTGTCAGTGTTAGCTGTTGGCTGGATTTCTTGTACTCTTTTTTTTTTTTTGCAATTTAAACTTTATTAACGTTTTCCAGTTACAGAGAATAGATCATATACATGATAAACAGATGTATTATTACAAGTGTAAAAAGTACATGAACTATCTTCTCCCAACCTTCTTCCCCATCCCCTTGCCCAAACCCCCAAAACAACCCACATAGAGTACTAGGAGATGAGCCTAACATACATGAAGGGTGTTCAATAGAAAATAAATTATAAGGAATATAGTGATTGCAATGGGCCACAGAGTCTGTTGAATTTTTTGTCTCTATTATGAAGACTAGCAATGGATCTTCTGTTCTCAAGTTAGCCAGGAATTCCTGTAACCACTCCGTATACGAAATATCTAAGTTATCTTTCCAGTGCTTTAATACAAGCTTTTTGACAGAAGCAGAGATCATGGCTATATGGTATTTATGGGCAAGAACAGGTATCAAAGAAAAGACCCCTAATACACATATATCTGGGGAAAATAAATTAGTTAAACCCAGGAGAGAATCCACTCTATCTTTCATTGATGCCCATAGAGGAGATATTTTTGGGTGGGACCAAAAAATGACAGCGAGTACATGTAGAGGAAAGTACGCATCTCATTTTATTTAGCTTTTGAGGGGAGTAGAATCTTGTACTCTTTTCTCTCCTAAAACACCCCACCTGTCTCTGGATCAGCTGGTAGTCAACTTCTCCAAGGCATCCAGCATCAGCTCAAGATTTATTTTTACAAATACCTTGGTTGACACCTTTTTAGCCATGCCAGCAAACATTGCTCTCTCTTTTGAGTCTCTGGACATGTCCTTTTTTTGCAGAGATGAAGTGCCAAAAGAGTGCAGGAAAAATACCCAATCTGCATGCATGGAGTGGTAACTTGAAGCAAGCATTTGTCAATGCTGAATGTTTGCTTGCTGGCATTGGCATTGGTAGTATAGGAGTTACAGAGCTGCATAATAGGAATGGCAGTGAAGTATTGAACTGAAGCCAACCCCACCACCACCCTGCAGATAGTGACAGGCATTGGGGTGTGCCTTTGGGTCATCAGGCATAACGGCCACACCATTTCACCACACCCTACCGTGCAGACATCGACAAGTGTCATGGTGTGCCTTGGGGTCTTTGGCCCTTATGTGCACCCCATTCCATCAGGAAATATTGTGAGATGGGTGCGGTATAGGAGAATGGGGTGCACTTTGGGGTTGAAAAGTCCAAGGCACACCTCCATGCCTCTCAGTGGCTGCAGGGTGTGGGTGGGGGTGGAATGGTATGAGCATTGCAGGTGACAATCCCAAGTCACAGCCCTGATGCCTGTCATTCTCTACAGGGTGGGGGGTGTTATGGTGAGGAAAACCCTAGCGCCTCAGGCATTAGATTGACTATTTTCACTCCAAATTTTCAACACAGGGTTTTTGTGACCCCACCATGAACAGTGGCAATATCAGTTTGTTAGCCAAAGCTGCTTTTGCACAGCAACTCTGACATTTGTCACCACAGGTGCAAAACACATTCTGAACAGGATGTGAAAATGACAGCTGTACTGTTCATGGGAGGTGTAAAAATGGCATTGTTGAAAATCTGCAGTGAAAATATAAAAAAAACTGGTGAAGTCACGAGCGTGCATAGAAACTGTGCAACGTGCACCTGTAATGTAATTAGTTTGGGAATTGTTTACAGCAGATTGTCAACACAGGCATTTTGGAACCTCCGATCATGAACATTGTCACTGCGATTTTCTTTATCTGCCCCGAACAATGATTTCCCACAGTGACCACGCATTTCTGTGCTGAAAGTGTGAAAACACATTTCGGCCATGTTGTGAAAAATTACAGCTGTACTGTTCATAAGGAAGTGTGGAAAAATGCCACTGGTGAAAATCTGGACTGAAAATGTTACAAATTCATGAACTTACGAGGGTGCATGGAAACTGCACAATGCTCACTCATAACACAGTCACTTTTAGGAATTGTTTCACCTAATTTTCAAAATAGCCATTTTAAGACCTCTGCTCATGAACAGTGTCACTGTGATTTTCTTAATTTGTCCTATACATTGATTTCGCACACTGACTGCGCCATTGTGCGCTACATGGGCGGAAACATGTTTTGGGTGAGATGTGAAAAATGACAGCTACACTGCTCATAAGGAGGTGTGGTAAAATGGCAATGTTGAAAATCTGGAGTGAAAATATTGAAAATTTGCGAACTTATGAGCGTGCGTAGGATCAGCGCAACAAACGCTTGTAAAACAGTCATTTTGGGGAATTTTTTCACCAAATTTTTAACATAGCCATTTTAACATTTCTGCTCATGAACAGTGTGACTGTTATTTTCTTAATGTGTCCCATACATTGAGTTCATACACCGACTGCGCCATTGTGTGCTACATGCGGAAACACATTTTGGGTGAGAAGTGAGAAATGACAGCTGTACTGCTCATAAGGAGGTGTGGTCAAATGGCAATTGAAAATCCAGAGTAAAATATTGAAAATTAAAGTGAACCCTCTGGCGTCGCGTAGGAACAGCGCTGCATGCTTTCGTAAAACAGTAATTTTAGGAACTTTTTCACCAATTTTTAACATAGGCTTTTGAGAGCCCACCTTATGAACACTGGCACTATCATTTTGTTAATTGGTCCCGAAAGGTGATTTCACGAGTGACCATGAAATCACCCCGGGCCTGATTAATCCCATGACAGTGACAGAATTCATGAGGAGGGGTCTCAAAAACCCCATGTTGAAAATGTGGTGCCAAAATTCCAAAAAATGCCTGAGATATGCAGCAAAGTTGAAAAAACCCTATTCATTACATTATACAGCTTACCAGCATTTCCTCAGTTCGCGGTCGGCTTTAAAGAGTGCAGACGTGTTCCTGGTCCACTGAAGATCGTTGCACTGAGCTCTGGAGGTAAGTATGGGATGAGGTGGGGGTGTGGGGAGACAGGGTGTGCAGTGGGTGGGTGCGAGTGGGATGGGGGGGTGAAGACAGCAGCGAAGGAAGGTTTTTTCTTTCAGGTTTTTTTTCATTTTTTTTTATTTGGTCTACGTGGGACATTTGCCACACTGGGGTGGGCTCCCAGCGTGGCAGCTGGAAGGCTGTTTGGGGGCAGTGGAGCTGATGGGGGATTGGGCACCCCCATCGGCCAGAGGACCTGTTGCCACGCTGGGGTGGGCTCCCAGCATGGCACCCGATAGTCTGGGGGGGGAGCAGTAGAGCCGACGGGGAATTGGGCGCCCCCGTCGGCCATACAGACTGCAGGGGAGGACAGTAGAGACGACGGGGGATTGGGCACCCCCGTCAGCCATACAGTGTGTGCGTGGGGGAGGTAGAAGCGCATGAGCATGCAATGTGGTGCACATGTGTGTGTGTGTGGGGGGAGGGGGAGCGCTGTTCACTCAAGCGGTGCTCTCCCTTTCAACTGTACGGCACTACATTTTGGATCGTCGCACTATGTTTCTTGCACATGTGTGCAAGCAAACATAGAAATGCACCACACACAGAGAACCTTTCTATTTTTTTATCTTTGCCTCAAGGCCAATTGCTGTTTCACAAAATTCTGTCTAGTTCTTCGGTGACTGGCCATAGATCAGTTACAGCCCGTCCATGAAGACTGTAAAATGATTGACTTCTGTGCACCTCTTTACAACATTAGCAACCAACAGCTCTAGACGGTGATTCAAGCAGTGACATCCAAAGAGATGAGGGAACATTTCTTTTAGCTTTGATAAACCACAGAATGTTTTCCACCATAACAGAAGTACCGTGAGAGGAAAACTTGATCAAGCATTTTCCCTGAAGTGTTTTGTCTAGTCCATAACTTACCTGGTAGTCCAAGAGAACACAGGCTACCCCAATGGCATCTGTTAAATCTAGTTCAATAAGATCTAAGGAGAATGTTGCTGACTTTGTTTTACTGATTGAACAACCAAAATAAATAATTAAGCAGGACTTCTGGATTAAGTTTGTGCTTTTATCCACCAAATAGACAGGTGAGGGCAGCTGCTCTTAATGAAACCCATCAATCTGGCCCTAATTTTTTTTACTATTATTTCACCACTTGTAACATTTGACTGCAAAATTCTTCCCACATTGATGATATTCATAGCCTGCAAATCAAAAAGGTATGGATAGTCAGTGTAGGGGTGATATATTTTTCCAATAAAATATGCCACCCAGAACACACATTGCATGGTACTTTGTGCATCTTCCCTGGCCTTCTGTAGGGCCTAACTGTAGGCAGGGAAAAATTGTCAGACTGTGTGGGCCAAGCGATCCTTATTTGTATCCTTATTGATTGTGTATTGATTTATATTTCTTTTACGGTTTTGGTTTGTTTGGGTTTTGTTTTCAAACAGTTGAATAGTGTGAAGAAGGTTCCTTGTTTTAAAATGTGTTGGGGTTTTACCTCCATGGCCGTGCGCTATTCATCCTCTGCTCTTCGCGCCCTCCACCCTTTTTCCCCTCCCCCACTTCAGTTTACAACTTACTTGCGCTGTAGGGCACTGGGTATTGTGTGGAGTAGGCAAGGGCTGGTGGGGGGCATGAACAATGGGGGATGAATGAGGGGGGCCACCGCATTGGGGTAGTGAGATCCAGGAGACACCCTGTGGTGAAATGGAACCAGAAGCGTGGCTTGCCATGCCTGGTTTCCATACCCAAGGGCAGTACAAATGATTGTAGGCAGGTGGTCTGGGCAGCCTGGGAGGTTCACCCAACTCGGGCAGTGTTATGCAATGCTAGGTCCATTAATAACAAGACTGCAATTATTGCAGATCTTGTTAAATCTGTGGACCTGGGGTGCATCACTGAGACCTGGCTGGATGATAATTCTGGCCCCATTTTGGAGGCTGTAGTTCCTGCTGGGTACTCGGTGATACACTGCCCAAGATTGGGTTGGGGGGGGTAGTGGTCTGTTTCAAGTCTGAACTTAACCTCACAAATGTACCAGTGGGGGAGACAGAGTCATTTGAGTGTACCGTAGTGGCGGGTGTAGGCCGTAGGATCGTTCTCATCTACCATGCACCAGGTGATGAGAAACGATTCCTTCAGGAAGTGGCAGACTTCGTCATCGACATGGTGTTTGAGTCACCCAGGCTGATGGTCCTGGGTGACTTTAACACCTGGGTCAATGACGAACTCTCTCATTTTGGTCAGCACTTTCTCTAGCTGATGACATCTCTGGGCCTTACACAAGGTGTTTCCACTGCCATTCACAAGCAAGGTCATTCTCTTGACTTAGTCTTCCTCCTGGGGATTGAGGCCTCCAACATGGAGATGGAACCAGCTGGATGGTCTAATCATTACACTGTGGGCTTTAGTTTTAGCACCCCCCTTTGTAGGCCAACCCCTGTAGAGATGACTCGGTTCCGCCCATTGCGAGATATAAACTCTCAAGGCCTAATGGCAGTCCTGGATCTCTCGTCACTCCCAGAAGCAAACAATGATCCAGAAGCCCTCATGGTGGCTTATAACTTGGCCATTACAGCGGCTCTGGATATCATTGCTCCTGTCCGTGTTCATCCACTCTCCCTTCACCCTTGAGCCCCATGGTTTGATGGGACTTTGAGGGAGATGCGGTGACTTTTACGAAATTTGGAGCGTTGCTGGCGGAAGTCCGCTCTTGATGCTGACTGCCTTAGATTGATGGACCATTATCAAGTCTATCAATCTGAAATCTCCCGTAAGAAGGCAGAGTTCCTGTCCGGGGAGATTGCAGCTGTTCAAAATCAACCAACTCAGCTGTTCCAAACTGTGGACAGACTGTGCAACCCAGTTTGTCTACAAGTTCAGAAAGTGTTTTTGCAAGAAGAGTGTGATGAACATGCTCAATTTTTTGCAAATAAGGTTGCCAACATCAGATCGGCCATCCATCTGGCACACTGTATGGGTGCTGTGGTGGACCAATGCAGGTTTGCTTATCTTGACCATCCTTGGAGCACCTTTGGCCAGCTGGCTTTCGTGGATGTCATGCAGATTGTCCATAGTGTGCACCCTACATGCTGTAGTTTGGATCTTGGCCCACTTCCCTTATTTTGGGTTGTAGAGATGTTATTGGCCCAGTCCTAGCTCGGACAGTCTGGTGCTCCCTGGAGACAGGTGAGTTTCCAAGCTCCCTAAAAGAGGCGGTGGTAACACCACTCCTGAAGAAAGCTTCTTTGGACCCAGACTGCCTTACTAACTACAGACCAATCTCTAACCTTCCCTTTGTGGGGAAGGTGATTGAGAAAGTAGTGGCCACACAGCTGGAGGACCATTTGACCATCCATGCCATCTATGAACCTCTCCAGTCCAGTTTTAAAAAAAGCATAGTACCGAGACAGCGCTGATTCGGGTGCTCAATGATCTCCTGATGGCTAGAGACAGGAGGAGCCATTCTATCTTGGTCCTCCTAGATCTCTCATCAGTGTCTGATACTGAGGACCATGGGGTACTGCTTGATCGCCAGAGGTTCATTTGTGGACTGTCGGGTACAGTCCTCAAGTGGTTTACATCGTTCCTCATGGGAAGATCTCAGAGGGTGGTGTCGTTTTTTTTTTTCCCCTGACCCAGTCCCATTAACCTGTGGAGTTCCTGAGGGATTGGTGCTGTCCCCCATGTTGTTTGCAGTGTATATGCTGTCACTCGGAGACATTGTAAGAAGGTATGGGCTGAGGTTTCACTGCTATGCTGATGATACCCAGCTTTACCTTTCTTTTGCCCCTGATCAGGATGGGGCTGTCTCGGTCTTTAATAGCTGTCTTGCCGAAATCCAGGAGTGGATGAATACCAGCTGGCTAAAGTTGAACTCTGATAAGACCGAAGTATTGGTAGTGGATCCTGGTCACCAGATAGAGAGGCTGGGGGAGGGGGCTCGCCTCTGGGTTATATCTTGGGCGTGAGCCACTCCTAACTTCTGAATGGGTGCAGAACCTGGGGGTAATCTTTGACGATGGGTTAATCCTGCATTCTCAGGTTTCGGCTGTCGTCAGTTCCTCATTCTACCATCTGAAAAATATTGCCAGGATCAAGCACCTTGTTCTGTCCAATGACCTTCCTACTCTGATTCACGCCTTTGTGACCTCGCGTTTGGACTACTGCAACTCCCTGTACCTAGGGCTGCCTGGGGTGGAAATCTACTGCTTGCAGCTAGCTTGCAGAACGCTGCGGCATGGCTGTTGATGGGATCCTTGCAATCCTGTCATATTTTGCCAGTGCTGCATGGACTGTACTGGCTGCCAGTTCAGTGGCAGACCACCTTTAAAGTCAGTTTGCTGACTTTTAAAGCCCTACACAGACTTGGCCCAGACTACCTGAAAGAGCTCCTGATTCCTCACTGCCCCGAGCAATCACTCCGCTCAACCAACGAGGGGTTGCTAGAGATTCCAAGGGCATGTTTGAGATCTTCTAGGGCCAGAACTTTTATGTATGTGGCCTCCACCCCCTGGAATTCTCTACCCCGTTGGTTACGTGAGCACACGACCGTGGAGGGTTTTAAGAAAGCATTGAAAACTTGGTTATGGAGCCAAGCTTATGGCTTTTAATGGATGGAAAGAGTTTAATGATTGTATGACTGTATTACTGGATTTTAAGATCTGTTATGGATTTGTCGTGGGGTTCAATTCAGGAAGACAGCAGGAATCATAAAATATTGTGTAAAACACCCTGAGGTGCTGTTTTATTGCCAGGTTTGTACAGATGGCATTTTCAGATATAAACTTTTGTCAGGTTACTATAAGAAAAAAAATAAAATGTATGGGCTGGGAGTTTAGCTAGGAGACCTCTCACTAGAACACTGCAGTTGGACCTTACAATGCCCTCTAGAGACCAGAACTGAACCCATCGCATGGTATGGTCACCCTGCCAATACCCCCTGGATTTCTGCAAGTTTCTCTGCAGTCTGAGTATCTGCTCACTCAGGTCTTTGCAGCTTCTCACCAGTCTGAGTCCTCTCCCTTTGGTAAATTCCACGTGAGCAGCTTCTAGCATCCAGGTAGCCCAAACCTGACCTTTGGAGGTCCAGGGCCAATCCCAGGCCACAGTGATTCCTCCTTGCTTTTAGGCTTTACAGGACTTTCAATTTGAGCTCCACCTTAAGCTTGCCTCACCTTCACCTTTGGGTAACCAGGATCTCAATAATTCAACACTGCATGTCTATCTCACGTTTGTCTGCTTCTCTGTCTCCACACTGCTTCTCCCTGAGGTTCCTCTCTGCTCCTCAGCCCAAAGTAAAACTAACTGCAGGTTATCCGAGCATCCCTTATATACAGCTCAGGTGTCACATGATTTCTCAGTCATGTTCTATTAAACAATTAGAGGAATACCAGATTTATAATTCACACAATTGCATTATTTTCAAAGAAATATACAGGATACATATATAGGGGCAATTGTTGCACAATGCTAAACCCCTTACAAAAGCATAAACACAAGAACATACAAACAAATATCCTTTTCAGAAAGTTCATCCCTCTAAACTAATCACTTCCTGGCAGGACAAGACCCAAGCCTTCCCTAAATACTAATGCAATTAAGGGCCATCCCTTCCCTAAGGGAACATCTTTCTAAAATGGCTGCAGCTGCTGAGACAGTAGCAGCAGCAGCAGAAACACAGACCCAGGAGCTTCTGAACTCCCAGCTTCCAGGTACAAACTACCTTTAAAAAGCATAGATTCTTCTAGAGATGAACTCAACCTTTAACTGTTATCCTGCATGTACTTTATAGTTTATACACATCTCTTTTTCTAAAGCTATCAATGCTTCCTTATATCATGGTTTGTTTCACAGAAATATAGTCTCAACTGTTTCCTAAAATCAGCAGCAGCCTGCAAACAGCAAATTATTTAGCACAGCTATATTTGCCTGGATTTACTGCTCAGCACTTTGTTACACTTGTACGGGGGGTTGCAGCCTCCCATTAAACAGCCAAACTGCCATGATCAGAGTTTCTACAGCAAGGAGAGCATTATTAATTTGTTAACTGGCAGATTACACCCCTTGGGCAGTTTCTTTTATTCTTATTTAAAAGCAAAGCCCTTATCTAATGCTTCTTAGGGTGATCTCTATATACCAGCATGCCACATTCTTGGGGGGGGGGGATTGCAGAACATGAACTAGATTGAAGACTACCCTGATAGGGGCCAGCTAGCAAGGCTCAAAGATAAACAACAAAATATAAAGTACAACAGACTTACGTAGAGGAAGGAAAAAGGTAACTACAACTTTATTTTACTTCCAGGGACTACTGCATGCTATACATATCCCTAATTCGGCATCATGGGGTAAACTTTGTTGAAGCTGAGCTGCTTTAACCATCACTAAAGTTTTTCAACTGGGGTAGGGTCACCCACCCTATCACAGGATTATGTTGTTGTGGAACTTTTAATTATGTGATTTTATTCCTGTTAGGCACCTTGGTTTTGAAAGGCGCTATAAAAATAACATTATTATTATTATCTGCAGGCAAATTATATGTTTCTATGTTTCTTCACCAAACAGAATTCCATCTGTCCTTTTGCCTTTTTCACAGTCTTCATTGGTTTGATGTGGTCTGTGGATTCTTTTGTGATTGAATATCTTGCTCCACAGAGATACCTGTTGTGTTGCCCTTGTGTCTCTGTACACTGATACTCCAAATATCCACTCAGCAGTCAGCTTTGATTTCATTCCCAGGTCCCGATGCATGACTAGTCTTTGACTCTCCTTGCAGACTGTACAACACAACTATTTTTCTCTTTCAAAAACAGCCATGGATGTTGCAACTTGGAATGTACATGCTGTGTTGGTCCCCAGCACTCTGGTAGATCTACTGGAGTATTCTCACTTTCTCCATGATGCTCTGGAATTTCTGGCTATATGGGTTGATTGTTTACAGGGGTAGGTATGGTTTCATTGTTGACAGGGGTGATGATGGGGGGAAGGGTTAACCATGTCGCAGCAACAGGAAAAACCGCAACCATCATTAAGGCACAAGCACAACTCGATAGTGAACATTTGCACCACACAATTGTGCCACCCTGACTAGCTATTCCAACACCCGGTGCATGTTCTGCCTGTTTGTCGGGGTCTATGCCCCCTGCACTCACCATACTTAAATATAATCAGTTCCAAGTCAGAGGTGTATGGCTCAGGAGGCACAACACCCGGATGGCTCTGTCCCTTCTGAGCACTGCAAAATCAGCTCACCTGCATGACGGACAAACTGGTTGTGGCGCCCTAATTGTGGTGCCTGTATAATGGTAAACCTTGATGTGGACACTTTCACTATGCTCTTCCAATGTAGCCAAACTAAAATACTGTACGGTACGGTATGGTACCATACCATACCAAAATATACTGTACTATACCATATTATTTATTTATGACTTTGATTACCAGGTAAGTGCACTGATCCAAGGGACCATTTTCAGGCATGACCCGGGCCAGAGTGGCACAGCAAAAATGGCATACATACATACCTTTATACATACATGATAATTGTTTACACATGAGTGTAGTCATAACAATACAAGAAAGTACTGATTGAAGTAAAAAGAGAGCAAACTGTACAATACACATAGGATAATACAGAAATCAAAAATAAATTCATAAGCAATCATTTAAGGATGCTGTTAACAGATACCCTCAACCCGGAGAGCAATCTGTACACTGCACATAGGATAATACAGAGGTCTAAGCTAAATTCATAGACTACACATACAAATGTATTTATGCTCCAGCTTACTGGGCAAACTTATCAATATGACAGTACAGATACAAGAAATATTGCAGAACAATTACTCAGTAAAATTAGACATAAATTAAGAGTAGTTTATGTTTTTTTGCTGGGAAGCCAGATACTGGTGCTCATAATATACATGGGCACCTCTACTGGACTCTTACACATCATCTAATGCAAACTAAAAAAAAGTATTACTGTACTACCACTACTTGGAATGTACTGTTGAATATAATATAAAATATCCATGAATAACATATATCAGCATGGATTTTTACTTGCAATTGTACTTACCTCTGCATTTCGGGTCTAGTGGTAAAGAAGACATTAGTTTTCCTTTTCTGTGATTCCATGCTTGACTGAAGTATTCAGTATGGTAAGGCTATAGAAGCTGAGGCATGCATAAATTAAATTGTGATAGACATGTACTACACTTGCTGAAGCCGGTTTTGAGTAGATTATATGTAGGAGTTGTTCACTGTGAAAGATGTGCAATGACTTTTCACAGTTCCACTCATGTGTTATCATTTTGTTAACCTTAGATTTACTTTTAAAATGTATGCTGCAAACCTTCTTTAAACAAAGAAAATGAATATCTCTGTCCAAACGCTTTGCACAAGAGTCCGACGAATGACTGACTGCGTGGACATGAAGCATGGGTTATGAAGACTTATTGCCACAACTGTGACTGTCCTCCACAGAACAAAGAAGGTTCAGAAAGTACAATTACTGTACAATATTCAGAGATTTAACATAATACCAGCTAACCTAGTTCAGCTCTTCAGAACAGAAACATAGACAATGACAATGACAGCAGAAAAAGAACAGTGGTCCATCTTGTCTGCCCAGAGTTTGCTATCTGCCCTAGGACCTATTGTCCATAGAGGGTTTTATCCCTCCAAGTCCCAGTTCTCCTCACCACTGCTACTGACCTGAGCAACCACCAAACTCTTCACTCTGTTGCAGCCATGCTTGAAACCACTTACGGTCTTGATGCCCACCACCTCCGCTGTCAGATTATTCCAAATTGCACCGCCCTTTCTGTAAAATTAAACTTCTTTACATCTCTCTTAAACTTTCCTCCCTCCAATTTCCACTCATGACCTTGGGTTCTTGACATTATAATCCTACTAAATTGTTCTCTGCAGTTCACCTTGTTTTTACACTTCAGGAACTTGAAGATTTCTGTCTCCAGTGAGTACATGTTCATTGCATTCAAACGATCTTCAGAAGATCTGACCTTTTGACCTTGAATCATCTTGGCCACCTTGTGTTGCACAGTCTGCAGCCTGTCCCTGTGCTTTTTTAAAGGGAAGACTCCAAAACTGAGCACAGTATTCCAGATGCGGCCTCACCAGTGACCTACATAGTGACCTGTATAGAGGTAGTAGTACCTTCATTTTCCTTCTGTCACTATCCCTTCTGATACACCTCAGCATCCTATTAGCCTTACTGTAGGTCTTCTTATACCTGCCTGATTGTTCGTGGGAGTCACTAATGATGACTTCCAGGTCCCTTTTCTCTTCTGTAGTGCTTAGTTTAACCCTTCCCATCCAGTACTCTGTCCTGTTTTTTTTCCCTTAGGTGCCTAACCTTGCATTTTGTGGTGTTGAATTTCAACTGTCAATCATTAGACCATCTTTCTAGCCTTTGCAGATCCCTCTGTATCTCCTAGATCCCTCCTTTGCTATCTACCCTACCATAGAGCTTTGTGTTATCTGCAAAGAGACACAATTTGTCCTGGATGCCCTCTCAAATGTTGTTGATGGACATATTGAAGTGGACAGGACCCAAGACAGATCCCTGCAGCACCCCACTCATGAACTCCCTATCTTCCAGTTTGACTCCATTGACCACCATCCTCTGCTGTCTCTACTTCAGCCAGTTTCCTACTCATCAAAAATTGTCCCTAGACATGCCCAGGGCCTCCAGCTTCTTTGGCAGTCCTGTGTGTGGCACTGAGCTGAAGGCCTTGCTGAGATCAAAACAGATTAAATCCACAGCATGGCCCTTATAAACATGTTTTTCCCAAAGAAAACTATCATGTTGGTCTCACAAGACCTCCTTGCCACAAACCCATGCTGTTTACTGTCTTGTAGACCATTGCTCTCTAGGTAGTCCACAAGGTCCTCTTTGATCAGTGACTCCATCAGTTTACCCACTACAGAGATAAGCCTGACAAGTCTGCAATTCCCCGGTTGCTCCTTGTCCCTACCCCCACCCCCTGGGTAGTAGGACTACATCCACTATCCTCCAGTCTTTCTGAACTGCCCTTATCTGAACTGAGCTATTGAATCAGGTGTGAATTTCCTGGGGGGGGCTAAAAGGGCTGTGCCCCCCCCATTAGCACCCCCTGTATGTCTTGTGCTATGATTGTGCTGCTGAGCAGTTTCATTTTTTCCTGGTCACAGAACAGAAGGGGTTAAACTGTCAGCAAGACTTGGGTCGGAGAGCATGTCTGCACACATGGGGTACCACGTCCAACATTGTCTGACCTCATTTGTGTGCCAACACTGCAATCATAATGAGGAGCTTGAAGTTCGTGAATCACAGCCTTAAAATTACCCATTTTTTCTGATCTGCTGGTGCATCGACACCAAAAAGGTAATGTGTCCATTTTAAAACTTTCTCAGTTTGAAACTTTGACTCTCACTGCGAAAGCAGGTCGAAACGGGATGTTGAGAGCCTGTAAGACTTAGTGCCCTATGAGAAACCGTGTGTTGGTGATACAGGAGACTGGGACACTGCTCAACTCTGAAAAACCTAGGTCAATCCCAGTCCCCAATGACAAGATTGCTCCAATTGTTAGCACTAACAGACTCAGCTAGAAACCAGACACTGACTGGTGATGGTCCAGAATTAAATGACATGTAATTCTGGACCATTCAACATTCAGTGTTTCGGTTTCTAGCTGAGTTGTAGTGCCTCTGCTTCAGTAATGAATGATGTGACTCCCTCAGGCAGCTCCAACCTGTAAAACAATAAGACTCACTGACTCTGTTGCTTCAAGTCAGAGTAGCTTATGGATCTCAAAGGTCAGCCCCCCCATAACAAGACTCCTGGAAACCCCAGCAGTACAGACCCCTGAGACACCACTTTGTTGATCTGAGGTTCCAGCATCCCACCACCCAGTCAAACAGTACTCCTTCAGCTAAATCAGTGTCTACTACTAACATATTATCAAAAAATGTTAATATAAAATAACTAAAGCCTTGAAAAAGGTTATTGTACAACATGAGCAATCGGTTTAAATGCTTCATTGGCAAGCTTTTAAACTAGTCAATGGGGGAGGCACTGACAAGCAGCAGAAAAATCCCAGCCTCTCCCTACAAAACAGGGTACTAAATGAGAAAAAGACCAAGGTAGAATGGTCAGTGGGGGATGCTGCAATAGAAGGTAAGGCCATCAAAAAATGGAGAGCAATGAGTACCAATGCCCGTAGTCTAGGTAACGAGCTTCCTGAATTAGTGGCCTTGATGGAGGAGGAACATCTGGATATCGTGGCAGTCACAGAAACATGGTACACACAAAACCATGACTGGGACGTAAACATACCAGGATATACTATCTACAGGAGGGACAGGGAGGGTAAAAGAGGGGAGGAGTAGTTCTTTACATAAGGGAAGGAATAAAAGCAACAGAACAAAAGGGTAAACAGGGAGGAGAAGAAGCACTGTGGGTAAATTTGGAGACAGGCAATGGCACCACAATCCGCACAGGGGTTTTATACAGACCCCCTTCTCAGGGGGAGGAAGTGGACAAGGAAATGATAGAAAGTATACTTAGAATGGCAGAAAAAGGGGAGATATTGCTGATGGGTGATCTGAATATGCCAGATGTTAACTGGAGCACAGTTGCAGCTGCCACTTCGAAGAGTGCAGTTATTCTAGATGCCCTACAGGGGGCATGCCTTAGACAACTAGTACTGGAGCCCACTCGAGAGGGAGCAATAAGACTTGATACTCTCAAATGGAGATGGAGAGAGGATCACAGATGTAGAAGTGGGTAGCCATCTGGGAACTAGCGACCATCGAACAGTATGGTTCACAATAAACACAGCAATAGAGTCAAGCCATACAAAGACAAAAGTACTGGACTTTAGGAGGGCTGACTTTGCCAAAATGGGTGAGTGCCTAAGGAATGCACTAGCAAATGGGTGGGAAGGAGGGGTGGAAGAACAATGGGGAATAATAAAAACTGCCATCACAGAGGTATTGAGCCTTGTGTGAAGCAAATAAACAAAACAAGGCGATGTAAGAAACCATTATGGTTCTCAAGGAAGTGGCAGTGAAGGTTCAAGAAAAAAGAAAGCATTCAGGAAGTACAAGGAATCGCAGCAGGAGCAGGACAGAGAACTGTATCAGTTAAAGCAAAAGGAGGCTGGGAAGGCAGTCAGAACAGCAAAGGCCCAAACTGAGGAAAAGATAGCCAACTCAGTTAAGAAGGAATAAAACCTTTTATAGGTATATCAGGAGCAAAGGAAGACCAAGGAGGGATAGTGAGGCTTAATAAAGGGAGGGAGGGTGGGCAGAGGAGAATGTGAAAAGGCAGAGATACTAAACAAATATTTTGCTCAGTATTTACAAAGGAAGAGGAGTACATAAAACAAACAGTAGTAACACTCTGGATACAGAAGTTGATACCAGCCATTTACAGAAGAAAGGGTTCTGAAAGAACTCTTAAAACTGAAGGTGGACAAAGCAATGGGGCCTGATGGGATTCATCCCAGAATTCTAAAAGAACTAAGGGTAGAACTAGTGACACCACTGACTACCCTCTTTAACAAATCATGGGAGGATGGGGTGGTACCCGAGGACTGGAGGAGGGCAGATGTGATTCCCCTTCACAAAAGTGGGAGCAAGGCAGAAGCAGAAAACTATAGACCTGTTAGTTTAACCTCAGTGATAGGGAAAATGATGGAATCACTTCTAAAGGAAAGAATTGTCGCATATCTAGAGGCCAGAAGGGCACAGGACCCTAGGCAGCATGGATTCACAGCGGGAAGGTCATGCCAGACGAATCTGATTGATTTCTTTGACTGGGTGACCAAAGTAGTAGATCAGGAAGGGGCTGTGACATGGCCTACCTTGACTTTAGCAAAGCATTTGACACAGTCCCACACAAAAGATTAATATATAAGTTAGCCAGCCTGGGAGTGGGTCCCAAGATGACAGCCTGGGTAAAGAATTGGCTGGAGAATAGGACACAGAGGTAATAGTAAATGGAGTCCACTCAGAAGAAAGGAGGGTTACTAGCGAGTGCACGAGGGTTCAGTATTAGGACCAGTCCTCTTCAATGTCTTTATAAGCGACATTGCAGAGGGACTGGAAGAAAAAATATGTCTCTTTGCAGATGACACTAAGATCTGCAACAGAGTTGATGCACAGGGTGGGGTGGAAAGGATGAGAAGGGACTTGGCAAGGTTAGAGGAATGGTCAAATGTATGGCAGCTTAGATTCAATGCTAAGAAGTGCAAGGTAATGCACCTGGGAAACAAAAACCCAGGGAAGAGTACACAATGGGGGTGAGATACTAACAACAACAAAAATGGAAGGGACCTGGGGTAGTCATATCAGATGACCTAAAGGTGGGCAAGCAATGTGAGAAGGCAGCAAGGAGGGCTGGGGATACTGGGATGCATAGGCAGAGGCATCACCAGTAGAAACAAGAAGTTATTATCCCTCTGTACAGACAGCTGGTGAGACCCCATCTGAGTACTGTGTGCAGTTCTGGAGACCCAATCTCCGCAAAGACATAGACAGGATGGAAGCTGTCCAGAGGAGAGCAACTAAAATGGTGCAGGGTCTGCCGGAGGACATATGAAGAGACTTAAGGGCTTAATATGTATAGCCTCGAGGAAAGGAGGGAGAGGGGGACATGATAGAAACTTTCAAGTACCTCAAGGGAATCAACAAAGTCCAAGAGGGTAGCATCTTTCAAAAAAGAGGTGTGCAAGAACAAGAGGGCACAATTTGAAGATAGAGGGCGGCTCAGAGGTAATTTAAGGATATTTTTCACAGAGAGGTTGTGGATGCATGGAATGGCCTTCCGGAGGAGGTTGTGGAGTCAAAATCAGTGGTGGAATTCAAGCATGCATGGGATAGTCATAAGGCAATTCTGGGGGGTGGGGGTAGGAAGAAGTAGGATGCTGGTTAACTAGGATCTGCAGCTTATCCATTAGGTAGGGAAATGGGCAGACTGGGTGGGCCAAGCGGTCCTTATCTGCCATCAAATTCTATGTTTCTATGTTTCTATGGTGGCAACACAGTTTGAGCCCCCATCAGATCCTACAACAATAAATTGGATTCATAAGTTTCTAAGGGCTTAATTCGGAAGCCTGGGCTCTGAATGCAATTAAAGATCAAATGCAGTGCTTTAAAAACCTGCTACATTTATAAACATCTTGTACATTTGATTAAAGTCAAAACAATTTTCTGGACAGTGAAGAAATTGAAAATCTATTTGCTTAGCCATGCTACCTTTGTAATCTGATTGAAATTGATCCATTCCATTATATACACATTTGTTTTCCACAGTAGGAATCCAGGGGCTTCAGAATGTCAGGGAGCCCACTTCATATAAGAATATTTTCAGTTTGGACATGCTAGTGCCTGCTGGCCTGGGTGTATTCAGCCATTGTTTCTCCTTCGAAATTGGTACCTATTTTATTCCCCAGTGAGAGCCTTAGCATAGTCTTTTTTATTATTATTTTTGTTTGTGGGGAGTGTGGTTCGAGCAACATACTGAACTGTGGGGACGGCTAGGGTGCAATTTACTGGGCATGGGAAGGGAGTAACAGGGTGCTAAATTCTGCTTGAAATTACCTCCAAAATACACCAGAATGCCCCAAATTTAAAAAACTTTTCTTGGGGCCTAGGTGGCCCCCAGACCCCTGGCTTGCAGTTTACATTTCTGAGCCGACTTCAGCCCCCCCACCCCATCTACATCACTGCTGGATCTGCCCCTGATTGAATAGCCCTACTAGTGGTTCAGCCAGCTCCACAGTCAATTCCTTGAACACCCTTAGGAGCATCCCATCTAGTGGTGGTCGAAGTTAGAAAACTTTGCTTTGCAGAGAAATTTGCAAATTCACCAAAATTTGTGAATTCAGTCAGCAACATGAATTTCTAATTTGCATCACAGTTAAAACTATGTGAATAGCATATTTGATAACTTGCCTATGAATTGTGCCCCGAGGCAAAGTTTGCAAGGATCCATGGGATTAGAGGTCACATGGTGCTGCAATGAGGTGTAGTGCCATGAGTAGGCTAAATTCAGAGCAGTCCTATGAAGAGAGATTAGGTGTTAAGTCTGCTCTGAATCTCTGTGCCCAAAAACCTTTGAAAAGTGCTGTAAACATGCAGGGCAGGATTCACAGAAGGCATGCGCCCAGCGCATCCGAGATGCGCCAGGGCATCCCCAAAATGTGCCCAAGGGTGATTCTGGCAGGGTGCCGATGTGGCAGAGCAACCCTGATGCACCGCATACCACCAGTAATGCTATGCAGTGCATCTGGAGGGGCTGTGATGGGGGCATGCCCATGCATACCGGGCGCAACCCCATTCACAGCCCTATTCTGTGGCGCAACCCCGGGGCAAGTCTGGGGATGCACCACAGAAAGATAAGTCTAGAAAATCTAGACTTAAGTAGGTGGCCACCTACAGGCAGGCTGTCATACTGCAGGCAGCAGCATGGCAGCCCACCCACCTGGCAGTTCTAGTGTGCCCCCACCCCAAGCCCCCCATACAATGCAGCTCCTGGGCGTGATAAATCAAGATGACACCCCCAAGCCCCGTGACAATGCTGCCCGGTGGCAGTAAGAGAACAGATGACACCCCCCAGCCCCACTCAGATGCCGCTCCTGGCAGCAGTATAGAAAAAGACACCCCCTGAGCCCCCGTATGATGCCGCTCCCAGCGGTGGTGAATGGAAAGAGGAACCTCCCT
The DNA here is from genome assembly GCA_016271365.2 of Neoceratodus forsteri. Classification (NCBI taxonomy): domain Eukaryota; kingdom Metazoa; phylum Chordata; order Ceratodontiformes; family Ceratodontidae; genus Neoceratodus; species Neoceratodus forsteri. The sequence continues at coordinate 1,202,003,123 of CM057450.1, read as the reverse complement.
CCCAGTTATAAGCCCTCGGTAAAGCTGCCTTCCACAGCAGTCGGCCAGTGCAGACAGCCCCCCAGTACCCCCAACCCATCCCTCTCCCTCACCCCAGCAGGGTCCCACTGTCGGTGGGCAGCTCAACCCACCTGCATACTGCTACAACTGCCCACTGACAGAGCTGTCTGAGAATGACAGCTAATGTACAGCCTGAAGCTTGGGCTTCAGGATGTATGATAGCTGTCATTCTCAGACAGCTCTGTAGGTGGGCGGCCGTGACGGTATGCATGTGGGTTGAGCTGCCCGCTGACAGTGGGAGCCTGCTAGGGTGGGGAGAGAGGTGTGGGTTGGGGAGGCTGTCTGCACTGGCTGACTGCTGTGGAAGGCGGCTTTACCAAGGGCTTGGGGCTGGGATGGGGGTTCCTCTTTCCATTCACCTCCACTGGGAGTGGCATCGTACGGGGGCTCAGGGGGTGCCTTCTTTTCTTTTACTGCTGCCAGGAGCGGCATAATATGGGGGCTCAGGGGTGTCTTCTTTTCTTTTACTGCCACCGGAAGTGGCATCATACGGGGGCTGGGGGTCATCTGTTCTCTTACTGCCGCCAGGAACGGCATGTCTCGGGCTGGGGTCGGGCCAGGGAGGGGAGTGGCTACAGGTCGGCGCATTCTGCTGGGGTATTCCTGCAGGCACAATGCAAGTGGGGCTATAATGGCATGCTAATGGCCCCATTGCGCCATGCATGCCTAATGGCCTCATTTGCATGCCCCTGGCTGTGAATCGCATTTTTGGGCACAGGGCATCCTGAGATGCCCTGCCCAAATAGGTTCACAGCCTGACATGGGGGATGCGCCGGCGCAAGCTGGGATGCTTAGGGGCATCCTGGGCTGGGCGCACCTGTAATATTCACAGAGGGGATGCGGTGGGGGCTTCTCCCTGTGCCTCCTCTGTGAATCACCCAATTTGCACTTAGTGCATCTCCCCTGTGCTGTGGCAGCCGAGATGCACTGAGCGCATCTTCTTTGTAAATCCTGCCCGCATTGTTTTGAACCAAATCACTCCCAAAAGTGTCTAGAGTCTGTGTCCCTAGATTGACAATTATTTTTGGTATTTTTTCTGATTTAGATACTTTAAAGTTGTTGCATCATTTTGTGTATTGTGCATAGTAATGCAGTGCAGTGGGGGGAGGGGAACTGTGTTAGCTAGCTAGCAGCAAGCAAAAGGCAACCTTTTCTGGGTGAGCTGCACTACATAGAGACACAGAATTTGACAGCAGATAAGAACCCCTTGGCCCACCTAGTCTGCCCATTTCTTCCTACCTACACCATCACCGCAAACCCTACTTGATCTACAGCTCTTTCTCTCTCTCTCTCTCCCTCCTTCCTTTCCACTATGATTCCCTTGTGCATATCCCATGCATTCTTGAATCCCACCACAGTTTTCACTCCCACCACCTCTGTTGGAAGGCTGTTTCAGCAATCCACCACTCTTTCTGTGAAGTAGTTCCTCATATCTCTCCTGAATCTACCCCTCTTCAGCTTCACACCATGTCCCCTTGTTTTTCAGCACCTTTTTGTTTCGGAAAAATTCTTCCTTCCTGTACTTTATTTGCCCCTGTTAGGTATTTAAAGGTCTCTATCATATACTCCTCCCTCCTCTCTTCTAGGGTGTACATATTGAGGTCCTTTAGTTTCTCCTTGTAGGGCTTTTGATGCAGACCCTGCACCATTTTAGTTGTCCTCCTCTGGATAGCCTCCACTACATGTCCTTACAGAGATGTGGTCTCTAGAACTGGACACAGTACTCCAGGTGGGGTCTTACCAGCAATCTATACAGAATCTCCATTATACTGTAGTTAAGAGAACAAAAAAAAAAAAAAAAAAAAAAACAACACAAAAGCGGGTTCTATGTATTAGTTACCTTGGGATGCGTTATCCCCTCCAGACAATCCAGTACTACAACCTGGTACTGCTTGCATCTTACTTTAAAAGCTCCAGCTTTGGACTCTTTCGAATTTATCCAGCTGACTACACCCAAAAAAATTTTTATGGTGTGGTGATCTAATTCAACTCAGTGCTGACCACGAAGATCATCTATCTCAGCTGCACACCCATCATTGCCTCAAGCAGGTGGACTAGCGAGACAACGCTGTGGTTTGAATGGGATTGGGTGGATGGAAGCACCCGGTAAGGAGAGGCAGGAGACCATTTATAAGTTTGATGCCTGTCGGGCTTTATTCATACCACAGGGAAAGGTAGACACAGTCACAAGGGAAGAGGGGAACCAAACCACGCAAGAACAGCAAGTAACACTCTATACCAACTCTAAGAGGTGTACCTTGGCCTAAGGTCACTATTTACTATGCTCTATGCTAAGCTTTCTCTAAATGGCCCAAAGAACAGATTCAAACATCTGTTACTTTATAATGAGATGAAGCAATTACTGCAGTGCACAGTGGACACCAGGGCAAGTCCTGGAAGATTAGGTGGTGTAAACAACTCTAAAAGTTCATAGGATCAAAGGAAGTCCAAACATTTCCTGCTGTCTTTGTGCACACAACTGAAAAATGGTGTAACAATGGGGTAAAAAGGAAAATGGGGCTCCTGCTTGGCACCAAGCTACACCTGTGCGAAAACCTAGGAGAGGTTGGGGGGGGGGGAATAGGAGAGATTTTTAAACAGAATCTGATTCTTCGGCCAACCCACTCTCCAAGGTTGCTGGAATACTCTGGCACAAGAGAACTGAATTTTGCTGAACTCTTCCCTGGCACAAACCCTTGGCCAGGGCTGCCAAGGATGAAGGAACCAAGACTTGGCGTAGAATCCACTTGCAAGGATTGCCAAGGATGAAGATCTGCTGCAGTTTCCCCAGCACAAACCCTCGATCAAGACTGCCAAGGATGAAAGGACAAAGACCGACTGAAGTTCCCCAACAAAAACACTCGACCAGGGCTGCCAAGGATAAAAGAACACAAACTCGGCATCGAATCCACTTGCAAGGATTGCCAAGGATGAAGGTACATAGAAGCTTCTTTGGCAAAGGATCCACAGGAGGACCACCAAGATCAAGCTCAATCCCAGATGACAACGTGGGACAAGTGGGACGGAACATGCATGCAGAGTAGGATGCAGGGCAAAGATCAGAACCCTGTACTGTCCTGAACCAGAAAAAACAACAAACCGGCAGACACAGACACACACTGGTCACATCAGACTCGATTTTTTGGCGAATGACTGGGAGTTATGGACTAGGCTTCTTCCAGGACGTTCCACTTCCAGGCCGACTGAACTGCAAGGAAACCAGGATCCTGCAGCTGTGACTCACACCAGGTTCCGTCAACTTTGACCAATGGTGGATGACAGGGAAGGAAGATGCTGTGAAGTTCTACACTGGCTGAAGACTGCTTCGGTGAAGAATCCGCTGTGAACAACCCCGCCAGGGGTGTTGCGGCAGAAGATTGAGTTTGTACACTTTACACTAAAACACTGGTAATTCCACTTTGCACTACACCACCGTGTTCAAGGGTTACTGGGGCAATTGTTCATTGTAGGGGCAATTTGCCTAGTGCAGGGGCAAATTGCTGCAATCCAGGGAAATTATTCATTGCAAGGACAATTTGCCAGGAACAGGGACAACTTGCTGAAATCCAGGGCAATTGTTCATTGCAGGGGCAATTTGCCAGGAGCAGGGGAAAATTGCTGAAATCTGGGACAATTGTTCATTGCAGGGGCAATTGGTCATAGCAGCGGCAAATCACCACAATCCTGGTAAAATACAGTCTTGGAACTTTGCAATCAACACAACATTTTAGATATTAAGCAATATACAGTTCATCAGCTGACAGTCATTCAATAGCTGTTGTGTGCTAAGCACCCCTTGTTCTGACCCTCCACACTTGTGGGTCCCTTTAGCACTAGGATCTGGCTACTCCTCTGGAAGCTCTCATAGAGAACCCCTTTTCCCACTCTCGGTGAATGTCCTTCCCACGCTGGGCATCTCTTGCCCTTGTACCTGATGGATCTACTGGTAGAGCCCCTTTAATTACTGTGGACCTCTATGTCTGGCCCCTTTAAAGGCTAGGACCTGTGATGCCCTTTTCCCACCTGGGCCTTTCTTGCCCTTTCCTATGGCTGTAGGACCCCTGAATGCTGGGCCTCTCTTTGAGCTCACTGGGCCTAACTTGCCCTTTAAATGCTTGGGCCTGGCATTGCCCTTTTAATTGCAGGCCTGCTCAAGGCCTGCAGTCAGTCCTCCAGGCTTGTCCTGACCCTTTTCCCTGCTTCTTATAAATATTGAGATATTTTCCTTTGGGCCTCTCAGTGTGGCCTCTCCCCGTTGGCATCGCTGCCCAAAATATTTAAATTTAGAGCAGACCCTCTTTTTTGGTGACGCTCCGTGCACCCAACAAATAAAACATTTATTATTTAATTAAACTAGGCAGTCAGCACTCTTCAGTGTGCTGCCACTTGACTCACAGCCCCAGACTGGGGTGTAGTAGCTGCTTAGGGAGGCAGGAGGTCTCTGGCAGTGGGAGGGAACCGTGAAAAAGGAAAGCAGGCAAGTGGTGGGCAACAGGGGGCTTCGGGAGGGCCGATGACTTCACTGTCATGATGCGGCTCTTCAACACTGCTGACAAGGGACCAGAATTTAAACTTTTAGAATCTAGCACAGAGGGGCACAGAAGAACAACAAAACGGGCTAAACAGAGCCCAAACTGCCGCAGGGGACAGGATCTTCTTTTCTTCCGGGCAACAGACCATCGGACTTGACCGCAACAGGACCGGTGCAGCAGGAACAGCAGCAGTCTTCACTGACTGGAGTAGGGCACCACAAAGAGTCGACGAGACCGGCTTCAATCCCACAGGTAAGCCCAGGGTCTCCGTCACACTCTCCGGGTCCCTTCTTCTCCACAGCCAACCCGAAACAACAACAACCAAAAAAATGTTTTTTCCCTTGAAAACAGCACTCGGGGTTCTAATTCCAGAACCCCAAGCTCGTGCCCACACAATGGCCAGGGATTCAAAACAGGGCACCACACGCTGGCCAGGGACTGCGTCCCACAGTGGTGCCCACTCGTGCTGCCTGCTCTGGGAGTGGGGGTGGGGTAGAATGGAGCAGGCAGGCAGCAGACAGGCAGAGGAGCAAAAACTTTTCTTTTTTTTTTTATTTTATTTCATTAACATACCCTGCCTGACGAATCTCTGGGGGGGGTACTTAAAGGGGCCCTTAAACACAAGCCCTAATGCCCCACGACACAGCAGGTAACCCTTGTGGCATTCTTAACCCTTTTATTCTTTTCTATGGTGCCCTCTATACTTTAACCCCCTTACTTTGGGGCACTACAGAAGCATTCCCTCCAAGAGCATGATTTTGTGAGGGGGGGGTAGGTGCTTGATGGTGGAGGGGAACAATGTCACTTATGTCAGGTTAGTTCTTGTGTAGAGGTAGAGGGATCTGTATTGCTGATGTGGCTAAACTAGTGCCATTTTAGTCAGTGTTTTGTCTTAACTATTTTTCCTGCTTTCTGTGGTTTGCAATTTTAGTTCTGTAGAAGTTTGGAGAGCTTTATTGAAGAGTTTTTATCAGTGTGGTTTGACTATTTTGGTTTCATTTATGTTATTGAGTTATTGCAGTTAGAGTTTTCTTGTAGTAGTGACAGTAATGTCTTTATAATTACCTGAGTTGTTGCATGTCTCCTCTCCTCAATCCCTGAATTCCCTGCTGTGTATTGTTGGTGTTAAAAAAATGGCATTGTTGTTGCTACTGTCTGTGTAGCTACTGTTAGCTAGCTCAGTAAAGTGCTGTGTTCCAAAATCTACACATATAAAAATGCCCATAAAGAGATGCTCTGGGAAAGCTGGAGTTGCTTGCAGCAGTGATGTTGCCAAGAAGAGTGCACTTTCTGTGATTCAGAAGGGTACCTTATGTAAAACAGTTACTTCTGACTCAGTTTCGTCAGGGGCTGGTAGTGCTAGTACTTGAGAAGAAGTAGTTGTTGCAAGTGGTGGGGGCATTAGTGTAGCCAAATTTTTCTCAGCCACCTCTGTGGCAGCAATGCTGGGGGTGCAGGTGTTGGCACTGCTGGCAGTGGAGGCAGGGACAACAGGAGCAATCCAAGAACCCCAGGAATGTCTTGCTCTGGAAATGTGGTTGTTGCCGATAAGGTGGTTGATGTTCCCATAAAGCTGTTGCTGATGAGCCTGAGTGTGCCTTGTAGCCTGATGCGGGAGATCCGCTTCATGCTGGGAATCCAATGCTGAGAATGAAATAGAGGGTGGAGAAAGTGAGGATCACGAGGGGGGCAAATTTCAGGAGGAGGTTATCAGCCTTGGTGGGGATGGCATGATGATTTGGACTCTCTATTGCAACCTGAGGGGGAAAAAAGGAGTTAGGGCCAGGGAATTACCAAAGACCCCTTCAGTCCTCCAGCTGTTGGCAAACTTGGCGCTGTTGAGTAAATAATAACAGCGCATGAGTCACCTACTGTTGCAGCAGTGCATAAATCATGCCCCAAAGACCCACTTCCACCACTCCAGCATCCCAGTATCTTGTCCACCACCATGTAAAAACACAGGCTATAAAATCCCTACTTTGTGATTTTTACATTCTGGACCCAGCTGATGAAACATAGGCCATCTGCCAGCTATGTCAAGGGCATCTGAGCTGTGGGGAAAAAGAGTAGCCACTAACGCACACACCTCAAGTCCAGGCACCAGTTACACTGGATTCAGCACCAAAGGGAAGCTGGTGCAGGGGGGACCTTGTCCCTTATTGACCTCATTGTGCAAAGCATCCCAAAGTGGCATGGATACAGTCCCGATGGAGTTAGAAGTGACAGTGGAGGACTACTACAAACGTGAGGAGGAGGAATCAGTGGGACTGCATAATAGTGGGCAGAGTAGCAGTGGTGGTTTGAGTATTAGCAGCCAGAGTCACTGCAGCACATCAAACCCAAGTCCATAAAACACAAAAAATCACTTCATCCATTTGTTCAGCATCTATGACTCCCTCTAGTCAAAATCTACCCCTCCAGCCATGCTGCCAGTGCACAGAGTCCAGCTGTTTGGACTCCCAAGCCCAGAACCCTGAAAGGTGCAGTCTTCTTCGCTTAGCATGTTTGAGCATCATATCAGATACCCACCCTATTGTGCTGTTGCAGGTGAAATTAATGCAGCAACCACTGGAATGCTGGTGATTGACCTGTTGTCATTCTGTTTTGTAGAGAATGTAGGGTTCCAAAGGTTGACAGAGCGTGTCTGTCAAAAAAAATGGCAGATTCTGTCACAAACCTATTTCTCCACCTTTACCATTCTGCAACTTCAAGGACCATAACATGCACAGTAATACAGTACATGCCATGCAGCATTCAGCATTACCATTCATACGTCTTAGTATGGATATGTAGACCGGTGGCCAAACAGCTTATCTGTGTATTACAGCCCACTGGGCACAGGTGCCTGGGGTAGTAATTGAGACTGGAATGGAACAAAAAATCTGTGCAAAGCCCAGCTGTGCTGGTAACAATGGTCCTGGTATTTGTCAGCATGCCACACTGGCAACGAGGAGTGTAACAGGCTCACAAGTGGGTCAAAAAATGTTAGAAGTGCTCTGTACTGAAATTGATGAGTGGCTACACCCACATTCCCTGAAACTGGGTTTCTTTGCAAGTGATTATGGCTCTAATATGGTTAAATGAATCAGTGATGGTGGGTTTCTCTGGGTTCCACGCATGGTACACTGTCTTACTCTAGTAGTGCAGGAGTTTTAGAAACATAGAAATATAGAAGTTGACGGCAGATAAGGACTGCAAGGCCCATCCAGTCTGCCCATTTCTGTTTCTGCCTTATAAATGTGCCATCGGCCTTTGCTCTGTCAGTGGCCTATCTATTCATACTCATCTGTATTGCTCCTATATGCCTATCCCATGCCTGTTTGAAGCCCTGCACTGTATTCATAGCCACCACTTCCTGAGATAGGCCATTCCATGCATCTACCACCCTTTCTGTGAAGAAGAATTTCCTTACATTCCCCCCTCAATCGGCCTCCCTCTAATCTCATGCTGTGTCCTCTTGCCCTGCTATTTTTCTTATATTTAAACACGTTAGAGTCTTTCACCTTGTTAATGCCCTTAAAGTGTTTGAATGTCTCGATCATATCACCTCTCTCCCTCCTTTGCTCAAGGGTATACATAATGAGCTCCATTAATCTGTCCTCATATGTCTTCTGATGCAGTCCCTGCACCATTTTGGTTGCCCTTCTCTGGACTGCCTCAATTTGGTTAATGTCCTTGTGAAGGTGTGGCCTCCAGTACTGCATGCAGTACTCAGATGAGGCCTAACCAGTGTCTTGTAAAGAGGGATTATTACCTCCCTCTTACAACTATGATACCCTACTAATACACCCTAACATCCCCTTAGCCTTACCTACTGCTTTAGAGGTCTGCTTGGATGATTTCAGGTCATCGGTGATGATGATGCCAAGTCTCTTTCTTCCTTTGTGACTGCCAGCAACCCCCTCCCAGCCTATAGGTGGCTTCAGGGTTTCTCTCTTCCCTGTATGATCTTGCACTTCTTTGCATTAAATCCCAGTTGCCACTCTTCTGACCATTTGGTAGTTTATCCAGATCTCTTCTCATTCTGCCCACCCCATCTGGATCATCTACTCTGTTGCAGATCTTGGTGTCATCTGCAAACAGACAAGCTTACCCTCTAGTCCATCTGCAATGTCACTAGTGAAGATATTGAAGAGGACTGGCTCCAGGACTGATCCCTGAGGTACCCCACTTGTGACTTGCATCTCTTCTGACTGTATACCATTTACCACCACTCTCTGTTTTCTGCCCGTCAACCAGTTTGCCACCCAGTTGACCAACTTCTGACCCACCCCGAGCCTGCCCAGCTTATTTATCAATCTTCTGTGTGGAACAGTGTCGAAAGCTTTGCTGAAGTCAAGGCAGGTGACATCAACTGCTCCCCTTGGTCCACCATTCTGGTTACCCAGTCAAAGAAATCTATGAGATTAGTTTGACAGGACCTTCCTTTTGTAAACCCATATTGTCTTGGATCCTGTGCCCCTATGGATTCCAGGTGTTGCACTATCTTTTCCTTAAGGAGTGCCTCCATAATCTTGCCCACTACTGAGGTAAGACTGACTGGTCTGTAGTTCTCTGCATCCTCCCTGCTACCACTCTTGTGGAGCGGGATCACATGAGACCTTCTCCAGTCTTCTGAGACCTGTCCTTTGCTCAGAGACTTACTAAACAGTTCTGCTAATGGCTCTGCTAGTTCCACCCTTAGCTCCTTAAGTACCCTGGGATGTATGCCATCAGGTCCCATTGCCTTGTCCACCTTGAGCTTAGCGAGCTCTTGTAGGACTCTTTCTTTTGTGAAGGGAGTAGTGCTCACCTCCCTCCCCCCTGTGTCCATGGTGCTGAGCTGTGGGCCCTGCCCTACCTTCTCTTCAGTAAATAATGAGCAAAGGTATCTATTTAGGATAGATGCCTTTACAGGGTCCTCCTCCTCCTCCTCACATGCCCCCTTTTCTCCTTTGAGCTTATCAATACTCCCTTTGGACTTTCTCCTTTCATGTATCTATAGAAAGTCTTGTCACCTTCTTTTACTGTTCGTGCTAGTGTTTCCTCAGTTTGGGACTTTGCCTGCTTTACTGCCTTCCCTGCTTCCCTTAGGGCAGTTTGGTATGCCTCCCTATCTTCATCCCACTGTGTTCCCTTATATTTCCTGAAGGCCAGCCTTTTGGCTCTGACCTTTCCTGATACTGTATTTGAGAACCAAAGTGGTTTCCTTCTTCTTTTGCACTTCCTTCTCTGTCTAACACAATGGGATGTTGCTTCAAGTATTGCATCTTTAATGCTTGCCCACTTTGCCTGTACCCCCTCATCTGTGTTTTTATCATATCCCGAAATAAAGTCTATGTTGACTGTGGCCTGCCACATCAGTATCCACTTTGCTCATTCTGGAAGGGCCTGTGACTATCTTAGGCAGCTGCAAATCCAGAACAAGATGCCTCAGCTCCATCTGAAGTTGTAAGTTGTCACAAGATGGATCTCAAAACTCTACATGATCGAGCGTTTGTATGAGCTGTACAAAGCCATCTCTGAATACCTGCTGCTGTATACAAGCCGTGATGGTTCTGGAGTATCCCTGCCTCTCGCAACAGAGCAATGGTGACTAATGGATGGCCTGACCATGATTCTGAGGCCATTTGAACACGGCACACAGGCAGTGAGTGAGGACACTGCCTGTATCTGTCAGATCATCCAACTTCTAAGGGTGCGGGGGAAAACATTGCTATAAATGTACAGCAGGTACAAGGCAGCAGAAAAGGCAAACAGGATGCTGGGATGCATAGGCATGGGAATCACCAGCAGAAAAAAGGAGGTAGTAATTCCACTATACAGGACATTAGTGAGAACTCACCTTGAATACTGTGTCCAGTTCTGGAGGCCTCATCTATGTAAGGACACAGATAGTGTGGAGGCAGATCAGAGGAGGGCAACCAAACTGGTGCAGGGACAATATCGCAAGCTCTACAAGGATAGGCTGAGGGAATTAAATATGTGCACCCTGGAGGAGAGAAAGGAAGGGTGGGGTATAATTGGGATATTTAAGTACCTCACAGGGAAGAATAAAGTACAGAAGAATACTACATTCTAAAGAAAAAGATGCTCAAGGACAAGGAGGCACAAGATGAAACTGGAGGGAAGGAGGTTCAGAGGGAATGTGAGGAAGTACTTCTTCACAGAGAGGGTGGTGGACAAGTGGAACAGCTTGCCAGTCGAGGTGGTGGGGGCAGAAATGGGTACAGGTTTGGCATGGAGGACTGCTGGTAGTTTGGGGGGGACTACAACTTAGTGCCAGCGGTGCATGATAGAGCGCAATTGTTAGTGGTAGTAGGCCAGACTAGATGGGCTGAAGGCCCTTATCTGCTGACAATTTCAATGTTTCTATGTACTAGAGGCAGGTGGGGATAGGGAAAGCCATGCCTTAATGGAACACATGATGCAAATATTAGACTGCAATATCCATATTTCTAGCATTCTGCCGATTTTGGTGTTGCCATCATGCTGGACCCATGACATAAAAGGGGCCTGTCATCAATACTTGAAGGTAGGTGTGATCATGTACAAAATCTAATTGATCAGCTAGTAAGACAGGTTCATGGGGCACAGATGTCATGGTCATAGTTATGTAAGGCACAACATGACAGTGATCACAGACCAGGTGTTGCTACCACCTCAGTTAAGCAGGCTGAAAAAACAGGGCTGTTAAAAGGAAAAATGACAATAAATCCACTTTGGGATGCTTTGTCCCAAGTGGGAATTGTAGACGTGGAGGAAAAGGAGGAGGAGGCTGATGATTTGGAAAGACTGCGTGCAGCACAGCGCATGGTGGATGCATATTTGGCAGACACCAGGCACCTTAACATATTGCAAGAGCCTCTGCTGTACTAGAGGAGCAAGGTGGCAGAGTGGACAGCACTGACCTCTATAGCAGTGAAATATCTCAGCTGTGCACCTTCAAGTGTCAGCATGGAGGAGGGTCTTCAGTTTGGCAGGGGCCATTGTGTGGGACTGGCATGCAAATACCAGTATGTCCCCTAGAAATACTAGCACACTAATTTAGAGGCTTGCCTGTAGTTATGTGGGGGAAGAGCTCCTCCCCCACACATTACTTTAACCAATCTACTACAGGTGCCTTGCTTAGAGCGAGTTGCACTCGCTGCGTGGAGGTGCTGGTGCCCGGCTGGTCACTTTCCTCGTTCTGTCTGCCTCTACCCCTCCCCCCATTTCCCTCATTTTGTTTGCTTGTTGGTTTTGTGCCCCCTCTCCATTGTTTGTGTTACTTTTGCCTTCTTTTGGGGATTCCCCATTCCTTCCTCCTTACTGGGCTGTGATTTCAGTGGCCCCCCTCTGCTCGGCTTCTGCCGCTTGATCATTTTGCTTTGTTTTGGTTCCTTCTCCTAGCTTTCCATTTTCTGAGCAGCTACCGCTCCATGTCCTGCCGTAGCTTGTGCGCTCGTAGTATGTTTAGCCAGTGTACCTTAAGCCATCTACCACCACCACCGAGCTGAGTTTCCTCATTCCTCTGCTGGCACTACCACTTGGACTGCCTCTACTCAGGCGCTCGTTGGCGCCTGCTGCCGTATCCCTCGCCTTCCCTTTGGCTTGGCTGCATTTCCTTCCTCCATGCGTCCTTCTGGACTTCTCTGTTGTGCCGCTTGCTTTCTCAGCATACCTGTCACAAACAAGAATGGTAGTAGTCGGGCCATTGTACTAGCATTCCATTTCCAAGGGCAAGACGTTTTATCTACAGTGTATACCAAATGCCATCTGCAAACATTGCACTGCAATTTCAACTGCCTACAGCTTTTGCTAACGCAAGGGCACTTGATTGCACATTGTTTTTGATGTTGTTAGCTACTTTTGTATTCCAGGATACTCAGGGAGAAGTATTTAGGGGCATATATCTTGAACGACTAGTCCCTGTCCTGGTTCCTAAGGCTAATTCTTTGGCTATCCTCATTTACCCAAGTTGGTTCCACTTCCAGTAAGCCTGTTGCTAGCCTTGCTTGTAGAGCAGAAAGCAGCTAACTAAAAAAACTACATTTTCTTATTAATTTAAAACTTATATCTCAGCAGGAGTCAGTGTCTGTTGAGATTAAGTAGACAGTTACTTTGTTAGAAGTAGAAGGGGTCTTATTTAGGGTTAAAAAAAGAAAGACAAGAAAAAAAGTCAGTGTGTGTTCTGTGCTGGGAAGGGTATTGTATCAGCTGACTTTGCTAAACCAGTAGGAGAAGAGAGAGCTTAATTGGGGGTGTGGTTTAGACACTATAAAAGCAGGTGACTCAAATTACAACTTCCTGTTGCTAGCCTTTTTTCTTACTAATTGCCCTCCATCCCACTCCTCCACCCACCCACCCTAAGCCAGTTCTATTTTTATAGCCACTGGATCTGACTGTCAACAGGAACTTCCTGTTTGGCAGTGGGAAGGAATGATCATAGAGAAACATTGGTTTTGTCAACCCTAGAGAAAAAGTAGCTCACTCTCCCTCCTCCCCCAGCTGCTGGTGGTCTGACATTGAGCAAGGAAGAAGGAGGCTACTAAAAAAGATAGGAAGTTGCTGTCCCAGAACAAGAAGGGTGAGAGTTGTAAGGAAAGGAGAGAGTAAGCATACAGAGAAACAGGAGAGGGGACACAAAATAAGACATGATAGGAGTGGTGCAGTGCAATGGCTCTGGGTCGGCAGTATTCCAGGAGACATTCTGGAGGCTGCGATGCTGCCCTATTTGCAGGCACCTCTCTGGTCTGAGAGAGGAGGTTGCCTGTCTCCAGGCTGACCTGGCTAGGATTCGTGAAACCTCCTCCCCACCCAGGGACCACCAGGGCCAATGCCACTACCTCAGAGGTTGCCAAGAAAGAGGAGAGGCTGGACTAGGGTGGGCTCAGGGAGGGAGAGGATGGTGGAACAGAGTTTCATCCCTCCAGTTGTACCTCTCCACAATCCATTCGCTCTCCTGGTGGATAGTGGTTCCGCTATGGAGGCACCTGCAGTGGAGACCAAGGAGGATGCTGGGAACCTTCACAAAGGAGACCAACAGGAGGGTGGCATGGGACCCTACAGGGGAAGGAAACAATTCTTGGTGGGGGACTCAATCATTAGAGGGTAGAAATGGGGGAGGAAGGGGAGAGGGAGGTAAGGTGCCTTCCTGGAGCCACGGCATGGAGGGACAGGAAGTGAATCCTCAGGATCGTGGGAGGAGCTCCACGAGGGAGGGAGGGAGCTGGATGTCATTGTCCACCTAGGGAAAAATGACCTGGCTAGGAATGGGATCAGAGCAGTGCAAGAGGAGTTTGTAGAGTTGGGAAGGGGCCTTAGACAAGTAGTGCATACGGTAACCTTCTCGGAGGTGCTGCCTGTCTATGGCAAGGGTGATGGTAGGGCACTCCTCACCAGGGAATTCAATGAGTGGTTGAAAAACTGGTATGGAGCTCAAGGTTTTGGCTTCATTGGGGACTGGGGAGCCACCTGGAGGGATTCAGACCTATACTGGTGTGATGGTCTGCATCTGTCTAGGGGGGGAACCAGAATTCTAGGTGATAGGTTTAAATGCTTCATTGGCAAGCATTTAAACTAGCCAAGGGGAGAGGCACTGAAAAGGAGCAGGGAAATCCCAGCCTCCCTCCACAAAACATGGTAATTAGTGAGGTTAACACCAAGGTAGAGAAGTTATTAGGGAGCAGGACAGAGGTAAATGTCAAAAAAGGCAAAGGCAGTAAGGACAGGAATGGGGCTAAAAGGGGTAAGGCTATCAAAAAGTGGAGGATGATGAGTACCAATGCCAGTAGTCTGTGTAACAAGCTCCCTGAACTAGTGGCCTTGATGGAAGAGGGTTGCCTGGATATTGTGGCAGTCACAGAAACATGGTACACAGAGAACCATAACTGGGATGTCAACATACCAGGATACACAATCTACAGGAGAGACAGCGAGGGTAAAAGAGGAGGAGGAGTAGCTCTCTATGTAAAGAAGGATCAAAGCAACAGAACTAAAGAGTAAACAGGAGCACATGAGGCACTCTGGGTCACCCTGGAGACAGAAATGGCACCACAATCCGCACGGGGTTGTATACAGACCCCCATCTCAGGGGAGGAATGGACAAGGAAATAATAGAAGGCTTCCTTAGAATGGCAGAAAAGGGAGATATTGTTGATGGGGACCTGAATATGCCAGATGTTAACTGGAGCACCTTTGCTGCAGGCACATCCAAGAGCAGGGTCATTCTTGATGCCCTACAGGGGCATGCCTCAGACAGCTGGTATTGGAACCCACTGGGAGGAGCAGTCTTAGACCTGGTACTCTCAAATGGGGACAGAGAAAGAATCTCAGATTTAGAGGTGGGTAGCCATCTGGGAACAAGCGACCACCAAACAGTGTAGGTTCACGATAAACACAGCCATGCAATCAAGCCATACAAAAGCAAGAGTATTGGACTTTAGGAGGCTGACTTTGAGAAAATGAAGGTACCTTAGAAAAGCACTAGCAAACAGGCAAGAAGGAGGGTGGAGGAACAATGGGAAGTAATCAAAACAGCCATCACAGAGGCAACACGCCTTTTGTAAAGCAAATCAAAAAACACAACAAGGTAAAAACGCTATGGTTCTCAAAAGAGGTGAGGGAAGGCTAAGGAGAAAAGGATAGCATTCAGGAAATATAAGGAAACACAGAAGGAGCAGGACAGAGAACTTTATCAGTTAAAGCAGAAAGAGGCAGGGAAGGCAGTCAGAATAGCAAAGGCCCAAACCGAGGGAAAGGATAGCCAGTTCTGTTAAGAAGTGGGATAAGACCTTTTATAGGTACATTAGGGAGCAAAGAAAGACCAAAGGAGGGATACTGAGGCTTAATAAAGGGGAAGGAATGTGGGTAGAGGGGGACAGTGAAAAAGCAGGGATACTGAATGAATATTTCTGCTCAGTATTCACAAAGGAAGAGGAGGGGGAGGTACCTAAACCAAACAAGAGAAACACTCTGAAGATTTGGGTCGATACCAGTCCATTTACAGAAGAAAGGGTTCTGAAAGAACTAATAAAATTGAAGGTGGACAAAACAATGGGGCCTGATGGGATTCATCCCAGAATTCTAAAAGAACAAAGGGTAGAACTAGTGACACCTCTGACTACTCTCTTTAACAAATCATGGGAGGATGGGATGGTACCTGAGGACTGGAGGAGGGCAGATGTGATTCCTCTTCACAAAAGTGGAAGCAGGACAGAGGCAGGAAACTACAGACCAGTTCGTTTGACCTCAGTGGTAGGGGAAAATGATGGAATCACTTCTGAAGGAAAGAATTATTGAGTACCTAGAGGCCAGTGGGGCACAGGACCCAAGGCAATATGAATTCAAGATGGGAAGGTCGTGTCAGACGAATCTAATAGATTTCTTTGACTGGGTGACCAAAGTAGTAGACCAGGGAGGGGCTGTGGACATGGCCTACCTAGATTTTAGCAAGGCATTTGATACAGTCCCACACAAAAAGATTAATACACAAGTTAGCCAGCCTTGGAATGGGCCCCAAGGTGGAAGCCTGGATAAAAAATCTGCTAGACAACAGGACACAAAGGGTAGTAGTAAATGGAGTACACAGTGAAGAAAGGAGGGTTACTAGTGGGGTACCACAGGGTTCAGTACTGGGACCAGTCCTTTTTAATGTCTTTATAAGTGACATTGCAGAGGAACTGGAAGGAAAAGTATGTTTCTTTGCAGACGACACAAAGATCTGCAACAGGGTTGATACACAAGATGGAGTAGAAAGGATGAGAAGGGACTTGGAAAGGTTGGAGGAATGGTCAAATGTATGGCAGCTCAGATTCAATGCAAAGAAGTGCAAGGTAATGCACATGGGGAAAAAAAACCAGGGGAAGAGTACACAATGGGGGGTGAGATACTGACAACAGTAAAAATGGAAAGGGACCTGGGGGTAATTATATCAGATGACCAAAAGGTGGGCAAGCAATGTGAGAAGGCAGTAAGGAAGGCTGGGGATACTGGGATGCATAGGAAGAGGCATCAATAGTAGAAAACAGGAAGTTGTTATCCCTCTGTACAGACAGTTGGTGAGACCCCATCTGAGTACAGTGTGCAGTTCTGGAGACCCCATCTCAAGAAGAACATAGACAGAGTGGAGGCTGTCCAGAGGAGGGCAACAAAATGGTGCAGAGTCTGCACCAGAAGACATCTGAAGAAAGACTAAAGGAGCTTAATATGTATACCCTTGAGGAAAGAAGGAGAGAGGGACATGATAGAAACTTTCAAGTACCTCAAGGAATCAACAAAGTCCAAGAGGGTAGCACCTTTCAGAAAAAGAGATGTGCAAGAACAAGGGGGCACAATTTGAAGATAGAGGGGGGACAGCTCAGAGGTAATGTGAAGAAGTATTTTTTCATGGAGAGGGTTGTGGATGCATGAAACAGTCTCCCCGAGGAGGTCGTGGAGTCAAGAACAGTGGGGGAATTCAAGAATGCATGGGACAGACATAAGGCAGTCCTAGTGGGGGGTAGGAGGAAGTAAGCTGTTGGTTAACTAGGATCTGCAGCTTATCTGTTAGGTAGGAAAATGGGCAGACTAGGTGGGCCAAGCGGTCCTTATCTGCCGTCAAATTCTATGTTTCTATGTTTCTCCCTAAGCTGTGGGAACTCATGTATTTTGCAGGCTTGGAGGCTTCTACAGGACAACGTCCCCTGGACTTTATTATTCCTCAGGACATCTATATTCAGCTTCCTCAGGCTTACTGCTATCTACAGGACTACTCAGGATTGTATTCCAAGAGTTTCAACATACTTGCTTACTTCTCCCAGCCTCCTGACTGATATGGGCTTGGCCATACTGATGGGACCTCGCCTGGCAAGAGTTCACACTCCCTTGCTACCCTACGTGAGGGTCTGCGGTACTGCTAGCCTTCATGGGGCCTAGCTGCTGCTCTCTACACCTTCCTCCGGCTGACCTACATGTGGTCCAGTCACTCATCCTACCCCACGTATGGGTCTAGCTGCTGCACTGCCTTCAGCCCTAAATTTCCTGCCTTGCACTCCTTAACCTTTGCACCTGTCTTGCAGTTTCAGATGTAGTGGTTTGAATTATATCGCTACTCTGTTATGCAGACCTCATGCGAGTCCCCTTATATCTATGCTTTTTCCTGACCTATGTGCAGGTCCACACTTTCTTCCAATCTCATTGCTCATTACTACTGTAAATTGTCATTACATTCTTACTACCATCCCCTCAGCTTAGCCTCTGGCATTCTGCTGCACTCAATACCCATTCATCCTGCCAGGGTGTCGCCGCTCAACTCTCATAACGCTCAGCAATTCAGTGCTCATTCAACTGCACAACTGTTTAGCTCTTCTACTCCACCTGCCTTGCCCGGCGTCAGGGCCTGGAGGTTCAACTATTTCCACTACGCCTGCCTCGCCCAGCATCGGGGCCTGGGGGCTCGAATTTCCTACCTCATGCCTGCCATGCCCTGCATCGGGGCCTGGAGTTTTAAATATTTACTACGCCTGCTTGCCCAGCTCACAGCATCCATTTTGTACCTTTTCATACATGCTTCGTCGGATGATTGGAGGATTCAGAGCTGTCCAGTTTACTGCCCACTTACTGCTCACTTGCACCTACTTTATACATCAAGGATGCTCCATATTCATGTCGATTTCCATCTGATACTGAGGCCTAAGACATTAACTCACTCCAGCGCTACATGATTTATTCCAGCTGTTTAAGGCACCAACTTATCCGCTTCAGCCCTCACCATGTTTTTCTGCCGTACTTTGACCATCAGGAGCACAATGGTTGTTAGGACTTGTTAGCTGGCCGTTCGTCATGGCTCCTTCTTAACCTATGTACATACCGCTCATACAAGGATATCTGCTTAGATGATAGAAGGCTGTTCTAATTACTTGCTCATTCACACACCTTCAGTACCATATACCATCTGTTCAGTTACTCCTTTGCTACTACTTCTGCACCGCATGCAGATTCGTCAATTACTACTACTACTATTACTACTACTGACCTACGTGCAGGTCTACTCTTGCTTATGCAATCAGTGCTCATACCTACTACTTTCCTCGGCTTTGGCCTCAGGATGACTGCTACACACTTTACCACTGCTCTACAACCTGCCTTGCCCCACGGGGCTGGATGTGTCACTGCATCGCACTTCGAATCACCTGCACCCCTCAGGGCCTGGAGGTCTATTAAACTTCTATTACTAACACGTACCTGCTTTGCCTTCAGGGCCTGGAGGTTCATCGAGAATATCAAGCCCACTTACAAGACCTGCTTCGCCTGTTCGGGCCCAGAGGTCTTTCAGCTCTCCATCTACTCATATTCCCGTTCTATTGCACAAATTACTCATATCTACTTGTCCTGCACAAGACTGGAGGTTCCAGCCATGCTGCCCCCAGCTTAATAGCCTGCACATAGCTTCCCGACTTCACCAATGACCTCATTCTTGCATAGCTTGCCATCGAATCCAAGACAACAAATCCTTCTATCCTGGATCATTGAGGCATTCGTTTAAGCTCAAGTCCTCCTCGGAAAGAATTCCTCATCTGCTGGATTGCTTGACTGGTACTACTCGACCTTTACAGATTGTTTATACTCGCCTGTGGATTTGAACTTTACTCATATCGGACTTTTGCTCTGGACATAGACATCTATGGGAATCGGAATTCACTAGAAGGATGTGCTACCATATCTCGACGAACTCTCATCATCAGGGCTCTGATTCCAGCTTCCTTGTTTTTACTGGATTCAGGATGTACAATTATTGGACTTTGGATTAGCCGACAATAATAATATGTTTAATTTAGGATTACTCTCCTTCAGTATGCCCAGGAGGATGGGCAAGTCAGTAGCCATGGGTCCTCAGATGTTTCCCCCGGGGGGGGGGGTTCCTGTCCTGCGTGCTTCTGGCCACACTCTCCGTAGTTGGAGGAGATAGTCCTTCAATAATCTTTTGATGCTTATTATTTTGGGGGGGGTATCTTCCTACTCAACTAAGCAGCCTTCCTACTGTGGGATACAGAGTAAAGCCAAAACATCAAGTCTTATCAACTTACTCATCAGCTTAAACAGTTAAGCACCATCCTATACTATCCAGTTTACAGATACTGTAACCATTGACTTACTGAAATCTATGGAAGTACCCAAGCACTTATCAGTTCCTAAAACTAACACTGTGACAGCATTGTCCTACTTCTGTTGGCCTCTGTATCCTAGCATACTTTACATTAAACTGCAGTATGAAGCATAAGCACTGAGCTATGAACCACACATAACGTTTATTAAAATGAATGAAGGGCACATTCCACGTAAGACAAGTATATCTGTGTTTATACCACAGGATGGCAGTGGTGATGAAGAATAACCAGAACAGCATGATGGTATTGGCATTGGCAAACTGTCTTCCAATGAGGTAGATGAGGCAGTTATGGAGAAAGAATTGCCAAGTGGGGTCAACTCCAGTCTGTAAGACTGTGAGGGCTGCTTCCTCGATGGTGATTGTAGTAGCACAGAAACAGAAAAGTTTTAGAGCCCTCCTTTCCTCCTTATTAGTTTAATTATTTCCTTTATGATTGAGTTTTGTTTTCCTGTCAATATTTTCCCCATGGTTTTCAGTGGTTGTATAAATCCATATAAATCCATCTGATTAACACTATCAGCAATCCCACCAGCCAGTCTGTCAGTCATTTGCCAGCAATCCCACCAGCCAGTCTGTCAGCCATTTTGCCAGCAGTCCCACCAGGCAGCTTGTCAACCATTCTGCCATTAATCCCACCAGCCATCCTGCCACCAACCCCACCAGGCAGCCTGCCACCCATCCCACCAGCCAGCAAGCCAGACCTCAAGCTGAGCCTCCAGCTAAACAGTAAGCCCACCAAGGCAGCAGTACCAGAAGTCCAACAAAGGCCAAGATTGTCTGATGTGATGGTAAGTTACATTCATTGTATTTATTGCACAGTACATATGAACACACAAAATTGCCAGCAGAAACAGACCTCATGGTCTATAGAGTCTGCTTGAGTGTGCAGCTAGCCCTTCATCTTGCAACTGCTCCTCCTGCTCCCCTCTTCCTAGTATCCCTTACCCTTACCCTGTCCCAACTCCCTTGAAACTGCACATTGTGTTACAGGACACTATCTCATCTGGTAAGGTATTCCATTTGTCCACCACTCTTTCCATGGAAAAAATGTCTCCTCATCTCCCTCTTGAATCTTCCCCCCTCCAATCTCATTCCATGCCATTTCATGTCCCTCCCCCTTCTCATCTGAAAAATCCCTTCTGTGTTGGTCTTGTTTATCCCCTTCAGATACTTAAAGGTCTTGATCATATCCCCCCATCCCTGCTCTCATCCAGTGAATACATATTACTCTCCCAGACTGTTCTCACAGGACTTTCTCTCCAATCCCTGGATCATCTTTGTGGCTCTTTGCTGCACCCCCTCCAACAATCTGATGATCTTCTTCAGGAATGGGTGCCAGTACAGCATGCAGTACTCCAGGTGGGGCCTGACCAATGACCTATACAGGGCAGGATAACCTCCCTCCTTCTGGAGGAGATCCCTCTTGCAATACATCCCAGCATTTTGTTGGCTTTTGCTGCCACCTTCTTGCACCAAGCAGAGTTGTTCATGCTCCCCTTAATGATCACTCCTAGGTCCTTCTCCTCTGTGACACTCCTCAACTGTACCCCGCTCAAGTAATAATCCCTCCCTGGTTCCTGGCTTTGAAGTGCATAACCTTGCACTTCTTGGCATGGAACCTCAACTGCCATGTTTCTGCCCACTCCTGCAGCTTAGTCAGGTCCTTCTGTAACCCCTTCCACTCCTCCGTGTTATCAACCACAGCTCCCATCTTGGTATCGTCTGTGAACAGACTGATCTTGCTTCGGATCCTGTGTGAGATATCTGTAATAAAGATCCCAAAAGGCACCAGTCCCAGTACCGATCCCTGTGGTACACCGCTCATCCCCACTCTCAGTGATGAGAGGTCCCACCACCCTTTGCTTCCTTCCCCTTAGCCAGTTTGTGATCCATTTCACCATTTTTGGTCCCACCCCCACATATTCCAGTCCCCCCCCCAACCTCCCTTGCGGCACTGAGTCAAAGGCCTTGCTGAGATCCAAATACAGGACATCCACTGCATGACCCTTGTCCAGTTCCCATGTCACCCAGCTGTAGTACTCTACAAGGTTTGTCTGGCAGGATCTTCCCACTATAAACCCATGCTGTTGACCATCCTGGAGACCGTTTTCCACTAAGATGCTCACTAGCCTCTCTTTTAGTGTGGTCTCCATGAGCTTTCCCACGATTGATGTGAGGGTCACTGGCCTATAGTTTCCTGGTTCATACTTTGGGCCACTTTTGTGGATGGGCACCACATGGACCATTCTCCAGACCTGTGGTACACATCCTGTGTCCAGGGAGGTATTGAACAGGTTGGCCAGTGGCCCCGCCGGGACCTCTGCCAACTCCCTTATTACCCTAGGGTAAATACCATCAGATCCAGGTGCTTTGTCCACCCTTAATGCCCTCAACCCATCTAGTACCCTGCTGTCTGTAATCCCTATATCTGTCATCCCCTACTCACTGTTGGCGGTGATTTTGTCATTGCACAGGAGGGACCTACACCTTGCTTCCATGACAATGAAATCTTTCTTTCCTTCTTTCCTTCCTTCCTCTCATTTCACACAGCACATCAGAAGTCACAGACTAAGGTTGTGTTTTCCTGAACTACCACTTTCTGTGGCACCGTTGTTCCAGTATACGGCATGGCCATCACTAATTTGATGGTAAGAATATGGCGTTACTTTTTTTCTGTTCTGAGATGATGCTCTGAGCAGCCAGGCAGCGTGGTCCCATTGCAACAGAAGGGGACAAGGTCCTTATTTTCCAGGACTTTAGTTGGGACCTACAGCTGCAATGGCAAAACTTCAGTGGCATGAAAGGTAAGTTACATTAGTTAAGTTTCACTAAAAATAACACCAACAGCTTAATCTGGTTCAATTTCAGTTGGTTACCATCTGTATCCCCCCCCCCCCGGTCACCCCGGAAAAAGGGACTTTTTCAGTCTCAGTGGGCCTACCTGGTCAACAAAATTCATTACATAAATAAATAAATATTGTTATCTTTTTCCTTTCACAGGTAAACAGTAATACAGCCACCATGCCAAGTCAGGCTAAATAATGCCTTTCTTTTTTCACAGGTGACAAGTATAGAATGAGTGAGGTGGACAATGGATCTATCGTGCAGCCACAATGGTGGCAAAGTCAGGCTAACTAATTTTTTTTCTTCCCAGGTGACAGGTACAGATTCAGAATGAGTGAGATGAGAAACACAATCTATTGCACAGCTACAAAGGTGGCAAAGTTGGCTAACTGATTTTTTTAATTCACAGGAAACATGCATAGTAACCATTGGAGTGGACAACATATATACTGTCCATGTGGATAGTCACCCATGGTGGCCACATTAGTAAGGTCTTCATAATCTTCTCTCTTCTTCACAGGTCTCCCCCGCCTGTTGCACTATGTTCTCATCCAGGAAGCAAGACTTCTCATTCTCCGCCTCTTGTGTTTGGGGAACCCTCGTTCCATTTCAAGGCCTGACCATCACCAATGTGATGGTAAGTATCCTTTTAAAATGTTCTGTTCCCTTTTAATTTTTTTATTTTGTTTTCATTTCACAGGTGTACTGTAAACCAGTATGGAGTGTACAACAGTCTAAGTAATTTCTATTTTGTCTTCACATGGGGGGCTAGGCCTGGCAGCAAGCATGGCGGATGCATTCTAGGTGAGATTCCCTTAGCATTGCAATTAAGACATCAAATTACTATGATATAGTCAGTGGTGGAGTGATCACGCCATTATATGACTTGTGGAACTGACCGATGGCAACATCTCAGCATCAGAAACAACAAAGTACCTTAACCTTTGAATCCATTAGCAAGCCAACTTAAACAGCGAGGGAGGCCTGCATCCAACTATAAACAATGGTGGATGAAGTGGGGAAGGAAAGAGAGAAGTCTGTTCAAGATAAAGTAATTACCACCTTACTTTCTCTAATCACCAACCTGCAGCAGGAGGTCAAAGCAGGATTTGTCAATATTGCGACCCAGACAGCACACCTGCAGACAGTGGTTACCAGCCTGGTGGAGACATTGGCTGAGCACAAAACATGCCTGGATGAATCTGAGCATTGGATCAGTGAGCTGGGGATGCGGTAACAGATCAAACCAGGGACGAAACGATTCTCATGGAGAATGTTGCCATGTTATGCGTGCAGGCAGAAGACCAGGAGAACCATGCCTGGTGCTCCAATTTATGATTAATCAGTCTACCAGAAGGCTTTGAGGGCAAGGAGGGAGGTAGGGCATCCAGTGTTGGCTTAGTTAGCAACTGCTCATGGACCCTCCAGCTGCAACCGTTGAAATTCAATGGGCTTATCATGCGGGCCCAAATCATGGCCAGGGGACAGGACCAGACATTATCTTGTTTAATTACTGCACTACACAGAGAAAAAGCAGATGCTCCAAGCAGCCAGGTAGTGTGGTCCCATTGCAATAGAAGGGGGCAAGGTCCTTATTTTCCAGGACTTTAGTCGGGACCTACAGTAGCAATGGCAAAATTTCAATGGTGTGAAAGGCGAGCTACATGCTCGAGGATGGAACTTTGCTTTGTTATACCCCACTAAGCTGAGGATATGCACACCTGGAAGATCTCCTCATGTATTTCATAAACTGCAGGAAACAGAGGAATACATAAACACTGTGGACACAACATAGGAATGTGCCTCCTGCACAATGAATTTGCCTGTTGTGCCTAACTTCTAATTGCCATGCGTGCCCAAGAGGTATGTTGTTTTTATTCATAGTAGCCCACATCAGCCACCTGGATACAAGCATTGTTTGCCATTCCTTCCCCCTTGATATTGCATGCTTACAAATGAAGATATATACAAGGGGCCCTCTTTAACGATAGCACATTTTCTCTGGGTGTGTTCCTAATGGTCTTGCAATGGCATCCATTCTACTGAGTGTATGCCCTACTTGGGAAGCCATAGGAACCTCTTCTCTTACCTAAAGGCAGAACAAAATGGCATATGGCGGGAAGGGTGGGAAAACTGAGGCCTAGCACATTGGATCTCCTTTCTGTGTTGACTGAATCATTACACAGCTCCCTCTGGCCCTATGTCCTGTGCATCCCTGCCGAGTGCCTTTTCTGTGAGGGGCATTGCCTGACTGTGTGACCTCAGTTACTATGGCAGCCTGGTTCAGCTCACCACCTCATATGCTGTGGCCCCTGGTAAACTAGATTACAGCATCACAAAATACCCAGACAACAGATTGAAAGAAGAAATACATCAGGACAAGTATTACAACTATACATGTGAACTATGCACGTCTTACTCCTACTATATACTGCTGAGTACACTCAGATTCATCTTCTAATGCCAGCATTCATCAAACACACTACTAGCCCACCACTAGCCCCTTCGACCACAGCTGGTGCTGCGTGTGTCAGTGGAGGGGAAAGATAACTGCAAGATGCCCTAGGAATGCTTATTTAAAACATTTCATGGCCCTAACAATCCAATGGGTGAGCTGCCATTCAAATGTAGTCTCCCCAGATCTCATATGTGGTGTTCAGGAAACAGGATGGCTACTAAAGCCAGACTTGATCTGACAGGCAAACTCTGGGGATTTTTGTAGTGTCTTGGGTATGATAAGGATCTCTACACCATAACCCTCACCTTAGCCCTTACGGCTTTTATACATGAAGTACAATCACTACATCAAGGAACCCATTAAAAATACAGGACATATGGATTGGTGAGAACTTGGGGCAGATATCTCTGTCTGTCCCCAGTTCTTTTTTCATTATTGCTCAGAATGTGAAATTTACACCATTGCTGGTTGTAGCGGGTGCAGATCCTACCGTCAGGTAGTGGGGTGGTTTCACACACACTCTACTGGCTGTGAGGGGGGTTGCTCTGCTGCTGCCTATAGCAGGATATAAAGATGTCTGGGGCATTGCTGGACTCTCCCACCTCTGCTTCCCTTGTGTGTGTGTGTGGGGGGGGGGTAACTGGACCTCAATCCAATTTATTTTAAACAGCTGTTGAATTGATCTGAAATATCAAACATTTGTTTAAAAGTGCTTGGCTAGATGTGTTTTCACCTACTGAACTGGTGGGATGCTGCACTGATTTAATGAGAACAGGTGGGGTTAGGGAGGTACCATAAAAGTGGGTCTTGATGTGTACTATGTTATGTTTTTCGATTGGGGAGAGGGAAGGTTTTCCTTGAGTGTGTAGAGGGTAAGGGAAGGAGGGAAAGGATTTTGACTACATACAAGGGATTAATAGCTCAATGCAAATATTAAAGTATTAAGTACATTGGACACCTTGTAGTGTAGCACTCTTAGGTTTATTACTGGACTCTCATGGAATGCACATCACTGTCATTTATATGCAGCTGTTGGTTGGAATTCATTGGTTACTCGTAGGAACTTGCACTGGTATTTTTACATTTATAAATTTTTTTCTGGGACTGTACCAAAATTTCTCTTAAGTTTGTTACATTACAGAAAGAGTTCATCTTATATTATAACTTTAGATCGACTAACCTTGTACACTTTTCCATCCCCAAACAACAAACTAAATATGGGTCCTTTTTATTATCTATTATGGTCCCACAAACATGGGAATTGATTATTAAACACTGTAAGATGAGTATATTGATTTCCTTGTCCCAGTTCAAAACAACCACAGCAAGAGTTTTTAACAGCTCTTGTGATTGTTTTGGATGATCCCATTTGTGTATGCTTTTGAATTGTATTTTTTTTTTAAATGTAACCCTGAAATTAATTGTTTCTATGTCACTTTGCATTGTATTGTATTTGTGTGCTTATTACTGTCAAGTTTATTTGTTTGGATACAATTGAAAAAGAAAGGATTCCTCTCAATTTGCCATGAATGAATGAATGAATTTTACTGCTATCAAGTTTTGCTAACATTTGTATTTATTTATTTATTGTAAATATTCGGAAAGACCTTTGAGTCAGGGACTCATTTACAAAGGTTCCACGTCATACATAAAATGGTACAGGGACGAGACTTGAGATACAGATTGCAGCACATTACAGATAACATTCTCAATAAGTTACATAGCTATATTAGTAGATGGCTAACAGAGATTCAGGTACATTGTCAAGGGCAGTCACATTGCTTTGAGGTCTAAAGGTATTCCCTTAGCTTAGATTTATAAGGACCCAGCCTTGTTTCATCAGCTATATGACTAGGGAGGGAGTTTGTCCAGGTGGGGCCCTGAAACTGAAAGTACGTTGGTATTGGGAGGTCCGACCATGGGGTACCCAAAGTAGTCGTTTGCTTGAGCTACGGGTTGTTTTGCCTGGAGGTGTTGGGAGGATAATTTGGTCTAGGGAAGGTGGGGTGAGGCCTAATAATGCCTTTTTCGTCATAAGGCAGGTGTGGTATCTGATTCTGCTGTCCAGGTTTAGCAAGTTTGAGCTGCTGTAAAGGGAGCAGGAGTGGGTGAAACGATCACATCCTAGGATGAGACGGCAGGCTTTATTTAGCATGAGCCTGAGTCTGTTTAGGGCAGTGGGGGGGGTGGCACTGTATATTAGGATACCGTAGTCTAGCAGGGAGAGGATCGAGGAGTTTATGGTGAGTTGGAGTGCTTCCCGGGTGAGGCAGTGTTTTGTACCGGTAGAGTACGCCTAGTCTGGAGCTAAGGGTAGTTGATAGGTGCTGAATATGTTGAGTAAAACTGAGGGTAGGGTCTAATGTGATCCCTAAGTATTTATAGCAATTTACTTGTTCTACAGGGGTCTGATTTGCAGTGAGAAATTGGGGGCAGCAGTTCTTGTGTGGGTTCTGAGGGTGGGCGAATATCATGACTTTGGTCTTATTATAGTTGATAATAAGGCATTGGATGGCGAGCCAGTCTTCGATGTCGTGGAAAGAGTGCTGGAGAGATTGGTGGAGTTTGAGGGGATCCGGTCGGAGGAGAACAAGACTGCATCATCTGCATAAAGGAGCAGATTTTCAGGGCATGAGGATGGGAGGGAGTTGAGGTACATGCTGAAAAGTAGGGGGCCGAGTATGGAGCCCTGTGGGACACCGGAGCAGATTGGGAGGCAAGGTGATAGGACAGGGCCTACCTTGACTATCTGCATTCTATCAGAAAGATAGCTGATGAACCAGTTTAGTGTGTCATTTGAGAAACCCGTGTGTAGGCCAAGGTGTTCAGTAGGAGGGCATGGTTTACTGTGTCGAATGCTTTAGATAGGTCCATGAAGATGGCGCCAGTGAGGTGGCCCTGGTCTAGGGCTAAGTGGACATGGGAGGTGAATTTAAGGAGGGCGGTAGTGGTGCTATGGCCATTATGAAAGCCAAGTTGCTGACTGGTTAGTAGGTTGTATTTGTTTAGGTGTTCAGTGAGTTGGTCGGCGACTATGCGTTCTAGTGCCTTAGACAGAGGGGGTAGGATAGAGATGGGGCGGTAATTGTTTGTGGATGTGCGGTCACCACTTTTATGGATAGGTGTGATATAGGCCAATTTCCAGTGGGTAGGGAATTTCCCTTGACAGAGGGAGCGATTTAGAATGTGGGTGAGTGGGGCTAGGACTTTCCTGGAGTGTGAGGCGGAGGAGTTTAAGGTCCAGGGAGTCGTGACTGTAGTGGTTTTTACTTATAGCTTTTGTAAGGTAGGGTTTGGCGGTCTTCGGTGTAAGGACTCGTAGGTAGAAAGGTAGAGCAAGGGGGGATGGGGGGTGTTACGGGCCGGCGAGGGGGTGGCGAAGAAATTGGGGGGCAACACGTGGGAGACATTAGTGAAAACGGTGTTTAGGGCCAAGGCAATTTTGAGACGGTCAGTGGTGAGGCTACCATCTATGAGTATTTGGTCCGGTGGCAGATTTGGGCCTTTGCCACAGAGTTCCTTTATGTTCTCCCAGAACTCGTGACCATTTCCCCATGCGGAGGTTAAGGTGGCTCTATAATAGTTTGCTTTGGCGGTGCATATGGCCCAGGTGCACTTATTTCGGGCCTCCCAATAACGTTGCCTGTCCTGAGACCGTTTAGTCTCATTGGCAAGGTGCCATAGTGCATCCCGCTGACGTAGTAGGCCTTGGAGGTGGTCCGAGAACCATGGGGAATGATTCCCCTTGGTCGTAGATTTGGTGAGGGGGCAAACTTGTCACAGGCTGAATTGAAGAAGTTGATAAACAGTTCAAGGGCATGGTCAGGGTCAAGGGTGCTAGTGAGGAGTGTCCAGTCCCATTCTCTGAGGTGGGCCCTGAGAGAGACCAGTTTACCAGGCCCTAGTTTATGTTGTGTAGTGATTTGGGGGATGGTTTTGGTGGGGATACCAGACCAGTTGCAGAGTACTGGAGAGTGGTCGCTGAGGGTGTCGGGGAGAACTTGGGTGCTTGTTATTTTGTGAGGTCGGTTAGTGAAAACTAGGTCTAGTAAGGTGGATGTGCCTGTGCGGGTGTGAAACCGGGTGGGGGTTTTGATGACCTGAGTGAGATCTAGTGCCGCAGCCTCGTTAATGTAAGGGCGTGACTGTTTTGGCCAACCAGTTTATGTTGAAATCCCCCAGTAGTATTTTTTCTTGTTTAGGGGGTAGGGTGGTGAGGTAGGACATGATGGCTTGGAAGGTTAGCTTCTGGTCTCTGAGGGGGATGTAGGCCATGGTGAGGAGGAGAGGTGATGTTGACCTACCTAGTGTTATTGTTAGGGTGAGGGCCTGCACCCTGGATGGTAGCATGGGTTGGGGAAGTAGGTGGGCAGTGAGGGAGTCCTTGAGGTAGACAGCACAGCCACCCCCTCGCTTTCCCATACAGTCAGAGCAATAAAGGCAGTACCCAGGAAGGTTAACTGCTGAGTTCTGGTGGGGAGATACAGGATTTCCTAGGTCTAGGTTGGGGTGTTTGGGGGAGGGAGGTCATGGAGATAGGGAGTGGCGCCTGGGGATATACTGCTATCTCTAGGATTGAGGAAGTGTTTTGTTCTTACTATTGACATAAAACTTGATACTTTCAGATGCTGTGGTTGCATTCTGAAAGATATCTCAGCAACATTGCAGGTGACAAATTCCTTATCATGGGATGATGGCAGATGAAATGCTTAGAGACAGGTTTTGGAATGTCAGTGACATGAAGTCATAAGTAAAAGGAAAGAAGGTCCGGTGAAAGATAAAATCCATACAAACTGATGTGCTATGCTTACAGGAGACTCACATGGTGAAGAAAGAGGGGGAACACATACAGAGAAACTGGGGTGGGGAGTGGTATGGGTCTTACTTCTCTTCTAAGGCTCAAGGTACCACTATCTGGCTTTGACCTCACTTCCCTGGAATTGTGACAAAGGTAGGGGCTGATGAGGAGGGCATATACGTCCTGGTACAGGTAATGCTCAATATGGGGCAAAAAGTTGCAGTAGGCTCGATTTATGTCCTGAATATAGAAAATCCAGAATTCTTTCATAGATTATCTGTGCAAATGGCAGATTTTGAGGGTTCATGGATTCTCTATGGAGACTTCAACTGTGCTTGGAATACCATGCTGTATAGATCCTCAAGAAATGTGGTTCCACTCTCTAAGTATGCCCAAGCCCGTGCATCTGATGGCAGACCCTACCTTGGTTGATGCATGACAGCATTTTTCACCCACAGGCAGAGAATACACATATTATTCCCACTCTGCCACCAACTATGCAAGGCTAGATGCTATATTGGTCTCTCAAACCCTTATTTCCGCTGTCCACTCAGTAGTTCACAACACAATCATGATCACAGACCATGCCCCAGTAACGTTAAACTTTAAATACTGGGGATTCCCCAACAACCACAAATCTTGGAGACTTGATCCAACACTGCTAGAAAACAATGATTTTGCTGCCCATGGCAAAGAGCATATCAAGCAATACCTGTGGAATAACACGAGGGTGACACCACTGCCAACACTTGGTGAGAAGCTTTAAAAGCCATACTGACAGGGGTTATCATTTCCTACTCTGCCTATAAAAAAGGGTAGAGGACCAGGAACTTTCAAATCTAGAGAAGCAATTTTCCACAGCTGAAAAGGAACATATGGTTGGGCCAACCCCTGGGTATACCAGAGCTTGCAGAAATTAAAGGGACTTATAATCAGCTTTCCAGTACCAGGATCAAGAGGACAATTCTCCTGGCACAGGCGATTAATTACTTTGAAGGGGATACAGAGAGGAAGTAGCTGGCCTGGCAGCTACGGCATAGGGGAGTTCTAAAAATGTCATGCACATTAAATCTACTAATGGGGAACTATTGCAGTCAGATACAGCTATTGGTGAATGCTGTGGGCAATTTTATCAAGACTTATATACCTCAGAGGTCCAACCATCTGAGGACACCATACAAGTCTTCCTGTCCGGGGCACCTGAACCCACTGCTGAAGCACAGAGTAAAGATGCTATAAAGCAGAAGTTCACATGACAGGAAATCAAAAGGGCCATACATCACCTCAAAGGGGGGAAGGCTTTAGGGCTTGATGGTTTCCCAATACATTTTTAGAAGACCTTTACAGCAGATATGCAGGAACCACTAAGCGATATGATCATAGAATGCCTCAAGAGTGGCATCCTACCCCACTTCATGCGGTCTGCCACCATTACTGTCCTCCCCAAACAGGGTAAGGACCCACAGTTGTGTGGCTCCTGAAGTTGGATTTCTCTGCTCACTGCTGACTGTAAAATAATAGCCAAGGTGATAGCAAGTAGGCTGGAGATCATCCTCCCCAAAGCATTCACCCTAATTGAGTGGGATTTGTCCAGGGGTGCCAAGGGAAACATAATGTGTGCAAAACTTTGAACGTTGTCAGGTGGTAGGCAGGAGAGAGGCTAGCAAAGGTGCAGGAGTGATAGCCTTAGATGCAGAAGATGCTTTTGACTGTGTAGAGTGGGGGTACATGTTCGCAGCACTCCAGAGATTTGGGTTGAGAGAAAATGTGATAAAATGGGTATCAGTGCTGTACAATCAGCCCTCACCCCAGGTGCTGGTCAATGGGCATCTAGCACAACCCTTCCCTCTCATCAGGAGGACCAGACAGGGGTGTCACCTTTCCCCACTTCTCTACATACTGTCCCTTGAACTCCTGGCTGCTGCAGTGAGGGCTGATGCCAACCTAGTGGGTTTCCAACAAGGCAAAGACAATCATAAAGTATTGCTTTTTGTTGACTACCTGGTAGTCTACCTTAATAATCCTGAGGAAGGGATTCCTAGACTACAGAATCTATTAACTGAATATAGCAAAATTCTAATCACAGAATAAACAGGAACAAGAGAAAGAGATCCTCTCTTTGGGGAAGGGTTCCCACACCCTCCTTATCAACAGCTCCCTGAATATGAATGTGGTCAGCTCACTCAAATACCTGGGAAGCAGCGGTCCCCAGAAGTTTCGGGACAATTATAACAAGCTGCTCACTACAGCCATGTATGATTGTAAAAATTGGGAGGGGCTCCCCATTAGCGTGATTGGCTCAGTCAACACTATCAAGATGAGTGTGCTGCCAAAATATCTGTGTATCTGTTCCAAAATCTCCACAACAGAGTACCAGAAAAATATTTTAAGTCACTTAATGGTGTCCTGCA
Source organism: Neoceratodus forsteri (assembly GCA_016271365.2). Lineage (NCBI taxonomy): Eukaryota > Metazoa > Chordata > Ceratodontiformes > Ceratodontidae > Neoceratodus > Neoceratodus forsteri. The sequence goes on along the minus strand of CM057450.1, from coordinate 1,201,970,911 downwards.
CAAGTTCTTATGGAGCGGAAAAAGTGCACATTACATAGAGGTATTCTATAACTTCCCATTAATCAAGTGGGTTTGGCCTTATACAACATGAAATACTACTAATGGGTAGCCCAGCTGACCTTTCTGGCTGGTGGAGTGAGGGGGGATTCCCCAGGCTGGAAAGCACTGGTGGGAGAGTACTTTAAAGCGGGTCTGTTATGGGGTTACCTCTTCCCTGAGGTTGGGAAGCCCTGGTGGGGGAATGCTTTGAAGAAGGTCTGTTACAGGGTTGCCTCCTCCCTGGATTAGCAGGAAAAACAATCCCACCAAAAAAAAAAATATTTACATGGCAGCTGGCCAGGATCTGACTGGGCACTCACAAATTCATAGTGCATCCTAAGGGGATGTCACCTCATATAGCCCTAACTGTTGTATTCAAGGGCAGAGAGGGCTATAATATCTACTTGCATCAAGCCCTGCTGCACTGGAACAGGTGTGGTCTCCAATCAGTGGGTGACCTCTACAGGGAGGGCACGATGAAATCTTTTACCACCCTGAGACAGAAGTTCTTCTTACACCTTGGGGTCTTCTTTGCCTTCCTTCGAATCATACATTATCTCACAGGACTTAGTCTGCATGCTTCCCCCATACAGGAGGTTCTCTTCTGACTCTAGCCTAATTCCAGGTCCCTGACAGCCATCTATAGACTGTTCCTTTGTGCTGCTCCTCCTCCTCTACAAATCAAGACCCGGCCTAATGGCGCGAAGACCTGGGTGCAGTTCTCAGCCTTGAGACATGTCCACCAGTGTTATAGCTCCAATAAATTGGGGCATTTCCTTCTCTATCACCCCCCTAGCATGCCAAAATACCTCAAGCACAATTACAGATTCTACAAAGAAGTTTGAGTGATGCTTCTGCGATTATGCTTGTCAGGAGACATAGAATCTATCCCTGGCCCCCATTGGAATGCCAGGTCCACGGATGACTCCTCTTGGTTTTCCACTAAGGGCATGAAAATTGCCCACATGAATATCAGAAGTTTACCAGCAAACTTTCCTGAACTTGAAGCCTGGATAGCCCTGTACTGTCCAGACATATTTGGACTAACTGAAACATGCTCCAGGCCAGAGATGCCTGATTCCATGTACAAAATACCTGGCTACAGCTTGTCCAGATTCGATCGACCCACCAAACAAAAGGGTGGAGGAGTTGCCCTTTATTATAAAGAGCATCTCAATGTCTCTGTACTCAGTCTTGGATAACAAATCACTGTGAAGCTCTGCATACAGTTCTACAACTAGGTGGTGATAAAAGGCTAAATCTGATCTGTGCCTACAATCCTCCAAAGGGGGCTCTCCCTGACTTAAATGGGATCTTGGATTATCTGGCCACTCTAAATGGTAGATCTGAAGTCATACTAATGGGAGACTTCAACCTAGACCTATCAGGGAGTCACGCCGGTACATATACTGAAACTCTCACCCGACTTAACCTCGCTCAACTTATCTCTAGCCCTACACGCATCTCTTCCAACTCGGAGCGCCAGTCTCTCCTGGACTGGATGGCTACAAATAGAGCAAATAAAATAATTGCTGCAGGGACCTTTTCGGATTCTATTATTTATGTATTTATTTATTTATTTTATTTATTTTAAACATTTGTTTACCGGGTAAGTACAATGAGCCAAAGGCCCATTTTCATGTACGACCCGGGGACCATAAATATACAGTCAAGATGTTTACAATTACAAAAAACTCACATCAATACAATACAACATTAAACATACATTACCAAGTACAAATAAATATATATAAACTAATTACTGAAAACAGTAACAATGCAATTTGGCAAGAAAATAATTTCTTAACCTAATTTTAAAAGTATGATGACATACATTATCATATAAAACAATAGGAAGCTCATTCCAGTTTTTAGCAGCAGAGTAAATAAACGAACCATCCCCCATTTTAGTCACCTGCCTACGTTCTGTATCTGGAATGGCCACTGCCTTAAACCCCCAAGAATCATTCAATTTCGGGATTTTGCCAAACTAAACTGAACTGCACTTCTCGAGGATATTAATAATATAGACTGGTCTCCCATCTATCACACTGATGATGTAAACACAGCACTTGAATACCTGATGTCTCAGCTTCTGGCCCTTCAGGATCTGCACATCCCTCTGAAAAAAAGGCATCTTAGGGGCTCCTCTAATAAATGGCTTAAAAAAGACCTCCTTCAAGCCATGATAAAAAGAGACAAGGCCTGGACCTTGGCAAAGAAGTCCCAACAATCAGAAGACTGAGTTAACTATAAAGAACTGAGAAATGCCTGCAAAAAAGATATTTGGAAGGCTAAAAGGAGCTACTGCCTTAAGCTTCTCCAATCTTCAGCGGGTGATACCAGGGGTTTTTGGAACCACATCAAAAATTTCATTGGGCAAAGGCCCAAGATGGCCATTACCGACATGACACAGACGGCCATTACCGACATGACACTGAATGACGCAAACTGTAACAAGTTACCTACTATTGCTAATGCTCTTAATGCACAATTCTCAGATCTCTCCGAATACACTGAGAAATTTAACCAACCTCTTTCACCTCCTCCTGAGGTGCAACTTTCGCATGAAACCCCTTTTCGTCTCACATTAGTCTCCTCCACCGAAGTGCTGCATCTCCTCAAATCAGTATCCACCTATGGATCTGCTGGCCTGGATGGGCTACTGCCAAGCTTCTTGAAGCAGGCAGCCCCTGCCCTTGCTGTTCCTAGTGCAAGAATCTTTAATCTTTCCATAATAACCCAAACGGTACCAACATTGTGGAAAACCACTCGCCTTGTCCCTGTTCTCAAAAAGGGATACCAAAAATATGTCAAACTATAGACCAATTGCCATTCTCTCTACCCTAAATAAACTTCTCGAGAAGGCCATCGCTACTCGGGTCACAAATTACCTGCACCTTAACAACCTTATATCCCCTACCCAGCACGGATTCCGAACAGGACACCGCACCACAACTGCTCTACTTCAGCTGACAAATGCAGTCCTTACAGCGATGGATAAGAGCCTGCTCACTGGGACCATATTTATCGATCTCACAAAGGCATTTGACCTTGTGAATCACTCTCTGCTACTTTCCAAACTGTCCTGCCTTGGCTTTGACCTGTCATCCATCTCCTGGTTCGATAGCTACCTCTCAGGGAGGCTGCAATTTGTCCAAATTGAATCCGCTGTCTCAAATCTTTCCCCTACCTCTGTTGGAGTCCCCCAAGGATTTATTCTTGGCCCGCTACTTTTCTCCCTTTTCATTAACAACTTGCCCTCCCTTCCCTGCTCCTCCTCGTAAATCCTTTATGCCGATGACATGGTGCTTCTCTCCAGTGGTAAAGATCCCTTATCAGTAGAGCACATCTTCAAGCAGACTTCAACTGCTTGCAGGAGTGGTTACTACAGAACAGGCTCCAATGAATGCTAAGAAAACTGTAACTATGCTTTTTGGCCCCGTCAAGAATCAGATCTCTTACTCCAGACTTATTGATACATTCTCTAGATGACTCCCTCTTGAATTCATTACCTCCTTCAGGTATCTAGGAGTCACTCGACCTCATCTCTTGACTTTAACCTCCACATTGCGGCTACATATAAGACAGTTTACTCAAAACATGGTCTTGACTTTAAAATTAGGTCCTCCCTCAATGATGCTGCCCGGCTTGCTATTGCACAAGAATTTCTCCTCCCTGCTCTAACATATTGCTCTCAGGTTTACTTTAAAGCTAGCAAAGGAGCACTCCAGAAATGGAACACCTGCTATAACAGTATATGCAGATTTGCTCTCTCCGCTCACAGACTTACCCATCATTGCCTGCTCTACTCAAAACTAAATTGGCTCTCCTCAGACTTGCTCAGACACTATTCTGCAGGCTGTACAATTGATAATATGATCAGAACGGGGTCCCCTAAATACCTTGCTGAACTATTAACTCAGCCCTCCCAAGCATACCTCCTCAGGGCATCTGCTCAAACCCAACTTGAAATTCCCAGATATCTCACACAAAAAGGAGAACGATCCTTTGCCATATCTGCCCCCTGCTTCTGGAACTCCATTCCCTCCCACATCAAACTCTCCAAATCCCACAAGGCCTTTAAACTGAGTCTTCGGGCACACCTATTAGAATCCGACTGCTGCTCTTATGCTGTAACTTGAGCTTCTCTCCTAGCATTTTCTCCTCCCTATGGCACTTACTGATTTCCTACTGGTCTCCAAAATCTGAAAGTTTCCCACATCCAGCAGAAATCATATTGTTATAATGCTACTTCATTTAAGTTTTGTTTGCTGTTTGTTGTTTCAATTTAGTCATTGATGTATCATCAGATGAAAATAATTAATGTAATGTTATCTGTTTCTCTTTGTCATTACTGATAATGACTGTACCTGGCTGTATACTGTTCAAATGTTTGTTCTCACCTCATGCTGCATCATGAAATACTCTTTAATGTTGACTCTGGTCTCCCCTGTCTGTACTCTCCCAGGTCGTGCCTGAATATAGGCAACATTGTTGTCTAGTGTACTTACCTGGTAAACAAAAACCAAATAAATAAATAAACTGCTTAGAATACAGTGCAACTTTTTATAGAACTTACCTCCGGCCATAATGCATCACTTTAGATCCACCAATAAATTGCTTCACTCTAAATGCCGTAGGGAGGAAAGGAGGTATTTACATATCGTGCTGTACAGTTAAATAGGCCAATTTTGGACTCAAGTACATAAAATTATGAAGCAGATACTGAGCAGACTTTACCCAGTAGCCCTTCAGAGTTTATGATGGGGACAGAACAGAGAGAAAGAGAGAGAGAAAGAGAAAGGAGAGCAGCAGCAGAGCTGGGGCAAGCCACAGACTATGAGGACTGGCATTGGTTAATGCCGGGAAAACTGTGGCACAGCACTGGATAAGCACCTCCCTCCAAATACAGTTCACTGGCCGAATAATATTGCCCTATGTATGAAGCTGGAGAAACTACCAGTTAAATGCTAATGGTCAAGAAAGCTTATGCCAGCAAATTTGGCAGCCAGTGCTGGATGCCATTGAAAATAGCATTGTAACTTTCTAGCTGGGAGCCCATGCTACCTCCTAGGGTAAGCAGCAATACCTAACCCCAGGTCTTAATCCTTCACAAAACACTTGGGCCTTGTAACTGGGTGCAGCCAGGCACAGCATGCATAGAAAATAATACAATATGACTAGAATAGCAAATACTGAAATAGGATAGTATATGTAACAGAATGCATTGGGAGCCCTAAAATCAAATTCTGTATGTACAGTACCCTTGGTGTAAAAGATTACCACATGGTTGTAGGGCTAGGGTATGTAGCTGTTTATTCTCAGAAGCCACAAACATTGGACCACTGACTTTGCTTCATTCCAGTTCACTTCATTCCAATTGACTTTGTTCAATTGATTTCATTTCAGTTGACCTGACTGCTCCTCAATTGACTTCATTTACTATTTTGTAAATATTTCTTAACTATTTTTTTAAATTATTTTTATAATCACATTTTGATTCCATTATCCTGTACCACATACTCTGTTCTCTGTGTAGTATTACATCTCCCGGAATAACAAGATAGCTAACATTGTTGCGGATGTCCTCTTCAACGCTATATTGTGTAACACATGGAATACTCTCTTTGATGTCATGATTGTCATATAAGGTAGTGCCAATTTACTGAAGTGCCTCAATAAACTATATTTACAAAAAAAAAAAAATTCCTCATCCTTCAACAGCAAGCAAGCCATTGCCATCTTGTAATTTCCACCAGCTCCTTGATGTGGTCAACCTTGTCAGCTAATGATCAGACCTTATCCTCCAGTACTGTATGTGGTATACAGTCTACATGGTCTCAGTATCAAGCAAAACAGTCCTCCAAATGATGCTGCAGCCTCATTGTGCAATTTGCACTTGTCACACATCGGGAAAATACCTGAAACGAGAAAAATAGGTGAATACAACAGTTATATAGTGACATGTGGCTACAGATATGATTTCAGAAAAAAGAAATGAAAGAAAAAATACTTACCTTTCCATGGTACAAAACAGTCTGAAATTAAATAACCATGTGTGGGCAAGACTCATGCATCAGAGGGATTCAATCGCCCTAGTGATAAATACCTGCAAAGAAAGAAGCAGTGACAAAAGATGGTTAGAAATGCAATGGTTTCAAATATTCTTCCACCCCCACAACCCAAAAAAGGAAAACAAAATACTTACCTTTTATTGCTGTGTCACTACCAAACAAGTGGTACTCAGCTTCAAGACCAACATCCAGATCCAGTTGTTGTATAGTACATTCACAAAGCACAGCAGCAGTAGCATATAAGATTTCTAGGAGCACATCTCATGTCTGGGCATCCTGAGAATTTACCAAGCCAAGGGAACTAACTTAATTTCCGGGTACTAATGTACATCTTCTTGACAGTTGCTGAGGAGATTCACATGACACAGCAGCACTAGCTAGCAGCAACACCATATAAGATTTCTGAAAGCACATCTCATTTCTAGCTGTCCTGAGAATTTTCTAAGCCAAGACAATTAATTTTTATTTTCTGGGCGTTAATGAGCATCTTCTTGACAGTTGTGAAGACTCGAACGTCACAGCAGCAGCAGCAGCATATGCCACTTCTGGGAGCACATCTCATTTCTGGGCATCAGAAACATTCACAGCAGTGATGCATTTAGCATCCTAGACTATTTATTGTCTAAGTGATGCCTGAAAAAGTGGTAATGCAGAATTTATGTGTATCTTGATTTTTGAAAATTGCGATTAATTGTGAATTGTGATTAACGCACAAGTAACACAAAGTATGTTACAAGTCAACAATAGTGTTCGGGGCATTACTAAGTACCATGTGTCAGTGTGTAGCAGCCTGCCTTATTTTTTCTGGCAGTACAAGAGACTTCTGGAATTCACAGATTAAATGTATGGCTGGCAGTATAGCCTAGAGGTTAGAGTAATGAGCTATGAATGAGCTTATTACATCCAGCAGACCTGGGATTGATTCCCACAACCTCCATTTGCATACTGTGTGACTCTGAGCAAGTCACTTAACCACCCCAAAGCTCCTGGTTTGCCCCTTAAAACCAGCATTCCTGCCTAGTGAGTCTTACCCAGTTAACAAAGAATAAGAATAACAAAATGTAAATTGTAATTGATGCATAATTAATGCAAAGTGTATTACAACACTAATTTTTAGGACACTTACTGTACTGTACACACTGTGAACTACAGCATGGCAACATGTAACTAAGAGCCTGTCCTGTATTTTTCTGGCGCTGTAGGAGAGTTCTGGAGTTCACAGATTTAATGTGACTTGTGATTAATGCACAATTAACACAAAGTGCATTACAACAACAGTGTTTGGGGCACTTACACACTATGAACTATGAAGAGGCAGCATGCAGTTAACAGCCTGTCCTATTTTATCTGACACTACAGAAGAGTTCTGGAATCCACAGATTTGATGTGAATTGTGATAAATGCCACGGTGCGGCAGCATGTAGCAGCCTGCCCAATTTTTACTGCAACTCAAGAAAAATTCAGGGAGAAAAGAATTTATGTAAATTGTGATTTACACATAGATCACACTGAGTAACACAGCAATAGTGTTGGGGCAATACAAAAACACATCGTAACATGTAGCAGTACCTGTAGCAGAGTGTGATATAATTATTCTGATAGTTAAGAAAAATTAGGGAAAGAGACAGATATAGAGATAAATGTCAGCAAGAAAACATAAGTAGGAAATATATATTTTTTTAAGACAGTGGCAACAGCACAGAATGAATCAAAAATAAAGACAAGGAACAATAAGTGAACCAATACAGTTAGATCGTAAAAATAGATTAATTTATGTTTTATTTTTAAACGGTTAATTTTTTTCTTTGGTATGTTTCTTTCTTGAGGGGAAACAAACCAGTAGGACACTTGAAGTAAAGAATAGAAAGAGGATAGGAAATAATTAAACTGTCACATGGATTTTACAAGCTTTATTGTGTGAAGTTCACTGAATGCCACTATCACAAGGGCCCATTCCACCATGGCAGAGATCTGTCTTCTCTTGATTGGAAAAAATCATTTTTATATTCTGCTGCACCTCTGTGAGCCAGTAATGGAGGTCCCCCACTTCCTCCGTTAGGCTGGTGAGCTCCACTGCTGATGATGTTGCTGCTGGAGGTGTGGATAATGTGGATGCTGCTGGTGCTGCTGGTTCAGCAGCTTGAAGGAGAACAGAGGGCATGGCTGCTTCAACAAGGTTTGCCCACTCCTCCACCATTTGACAGAAATTTCCCTTATGCCCTGTTCCATGCACTGCTGCTGGCATGGGTGGACCACCACCTCCTCCACCCCTGCTTGTCGCTTTCTTCTGTCATTCCTTCTACTCAGGCTGGTGATTTATTCTCAGATGAGTCCTTTGGCCCCCAGTACCCAAGGAGGTACCCAGTTTGTCACAGTTGGCCCTTGCCTTATATAAATGACAAGTGGCCACGCTGCAGCCACTAGGTTCAGTGGTAAAAAAAATACCACACCAGGGAAGACTTGCAGTACTGGCTGCATGGACGGCGTGTTGGTGCTGGAGGAACAGAGAAGCCTGAGAATGACAACTAGGACTCCTCTTTGTGGGGAGAGGGGGAGATAGTGGTGGTGGTGGGACCAGGATGGGGAGCACAGGGGGTTCTTGCCCCTCCATCTCAGAATGAGGAACAGAGGGTTGCTGTTCCTCAGTACTTCTTTCATCCCCCTGCTGCTGCTCCTCCCGATGGTTCGAGGCAACACTTGCCTCCTTCTGCTCTGGATGTAGCCCTTTTGGAGGATCAGGTGAGGCTGCCACTGCTGTTGGTACATGGTTGGGAAGAGGAGGAGGTAATGTGTTATTGGGGGGGTGGGCTCCCAAAACACTGGATGACAAAGCAATATGGTGCAATCATAGGTGCAAACACCACAATGATGACTTCCCATCAGTAACTACTAATCTAAACAAAGAATCTGCCTGGGGAAAGCTAAGTTCCATAGGGAAGCACTTGCTAGCTCCAGAGGGGATAGTAAGAATTTCAGGAATAATATTAAAGATATTATCAGCAAAGTCCCCAAAACCTTGCCCTCAGTGCTAAACGCTGATGGTACCCCTACCTTGGACCCTTCCACCATTGCAAATGTTTTTAATAATGCCTTCACCGATCTGAGTAGCGTCCTCCCCCCCCCCCCGGGTTTCTTTGATGACACCACCTCCACTCTGGTACAGAGAAACTCAACCTCTCCCTCTTTCTACTTTAGGAAGGTCTCACTACAAACAACAAGGAAATACATAAACAAAGTACTAGGGAAGGCTAGAAATAGTGGAGACTCATTGGATCTTAAAATCCTTGCCCTCACAATCGACAAACTGCTCGCACCCATTACTAAGATTCTCAATCTATTGCTGACCCTGACAAAATTCCCACAAATTTGGAAGGCTACTATAGTTACCCCCTGTGCACAAAAGTGGGGATCAGGCAGTACATACAAATGATAGACCCATATCAATCCTCCCACCCCTATCTAAGGCACTTGAGCACATCATAGCTGATAAATTAATTGACTACCTCCAAAAATACTCTATCCAGTGCCCACAGCAACATGGATTCTGAAAAGGGCACAGCAACACTATGTCACTTTTTGAATTCACAGGTTTTATCCACCAATCACTCGACAAAGGTCACCTAGTGGGGGCTGCCTTCATAGACTTAACGAAGGCCTTTGACACCGTTTGCCATGTTCTTCTTCTCAGGCAACTAGATTCCTCTGGTCTCTCCACTGACATACTGCATTACTTCAAAAGTTATTTGGGTGATCGCTCCCAACAGGTGAAAATTTGAAATGTTACCTCAGACTAGCATCTGGTTCACACAGGAGTACTGCAAGGTTCTATTCTTGGACCATTACTTTTCAGCACCTTCTTTAATAACCTTCCTCAGGCCTGCCACCAAAGGATCCTCCCGTATGCGGTTGATGCAGTCATCTTTACAAGTGACCCAGACCCTCTGAAGCTGGAACTTCAACTGTAGCTTAGTTTCACAGAAGTAGAAGAATGTTTTAACTGTCACAAATTGATCTTGAATTATAACAAAACAATGGTCATGCTGTTAAGTGGCCCTCACAGTAAACACAAATCTCATCCCCTCACCATCAGAAACGGTATGGGAGTACCTCTCAAACTAATCCAACAGTGGAAGTATTTGGGTGTAACCTTGGACTATACTCTTTTGCACAGCAGATTGATAATGTCGTCCATGTGGTCAATTGTAAGATTGGTCTGCTACATTGACATAAACACTGTTTGATGCCTGATGCCCTCAGAACTGCAATTACCAGCTCTGTCCTACCAATTGTCGACTATGGCCTGGTTATCTATGGTGCTGCTACCACTTCCTCACTCAGTAGAATATCTGTTGTCTTAAATAAGGTGTGCCAACTTCTCACAGGTGCAACACGCCTCACCCATACGTGCAATTTGTATGTTGCTACCTGATGGCTACAGCTAAGTGGAAGGATATAGTACCAAATGTACATAATAGCCAAAAAAGTTCTCCTAGGCCTTCTACCTCCTGGGACCATAGACCTCCTTAGCCCTCACTGCAACTCCCAGAACACCTGAAGCTCAACCCACCAATCCCTTCAAATTCCTAGATGTCGGACATCTCAAGGGCAGCACTCCTTTGCATACAGAGCACCACTTGGATTCAATGCACTTCCTAAAGAAATCACGTCTATATCAAAACTAGGTCCTTTCAAGCATGAGCTCCATCAGCATCTCACAGCAAACAGTTCCAGCGACTGCTTCACCTAAAGCCTACTGCACTTCATATTACTTTTTTTTTTTTTTCACAGAATAAGTGCGCACTGGGAAGTGGTGCACTGAAACACAAAGTCTATTGCAACAGCAAGTTTCTAGCACACACAACTTCATTAAAGGGGCACAAAAAGCAATCAGAAAACAAAAATGTCATTACTAAATATTTTATTCACAACAACTTCATCCGACCTGACATGTTTCGGATTCCATTAATCCTTTTTCAAAGGCCTTTGAAAAAGGATTTATGGTAATCCCAAACATGTCAGGGCCAGATGAAGTTGTTGTGAATAAAATATGCAGCAATGAAATTTTCATTTTCTGATTGCTTTTTGTGTCTTTAATGAAGTTGTGTGCTTGAAATTTGTTGCTGCAACTTTTGTACATTTCATCCCAACCCCTTCCCTGCCCTACCCCTGACACTACCTTTCTACCTCTCTGTTTTACCCCAGCCCCTCTCCCCCACCACCCTCTTAACTCCCTCCTGCCAGCCCCACCATCCTGGAATTCCTAGCCACTCCTTAGCCACTCCTGCTACCCCTCGCTTCCAACAAGGCCAGATGGCTACTAACTCCCAACTTCCCTTCCAGTACTCCCTTCTTCCTCGGTAAACTCTCATCACCAAAGTTTTCTTTGATTATTGTATAAACTATTACTGTTGTTTTGAAACCTGTATTTGTCTTACTGGCTTTGTATGTTGGTTTCACCCCTCCCTTCTGATGTGGACCTTTGTAAATGAGCGCCTTGCACTCAATGGTATTGTAATCTGAGAGTGAATAAATAAAATAAAATAAGATAGAAGAGTCAAGAAAATGAGAAAAAAGTAACAAACGGGTATAAAAAACAGATTCAAAATAATAAGTAGTGTTTACTAACTAAAGTACAATAAAGGAAAGACAAAAAAATAAATGCTGCTAACAACATCTGAAATACATATTTTCTTTCCGACACAAAAGAGGTTCCTTCCACTATCTCTGTCTGACTAGAAATGAGAAACAGGAAGCAAGGCAGGCAATCACCGTACAGAGAATGTACCATCTGAGCTGCAGAAGCACTGCAATGTGACCAAAAGCCTCATTTTCACAAAACTTTGCCTTAGCATTACCAAAGGAGATATTACAAGGTAAAGTCACAAGACAAGGCTGGAAATTCGCAATTCTTTAATATAGAGGCAACAATTTGCAAATTTATCCGCAAAGGCAGAGTTTGGCAGTTCACCTGAACTTTGCAGGTGAATTAAAACTTTACAACATCTTTAATGCCATCAGGCCCTAGGGCTTTATCTACCTTTACAGTTTCAAGCTCCTTTTGGACCCTTTCTCTGGTAAATACTAGCTGCCTCATTTCAGGAATGCTCCTGACAGCTGCCTTGATGCCATTTTCAGGCAGTGGCCCACAGTCTTCAGAGCAGAAGTAATTGTTAAGGACAACTGCTTTTTGTTCATTTTCCTCTAGTACCTGCCCCCCTGTAGCCCAATAGTACCCCTCCCTGCTTCCTTTTTCCATTAACATAGCTGAAGACTTCTTTTTCCCCACACTTGACCCCCTCAACAATACATAGCTCCGTGGCTACCTTTGCCTCCCTAACCATTCCCTTTGCATCCCTAGTTTTTATTTAGTACTACCTATTCCTCCTACCCCTGCTTTCCCTTGTACTTGGTGAAATCCTTTTTCCTGGCCCACACTGCTTCTCTGACCCTTTCTAAGAACCATATTGGTTTCCAGTACCTGTTTCATTTTGTAAAAATTCTCATGCATGACTGTTGCATCAAGACTAATCCCCTTAATTGCTTCCATTTTTCCTCTACACTTTTGATGCTGTCCACCCTATTCTATTTGTCATTAAGCAGCTCCCGCATCCTGTTGAAATCTGCTCTCCTGAAATCTAGGACTTCAGTTTTTGATAGGGGCATTCTGCTCCTGAGGGAAGGTCTGAACCAAATGGAGTTCACTGACCTATGCAGCCAGTATAATGTTATGCTTGTGCAACTGTATTAGTTTGGTTTTGACCATTCACACTCTCTATTCCAGAAAAATTACCATCCTGTAGAGGTATGAAAGGCAAGGAACCCTTGGAGAGGGTTCCACCCCTAGAGGCGCCACGGGACGATTCCCGTGGCTAAAGGTACCTTAGGAATCCCCCTAAGGAGAGAAGTGCTGCCACTGGAGGAGGAGGGGAGGATGGTGGGGCAAAGAAAAAATGCTTCACAATGAGGCTGAGAGGAACTGCTTATATAGCTCAGGAAGTGGGAGTGGCTGGCTGCTTGGTCACTGAACTCCAGGCAAAGCCTTTCCAATTATGGTCACTGGACCCCAGAGGCTCCCCTACCCTCACTCCACTCACCACCTCTGACTTGGTGAGCACCAAACTGAGAATGACATCCTGTCTAGTGGGTTCCAATATCAGATGTACCAGCAGGCAGTCCTGCAAGGAATGCATAACAATGAAAAGTACAAGGATGTATAACAATGAAAGAACCAGAGGACACATGAAAAAATCAGATAAAGTGCATCCATAGACATTGCTATGCTAAAAGAAATCAAGCTATTTGTATTTTGAACTTGTATAATTTCACATACATTGCTGTTATACATAAAATCACACTGCACACGTTATAAGGAACTTGTATAATAAAATGCATGTTTAAGACTTCACTTAACATTTTACTCTGAGCAACATGTTTGTACAACATACAGACATTTATTTATTTATTTGAAAATTGGTAAACATAACAGGCCAAGGCTCATTTCTAGGTGTATACTGGGTGTTCGTTCAGTTGGGGAAAACAGGCCACTATAAAAAATAGCACCCTGCACCACTCCTAGGCAGGGATCACTTGGGCAGATTTGGTGGGCCAAGGGTTCTTTTCTGCTGACAAATTCTATGGTTCTAGGTTTCAAAGCTATATTAAATAGGCAGAGCTCATATTCAGAGATTCAAAAGATGGAGATAAGGGGCAAATGTGAACTGCACCTCTGAAAACCTGGCTGGGGATTTGGTCTGGTAGCAGAGTGCTACAGCTACTGCCTGCTCACTGACAACCCAGGTTTGGCAGCAGACTTTGGTCACATGTGGTACAGCTGGGCAAGAGAGGAGATAGTTTCCAGTGGACTGCTTCTCTCAGAGAGGGGGAGGGGGCATGTCCCACCCCACCATTTGCCTGCCACCTGGCAGAAGCTGGGTGTTGGCAAAGCAGGAGGAGCATTCACACAGGGAAGGGCTCACACTCAGACGTTATTTTGCATGTGCCTCTGCATGTGAGGTGTAAAATTGCATGCTCCGCAGCACTGAGCAGAAGAGGGAGAAAAGCTTCCAATGAAGCAGGATCGTGCTCTGGTCCACTGCAAGTACTTGCTTAGTGACTAGGTTCCTTCTTGGAAGCAATCTGCACTGTGCTCCAGAGGGGTCTCGCAAGCCTGAACAACTTTGCCATGGGGGACTTCACCAGAGGAGAGGTTAAGCCTAGAGAATATGGATGATGGGGCTCAGGCTTCGTGGACCAGCCAGGTTGGTCAGTGGAGGACAAAAACCTCTACTGAACAAAAGAAAACTGCCCAGGTTCCAAATCTGATACAAGCAACATCTGCACTAGCAAGAAGAAAACTCCCGTCCTGCAACATCCAGAACAAAATCATTATTCAGCATTTGCACACTTGACTGACACTATAGAGAAAAACGGTTGGGCAAACCATGCACAATCAGCCTGTGCTGCCACAAAAGGATTCTGACATTACATTAGACCTTGAGAACAAAGCTCCCCAAGGTGACAGCACAGATTGGTTGGGCCTGTGAAGTTTCTAAATCAGCCAAAACATTGTTGTACTACAGAAGGGTGCAGTGGCACTCCATGATCTTAAACTGTGGTACAGCAACATATCAGCTGGTACAGAAATTCATGCAGAAGTTGCAGAACAAGCCCTTGCGATACCCTATAATGCAATAATTGCCTTGTACAGTGAACGTTCCAAAACATATTGGCAAAATGAACTCACAGTGAAGGAATAAACAAATGCACATAAATAAAACCTGTACACATCTAGCACCGATTAACACCCCAGACCCATGCCCTTCCAGTCCACAGATCTAATATCAACGTTATATACTCAACTGATACCATAATACCCAAGGAAAGCAAAAAAAGAATAACACAATGTAGTTTGAGACAAGCAAAAAGTGCCCCAGTTCCTATACCCAACTACAATCCCTTTCGATCATGCAGAGACTCATTTTGCACACTTACTAGAATTGGAAACAAAATAAAATGTAATAATGTAGTTGCCTCTTAGAGAATGAGCACAAAGTATTGCTTTGAAAAAATTATGAAAACAAGAATGGGGACTCTTGGCACACAAGGAACCTCCTGGGTTTGCCTATTGACATTGCCAATTCATCCACCTGAACATTTACAGAAGGCCTACACTTCTCCTTACCCATCTGCCATCACTGCTGGCTGGGATCCCTGGGGGCTCAGGCATCTGGTCCTGGGTGCGCGACTACCAGTAGCCTGTCCTGTGATAATTCTCACCTTCTTGTCCTGCTCAAACATGCAAGAGTCCAGGCAGCGGGCACCCATCCCATTCAAAAAAAGAACCCCCCCATGAGCCTCCACGTATCTGACTGAGACTGTCTTTAGCTAAGCACTACACATCCCCCCAACTCCAACCTACATCCTTGACCCCTTGAGAGATGAATCCAGGCTCAGTGCTCAGTCCAGTACAAGTTCTTGTTTTAATAATAGACAGTGCCTGCCAGCAGTCCACCTTCTCAAAAAAATCACTATCTGCTCCCCCTTCTCCATTATTCTAAACCCTCCCAAAAGCCCGGTTTCTCCAGAAGTGATCTAGAGGTGGCCAACTGGAGTGCCTCACAGTTAGGGGGCACCAAAAAACATAGGGGACCCTTCCCCAAGTTGGGGATTTGGATATTTTCCCTCTCTTTTTCCTATCCTTCCCCCTCCTCTGCCAGCCATGTCCTATGGACCCTTCCCCAGCCTTTGTTACTTTCGCACCTTTGGTGCACTGAGGGGATCTGAGGGAAGAACACAGCACTGGCTGGAAACTCTCCCAAAGGCACGAGGGACCCAATCCCCTGGCTGCAGGCTAGGACCTCCCCTACCCTAGAAAATGGCCTGGGGAGTGGCATGAGGGGGCAGTTGTGGCTTGACTGGCAGGGTGGAGGATGTGGAGAGCACAGACACTTAAACTTACCACTGGTGGGCCCATGGTTCCTCTAGTGGTGTTCCCCTCCAGCTGGAGTCCAGCAACAGCAGCAGTGGTTGGGCGGGTGGGAGTGTGGCTCCCCAATGTGATCTGTCCTCTACTTCCCCTCTTCCAAGGCCCAATCAGTAGTAGTAGTAGGAGCAGTTTGAGGGATGGATGAAGACATGTAGCAGGGATTCCAGTCCAGGTGGAAACATGCACCCTGGACTGTTTGTTCCACTCCAGCAGCAGAGTAGAGGAGCCAGGTGGGATCGTGGCTCCCCAGCCACCTATCCTGACTCCCCAATGGCAGTAGCAGTCCCGGGCTGCGACAGTGAGTGGGCAGTGAGCATGATTTTCTTTACAGCAGTGTAACCCCCTTGCAAATGGGGGTTCCCAAAAGTCTTCCAGGAGCTTGCCTGAATGCTCCAAGTCTGGGCGGTGTTCAGCGTTTAAACTGTTTAAATGTGGTTCCAAGTGAGTGCTATTTGAGCCTCCATGTACCATCTTTTTAAGAGCTGTCTGCTTGCAGACTTAATTAGTTTGTATTGGGGGAAACTGTGCATTTAATGCTCTAATCCCGCCCGAGCTGCGTAAATTCACTCCGTTTCTGCTGTCACTACATGTGCAGAGGGAGCCTTGTTGAAAGATATAACTATTTGCCAGAAATCATTTGGAGTGACCGAGAAAATGTAGTTTGTTTAACCTGTCTTCATTCCAGCATGAACTGTTTCAGTGTAGCTCTTTCATTTTGGTCCTGAACTGCTGAAATGGACCAATCAATGGGGCGAGGTTCCCTTAAATGGAGCCAGTGGATGAATCAGAACTTGGACTCTTAATTTTGAGCCAGCTACAAGGGGATTGTATGGACAGTGACTCTGGGAAATGTAGTTTTGACCTTGGTGCCTTTTTCCACCAACAGAGGGAGTCTTATTGTGAGTGACAGCCGAACCAGCCAACAGAATGGTGTGGCACTAAAGGAAATGCCCTGCTCTATGACTGGAAAGATCAGATCAGTTGTGACAGTGAAGAGAGAAGGAGCTCTGTGCTTCTGCGGTGTATAGTTTTGCATGGGAAGCACATGTGAGGCCCTGAGGTTCGGCCTGCAGCCATTGTAACTGCCAGTTCGGACTGAATCCGATTTGTGAGGAGAAAGAAGGAAGTCTGAAGAGTGGAAACCAGGCTCACCCTGTAGAAGACTGGAGAAATTGCTGAGTCACACTTGGTCTGTCAGGAACTGAAGCTGCTGTGTGTGCTCCTGGGTATTTTGCAGTAATTGCGATTGGGATCGAGGAGCAGCCTGCCTGGTATAGTACTTTCCTTTTACATATGAATGTGCATAGTGCTTGTGGGGAATTGCTATTTCCAATCCCCCATGCTGTGTGCTGAAGTTGGAAGCAAACCCCAGCTTAGCTTGGACTAAATACGTTTGCTATCAACTGCAGTGGGGTCCAGTCACAAAGACCTTGTCTCCATGACCTGTTGTTCTGGCAGTCCAGAAGAACATCTACCATTCAGTTCTCAGCTTGGGTACTGTGAGTACAAATCAGGGTATTCCCCTGCAGTCTGTTTTCAATCACAAATGAGTCATCTAATTCTTGTTGTTTCCTTGCTTCATGGACTAAGCCATCTGGCTCCGGATTACAATTGGGTGTTGTGCATATATTTTCTTCTACAGGGCCCCATCCATCTGCACCTGCCGGCCAACCCTGGGCAATGGACCTGGCTAGCTCCCCCAACCTGGGTACCCAGAGTGTGACTTTTCAGACCCTGTATGTTTGCACAGTACTGTGATTTAATGCCACTAATTAACCTGATTTTCCCCTCCCGTGTTACTGTCCCCTAAATAAATCAGATTTGTTTTTGTTATACTATATACTGTCTGTGGTGTTGGTACTTATGGAAACAGTATTGTGTTTTGCTGTGTATGTTGTTTAACCTTACTTTACAGGGGGTCCTCAGAGACGTCCTGCAGAATCAGTCTCGAGGGTAAGTGGTATCTATATGAGTGAACAGTGTGTATACGTGGGGTATTGGGGCTGTAACTCCGGTGTACTGTGTGAGCCACTAGAGGGAATAAAAGGGGGTCTCAGTGTCCCAGAGGGCTGTGACCAAGCTAGTCTAACCACTACAACCCCTGACCTCTGGGTGGAGGCACCCGCCATAGGACCTAGGCCCCTCAACCTGTCCGTAGTCCAACAGGCAGGGGTAGTAGCCCTTGGGATAGCACCACCTAGGGGTTACAGTAGCACTAGAGGCACTTCGGGGATGGGGAGGCCAAGATTTAATGGTCCAGGTGCCTGAGTTGTTTTCTGGGCCAGAGGTGCTATAGAAGTAGAGAGACAAAAAATGAGTGGGTCAACCACCCAAGGAAGCAGGCAGGGGCACTGCAGGCTTGACTCCCTTTTTTATGTATTCTCTGCACCAGTGTACACTGAGGAAGGGTGCAGCCCATGAAGGGGTTGGCCCAGTGCCCAACACACAAAAAGGACAGGGCCAGCAGTGCCAAAGGGGTGGGAACCCAGGTACATTGGTGGCACCCATAAGTGCAAGGAGAGAAGAGGTGCATTGGGCTTGCAGCCCTTTGTTCTAGTTTTGCATCATGAGCAAAGGGTGCAGCCCAGCAGCAGAGGCCCTTATTTGTATGCATATGAGAGGTGGGACCAGGGCCTAACATCCCATAGGAGCAGACACAGCAGCCAGAGGAAAGAAATATCCTTAAATGCACAGCACCTTCTCAGGAGGGAAGAAGAAAGTGTCCACTAGCACCAGGTTGTATAGGGAGCTATGTGATGCGTACTGAGCCCCATGAACAAAATTGTGCCATAGCAGGCATAGTGACCCTAGAAACAGAACCAGTTTGCTGAAGAACTGAACTGCATTGCTTACAATCTGAACGTTTATCAGACTGTCTCTCTTATATACTTGATGTCCAGCTTCACCTCCGTTGCCAGGACCAGTTTCTTCAGCATTTGACGCTGACCTAAGTGGGGATCCCTGCCACTCCTCCATCTTCAGAAGACCTGCCTCCAGCAACAATGACCTGCTTTGAATCTCCACCACAGGTTTCAGCATCAGGGTACCACATCAATATGTCATTGTAATAATGCTGCAGTGAAAACACCGTGGCAGAAAGAGTGTATCGGAAAACAGCAACAGGGTACAAAATGCCGCAAGGACAAAATCAGAGAATCATAGAAGGGGGTTTCAAGTTCTGTAGACCAAAGTCCTTTAGTGAACTTGCCACCATAATGTTTAATGGTGGTAATAAAACTCTTTCTTTCATGTGTTTATCTAGTCTAATTTTAAATGTTTCCATATCCTTACGATCAATTACATATCTAGGAAGTGTATTCCATAATGTGGTAATTCGTTGGTTATACCATTGATTCCATGTTGTGGTTTTATTCACTTTTCCCTTTAATTTACACATGTGCAAACTAGTATTGAAACTATTTGAACTATGCTTTTGTAACCCTAATATATATAAAAGAGCCTCATTCTGATACGCTTTAAATGCAAGACGTACAGTAGATCATCTCTCGTTTTCCTGTATTCCATAGACTAGAGTTTTAATTCCTATAATCTTATACTTTATGATTTATTATTATTATTCATATTATTAACTTTTTTGGTTAGCCTCCTCTGTACTTTCTCAATTATATTTTTACCTTCGATAGTATAGGGAGCACAAACCTGGGAACAGTGCTCCAGGTGAGGTCTAATCAGAGAGATGTATAATGGAACTATGACCTCTGAATCTCGGCTCTTTATATTTCTCATGATGCAGTGATAGATTCCATAACATTTATTCATTATCATATTTATGTGTTTATCAAACTTAAGATCAGATGTTATATAAACTCCGAAGTCTCTTTCATCATCAGTTACACTTAATTGAACACCATTTAATCTGTAATCATAGCATGGATTGTTTCTGCCTATGGTAAAGTGGTGGTATCGTACCCCTGTATCTGATGGCTAGGAGGCAGTGAAGCAGAGGATAAGACCTCTGCTGGGTGGTAGTCTGTTGAGCAGCTGCTATGGCTCACAGGGCAGAGCTGCTGGCAGTGGAGGGAAGTGGAGCATCTATGGACTGGGGTTTGAATCCCAGTGCCACACTACCTGTTTGCTTTTTTGTGTTTTTTTTTTTTCTCAAAAGTGTTGTGCTTTTGACTATTTTCCTCCCACCTGTATTTCTTCCCATCCCAGAGTTGTAGAGAGTACTTGTTAGGAATCCTGAAGTGAGTCAGCTTAGGGGCCACTCCGGCTCAAGAGTGATGGCCTGCAGTTGACATCACGCATGACCATTTTCTTATTTTGGTGCCTGTCTGCAAGTCATCCACAAACCAGTGCTGCCCCACAGAGGCTGCACCAAGGATTGCATAGCAAGTAGTGTTCTTGATGGGAGGTGGCCTGGGTGCCAGGGACTGCCCACTGGCAATAGCTGTGGATCATCCAGAGGACCCTCTGAATAACCAGAAGACCCCAGCTCCTTGCAAAGAGTCACAGTGGATTGTCAAGTTCTTCATCATTTGGCTAGCAGTGTTCTTCTTTGTCCTTTGTTCATCAAGGAGATGCCCTATCATGGCCTGTGTATAGAAAGCACTTTGTGTGGTCAGTTCCCACTTGTTAACGAGCCAACCCATCACAAAGCCCAAGCTTTGTTTGACAGATGTCTCATCATCTCAGCAAAGTGCATGCAGGACTTGGACTGAAAAGGGATAACCCACTGCTATTGGTCAGGCCAGTTGTTGGTTCTGATTGTGGTGTTTTGGTCACTTGTTCTATTGCCTTGTAGCATTGTAGAAAAAACAGTTATCCTGTTGCTTCTCTTGTCCATTGTAAATAAACCTTTAGCATCTTGCTCCCTGAGTAATCTTCCTGACTCCCCTTTCTAGATTCGTCTGGCCTATCCTGAATTTTTAGGGACACATGAACCCCATTCCACTGGAGCTTCAGCCCCCTACACAACCTTAACAAAGCCTTGGGGTTTCACTCCCAGATGCTTTAGTGTGCTACATTTTGTGGTAGCTAACCCCAGGGTTTTCTTAAGTTTGGCCACTTCAACTCCAGGTGAACCAGGGCTTCTGGTACAGTTTTTAAGTACAGTAACTATATAAGACTCTGAATGAACTGGTGAATGGAGACTTGGACTGGGGTGTGGCAGCCGGCAGGCACTTCTAATACTACATCAAGAACTCTTACTGGGGGTTGACGAGTACTGCTCTGAATTCCAGAAAAATGCCCAGAATGAACTGTAAGTTCTCTGGGAAGTACAGAAAAAAAAATCAGAAAAGCTTTCACTGTTTTCCAAATCATCATGTTGTTCAAAAGTAAAATTATAATTATTTTTATGCCCTGTCTCTTGACTTTGTTTTAAGCTCTGCTTTGCTATAGCATGAGCAGGACAGCAGAATTCAGCACTCCAATCTGAAAAGAAGGTCCACACTAGAATTTTGCGTGCCACAACCATACGTTCATTGCAGTTACCCATACAACTTCAGCAGCCACAATGCTCAGCAGAAAAACAGCACAAACAGGAGTAGGACACAGGTGGACCCACTGGAGTCCTATGCCTGCCTATCACCCACCTCTGCTGAAAAACAGGACACAGGAGGATCCCTATACAGCCAACCGGCCTGCCTTCACACCCCCAGGCAGGTAAAACAGCAGAAACAGTACAGAGGAGGGCCCACTGGAGCCTTATATACTATAACCACCCTGCCTGCCACTCCTACCCCTGCAGAAAAACAGTAAACCACAAACAGGACATAGCCACATAGGAGGACCCACTGGAGTACGATAGCCAGCCAGCCTCCTCCTCCCAGAAAAGCAGCACAAAACACAAACAGGACATAGCCACATAGGAGGACCCACTGAAGCACTACAGCCTGCCTGCCTGCTCATCCTGGTCCAACCCAATTCTTATCCCCACCCAACCAAACCCAACTACAGATAGAGATGAAAAGCTGAAAACAAAATCCAGAACAGTCAGTCATCATTTTCTCACAACCAGCTCATGTTTTAAAATCACAGTAATGCACTTCACTCAGACAGTGGTGCAGTGACTTGACCTTGTAGTCCTCCTCATTAGGCAGGGAAGGGAGCCCAATGCAGACAATCTGAGCAGAGTTCTTAGCAGCTTGGTGCTAGTGACTGGCAGTGCAGGCAGTGAGGGTCTGATCTGGTGGTGGAGTCTGTAGGGTCAAGTAGGTCTCTTTCTCTCTCCCTCCCGCGGTTACTCTCTGCAGCAGAGGTGGTGGTGATAGTTCAGTTAGTATGCGCGAGCTCACTCTCTGTCCCATGAAATGAAAGGAAAAGGATTTAGCTGAGTATATTTCCTCAGTTTAAAGAAACAGCCAATTTGTACATGGCCTCCTACAAATTACTGACTGGAGAGTGTCGAGGAGTACAGCAATGGTGCACACA
Organism: Neoceratodus forsteri; assembly: GCA_016271365.2. Classification (NCBI taxonomy): domain Eukaryota; kingdom Metazoa; phylum Chordata; order Ceratodontiformes; family Ceratodontidae; genus Neoceratodus; species Neoceratodus forsteri. Next base: position 1,201,948,414 of record CM057450.1, on the reverse strand, counting down.
GACTGTTTGCTCCGAGGCAGTGCGAGATGTAGATCTACCAAGTCAGATGCCAAATTGTTTCAGTGAAATCACCATCTTGGGCCTTGAAGTGGCTGCTGCTGAAAATGCACAGGGCAAGTACAGTGAAGGTGAAAGTGCTGGTAGGCTGAGGAGGTGGAACTGTTTGGACTGTTCCTAATCAATGTAACCCCTACGTGTATGCATCCTTGTCCTTCTCTCCTTCTGGAACATCAGTCAATTTGCTTACACTTCTCTTTGCTGCTGAACATGTCAGAAATGGTATTTACATACTATACAGTAGTCCACTGTATGACTAAAATTACTTGCTAAAGAAATTTTTTCCTGGTCAGGAGACGGGAGATATACGTCTGGTTGTTAAAGGCCTAGATGGACCATGAAAATAAAATTGAAGATGGCTTTAAAATTTCATACTGCACATTGTGTCACAGAAGTTTTAACTGGGAAATTACTGGCAGTACCCCATTAGGGTGGTGAAATCAATGTGGCAACATAACACTATCTGGCTACTACAGCACAAGATCTGTCAGCCGACCTTGGTAACCCTGTAATTATAATGGGCCTTATGCAACATTGGAAAAACCAAAAACCACAGTGCTCACAGGTGCAGGTGGAGTGTAAACTGAGGGCTTGACTAGCCCAAGTCCATGCAGGAACATACAGGGTAGAAGCTGCACTCCAGAGGCAGTGTGGATAGATGAATAAGTAGATCCAACACTTAAAGTTGATTTCAATCATTTATTTGTGGACACCATTAGTAAACATACACCTTGCCACACCAAGCATTAGCTAGGTAACCATTACCCAGCAGTCTCAGCGCTTCGCTCATTAGAGCTTCGTCAGGAGGCAAAAAGTTAGGCGATGTATGACTCTTAAATAACACTAACACTTAATATATGAGTAATTGAACCACTGATAAATAAATTTGCAAAATAAATAAAAAAAATAAAGAAATTGTTGCCATTGTGATGATAAAAACATCTCTATACAAAAAAATGTATCAATTAAATTGAGCCTTATAGTGTAGGCTTTAGCAATTTCATACAATAGAGTTTGTTATAACAAAAATAATGAAATCATATCTTCATTTTAAGATTACAGCAGATATAGCAGAGCAGGGCCAGAGCAGGGAGTTGAGATCCATTTGAGTCACTGAAGCAGGAACGTCTTGCACTCACCATGCCTCCAAGCTGCAAAAGAAAGAAAATGAAATGCAATTAGTTCATGTTTCAGGTACTAACATTATTTGGCTACCACAACACAAGATCTGTCAACTGACCTTGGTAACCCTGTAATTACAATGGGCCCTATGCACCATTGATCCTGTAATGTGCAGAGGGGCTGTGTAATGGTGGTGTACAACTACGTGGCTCAGTGATGCATAGCATACTTTGGCATGCACTAAGGTGCAGGAGGTGGCCACTGGAGCATGCAGCAGCCACATAATTGTGCATAGTGCAGTGCATGGGTAGGGATGGGTGGACTACACAAAGCTTGGAATGTCCCCAGACCCCATCGTGCATGGACATGTGTGGATCTAGGTACACTCACACCCTGTATGGCATGCATAACCGGTAGGTATGGATGCCGCACAGGTATCCGTAGATGGAGTGTTGACATCCCCATACAGATGGCAGCATCACACAGGTGTGGAGGGGCAGGGTTATTCTCACATGTGCTTGTGATATGGCTGTGACACCCTGAAGCCTGACACAGGGAGCTGTAGCAACCCCACACCAGTACCAGCAATAGCCACAGAGATGCTCCCCTCTGCCCTGCAGAGGACTGGGGTCCTGTTGTATGACAAAAGGGATGACTGCCTCTGGGGTGTTGCCCAGACTGCAACGGTAGCTATCAACAGGGTACATCTGACACCTGCTGGGGGGGTGTACCATGCCTGCTGCTAACTCCTATGTTACTGCTGTTGAAGCCACTCCAGGTATGCAAGCCGACATCCTACTGTGACCAGGGCCACAAGAGCCAAGCATCCCATTGATGAAGTGCCAGGCATCCCTGGCATGGACCAAGAGACTGCTGTACAGGCCAGAGTTCATGGGCAAATACTACGCAGATTAATACAGATTGGTATGGTTCATCCTGGAACCCACTGCGGTGATTACAGCCCACTGTCAGGGGCAGGGGACACCTACAGGGGGATGCATAGAAGCATGTGGGGTGATACATCGGGGCATGTGTGCTGTCCAGGCAGGGGGTGGTCTGTCTGGGACATGTATGCACCCATCTCAAACCCTGCCTTTTCCCTGCAGGATACCCCAGCACCACTGATGGTGATATAGCTGCAGAAAGATGGTTCAGATGTGATGGACATAGACCCTAAACCACCACAATTGCCACGGGAGGAGTGGGAGAAGTCTGCACAAGCCATCTACTATGTGGCTACCATCATACATACATGGACTGAATATTGGCTTGGTGCCTCTAATGTAAATGGTGGCAGTGCCTGTGGGCAGTAGGGACCTGTCTGCCTGACCAGGGTGCTGTGCTGTGGGAGTCAGTAGGGCACAGGCTCTGCCTTTCAACTGAGATGTGTGGGATGGACTATGTCAGACTCAGACATTTCTGTGTCCACAGACTGTATGCGAGATAGTGGAGGACCTCTGTCTTATGTGTTCTCCGATGCTGGAGATGGAGTGCTGTGATGGGTACCATATGTAAAGTAAACAGTGTGTTGCTCTCCTGTTGCTGTATCCCATGTCATTTTTTATTGGGGGATTTCTAACTTTATGGCTGCCCTCAGGGCCCTTGAGAGGCTGGGGGATCTGGGGATAATTCCTGGAGCCTGGCACCAAAGAGGGGCCCGGGCCGCACGGCATGCTACTGTACACAGCTGCATAGGGCCCAAGAGCCTGAACTTTTCCCATGGCCCAGAATTCCTCTCACAGGGCCTGGCTGCTCTTCAGGCTTTGTAGTGCCTGGTGTGTTTTGCACCATGCTACACACACCCCCCTACAGCTGTTCGCACCATTGTGCATACGCATAGCTGTCCTGCATATATGGTCATGCCCCCTTCTGCCATGCACTGCAGTCCCTTGTGCCACTGCACATCTGTGCTGTGCACGCAATGCGCAGTCGGGTTGTGCATGCAGTGTACCACCCACAGCCCATGCAGCCAGCATACACACCTCTGCATCCATGCTATGCAGCATGTAATGCATACATAGCATTACTGCATAGGGCCCATTGACTAGAAGGACAACTAGTTATTATTTTAGTCTGAACATGTCAGAAATTCTGCATTGTGCAGCATTTGCTAAGTACTGTACCATATTTCATGTGTGCACAGTATTGTACTGGTATTTATTTATTTATTTAAATTTTGGTTACCGGGTAGGCCCACTGAGACAGAAACAGTCCCTTTTTCAGGGGTGACCCGGAATTACATACATCTATAAACATAACAAAATACATAACTGTCATTTCACAATTAACAGTCAATATAGACATACTGACCCAGTCAAGGATACAATAACAGGTTAATTACAATCAGTATCAATAGAAGTAGAAGTACTGTTATACACAAGACAATCACAGTCAGACTGATGTCCCAATAAGGTTGGATCGGCAACAGGGAGTCTGATAGACTCAGCGGTAGCAGTTGCAGAGGCTCAGATCCAACAGGTGGGCATTAAGACCCTTCTTGAAGCCCCCAAGGGAGGTACATTCCTGGAGATTACTAGGGAGACCATTCCAGATAGGAGAGATGAAGGCAGAATAGGACCAGAGTTCTAGGGAAGTCCTAACACTAGGGACATGGAGAAGCTGGCAGTCAGAGGATCTTAGTGTTCTCCCATTCTTTTTGGGAGCTAATGTGTTTATTAGGCAAGGAGGGGTGCCATTTTGCTGGAGCTTAAATGCAAGGCAGAGTGATGGATATGATAATCTGCCATCTAGAGAAGGCTACCTAAGAGATAATAATACCTTGCAGTGATGCTCCCATGGTGACACCCCTGCAGCAAAGCGCCCTATCCTGTGATACAGTATTTTTAGCCTTTGCATTTCAGAACTTCTTACAGATTGTAGTAAAGGGGCGCCATATAGCAAGGTTGGAAGAAGTATACCAATGGAAGCCTTGAGTTTGGATTCATGAGTGAGGAAAGGGCTGAAGCGATATAATAGACCTAACTTTTGGTTGAGTTTCTTGGTCAGATGGTCGGCGTGGCTTTTAAAAGAGCAGTCTTGGTCTAAGTATACACCTAGGTATTTGATACAATTGATCACTTCAATTTTTGAGCCATTGGAAAGAGCTGGGGACAATAAATGTAAATGCATTGGGCCTAGGCTTTTAGGGCCAAATAGCATGGCTTTGGTCTTTTTAGGGTGCATAGAAAGTGATAAACATTGCTATGCATAATGCTACGCAAAGTGTCACTGCTTCATACAATCCTTCACGTAGCACTATGCCCCGCTATACCACCAGTAGTCAGAAAAAAATTATTATTTTTCAAAAAATCCTTCAAAATCCCCTGCACCTTTCTGAGCCCAATAAATTCAATCTGTCCTGCTCTTGCTGCATGGGGGAAACATAAAATAACTAACTAGTTAAATATGGAGTTATGTGCTCTCTATCCCACTTGTACTCAGTAAAATAAAATCTTTGACAGTTAGACCTCCTAACTCATAATAATCTATGAATCTATGATATCAGGCTTTCAAAAATATCCCCTGCCAATTTCCTAGTCTGTTAAATTTACTCTGCCCTGCTTCTGCTGGAGCAGTCCTCCAGATTCTCAGTCCTCTCTCAACCCTGCCGACCACCGGTGGCCCGGACTTGTTCACAAACCCGGGTCAACGGCATGGCATGAGGTGTAGCAACCAGCGTCTCAACCTCCAGTGCCACTGGGCCAGCTCTGAAATAAAATTTTTGAAGCTGAGTGCAGATATTATAGCTCCAACTCTGACTTACCTTTTTAACCGGAGTTTGATTTTCTCCACTTTCCCTGATTTTTGGAAGACTGGAAAAATTGTCCCAATTTTTAGAAGGGGGGGGTGCATCATTCCTCTCAAATTATAGACCCATTGCCTTGTGCCCATACAGTCAAAGGTACTGGAAAATCTTGCACATGGACAGTTATATCAATGTCTTGAAAAATATGATCTGTTGAGTAAGTATCAATATGGATTTCAAGCAAGGAGGACCATGGACATGGCACTGGTGGATTTTAACAATCTGGTAACTAAATCCATGGATGTTGGATTGTACACAGGGGTCATGTTTGTGGACCTCAGTAAAGCATTTGACGTGGTGGCCCGGATATTCAGAGCAGTTGCGCCACCGCAAGTATGGAGATGCACCAAGGAGCGATATTCAGCTGGAGCCATGGCACAGTGCAAAACCCATTGCGTCAATGTGCAACTATAATATATGCAGCGCAACTGCAGGGGACATTCCCATGAATATGCGGTGCAATGGTACATTCAACCATGAAGCCATGGCGCAAGTGTGGAGTAACTCGAAGATGCGCCGACCAGACTTGTTCCTATAAAAACAGGGTGCAAACACACAGACAGCAGTTGCACCAAGAGTGAGTATGACAGCAAGAGGGAGAGATAGTGAGACAGACAGATGGGAAAAGACACAGAGGGAGAGAGACAGAGAGGTGGTGTGGGAGAGGGAGAGAGGGGCACAGAGAGAGAGAGAGAGACACATACACAGAACAACAGTGAACCAGTGTGTCACACAGACAGCAGCAAACCGCCCAGGGGGACACTAGACTGACAGAGGGATGGAGAGTGAGCCGTTCCTGATGAAGGCGGTAATGAGGGGTGTGAGGAGGCAGGAGGAACAGCTACGTGGCCAACGAAGGGCCCATTGGCGGTATGCCCAACACAGGTGCTACCATGCCTGCATCACCTTTGAGAACTATAGTGACACAGAGATCGTGGGCTGGTACCGCCTGAACAGGGCCATTCTGAGACAGCTCTGTGAACTGTGCAGTGAGGAGATGCAGGCACCCACCAGACAGACTGACGCCATGTCCGTGGAGACCAAGGTGACCGCTGTCATGTGTCTGCTCGCCACGGGCACCTTCCAACAACCAACGGGGACACCACTGGCATCACCCAGTTGGCCACGTCCCACCTCCTCACACAGTTCCTCAATGCCCTGCTGCCACATACTTCAGAATTCATCCATTTCCCCAGCACACAGACAGAGCGTACAGTGAACATGCAGGACTTTCACAGGGTGGCACGCATGCCCGGCATGACTGTGGTCATTGACTGAACTCATATGGGCATATGCATGCCACCTGGCCCCGAGGGAATGGTGTACATTAACAGGAAGGGGAGCCCAAGCATCAACTGCCAGGTGGTGGGCAATGCCGCTTGGCGCATCATCAATGTCTGTGCCACACACTCTGGGAATGCACGTGACGCATTCATCTGGCACAGCTCTGCACTGTACCACAGGTTTGAATGTGGGGAAATCCCCATGGGCCATCTAGTGGGTGAGTATGGAACAGGCAAGGGGTGATGGGCATAGTAGACCTGGGGTTGGGGTGGGCAGGATGTACATGGTGGCATGGGCACCAGGGACAGGGAAGGGTCACATCACAGACTAAAGTAGGGCTAGCCATGTCATTCACCACACAGGTGACAGTGCATATGCACTGAGGCCCCGGCTGCTCACCCCCTACCGGTGACCATCATCCCCAGCAGAGGAATGGTACAATGAGGCACATGCTAGCATGCGCAACATCATCGAGTGTGTCTTTGGCATGTTGAAGACACAGTTCCTTTGCCTAGACAGGTCAGGTGGTGCCCTACAGTACAGCTCCTCAAAAGTCTGTGGCCTATTACTGGCCTGCTGCATACTGCACAACATGGCCATTGACCGTGGGATAGCTGTCGAGACAGATGAGGGCAACAGTAGTGGGGACAATGGTGACAATGGGCCAGAGGGTGGTGGACAGCCACCCCCTGGGCAGGGGAACCCTGACTCCTGCAGTAGGGACGACGCCACTGTCGCACAGGAACACTTTGGTGAACACAGGTAGGTGGTGTGGTACACATGCATGGGCCACACAGACAAGCACAGCACACATGCAGGGACCTGAATGGCAGGGGGCATGCACACATAGAGGCGTGATGCAGGGGAAGGGAGTCAGTGGCATACACACACACACACACACACACACACACACACACACACACACCCAGGCATTGGAATGTGGCATGGATTAGATGCATGGCACAGGTGCACAGGCGCAGCCGGTGCTAGACTGTCCAGTGGCCAGACATGCCCACACACGGACAGCATGCGGTACATCACACAGGTGTGCCACCATCAGTATGGCACACACACACCACCCATGGGCACACAGGGCATCAGCCGCAGACTGCAGTCAGGGGAGCATGCAGATCAGGGCAGCTACACAGTACCTTGGCCACCACAGCCACGGGGCAGCTGCACCAAGGCTGATTGGCAGCCACAGGCTATACATCAGCTAGGAGGTTGTCCAACAGCCTCCCCAGGGGTGGACGCATGGGACCGTGACCGTATCCTTGCGGGGGTGTGCAGGCGCCCATACAGGCCCATCGAGGGCATGCCTGGGATGCCTACATCCAAGCCCAGCATCGACTGTGATGGGGTCACCCGACGCCGGGTCCATGGAGTGGACAGCATACTGCTGGGAGTCTTCTGTGCATGGCCACACCCTGTGGCTGCCAGCAACCCAAATCCATCTGCAATTGCACTGGCAATGTGATCCAAGGACGCAGTCGTGGTCTCCTGCATGCATTGCATCCCCTCCAGGATCTGCGCAGTGCCCCGTCCTGCTGCTCAGCTAACTGGCGCACCTCCACACACAGTGCATGCATCCCAGTGGTGAGCAGCACCTATTGCTGAATGGACGCCCGCAGCAGCCAGGTGTGCTCAGCCAGATGGTCCACATCCTGGGGCTCCCGGGTGGGATGCCGATCATTTGGGGGTGACCTGCCATGCTGCACAGCCCCCCTCTATGGCGGACACTGCACAGTGGGGTCTTCAGGGTGAAAGGGTACAGCAGGCGCACCAGCAGCGAACCCTGTGTCTGGCTGTTCGGTGGCACCCGCAGCCTATTGCCATCACCTGTCCGGCCATTGTACTCTGCCCTGCGCCTGCATGGCTGCACCACCACCAATGCAGGGCACATCCATGGCACCACCCATCACCGCACCCACAGTGGTGGCAGGCAGCTGTTCCACCGCTGGCATTGCACCGGGTGCTGTAACTGGCTGTGCTGCCAGCAGGGGCGACATGCCCACAATGTTGCCCATGCTATACAGGAGATGTGTGAAGTCATCATCGGAGTCGGACCCTCCCCTGATCTGTGTCTCTGCACACAGGACACCAAGGCTGGCATCCTGCAGGATCAAATCCAGGGCCTCATCCGACCCTAGGCCAAGGACACCCACAGGAACTGTGGTGCAGATCCATGGCCTGTCAGGTCCCTGGATGCCAGTGGAGGTTGATGGTCCATCCTCCGGGGCCATGCTGGCGTCCACGGGTGCCACTGCCAATGCCAGCACCCCATCCTCTACACAGAGGCATGCTGGTGCTGCAAGAGAAGGATGGCATGTCAGTGATGCATTGCCCACATGTCCCCCCTCGTACACTGCTGCTGCATGCGACCTGCAACATGGCATGCACGTGGGTGCGCACACGTGCCCATGACATGCAGGACGGCTGTATGCACAACAGCATGCCCGTGTATGCACCCTCTGGGCCACCAGCTGTGCGTGGCTGACATACATACCCTGCAGTGATGGGCTGCCACCCATCTGGAAGCCTCCTCCAGGCACACCATCTGCCGAAGTGCGGCAGATGGTGGCAGCCATCAACTGCTCCATTGGCGTCAGTGTGGGTGCATCCGCTGGCCTCCTCTGGTGGCATTCTGGGATGCTGCGATGGCTGCCACCTTCTCCTTTATGTGCTGCCTGTCTGTCCTGATCTTCTTGCGGCACTCCTGTGCTGACCACTGGTGGCTGCCGTGCTGGCTGACATAGGTCGCCACCTCCTCCCATGCCACTGCCCTATCCTGTGGTGTGTCCGTGGCACTGCTCAACAGGGCCTCCCTATCAAGGTAGGCCTCAAACAGGGCAACCATCTCTCTCTTCCTGAAGCTGGGCCTGCGCTTCCATGCAGGCCCCCACTCCTCGCCCTCCTCCTGTGCCAACATGTTGCCTCCTGTGAACATGGACAGCACAGTGTGTCAGTGGCAGCATCTCCCTGGTCCTTCCCACCCTGCATTGCTGTCTGCTCCCAGTGTGCTGCTGCAGCTTCCACCACTTACCTATCAATGTTGCATTACTGGTACATGGCATGTGCTGTTCCATGGTGCTTATGAGGTGCAACGCATGCAAATGAGGTTGTGCACCACAGTAATGATATGCTAATGCACCCCACTGTGCCAAGCATTGGCTGATGAGCTCATTTTCATGCAGCATCTGAATATCGAGATATTGCGCTGTGCACGGGCCTGCAGATCACATGCGTGCTGCAGTGTCATGGTGTCAATCGTGCAAGATGCATGACCAGAACAATGTATCGGCGCTGCTCAAGCTGTGCATGGCCAGCTACGTGCATGGTCACGCATGATGGCATGTTCCCTATTGTGCACAAGAGCACGTTGCACTGGCCACTGACCTCTGACCCCTGAGTCACCTCCATGAACCCGTGACCCCTCCAGGCCATGCCTACTGCGCATGTCCAGCACTGCACTATGGCTGGGCACTGTGCATTCTCCCATGCATCCGGCCATGTGTGCCTGTACCTGCCATTTCACCACCGAACAGAGCGAGAGTCATGGCACAGGGTTGGACACACCGTGCATGTAATTGGACCAATGTGGAGGTGGTCAACCTGGTCACCTGTGTGGAGCCCTACAGCCCACAGCTGTTTGGCCAGGTGCCCTTGCAGCAGGCCAGGGGCAGTGTGTGTGGCAAGACATATCTGTCAGCCTGGAGAGGAAGACAGGGGTTCTCAGGATGGCTGAGCAGTGTAGGGACCCTGATCAGCTTTGGAGGCTTCAGTCATGCATCAAGTGTGGTGCAGTGCCACCGCCAAGTAAGTCATCCCATGTTGCATGTCTGTCCTGGTGCTGGCTTTGCTGCCTGGCATGCCCTGTGGTGGGGTACACTGTCATTGTGCACATCACTGAGTGGCATTGCCAACTGCCGCTTGCATTGTGATGCAGCTGTGCTGGCATGCGGGATGTGTCAGGCAGGGGCATGCCCTGTGCAAAGAGGGCTGGGGGGGCTGCTGCTGTGGTCGGGTGCTGATGTGCACCTGTCTTCTTTACATTCCCAGGGCCAGAGGACCACAGGCAGGCCAGGGCTGCAGCAGCACGTGACCAGGCGGTGCACCTTGATTGGGGAGGACCTGCACTAGCAGCACCACAGGGGGAAGGTAAGCACTGTCATGGTCCTTCCCACTGTACAAAGTGGGTGGCGGTAGAGAGTGGGTGCGGGCATGGCCACCTGTGCCATGAGCCATGGCAGCTGTGTGTTGCACTGTGCGTGGTGCATGCCACTGTGGCACATCCATTGGACATGTGTGCCAGCTGTTGGTGGGGTGGGCATGCACCCGGCTGCCACTGTTGTTGCTGCAGTGCTGTCAGTGCAGTGTGCCATGTGACTGTCACTGTGCAGTCATGTGGCCATTGCAGGGCGGGGACCACCTCCGTGCAATGTTGTGGTGCACCATGTTGCTGGCTGGTTTTGGCCCATCCCCCCATGGGTGTCTGTTCCGGATCCTCCGGGGAGGGGGTGTGGTCCTGCTGCCCATTGTGCACTGTGGGTGGGCATGGTTCCTTGGGCCATTGCACTGATCACCTGTCCTGTTCCTTGCTATAGGTGTCCAGCATCCGGCGCGGTGGGTGCTGCGCAGAGTGCTCAGTTGGCTCATGCGGCAGAATTTGCTGGTGGTGTCCAGTATCTTGGAGATAGTTGTTGCCATACAGTGAATGATGGCAGCAGAGCGGAGGGAGCAATGGCTTGCTGAGGTGGCCAGATGGGGCATCACTGATGTTGCAGATGTTCACCCCTGTTTCCCCTGTTGCACCTTCCCCTCCAGTCCCCCCACCCACTGTACAGTCCCTGTTCCCTGTCCCCTTCCCTCTCTGTACCTACCCTTTCCCAGCCCCTGTTATATTTCTGAATAGTTCTTTCATATAAATATTTTCTAACATACCTGTCTGTGTCTGTGTCTGCTTTGCAGGTGGCATGCGGAGCCATGCTGCAGTGGCCCAGTGTATGTCCGTGTTGTGTGCATCAGAGGGGGTGCATGTTGTGCATCCATGGTTCCCTGCTGTGTACTGTGGTATGCCCCACTGTGGTGGTGTCCATCCCCTGGGTCAGTGGCTGTGCATTGGGGTGCCTGTGGGGTGGCAGTCAGGGGTGTGTGGCGGGTGTGTGCATGGTGGTGGCTCACGGCTGTGGTCATTGTTCGGGTACTGTCCACACACTGTGTTGGGGTCCTCTGCTTGGTGCTTGGTGGCCTCTCCCATGTGGTCTGCCATGCTGCCTGCATCCTGGCCCATTCAGTGCCCACTTTGTGGGCTCCCTGTGTGCTTGTGTGTGCGCTTGGCTATGTGGTCCTGGGTGTAGCCTGCTATGGTCTCATGGGGGGGCACATCCATCAGACTGGCTGGGGGGTTGGGGCTCCCTTGGTGGCCCTACATTGGCCATTGTCACCCTGTCACCTGCTATCCATGCCACCATTGTCTTCCGGGGTCCAGTGTCTGGGTGCCTGTGTGTGCCCTGCTGGTGGAGACCTCCTGTGGCCACTGTCACTGTGCTTCCATGACTCTGTCCCTGGGTCTGTTCTTTGTGTCCTGCTCCCCTCTGTTGCTGTGCTGCTCTGCGCAGCCACGGTTGCACTGCAGCATCTCTATTTGCTCCATGGCGCACTTCTGTTTGCACCATGGTGCAACTCTGTTTGTGCCATGGCGCAACAATGCCATATTCAGCCACATTGCGCTGTTCGGCCTGCACAACCTTTGAATATGGCTCCAGTTGTGCCATGGCGCATTGGATTTGCACTGCACCAGACTTTCATAGGCTTTTGGTGCATTTCTGAATATCCGGACTGGTGAATAATACTGTTCTATTGAACAGAATGTCTGAAGTGGTGGTGAATGAAGAACACTCAAGGTGGTTTCATTCTTATCTGATAAATAAAAAGCAGTGTGTTAGAGACTTGCAACATCAGCCTCAAAGACGTTAATGAGGAATCCCACAAGACACTGTTTTAGGCCCACTGGTTTTTAACATTTATGGTAACGATCTTCCAAATATCTTAGGCAACAAAAGAGGTGCAACTGTACATGGATGATGCAGGGCTGGTGGCCTCTGCTTACTGTTGGGCTGAGCTGGACCACAAACTTCAGACTGATCTCCATATAACAGAGATGTGGTTCACCAAATCAAGACTCCTACTAAATGGCAAGAAAACTCAATGTATTAATTTTTCTTTAGGAATAAATAGCTAATCAAACTGAACTTTGGATCTAGAATTAAAAAAATGGGCAAAAAGTGATTCATGTAAACAGTTATAGCTATCTGGGTGCTCATGTTGACGGAAAATTGTCATTTGTAGAACATACTAAATTTATGGTCAAAAAGACCAATCAAAAACTTGGTGCTTTATGCAGTGTCCCCTTGGATGTCAATCAATCATTTAATATTTTATTTATAAAGCGCCTTTTGAAATCAAGGCCAATACAAAACTGGTCAGACAACTGTTAATCCCAGTCTTAGAGTACGGTGGCTTGTTGTATAGAAATTCAACAAAAAAAGTTCTCAAAAATGGTAGTATATGAACAATAAACTTGCAAGATTTGCTAATTTAGGTAAATCTGATACACAGCATTGTAAGATTTATTTTGCATTAAACTGGTGAAAACCAGAGAACAAAATTGGCTTACATGGTCTTTTAAATTGCTAAAACCAAAATCTGTATATCCTGTAAGAAATTACATAACAACAAAAATATTCCCCAAAATGAAAGATACCAATTAAGAATGACAGATTGAAATCAATCATAATAAATATGAGAATATGACATTATAGATGTGTGTTGCAAAATCTTGGAAAAAAATTGCATAGTGACATAAAAGCTAAAAACTCCCTTAATGAACTTTAGACTGCCCTTAAGAAAATATTGCACCAATAATGCAAATGCTACACATGATATTTTTTTAAATCAAGTTTTTATTTAATTTTATTAATTTGTTATATGTTTTTGTGTACTAATTATACGTGTGAAATATGCTCTATCTATCTATCTATGTCTAAATGGGGTGTGGGTGGAGCAGTGTAAAAAGGCCTGGTGGTAGGAAGTAGTGGTGGAGCCCAGTCAGGGTGGGGGGTCTTGCAGGGGGCTGGAGGGGGAGCTAAAGCAAACTACCTGGGTCCCTCTTCCCCAGCGGGAGAGGAGGCCTAGAGAAGAAGAATCAGCATTTATATAGCGATTTTCATACACAATGTATCCCAAAGTGCTTTACAAGCAATGCTAGACTGGTAGTGAAGTGACTGAATGTGTAGTGGTGGCAATATCGCACATCAACACCCACACACAGCCTGGACAATTGCATGATCTGGTTTTATGGGAAGGGGATTATTGGCCCAGATACCAGGAATGTCCCCTACCCTTTGCGAAGAATGCCTTGGGTTCATTTACTTCCACCTGGACGCCCATCAGGACAGCACCTGGATGGGTAGAAGGAACCTCAGTTTAACATCTCATCTGAAGGACGGCACACCCCAGCAGTACAGCACCCCCCCAATACTGCACTCGGTTGCCAGCATATTTAGGTACAAGTCCAATTCCGGTGTGGGACGAGAACCCAAAACTTTCTGGCCAGAGGTGAATGTGCTACCAACTGAGCCACGCTGACACCTCTATCCTCCACCTAGAGGAGGGGGATGGACACTAGTAGCAGGAAAGAGGAGAGCAAGGAAAGATGGGCAGAGAGTGGGAGCACCTCCAGTGGTGCTGGTGTGGAATAGATTCCTCCCACTGACTAGAAAGGACACAAGAGGATCAGTGTAAGGGAAAGGGGACAACAGCAAGGGTGGGGGCTGAATACTACAGGAGGAGACCACAATGGGGAGGGTAAGGGGCAGGTAGGGGTAGGAAATGTGGTGGTGGGGCAGGGAAGGGGTCAGGGCAGACAGGGAGTGGGCTGTGCAGATGAGGACAGGCAGGAAGACCAGAGGAAGGGTCCAGAGAGGAGTGTGTGTGGGTAGTCCAGAGGGGGATCAGGCAGAAGGAATGTATAGTTGGGGGGGGGGACACAGAACAAGCAGAAGGGGAGAGGAGGTCAGACAAGGAAGGACAAATGGCACAGAAGGGGGGGGAGGGGACTCAGGATCCAGGCAATCAAGGAAGGTCATGATCTTGGGGGACTCCAGAGTTAATGGAGTGAAGTGGGGTTACATAGAAGCTAAGGTAAACTGCAGCAGGGTGCAGTGTATGCCAGAGATGACTACAGGAAGGGTGAGTCCATGGAAAACCAAGAACATGGGATGAGAGGGGGAAAGCCACACATCATCCTTCATCTAGGTATGAACAAGTTGGCTGATAGGTAGGGGTGGTTCAGGAGAGGTTCAGGGAGGTGGAGAGGCTCTGCAGCAAGGTAAGGGAGGTCATTAGCCTTCTTGGAGGTGCTACCAGTACCTTGGGCCAGCACTGCAAGAAAGGCAAGGATAGAGGAGTTGAATGTCTGGCTCAGGAGGTGATATAGAGGTGATATAGAGAGTAGGTATACAGGTTAATTGGAGGCTGGGGTGACACATGGGAGAATAAGGACCTTTATACACTAGACAGGCTATACCTAAGCAAGGAGTGCTCAAAGGGGCTGAAGGCCAGATTTCAGCAGCATATGTACAGGAACCTGAATTTAAACTAATAAGGGATGGGTAAAAGGGACTACAATCCCCCTAGTCACATGAAAGAGGAGGCCAACCATCCAGGTGAAAGGGGCCGGGGGTCTGATAAGGGACAGAGTAATAATGGTAGGCAGGTGGGACTAGGATTGGGGGAGTGGGTAGCCCAGGAGTGGAGGGGGATTTGAGTCTTGGTGGAAGGATGTGTGTCTGAATGCAAAGATCCTAGAGAATAAAATGGCTGAGTTATATTCACTGATGGAAGAGGGAGAGGTGGACATGGCTGCTATCATGGAGATGTGGATCATGCTGAACCATGACTGGAACCTCTCTCTCACTGGGTACAGATTGTATAGGAAGTATAGGGGAAGGAAAAGAGGGAGGAGTGGCTCTGTACTTGAAGGAGGGGTTAACCTATACAAGGGAGGAGGAGAGAGATTGAATGGCAGAAGTTCTGGGGTACAGGTACAATCAACAAAAGGAAAAAGGCTCAGGATAGGTGCAGTGTAGTGTCCTAGTGCACAGACCACCAAACCAAGGTGAGGAATTAAACAGGGAGCTAAGGTCCAAAATTGTGGAGATGGCCCGCAGTGGGGAGATAGTGATCTCTGGGGATTTCAGTCTACCAAGGTAGATTGAATGATCCCTGCTACCACCTGCACCAGATTGCAGGGGCTGCTTGATGCATTTCCGAATGGGTTCCTGATGCAAAGGGTCCTGCAGTCCACCAGGGGAAGGGCCATACTGTACTGGTTCTGTCTAATGGTGCACATGTCCAACAGGTAAAGGTGAAAACACCACTTGTAGCAAGCGACTGTCACACTGTGTGGTTTCACCTGGATGTCAGCAGGGAGAAAACTGACAAAGACAAGGGTGCTAGACTTCAGAAGAGCAAGCTACTGTAAGATGGGGGTATTCTGGGGATATACCTTACTGGGATCAAGAAGGAAATGGAGGTAGACCAGAAATGGGTTATTATCAAAGAAGGGCTGTTGGCAGCTACTATCCAATGTGCAAAAATAAAGAGCAAAAATTCTAAAGCCAGGAAGCCCAACTGGTTTGATACAGAAATATCCCAGGTGGTAAGGAGCAAGAAGACAGCTTTCAAGAAGTACTGTATAAATACACCCAGAGGGACAACTACAGGGAGGAATACTGTACTAAGGCAAGGGAGGTGGTCAGGGCAGTACGATTATCCAAGGCCAAAAGAGAGCTGTAGCTAGCAGAGGGAGTTAAAAAGGGGAAGAACTTCTTTCAGAACATTAGGGAGAAGAGGGATATCAAGGATAGGACAGTCAGGTGGAAAAGGGAGTGGGTAGGTGGAGGATAGTGAGGAGAAAGAAGAAGTACTTAACAAGTACTTTTCTGTTCAGTCATCACTAAGGAGAAGGCTGGGCCAGTACCCCAGGGGAAGAAGGGAGGAGGAAAAGGGGTGGGAGGGATCACTGACAAGGAGACTGTAATTAATAGGGTGAGGAAAGGCTTAAAGGCCCTGAAGATGGATATATCCCGGGGACTGGATGGCGTACATCCGAAGGTGTTGTGAGAGTTAGAGGTTGTTCTGGTGGTCCCCTGGCAGACCTGTTTAACACCTCTCTGGATATGAGGGAAGTACCCCTGGACTGGAGGACAGCACATGCAGCGCTGCTAAACAAGAGTGGGTTGAGGGATGACCCAGGTAACTATAGACCAGTCAGTTTGACCTCGATACTGGAAACAATATGGAAAAAATGACTGATAAGCTTTCTGGAAGAAAACAGGCTGAAAGATGAGAGACAACATGAGTTTGTGTCAGGGCAGTCATGCCAGACCACACAGATTTATTTATTCAACTGGGTAACCAGGACAGTGGACATGGCCAGGCAGTAGACATCCTGTATCTGGATTTCAGTAAAGTTTTTTACTCTGTTCCCCACAGGAGATTAATTAGAAAGCTGGAGTACCTGGGGTAGGGGCAAAACTGGCTATGTGGGTTAGAAACTGGCTACAAGATAGAAGTCGGAGGGTAGTGGTTGGGGGGTGGTTCTCATAGGCTAGACCAGTCACTTGTGGGGTCCCACAAGGCTCAGTGCTCAGTCCAGTATTATTTAACATGTTCAACAGAAATGTTACAGACAGGATAAAAGATAAATATGCCTGTTTGCAGACTGCAGTAACCTCTTTGGGAGAGGAGACATGGAAGAGGGGTGGCAAGACATTAGAGAAGACCTGGGCAAACTGGAGAGGTGGTCGAGAATTTGGCAACTGGGATTTAATGCCAAAAAGTGTAAGGTAATGCACTTGGAGGGAAGAACCCAGAGAAGAAAAATATTGGCTGGACATGGCACATTACCAAGTCAGAGGTGAAGGACTTGGCTATGATCATTGAGTGACCTAAAGCACTCAGCACATTGCAGGAAGGCAGCAGCCAAGGTGAATTAGATGCTGGGCTGTATAGCCAGGAGTATTACTAGCAAAAAAGCGGAGGTCATTCTATCACTGTACAGATTGCTGGTTCGGCCACATCTGGAATATAGTGTGTAGTATTGGTGCCCTTACCTAAAGAAAGACAGCAAATTGCAGGAAACAGTCCAGAGGAGGGCAACCAAGATGATACAGGGTCAACAGGACAGCTGACCATTTGAGGAGAGACTCAGAGATCTAATCATGTACTTCATGGAGGAAAGAAGAGAGAGGGGAGACTAAAATATTTAAATACCTTAGAGGTATCAACAAAGGGGCTCTGAGGGTCTCTTCAATCTTAGTGGAAGAGAACCACTAGGGGTCACTGCCTCAAGCTGGTGGGGGGAAGATTCAAGTGAGAAATGAGGAGACGCTGTTTCACTGAGAGGGTGGCGGTGAAATGGAATGAGTTGTCAGAGGATGTTGTCTCCTTAAAAACTGGACAACTTCAAGAGATGATTGGACAGAGTAAAAGGGAAAGTTGCATGGGGGGCGGGGGGGAGAACATCAATGACATGGGGGATGGACAATGGGGAGGGGGCAGATCTCTCAGTAGATACTGAGGGGTCTGCAAACTTGAGCAGGCATGATAGAGCACAAGGCTTTTTCTGCCGGCTTATTCATGTGTTTGTATGTTCACAGGCTGCAAATCACTTGGCTTGCTAACAACTCATACATGCTCAGTGTGTGCTTTCTGTTAAAAGTGCTGTGTCATAATATTAAAGTGGTGAACTGCCACTGACCTGCTTTGACTGTGTGTGGAATATCCAACTCAACACATATGCCAAATACAAATTTGGCTTTGACTCATCCTTAGTGATGTCCTTCAGGAAATGATGCTGGGACCATTGTTCTTCAATGTCTTTGACAAACATCTGGAAGCCCGGGGTCCAGTATGCAGCTTCAGTTTATGGAAAACACTAACCAAAACAAATAAGCAGTGCCCACTAGGAGAATTATTTTGCTTGCTAGCAAAATTTATTAAGTAATTTACTAGGCAGGTGTTAGATAGAGCTAGAATACTGTACAGGTGGCCCAGTGCTTTGATTCTTAGAGCTTTGTCAGTGTTCTCCTAGTGTGCACTGCCTGTTTCTTTTGGTTTATATCATCTGGGGTAACCACTCCCCGTGTTGGCACCTACTTTCATAGCTTGAGAAGTACAGGTCCGTACTGAAATGGCATGGATGACACTAAGCTGGCCAGGGTGGTGAATTTTCACCAGGAGGGAGACAAACTTCAACAGAACCTGAACAAGCTGGGTGACTGCTCTGACTCCTGGAGTCTCAGATTCAGTATAGCCAAATGCAAGAGACTACACTCAGAAAGGAACAGCAGAAGTATGACCTATACATTGTGAAACACAGAACAATAGAATCTGACAACAGAAAAGGATCACTTGGCCCACCCAGTCTGCTCACCTGGAGCATGGCATGCAGTTCTAGTCTCCCAAGTATGAAAAAAACATTGAGTGGAGAGGGTATGCTCACTAGCAAAAGGACATGTGAGCATGCTCTGGAACTAAGAGAAAGTAAGTTCAGAGGTATTACTAGGAAAGAAGATCACAAAACTCCACTGAGATGGACTGTGCCTGCTCGAAATGCGATAACAAAAACATAACAAGCATTTGTCAATGCCAAATGTTTCCTTGCTGGTATTAGCATGTGAAATGCAGGAGTTAGACCGATGCAGAATAGGAATGGCAGTGAAGTATGGAAGTTCACGCCAACCACACCTCCATCTTGTAGAGATGGAGAGGCATTGGGGTAAGTGTGTGGGTCGTGCGCCCATGACTGTCATGCCATGTCACCTCACCTTATTCTGCAGACAGTGACACGTGTTGAGGTGTGCCTTAGGGTGTTTGGCTGTACAGTGACCCCATTCCCACATGGACATATGCTGAAATGGGCGCAGCATAGTAGAATGGGGTGAAGTGTGGGACTGAAGAGTCCAAGGTACACCTTGATGGCTGTCAGTGGCTGGGGGGTGGGGTTGGGATGGCATGCGTAGTAAAGTCAAAAAGCCAAAGGCCCAGACTGATGCCTGTCCGTCTTTTTATTTATTTATTTATTTATTTGCTTTTGTTAACCGGGTAAACACACTGGACAGCCAAGTGCCTATTTTCAGGTACGACCCGGGAGGTTACAAGGTACAGTCAACACATCAGGCAGAGTAACAGGTTAACGTTATAAGGGCATCAGGAATCACAAAACAATATAGGTAGAGTAACAGTAACATACAAGCAAGGTCAGCAGAGTTAACAGGTATAGGGCCAGCAAAGCCTTCAATTCAAGCTTCACAGGCTGAGGAAAAGGTAACAAACAAGGCATCACAATAAACAGTATGGTGGAGTAACAGCTTGTACAAGCAATGGAAAAACAGAGTCAGCTGTGTTAGGCCAGCCATACCCTCGGAAGGGTAAAGATGGTAGGTAACTTGGAGAGACAGCAAATAGGAAGGGGGTAGCCAGGCAATCCCACAGATGTAAGGGCAGGGAAGGGGCCCGGGGCAGATTGAGGTAACATTTTGATGCAGCTATTAGTTATAGGCCATGACAATTTGGAGGAAGTGCATTCAGTATTTAGGCGTCACGCCCCCAACCTGTCGAACTGCGAAGCAGTAGCACAGAGACAGGCAGAGGCCAATTTCAGGAAATCCCATAGGGAGGCTTTGAAACAGGGATGGGAGGGGGCGGCATGAATGATTGTAGGAAGGGAGTTCCATACTCTAGGCACACATGTGGCAAAGGCCCAATCGCCCGTTAGGGAGTGGGTTTTTGGAACCAGGAGGTCCTGCGAATCTCTAGATTTAAGGTGATGGTATGGAGTCCCAGGTTTGAGGGGTAGAGTAAGTGCTGAAGGGGTAGCAGTTCAGACGATGTTGTCAATGAAGTTGCCTAGGACAAAGGTACGGTGCTTATGGGGAGGGAGCCACTGAAGTCGCGAGTAAAGCTCACAGCGGTGCATGAGGTGAGGTGCAGAGAGCGCAACGCAGCATACGTTGTCGTATGTAGTGTCCCATTTAATGAGACTGGTCTTAGGAGCAGAGGCAAAAGATACAAGCCCATAGCAGAGGGAGGGTAGGAGGATCCCCCTCGCAATTGCAAGGCGTGTGGCTGAGGTGAGGCTGCTTTTGGCTCTGTATGCTAGACCGAGCTTGGCGTTTGTAGCATTACATGTGTTCCGAATATGCTGGGAGAGGTCCAGTTGTGGGTCGAGGGTGACGCCCAGGTACTTGACAGAGGTTGTGGATTGCAGGGGGCACCATCAGCTCCAAGGATATTTAGAGGATCAGAGCAGGTTTTAGTCTTGGCTGTGGAGCCGAAGAGCATTGCCTGGGTCTTTTTTAGGTTGATGGTTAGCTTATAGCCCTTGAGCCATGTTTGGAATAGGTGGAAGTCAAAGTTCAGACTGGAGTTAATGAGGGAGATATCATGGGAGCTGGCCAGGATGACTAAGTCATCCACATAGAGGGTTGGGTGCCCGTGGGCTGTGATGGAGGGCAGTTCATTTATGAATATGGAAAACAGTATTGGACTCAGAACGGAACCCTGGGGACCCCACTATTTACTATGGAGGGGCAGAGAGAGCACGGTTGAAGTTTGTGTATTGCTGCCTGCCGGACAGGTAGTTAGAGAACCAGGCAAGGGCAGGTGGGGATAGGCCCAGTGACTGGAGAGTGGAGCATAGCAGGGAGTGGTCAACCTGATCGAAGGTTTTAGAAAGGTCCACAAAGATAGCTCTGGTCAGCTTCCCTTGATCAGTAGCAGACCTGATTGTGGAGGTCACCACAGCAAGGGCAGTAGATGTGCTATGCCCTTTTCTGAAGCCGTGTTGGGCAGGTGAGAGACGCTCATAGCTCTGTAGGTAGTGGGAGAGCTGTGAAGCAACAACCTTCACAAGAAGCTTACAGATCACGGAGAGGATTGTGATGGGGCAGTAGTTCTCATGGTCTTTGGGATCACCCTGTTTAAAGACATGGATGACCATGGCCACTTTCCAGACATCTGGGATGATACCCAAGATTAATGATGTATTGAAGATGTGGGCAACAGGCCAGGCAAGGAGGGATATCCCCAGGCTTAGCAGCCTGGGTTCAAGGCAGTCATGCCCTGCCCCAGTGTAAGGGGAGAGACCTGCAAGGAGTTTCTGGGTCTCCTTTGCCGAGACCCATTTTAGGTAAAGGGGGTCGGGGAGGCCTGCAGGGATGGGCCTTGTACCATGGGGATGGGGACTGGGTGGGGGGAGTGGGAAGGTCAGTGAACAGGGAGTTGAAGGCATTAGCGATGGTGAGAGGGTTGTTACAGCTGACCCCTTCAATGTGCAGGTCGGTGACCTGGACTCTGGCGGACCCACCAACTGTGTTTTTGATATTTTGCCTGAAACTCCTTGGATTTCTAGCTGAGGATAGCAGGGCCATTTGACAGAACTCACTCTTGGCAGTACGGATTGCTCTTTTGCATGAGTTTCAGAGCTGCCGGTATTCGGTGAGGTCCTTAATGTTGAGGAAGGTCTTGTTTCTCTGCCAGCATTTGTCCCTCTGTTTCATGAGGGAGAGTAGCCCCCCATGGAACCATTTTGTGATGGTTCCCTTTACCCTCCATTTTGTGAGGGGGGGGCATGTTTGTTTTGTAAAGGAGTGAACACGGTGAGAAAATGTTAAAGAGCTCCTGAGGGGTCATTGGTGGCGGTGACCTGGGATCAGTCTGCACTCCTTAAGCCCGCGAGAAAGTCTCCAGTGCTGAGTTTGGAGAAGTCCCTCATCTGGATCACTTTACTGAGAATTCTGGGCTGGGGGATGCCCCAGGTGCAGTAGGTGGGTGAGTGATCTGAAATGACATCCGGGAGGATGCCTGAGGAGACAATTCTGTCAGGTCTGTTGCTCAATACCCAGTCAATGAGGGATACTTTATTCCCTTGAGAGGAGAGCCTGGTGGGTTCAGTGATGAGATGTCTGAGGGCAAGGCTGGCAAGCAGAGGTTCATATTGCTTGGTGTTGGGACCCATCCAGTTTAAGTTAAAGTCGCCAAGGATTAGAACCTCATTTGAGCCAACTTTTGCTTTTAAGCTATCCAGTAATAAGGAGAGTCCTGGCACTCCTCCAGTCAGAGGGTTATAGGCACAGACCAAGTGTACCTTTTTGGTGTTACCTAGCAGGAGGAGGGCATGCAGGAACTCACAGACTTGGGGTGTGAGGGTGGTGTGCTCAATAAGAGAAACATTTAGGTGCGCCTTGTAA
Organism: Neoceratodus forsteri; assembly: GCA_016271365.2. Classification (NCBI taxonomy): domain Eukaryota; kingdom Metazoa; phylum Chordata; order Ceratodontiformes; family Ceratodontidae; genus Neoceratodus; species Neoceratodus forsteri. The sequence goes on along the minus strand of CM057450.1, from coordinate 1,201,925,830 downwards.
TAGAGGAGCACTCCCCCCCCCCACGCTTGTTTCCAGCCCTGTCTTGTCTGATGAGGCTGTAGCCCGGGAGGGTGCATGCAGAGTCAGGTGTGTGTTGCTTCAGCCAGGTTTCCGAGATCCCCAAGATGTCAGGGTTAAGGTGGGACACCCAAGCTGTATCTCAGCCAGATTGGGTAGGATGCTATGAATGTTCAGGTGAGCCATTTTTAAGCCCTTCGCTGAATGCCAGGATGTGAGAGAGTACGTGGTGGCTTGGGGTCTAGGGATGGGAGCCATGCCCGCAGCCAGTCCATGGTGGGTCATGCCTGCAGTCATGGGTACAGCGTGTAGCGGTGGGTCTTTGGACACACTATTAGGGCGGATAACAGGAGGCTTGAGGGGATGAGACTTGGTCGGCCCTATCCAGGCTATGATGCTTGAGGGCAAATTGGAGCCGTGGCTTAGAGGTTGCTAATGAGGGTACGGGCAAACAGAGAAGGCAGTGATACAACTTGGCTGGCACAATGAAGACTGGGCACTGGCCATGCTAGTATTGAAAAAGACACCCCAGTGGGTTATGAGCGGCTGACTTGTGCTATGTAGGGCCTGCTATATAGTCTACATTTATCAGGAAATGGCTGGGCAACTGACAATCAAATTGCTGGATTTGGTTATCCTGTTCTGGGCTGACAGTTTAGCAGCTGCACGGTAGGGAAAGGGGCAGAGCAGCCTCTAGAAGTGATGGCTGAGAAGCTGCTAATGGGGAAAATGACTGAGGTTCATCGGCTCACGTGACTCATCCTATAAGAGGGAGGGCTCACCAAGGGTGGTGGTGGGGGTGGTGGGGCAGAAGGTACAGAGCACCAGCGGGGCCTCCGGAGCGGACTGCTTTACAAATGATGGGGCTTTACACAGAGAACAGCCATCTGTGGGAGCAGCTTGGCGTACCTGCACACCGGAGGATTATTCCGTGGGTCCGACGGCTTGCTGGGTGTTGGGGGGGAAGGCTGAAGTCCGAGGCCCTCTCGACCGACCCGCAGAGGAAAGACAGAAAAGGTAGGGGTTATATACTGGACCAGGTAGGAGGAGGGACCTGGTCAGACACTACTCCATTTTACACTGCAAGACTGCAACGTATATCAGCATTTTCATTTTTAACTGCAAGCGTATACCAGCATTTAAACCTATAATCAAGCGTTTTCTAATTTAATTTAATCATTCGTTTTTAAATGTTTGCTCCTGAGGCTTTGTGCTACATCTAAACAGCTGATAATGAATTGTATAAGGTGTAATTACTAGTTTAGGTCATAACCGAAGGGGCTAGAGTAAAGTAACTTAAAGTTCCCCAGAGATGGAAAGGAGCCCAGTCGACTGAGGTTGATAACCTGAAGGAAGTAAAATAATGTTAAAGCACCCCCTGAGTTAGGCAGCAAACAAGCAGAATGCAGGGCTATACAACAAGGTCTGAAAAACTATCAGTACAGCTGCGCCAACAATAATGAGAAAAAGGCGCCAAGTATGAAGGTCCTTTGTTCAGCTCCAGAGCGGACCGCTTTACAAATGATAGGGCTTTACACAGAGAACAGCTGTCTGTGGGAGCAGCTTGGTGTACCTGTGCACCAAAGGATTTTTCCGTGGGTCCGACGGCTTGCTGGGTGCTGGGGCGGAGGGCTGAGGTCCAAGGCCCTCATGACCGACCCGCTGAGGAGAGACAGAAAAGGTAGGGGTTATATATACACTGGACCAGGTAGGAGGAGGGGCCTGGTCAGACACTACTCCATTTTACACTGCAAGATTGCAACGTATACCAGCATTTTTGTTTTAAACTGCAAGCGTATACCAACATTTAAACCTATAATCAAGCGTTTTCTAATTTAATTTAATCATGCGATTTTAAATGTTTGCTCCTGAGGCTTTGTGCTACATCTAAACAGCTGATAATGAATTGTATAAGGTGTAATTACTATTTTAGGTCATAACCGAAGGGGCTAGGGTAAAGTAACTTAAAGTTCCCCAGAGATGTAAAGGAGCCCAGTCGACAAGCAGCCAGGAAGGAAGGAGGCTTTACCTCTTAAGGCTCTCTGCAATCCCCTGTTACAAGCTCCTCAGCTGGGCAGTGTTCTGAGGGGAGAGTGCTGCTTCTGAGGCCTATAAGGGGAAGGGAACAAAGGAATCACATTAGTATGCAGCGGGCTAGATCAGGACCCCACTGCGCATGCGCCAACTGTTGGGACAGAGTCGGGATATAGAAGGCTACTGCGCATGCGCAAGATGGCGGACACACACGCTAGAAATTCTACACAATTCTACAGCAGGTAAGCACTCTAAGACAGTATTACAGACTCCAATATCACAGTATGAGTGCTAGTTAACAGCAGATACATGCAGTAAAACAGCCCTTAAAGTAACACAAGTAAAGCCCCAAATCCCCGTGCAGAGATGTCCGGATATCCAGTAGCAGAAACAATCGGTTGCTGTGTGGGGACAGAAAAGAGACCCCAAATAGTTTAACAGCTCTCCACAAGCAGCCAGGAAGGAAGAAAGGAGGCTTTACCTCTTAAGGCTCTCTGCAATCCCCTGTTACAAGCTCCTCAGCTGGGCAGTGTTCTGAGGGAAGAGGGCTGCTTCTGAGGCCTCTTAAGGCTCTCTGCAATCCCCTGTTACAAGCTCCTCAGCTGGGCAGTGTTCTTGGGCCATGAAGCGGCTGCTGCTGAAAATGCACAGGGCAAGTACAGCGAAGGTGAAAATGCTGGTAGGCTGAGGAGGTGGAACAGCATTTTTGACTGTTCCTAATCAATTTAACTCCCACGTGTGAGCATCCTTGTCCTTCTCTCCTTCTGGAACATCAGCCAATTTGCCTACACTTCTCCTTGCTGCTGAACATGTCAGAAATGGTATTTAAATACTATACAGTAGTGCACTGTATGACTAAAATTACTTGCTAAAGACTGTTTTTTTGTGGTCAGGAGATGGGAGATATACGTCTGGTTGTTAAAGACCCAGATGGACCATGAAAAAGAAATTGAAGATGGCTTTAAAATTCCATACTGCACATTGTGTCACTGAAGTTTTAACTGGGAAATAACTGGCAGTACCCCAATAGGGTGGGGAAATCAATGTGGCAGCATAACACTATCTGGCTACCACAGCACAAGATCTGTCAGCCGACCTTGGTAACCCTGTAATTATAATGGGCCCTGTGCACCATTGGAAAAACCAAGAACCACAGCACTCACAGGTGCAGGTGGAGTGCAAACTGAGGGCTTGACTCGCCCAAGTCCATGCAGGAACACACAGGGTAGAAGTTGCACTCCAGAGGCAGTGTGGATAGATGAATAAGTAGATCCAACACTTAAAGTTGATTTCAATCATTTATTTGTGGACACCATTAGTAAACATACACCTTGCCACACCAAGCATTAGCTAGGTAACCATTACCCAGTAGTCTCAGTGCTTCGCTCATTAGAGCTTCCTCAGGAGGCAAAAAGTTAGGTGATGTATGACTCTTAAATAACACCAACACTTAATACATGTGTAACTGAACCACTGATAAATAAATTTGCAAAATAAATCAAAAACCAGAAAGAAATTGTTGCCATTGTGATGATAAAAACATCTCTATACAAAAAATGTATCAATTAAATTCAGCCTTATAGTGTAGGCTTTAGCAATTTCACACAATAGAGTTTGTTATAACAAAAATAATGAAATTATATCTTCATTTTAAAGTTAGAGCAGACATAGCAGAGTAGGGCCAGAGCAGGGAGCTGAGATCCATTTGAGTCACTGAAGCAGGAAAGTCTTGCACTCACCATGCCTCCAAGCTGCAAAAGAAAGAAAATGAAATGCAATTAGTTCATGTTTCAGGTACTAACACTATTTGGCTACCACAGCACAAGATCTGTCAGCTGACCTTGGTAACCCTGTAATTACAATGGGCCCTATGTACCATTGAGCCTGTAATGTGCAGAGGGGCCGTGTAATGGTGGCATGCAACTACATGGCTCAGTGATGCATAGCACACTTTGGCATGCACTAAGGTGCAGGAGGTGGCCCATGGAGCATGCAGCAGCAACATAATTGTGCATAGTGCAGTGCATGGGTAGGGATGGGTGGACTACACAAAGCTTGGAATGTCCCCTGACCCCATCATGCATGGGCATGTGCGGATCGAGGTACACTCACACCCTGCATGGCATGCATAACAGATAGGTATGGATGCCGCACAGGTATCCGTAGATGGAGTGTTGACATCCCCATACAGATGACAGCATCCCACAGGTGTGGAGGGGCAGGGTTATTCTCACATGTGCTTGTGATATGGCTGTGACACCCTGAGGCCTGACACAGGGAGCTGTAGCAACCCCACACCAGTACCAGCAATAGCCACAGAGATGCTCCCCTCTGCCCTGCAGAGGATTGAGGCCCTGTTGTATGACAACAGGGATGACTTCCTCTGGGGTGTTGCCCAGACTGCAAGGGTAGCCATCAACAGGGTACATCTGACACCTACTAGGGGGGTGTACCATGCCTGCTGCTGACTCCTATGTTACTGTTGTTGAAGCCACTCCAGGTATGCATGCCGAGATCCAGCTGTGACCAGGACCACAGGAGCAAAGCATCTCATAGATGAGGTGCCAGGCATCCCTGGCATGGGCCAAGAGACTGCTGTACAGGCCAGAGTTCATGGGCAAATACTACGCAGATTAATACAGATTGGTATGGTTCATCCTAGAACCCACCGTGGTGAGTACAGCCCACTGTCAGAGGCAGGGGAAACCTACAGGGGGATGCATAGGAGCATGTGGGGTGATACATCGGGGCATGTGTGCTGTCCAGGCAGGGGGTGGTCTGTCTGGGACATGTATGCACCCATCTCACCCCCTGCCTTTTCCCTGCAGGATACCCCAGCACCACTGATGGTGATATAGCTGCAGAACGATGGTCCAGACGTGATGGACATAGACCCTAAACCTCCACAATGGCCACTGGAGGAGCAGGAGAAGGCTGCACAAGCCATCTACTATGTGGCTACCATCATACATACATGGACTGAATATTGGCTTGGTGCCTCTAATGTGAATGGTGGCAGTGCCTGTGGGCAGTAGGGACCTGTCTGCCTAACCTGAATGCTGTGCTGTGGGCGTCAGTAGGGCACAGGCTCTGCCTTTTACCTGAGATGTGTGGGATGGACTATGTCGGACTCAGACATTTCTGTGTCCACAGACTGTATGCGATATAGTGGAGGACCTCTGTCTTATCTGTTCTCTGATGCTGGAGATGGAGTGCTGTGATGGGTACCATATGTAAAGTAAACAGTGTGTTGCTCTCCTGTTGCTGTATCCCATGTCGTTTTTTTATTGGGGGGGTTGCTAACTTTATGGCTGCCCTCAGGGCCCTTGAGAGGCTGGGGGAGCCAGGGATAATTCCCGGGGCCTGGCATCAAAGAGGGGCCCGGGCCGCACGGCATGCTACTGTACACAGCTGCATAGGGCCCCAGAGTCTGAACTTTTTCCAGGGCCCAGAATTCCTCTCACAGGGCCTGGCTGCTCTTCAGGCTTTGTACTGCCTGGTGTGTTTTGCACCATGCTACCCACCCACCTATATCTGTTCGCACCATTGTGCATACACATAGCTGTCCTGCATATATGGTCATGCCCCCTTCTGCCATGCACTGCAGTCCCCTGTGCCACTGCACATCTGTGCTGTGCATGCAATGCACAGTGGGGTTGTGCATGCAGTGTACCACCCACAGCCCATGCAGCCAGCATACACACCTCTGCATCCATGCTATGCAGCATTTAATGCATACATAGCATTACTGCATAGGGTCTATTGACTAGAAGGACAACTAGTTAATATTTTAGTCTGAACATGTCAGAAATTCTGCATTGTGCAGCATTTGCTCAGTACTGTACCATATTTCATGTGTGCACAGCATTGTACTGGTATTTATTTATTTAAATTTTGGTGACCGGGTAGGCCCACTGAGACAGAAACAGTCCCTTTTTTAGGGGCAACTCGGAATTAATTACATGCATCTATAAACATAACAAAATACATAACTGTCATTTCACAATTAACAGTCAATATAGACATACTGACACAGTCAAGGATACAATAACAGGTTAATTACAATCAATATCAATAGGAGTAGAAGTACTGTTATACACAAGACAATCACAATCAGACTGATGTCCCAATAAGGTTAGATCGGCAGCAGGGAGTCTGATAAACTCAGTGGTAGCAGTTGCAGAAGCTCAGATCCAACAGGTGGGCTTTAAGACCCTTCTTGCTGCACCCAAGGGAGGTACATTCCTGGATATTACTAGGGAGACCATTCCAGATAGGAGGGATGAGGGCAGAATAGGACCAGAGTTCTAGGGAAGTCCTAACACTAGGGATATGGAGAAGCTGGCGGCCAGAGGATCTTAGTGTTCTCCCATTCTTTTTGGGAGCTAATGTGTTAATTAGGCTAGGAGGGGGCCATTTTGCTAGAGCTTAAATGCAAGGCAGAGTGATGGATATGATAATCTGCCATCTAGAGAAGCCACCTAAGAGATAATAGTACCTTGCAGTGATGCTCCCATGGTGACACCCCTGCAGCAAAGCACCCAATCCTGTGATACAGTATTTTTAGCCTTTGCATTTCAGAACTTCTTACAGATTGTAGTAAAGGGGTGCCATATAGCAAGGTTGGAAGAAGTATACCAATGGAAGTCTTGAGTTTGGATTCATGAGTGAGGAAAGGGCTGAGGCGATATAACAGACCTAACTTTTGGTTGAGTTTCTTGGTCAGATGGTCGACGTAGCTTTTAAAGGAGCAGTCTTGGTCTAAGTATACACCTAGGTATTTGATACAATTGATCTCTTCAATTTTTGAGCCATTGGAAAGAGCTGGGGACAATAAATGTAAATGCGTTGGGCCTAGGCTTTTAGGGCCAAATAGTATGGCTTTGGTCTTTTTAGGGTGCATGGAAAGTGATAAACATTGCTATGCATAATGCTACGCAAAATGTCACTGCTTCATACAATCCTTCACGTAGCACTATGCCCCACTATACCACCAGTAGTCAGAAAAAAATTATTATTTTTCCAAAAATCCTTCAAAATCCCCTGCACCTTTCTGAGCCTAATAAATTAAATCTGTCCTGCTCCTGCTGCATGGGGGAAACATAAAATAACAAACTAGTTAAATATGGAGTTATGTGCTCTCTACCCCACTTGCACTCAGTAAAATAAAATCTTTGACAGTTAGACCTCCTAACTCATAATAATCTATGAATCTATGAAATCAGGCTTTCAAAAATAATCCCTGCCCTTTTCCTAGTCTGTTAAATTTACTCTGCCCTGCTTCTGCTGTAAGAACTACAGCTCCCAGTGCAGGCTCACACTGTACAATCTCTCATCTCCCCTTCAGCATGATTCAACCATCCTACCTGCTTAAAACTACATTTAGGAATTAGCCAACTAGAATGATAAGGCATGATTTTCTGATGATTTCTAAAGTTTTCTGATCAAACACCACTCTTTGTCACAAAAAAGTAGCTCCTTTCTTCCACTGGTCCTTCCCGTGAGAGAGAGAGCTGGAAATGGTAATGACATCTGTGCAGCATGAGGAGCTTTTGATCTCCAGCATCACTGTGTGGCTGCTGCAAGGATGCCATTAGTGGTCGGTCCAGGCCATGTACTACAGTATGCCAATAGGGCAGCTGTAGTTCAGTATAAATTACCCAGGGTCCAACCGACCCTGAAGCACGAGCAACCAATGAAGCATGAGTGCCATGAAGCAGGAGTGTGGCATCTAGTGAAGTGCTTCTATGAATATCCATAGGACGTCCCCAAGAAGGACTGCAGGCCATAGGCCACACAGCCCAATGGAGGTCAGGTAAGATAAAGGTGGGAGAATGAAGTGGGTAGACAGGTATTGTCAAAGGGTTGCAGCTGGTTCCTATCTTGGGTCAGCTTACAAGGGAGTTGACTGACGGGGACGTCACAGGAAATGCAGTTGGTCCCTATCTAGGATCAGCAAACCATGTTAAGTAAAGGGGCTGCAGCTTTACAGCCATCCCTGTATATGTTGGTAGGCTACTATCTAGGGTAAGCATTGTCAAGGGGTTGCAACTGACCCCTATCTAGGGTCAGCGAACAGGGTAAGTAAGGGGTTGCAACTTTACAGTCATCTCCATATAGGTTAGTAGGCTTCTGTCTGGGTTAGTCATTATCAAAGGGTAGCAGCAGGTCCCTATCTGGGATCATCTTACAAGGGATGTGATTGTCAGCAATCTCACAAAGAATGCAGCTGAACCCTATCTAGGGTCAGCAAACAGCATAAGGAAGTGGTAGCAACTTCGGCCATCCCCTATAAGTTAGCAGGGTCCCCATATAGTCAAGCGGACTCCTGTTTAGGACAAACAGTCAGGGTGAACAAGGGGTGCAGTTTTTCATCCAAGATGATTGTAGCAAACCCCTTTATAGGGTCAAGCTACACAGGGAAGCAAGGGCTATAGAGGTACTCTGTACAGAGGGATTAGATCATCCAAATGTAGAGTGGAGGGTTGCTGAGGGTGCACAAGAGGGTGGGTAAAATAGTGTGTTGCAGAAGGTGTGGGGCAGCAGTTTTCTTTGGTACACTCTGGGTAGTAGGGGGTGTCAGGTCTGTAGGAGCCTTGGTCCTCTGAGGGCAGAGGTAGAGCAGCTCAGACAAGAGATATGAGCATTAATGGGGAGGGGTGGTAACCCTGTGGGGGAGGGCAGTCTCCATACAAAAGGCAGACTATATAGACATGATGGCATCTGAAGCAGTGGCAGTGCAGCAATGTGTGGATAAGTGCATTGGAGTCAAGCAGAGTCCCCTGGAGGAGTCCTAGAGCTGGAGCCAGGTACTATAGTCCACAGACTTTAAATTCATTCTGATCAAGGATTCCCTATTTAAGCTACTAGTACAAAGTAAAAGAGTTCTGGATAAGATTATAATGTCTGTTGTAGCTGGTATCTAGGAAGCGCGAAACTGTGTTTGTTTCTCATAAGTGCTGCATCAAAATGAGGAAAAATGAAAAATTATACAGGGATTAGTTATACGGCATAAGGCCCAGGGACTGGATGGGATTGAAACAGTTTTTTTTTTCTGTTATCTATTTATGCTCCTGAGCCTGGCAGGCTCTCCCAGTCCCTCCCTTGGAGGAACTCAGTCTCCGGCCGCACAGTTTCCCCACTCAACATCTGCTAAATCCCCCACAGGTTCTCTCCCCTGTAGCAGGCCCAAGGTGAAGGGGTGCCGGCTCTCTCCCACCCCTGGAGTAAAATCCAGACATCGGGGCCAGACGGGGTGCTGGTGCGGCCATCATGGAACCTGCCATATCCTTTTTCTTCATGTTTTTTCCCCACCCCCTCCCCACTGATGACATACTGTGACATGCCTCCCAGCTTGCATCTCCCCCTGGTTGATGCCAGAGGATGATAGACTAGTGGGATGGCAAACCCTCCCTCCCTGAGAGAGGAGAGTTGTCCTCCAGATTCTCAGTCCTCTCTCTCCCCTGCCGACCACCGGCGGCATGGGCTTGTTCACAAACCCAGGTCAACGGCATGGCATGAGGTGTAGCAACCAGCGCCTCAACCTCCAGTGCCACTGGGCTGGCTCTGAAATAAAATTTTTGAAGCTGGGTGCAGATATTATAGCTCCAACTCTGACTTACCTTTTTAACCGGAGTTTGATTTTCTCCACTTTCCCTGATTTTTGGAAGACTGGAAAAATTGTCCCAATTTTTAGAAGGGGGAGGTGCCTCATCTCTCTCTCTCTCAAATTATAGACCCATTGCCTTGTGCCCATACTGTCAAAGGTACTGGAAAATCTTGCACATGGACAGTTATATCAATGTCTTGAAAATATGATCTGTTGAGCAAGTATCAATACAGATTTCAAGCAAGGAGGACCATGGACATGGCACTGGTGGATTTTAACAATCTGGTAACTAAATCCATGGATGTTGGATTGTACACAAGGGTCATGTTTGTGGACCTCAGTAAAGCATTTGACATGGTGGCCCAGATATTCAGAGCAGTTGCGCATGGCGCAACTGAGTTGCGCCACCTCAAGTATGGAGATGCGCTGAAGAGCGATATTCAGCGGGAGCCATGGCACAGTGCAAAACCCATTGCGCCAGTGTGCAACTATAATATAAGCTGCACAAGTGCAGGGGACATTCCCATGAATATGCGGCGCAGCGTATATTTAACCATGAAGCCATGGCGCACGTGTGGAGTAACTCAAAGATGCACCGACCAGACTTGTTCCTATAAAAACAGGGTGCAAACACACAGACAGCAGTTGTGCCAAGAGCGAGCATGAGAGCAAGAGGGAGAGACAGTGAGACAGACAGACAGACATGAAAAGACACAGAGGGAGAGAGACACAGAGGTGGCGTGGGAGAGGGAGAGAGGGGCACAGAGAGAGACACACACATACACAGAACAAAAGTGAACCAGTGTGTTACACAGACAGCAGCCATCCGCCCAGGGGGACACTGGACTAACAGAGGGATGGAGAGTGTGCCATTCCTGATGGAGGCGGTAATGAGGGGTGTGAGGAGGCAGGAGGAACAGCTACATGGCCGACGAAGGGCCCATTGGCAGTATGCCCAACACAGGTAGTACCATGCCTGCATCACCTTTGAGAACTATAATGACACAGAGATCGTGGGCCAGTACCACCTGAACAGGGCCATTATGAGACTGCTCTGTGAGCTGTGCAGCAAGGAGATGCAGGGACCCACCAGACAGAGCGACGCTATGTCCATGGAGACCAAGGTGACCGCCGTCATGTGCCTGCTCACCACAGGCACCTTCCAGTGACCAACAGGGGACACCACGGGCATCACCCAGTTGGCCACATCCTGCCTCCTCACACAGTACCTCAATGCCCTGCTGCCACATGCTTCGGAATTCATCCATTTCCCCAGCACACAGATGGAGCGTACAGTCAACATGCAGGACTTTCACAGGGTGGCACACATGCCCAGCATGATTGCGGCCATTGACTGAACCCATGTGGGCATATGCATGCCACCTGGCCCAGAGGGAATGGCGTACATTAACAGGAAGGGGAGCCCAAGCATCAACTGCCAGGTGGTGGGCAATGCCGCTGGGAGCATCATCAATGTCTGTGCCACATACTCTGGGAATGCACATGATGCATTCATCTGGCACAGCTCTGCGCTGTACCACAGGTTTGAAATTGGGGAAATCCCCATGGGCCACCTAGTGGGTGAGTATGGAATGGATAAGGGGTGATGGGCATAGTAGACCTGGGGTTGGGGTGGGCAGGATGTGCATGGTGGCATGGGCAGCAGGGACAGGCAAGGGTCACAGCACAGACTAAAGTAGGGCTAACCATGTCATTCTCCACACAGGTGACAGTGCATACGCACTGAGGTCCTGGCTGCTCAACCCCTACTGGTGACCATCATCCCCAGCAGAGGAATGGTACAATGAGGCACATGCTAGCATGCGCAACATCATCGAGTGTGTCTTTGGCATGCTGAAGACACAGTTCCTTTGCCTAGACAGGTCAGGTGGTGCCCTACAATACAGCTCCTCAAAAGTCTGTGGCCTATTACTGGCCTGCTGCATACTGCGCAACATGGCCATTGACCGTGGGATAGCTGTCGAGACAGATGAGGGCAACTGTAGTAGGGACAATGGTGACAATGGGCCAGAGGGTGGTGGACAGCCACCCCCTGGGTGGGGGACCCCTGACTCCAACAGCAGGGATGATGCCACCTTGACACTGTCACACAGGATCACTTTGGTGAATGCAGGTAGGTGGTGTGGTGCACATGCATGGGCCACACAGACAAGCACAGCACTCATGCAGGGACCTGCATGGCAAGGGGCATGCACACAGAGGCATGATGCAGGGGGAAGGGAGTCAGTGGCATACACCCACACGCGCGCGCGCGCACACACAGACACACACACACACACGCACGCACTCACCCAGGCATTGGAATGTGGCATGGATCAGACTCATGGCACAGGTGCACAGGCGTAACCGGTGCTAGACTGTCCAGTGGCCAGGCATGCACATACACGGGAGCATGCGGTACATCACACAGGAGTGTCACCATCAGTATGGCACACACACACCACCCATGGGCACACAGGGCATCAGCCGCAGACTGCAGTCAGGGCAGCATGCAGATCAGGGCAGCTGCACAGTACCTTGGCCACCACAGCCACGGGGGCAGCTGCACCGAGGCCGATCGGCAGCCACAGGCTATGCATTAGCTGGGGGGGTGTCCAACAGCCTCCCTGGGGTGGAAGCATGGGACCATGACCGTGTCCTCGCAGAGGTGTGCAGGCGCCCAGACAGGCCCATCCCGGGCATGCCTGGGATGCCTACATCCGAGCCCAGCGTCGACTGTGATGGGGTCACCCAATGCCGGGTCCATGAGGTGGACAGCATACTGCGGGAAGTCTCCTGTGCACGGCCATGCCTTGTGGCAGCCAGCAGCTCAAATCCATCTGCAATTGCACTGGCAATGCGATCCAAGGATGCAGTCGTGGTATTCTGCATGCATTGCATCCCCTCCAGGATCTGCGCAGTGCCCCGTCCTGCTGCTCAGCTAACTGGCGCACCTCCACACACACTGCACGCATCCCAGTGGCGAGCAGCACCTGTTGCTGAATGGATGCCCACAGCAGCCAGGAGTGCTCAGCCAGATGGTCCACATCCTGGAGCTCCCGGGTGGGACGCCGATCATTTGGGAGTGACCTGCCACGCTACACAGCCCCCCTCTATGGCGGACACTGCACAGTGGGGTCTGCAGGGGGAAAGGGTACAGCAGGCGCACTGGTGGCGGACCCTGCATCTGGCTGCCCAGTGGAACCCACAGCCTACTGCCATCACCTGTCCGGCCACTGTACTCCACCCTGTGCCTGAATGGCTTCACCACCACCAATGCTGGGCACATCCATGGCACCGCACACCACCGCACTCACAGTGGTGGCAGGCAGCTGTTACGCCGCTGGCATTGCACTGAGTGCTGTAACTGGCTGCGCTGCCAGCAGGGGCGATATGCCCACAATGTTGCCCATGCTGTCCAGGAGGTGTGTGAAGTCGTCATCAGAGTCGGACCCCTCCCCGATCTGTGTCTCTGCACACAGGACACCAAGGCTGGCATCCTGCAGGATCAAATCCAAGGCCTTGTCTGACCATAGGCCAAGGACACCCACAGGCACCGTGGTGCAGCTCCATGGCCTGTCAGGCCCCTGGATGCCAGGGGAGGTTGATGGTCCATCCTCTGGGGCCATGCTGGCATCCACGGGTGCCACTGCCAATGCCAGCACGCCATCCTCTGCACAGAGGCATGCTGGTGCTGCAAGAGAAGGATGGCATGTCAGTGATGCATTGCCCACATGTGCCCCCCCGTACACTGCTGCTGCATGCAACCTGCAACATGGCATGCACGTGGGTGCACACATGTGCCCATGACATGCAGGACGGCCGTATGCATGCCAGCATGCTCGTGTATGCACCCTCTGGGCCACCAGCTGTGCATGGCTGACATACATACCCTGCAAGGATGGGCTGCCACCCATCTGGAAGCCTCCTCCAGGCACACCATCTGCAGAGGTGCGGCAGATGGTGGCTGCCACCAACTCCTCCATTGGCGTCAGTGTGGGTGCATCTGCTGGCCTCCTCTGGTGGCATTCTGGGATGCTCTGATGGCTGCCACCTTCTCCTTCATGTGCTGCCTGTCTGTCCCGACCTTCTTGCAGCACTCCTATGCTGACCACTGGTGGCTGCCATGCTGGCTGACATAGGTCACCACCTCCTCGCATGGCACTGCCCTGTCCAGTGGTGTGTCCATGGCACTGCTCAACAGGGCCTCCCTGTCGAGATAAGCCTCAAACAGGGCATCCATCTCTCCCTTCCTGAAGCTGAGTCTGTGCTTCCATGCAGGCCCCCACTCCTCACCCTCCTCCTGTGCCAACATGTTGCCTCCTGTGAACATGGACAGCACAGTGTGTCAGTGGCAGCATCTCCCTGGTCCGTCCTACCCTGAAGTGCTGTCTGCTCCCAGTGTGCTGCTGCAGCATCCACCACTTTCCAATCAATGTTGCATTACTGGTACATGGCATGTGCTGTTCCGTGGTGCTTATGAGGTGCAACGCATGCAAATGAGGTTGGGCGCAACAGTAATAATATGCTAATGCACCCCACTGTGCCATGCATTGGCTGATGATCTCATTTTCATGCAGCATCTGAATATCAAGATATTGCGCCATGCGCAATGGTATTGCACCGGAGCAAGCGGAGGCACAATGCCCACACATGCGCGGTGCACAGGCCTGCAGACCGCATGCGTGCTGTAGTGTCATGGTGTCAATAGTGCAAGATGCATGACCAGAATGATGTATCGGCACTGCGAAAGCTGTGCATGGCCAGCTACGAGCATGGTCACGCATGATGGCATGTTCCCTATTGTGCACATGTGCACTGTGCACTGGCCGCTGACCTCTGACCCCTGAGTTACCTCCATGAACCCGTGACCCCACTGGGCCATGTCTACTGCTCATGTCCAGCACTGCACGATGGCTGGGCACTGTTCATCCTCCCGTGCATCCGGCCACATGTGCCTGTACCTGCCATTTCACCACTGAACAGAGCGAGAGCCATGGCGCAGGGCTGGACACACCATCGTGTAATTAGACCGATGTGGAAGTGGTCAACCTGGTCACCTGTGTGGATCCCTACAGCCCACAGCTGTTTGGCCAGGTGCTCTTGCAGCAGGCCGGGGCAGTGTGTGGCAGGACATATCTGCCAGCCTGGAGAGGAAGACAGGGGTTCTCAGGATGGCTGAGCAGTGTAGGGACCCTGACCAGCTTCGGAGGCTTCAGGCATGCATCAGGTGTGGTGCAGTGCCACAGCCAGGTAAGTCATCCCATGTTGCATGTCTGCCCTGGTGCTGTACTGTGGTGTTGGCTTTGCTGCCTGGCATGCCCTGTGGTGGGGTAGACTGTCATTGTGCACATCACTGAGTGGCATTGCCAGCTGCTGCTTGCGTTGTGATGCAGCTGTGCTGGCATGCGGGATGTGTCAGGCAGGGGCATGCCCTGTGCAAAGAGGGCTGGGGGGGGCAGCTGCTGTAGTCGGGTACTGATGTGCACCTGTCTTCTTTACATTTCCAGGGCCAGAGGACCACAGGAAGGCCAGGGCTGTAGCAGCTTGTGACCAGGCAGTGCATCCTGATTGGGGAGGACCTGCACATGTGGCACCACAGGGGGCAGGTAAGCACTGTCATGCTCCTTCCCACTGTGCAAGGGAGGTGGCAGTAGGGAGTGGGTGCGGGCATGGCCACCTGTGCCATGAGCCATGGCAGCTGTGTGTTGCACTGAGCGTGGTGCATGCCACTGTGGCGCATCCATTGGACATGAGTGCCAGCTGTTGGTGGGGTGGGCATTGTTGTTGCTGCAGTGCTGCCAGTGCAGTGTGCCATGTGACTGTCACTGTGCAGTCATGTGGCCATTGCAGGGCGGGAACCACCTCCGTGCAATGTCATTGTGCACCATGTTGCTGGCTGGTGTTGGCCCACCCCCCCACGGGTGTCTGTTCTGGGCCTTCTGGGGGGGGGGGTCCTGCTGCCCATTGTGCACTGTGGGTGGGCATGGTTCCTTGGGCCATTGCACTGATCACCTGCCCTGTTCCTTGCTATAGGTGTCCAGCGTCCAGCGCAGAGAGCACTGCACAGAATACTCAGCTGGCTCATGTGGCAGAATTTACTAGCGGTGTCCAGTATCTTGGAGATAGTTGTTGCCATACAGTGAATGATGGTAGCAGAGCCATGGCACACTTCTGTTTGCACCATGGTGCAACTCTGTTTCTGCCATGGTGCAACAATTCCATATTCAGCCACATTGCGCTGTTCAGCCTGCGCAACCTTTGAATATGTCTCCAGTTGTGCCATGACGCATCGGATTTGCACTGCGCCAGACTTGCGTCGGCCTTTGGTGCATTTCTGAATATCCGGACTGGTGAATAATACTGTTCTATTGAACAGAATGTCTGAAGTGGTGGTGAATGAAGAACACTCAAGGTGGTTTCATTCTTATCTGATAAATAAAAAGCAGTGTGTTAGAGACTTACTACATCAGCCTTAAAAGACGTTAATGAGGAATCCCACAAAACACTGTTTTAGGCCCATTGGTTTTTAACATTTATGGTAACGATCTTCCGAATATCTTAGGCAACAAAAGAGGTGCAACTGTCCGTGGATGACGCAGGGTTGGTGGCCTCTGCTTACCGTTGCGCTGAGCTGGACCACAAACTTCAAACTGATCTCCATATAATGGAGATGTGGTTCACCAAATCAAGACTCCTACTAAATGGCAAGAAAACTCAATGTATTAATTTTTCTTTAGGGATAAATAGCTAATCAAACTGAACTTTGGATCTAGAATTAAAAAATGAGCAAAAAGTGATTCATTTAAACAGTTATATATATCTGGGTGTTGATGTTGACAGAAAATTGTCATTTGTAGAACATACTAAATTTATGGTCAAAAAGACCAATCAAAAACTTGGTGCTTTATGCAGTGTCCCCTTGGATGTCAATCAATCATTTAATATTTTATATATAAAGCGCCTTTCGAAATCAAGGCAAGTACAAAACTGGTCAGACAACTGTTAATCCCAGTCTTAGAGTACGGTGGCTTGTTGTATAGAAATTCAACAAAAAAAGTTTTCAAAAATGATAGTATATGTACAATAAACTTGCAAGATTTTCTAATTTAAGTAAATCTGATACACATCATTGTAAGATTTATTTTGCATTAAACTGGTGAAAACCGGAAAACAAAATTGGCTTACATGGTCTTTTAAATTGCTAAAACCAAAATCTGTACATCCTGTAAGAAATTACGTAATAACAAAAATTCCCCAAAATGAAAGATACCAATTAAGAACGACAGATTGAAATCAATCATAATAAATATGAGAATATGACATTACAGATGTGTGTTGCAAAATCTTGGAAAAAAATTGCATAGTGACATAAAAGCTAAAAACTCCCTTAATGAACTTTAGACTGACCTTAAGAAAATATTGCACCAATAATGCAAATGCTACACATGATATTTTTTTAAATCAAGTTTTTATGTAATTTTATTAATTTGTTATATGTTTTTCTGTACTAATTATACGTGTGAAATATGCTCTATCTATCTATCTATCTATCTATCTAACTATGTCTGAATGGGGTGTGGGTGGAGCAGTGAAAAAGGACTGGTGGTAGGGAGTAGTGCTGGAGCCCAGTCAGGGTGGGGGGGGGTCTAGCAGGGGGCTGGAGGGGGAGCTAAAGCAAACTACCTGGGTCCCTCTTCACCAGCAGGAGAGGAGGCCTAGAGAAGAAGAATCAGCATTTATATAGCGATTTTCATACACAATGTATCCCAAAGTGCTTTACAAGCAATGCTAGACTGGTAGTGAAGTGACTGAATGTGTAGTGGTGGCAATATCGCACATCAACACCCACACACAGCCTGGACAATTGCATGATCTGGTTTTATGGGAAGAGGATTATTGGCCAAGATACCAGGAATGTCCCCTACCCTTTGCGAAGAGTGCCTTGGGTTCATTTACTTCCACCTGGACGCCCATCAGGACAGCACCAGGATGGGTAGAAGGGACCTCAGTTTAACATTTCATCTGAAGGACCGCACACCCCAACAGTACAGCACCCTCAATACTGCACTGCTGCTATTATTTAGTACGAACCACCCGTGTGGGACGAGAACCCAAACTTTCTGGTCCAGAGGTGAATGTGCTACCAACTGAGCCACGCTGACACCTCTATCCTCCACCTAGAGGAGGGGGACGGACACTAGTAGCAGGAAAGAGGAGAGCAAGGAAAGATGGGCAGAGAGTGGGAGCACCTCCAGTGGTGCTGGTGTGGAATAGATTCCTCCCACTGACTAGAAAGGACACAGGAGGATCAGTGTAAGGGAAAGGGGACAACAGCAAGGGTGGGGGTTGAATACTACAGGAGGAGACCACAATGGGGAGGGTAAGGGGCAGGTAGGGGTAGGAAATGTGGAGGTGGGGCAGGGAAGGGGTCGGGGCAGGAAGGGAGTAGGCTGTGCAGATGAGGACAGGCAGGAAGACCAGAGGAAGGGTCCAGAGAGGAGTGTGTGTGGGTAGTCCAGAGGGGGATCAGGCAGGAAGAATGTATAGTTGGGGGGAACACAGAACAAGCAGAAGAGGAGAGGAGGTCAGACAAGGAAGGACAAATGGCACAGAAGGGGTGAGGGGACTCAGGATCCAGGCAATCAGGGAAGGTCATGACCTTGGGGGACTCCAGAGTTAATGGATTGAAGTGGGGTTACATAGAAGCTAAGGTAAACTGCAGGAGGGTGCAGTGTATGCCAGAGATGACTGCAGGAAGGGTGGGTCCATGGAAAACCAAGAACATAGGGTGAGAGGGGGAAAGCCACACATCATCCTTCATCTAGGTATGAACAAGTTGGCTGATAGGTAGGGGTGGTTCAGGAGAGGTTCAGGGAAGTGGAGAGGCTCTGCAGTAAGGTAAGGGAGGTCATTAGCCTTCTTGGAGGTGCAATCAGTAGCTTGGGCCAGCACTGCAAGAAAGGCAAGGATAGAGGAGTTGAATGTCTGGCTCAGGAGGTGATATAGAGGTGATATAGAGAGTAGTGATACAGGCTAATTGGAGGCTGGGGTGACACATGGGAGAATAAGGACCTTTATACACTAGACAGGCTATACCTAAGCAAGGAGTGTTCAAAGGGGCTGAAGGCCAGATTTCAGCAGCATATGTACAGAAACCTGAATTTAAACTAATAAGGGATGGGTAAAAGGGACTATAATACCCCTAGTCACATGAAGGAGGACGCCGACCCCCCGGGTGAAAGGGGAAGAGGTCTGATAAGGGACAGAGTAATAATGGTAGGCAGGTGGGACTAGGATTGGGGGAGTGGGTAGCCCAGGAGTGGAGGGGGATTTGAGTCTTGGTGGAAGGATGTGTGTCTGAATGCAAAGATCCTAGAGAATAAAATGGCTGAGTTATATTCACTGATGGAAGAGGGAGAGGTGGACATGGCTGCTATCATGGAGATGTGGATCATGCTGAACCATGACTGGAACCTCTCTCTCACTGGGTACAGATTGTATAGGAAGTATAGGGGAGGGAAAAGAGGGAGGAGTGGCTCTGTACTTGAAGGAGGGGTTAACCTATACAAGGGAGGAGGAGAGAGATTGAATGGCAGAAGTTCTGGGGTACAGGTACAATCAACAAAAGGGAAAAAGGCTCAGGATAGGTGCAGTGTAGTGTCCGAGTGCACAGACCACCGAACCAAGGTGAGGAATAAGACAGGGAGCTAAGGTCCAAAATTGTGGAGATGACCCACAGTGGGGAGATAGTGATCATTGGGGATTTCAGTGTACCAGAGTAGATTGGACGATCCCTGCTACCACCTGTACCAGATCGCAGGGGCTGCTTGATGTATTTCCAAGTGGGTTCCTGATGCAAAGGGTCCTGCAGTCCACCAGGGGAAGGGCCATACTGGACCTGGTTCTGTCTAATGGTGAACATGTCCAAGAGGTAATGGTGAAAGCACCACTTGTAGCAAGCGACTGTCACACTGTGTGGTTTCATTTGGACATCGGCAGGGAGAAAACTCTGACAAAGACAAGGGTGCTAGACTTCAGAAGAGCAAGCTACTGTAAGATGGGGGTATTCTGGGGATACACCTTACTGGGATCAAGAAGGAAATGGAGGTAGACCAGAAATGGGCTATTATCAAAGAAGGGCTGTTGGCAGCTACTATCCAATGTGCAAAAATAAAGAGCAAAAATTCTAAAGCCAGGAAGCCCAACTGGTTTGATACAGAAATATCCCAGGTGGTAAGGAGCAAGAAGACAGCTTTCAAGAAGTACTGTATAAACACACCCAGATGAACAAGTACAGGGAGGAATACTGTACTAAGGCAAGGGAGGTGGTCAGGGCAGTACGATTATCCAAGGCCAAAAGAGAACTGTAGCTAGCAGAGGGAGTTAAAAAGGGGGTGACCTTTTTTCAGTTCCTTAGGGAGAAGAGGGATATCAAGGATAGGACAGTCAGGTGGAAAAGGGAGTGGGTAGGTAGAGGATAGTTAAGAGAAAGAAGAAGTACTTAACAAGTACTTTTCTGTTCGGTCATCACTAAGGAGAAGGCTGGGCCAGTACCCCAGGGGAAGAAGGGAGGAAGAAAAGGGGTGGGAGGGATCACAGATGAGGAGACTGTAATTAATAGGGTGAGGAAAGGCTTAAAGGCCCTGAAGATGGACATGTCCCGGGGACTGGATGGCGTACATCTGAAGGTGTTGAGAGAGTTAGAAGTTGTGCTGGTGGTCCCCTGGCAGACCTGTTTAACACCTCTCTGGATATGAGGGAAGTACCCCTGGACTGGAGTACAGCACATGCAGTGCTGCTACACAATAGTGGGTTGAGGGATGACCCAGGTAACTATAGGCCAGTCAGTCTGACCTCGATAGTGGGGAAACTTAAGGAAACAATGCAGAAAAAATGACTGATAAGCTTTCTGGAAGAAAACAGGATGAAAGATGAGAAACAACATGAGTTTGTATCAGGGCAGTCCTGCCAGACCACCCAGATGTATTTATTCAACTGAGTAACCAGGACAGTGGACAAGGTCAAGCAGTAGACATCCTGTATCTGGATTTCAGTAAAGTTTTTTACTCTGTTCCTCACAGGAGATTAATTAGAAAGCTGGAGTACCTGGGGTAGGGGCAAAACTGGCTATGTGGGTTAGAAACTGGCTACAAGATAGAAGTCAGAGGGTAGTGGTTGGGGGTGGTTCTCATAGGCTAGACCGGTCACTTGTGGGGCCCCACAAGGCTTGGTGCTCAGTCCAGTATTATTTAACATGTTCAACAGAAACGTTACAGATGGGATAAAAGTTAGATATGCCTGTTTGCAGACTGCAGTAACCTCTGTGGGAGAGTAGACATGGAAGAGGGGTGACAAGACATTAGAGAAGACCTGGGCAAACTGGAGAGGTGTTCCAGAATTTGGCAACTGAGATTTAATGCCAAAAGGTGTAAGGTAATGCACTTGGAGGGAAGAACCCAGAGAAGAAAAATATTGGCTGGACGTGGCAAGTTACCAAGTCAGAGGTGAAGGACTTGGCTATGATCATTGAGTGACCTAAAGTATTCAGCACATTGCAGGAAGGCAGCAGCCAAGGTGAACTAGATGCTGGACTGTATAGCCAGGAGTATTACCAGCAGAAAAGCGGAGGTCATTCTATCACTGTACAGATTGCTGGTTAGCCACATCTGGAATATAGTGTGCAGTATTGGTGCCCTTACCTAAAGAAAGTCAGCAAATTGCAGGAAACAGTCCAGAGGAGGGCAACCAAGATGATACAGGGTCACCAGGACAGCTGACCATTTGAGGAGAGACTCAGAGATCTAATCATGTACATCATGGAGGAAAGAAGCGAGAGAGGGGAGACTAAAATCTTTAAATACCTTAGAGGTATCAACAAAGGGAGCTCTGAGGATCTCTTCAATCTTAGAATAATAGAACCACTAGGGGTCACTGCCTCAAGCTGGTGGGGGGAAGATTCAAGTGAGAAATGAGGAGATGCTATTTCACTGAGAGGGTGGTGGTGAAATGGAATGAGTTGCCAGAGGATGTTGTCTCCTTAAAAACTGGACAGTTTCAGAGATGACTGGACAGAGTAAAAGGGAAGGTTGCATGGGGGGGCCGGGGGGGGTAACATCAATGACATGGGGGATGGACAGTGGGGAGGGGGGCAGATCCCTCAGTAGATACTGAGGGGTCTGCAAACTTGAGCAGATATGATAGAGCACAAGGCTTTTTCTGCTGGCTCATTCATATGTTTGTATGTTCACAGGCTGCAAATCACGTGGCTTTCTAACAACTCAGACATGCTCAGTGTGTGCTTTCTGTTAAAAGTGCTGTGTCATGATATTGAAATGGTGAACTGCCACTGAACTGCTTTGACTGTGTGTGGAATATCCAACTCAACACATATGCCAAATACAAATTTGGCATTGACTCATCCTTAGTGATGTCCTTCAGTAAATGATGCTGGGATCATTGTTCTTCAATGTCTTTGACAAACATCTGGAAGCCCGGGGTCCAGTATGCAGCTTCAGTTTATGGAAAACACTAACCAAAACAAATAGGCAGTGCCCACTAGGAGAATTATTTTGCTTGCTAGCAAAATTTGTTAAGTAATTTACTAGGCAGGTGTTAGATAGAGCTAGAATACTGTACAGGTGGTCCAGTGCTTTGGTTCTTAGAGCTTTGTCAGTGTTCTCCTAGTGTGCACTGCCTGTTTCTTTTGGTTTATATCATCTTGGGTAACCACTCCCCGTGTTGGCACCTACTTTCATAGCTTGAGAAGTGCAGGTCCGTACTGAAATGGCATGGATGACACTAAGCTGGCCAGGGTGGTGAATTTTCATGAGGAGGGAGACAAACTTCAACAGAACCTGAACAAGTGGGGTGACTGTTCTGACTCCTGGAGTCTCAGATTCGGTATAGCCAAATGCAAGAGACTACACTCAGAAAGGAACAACAGAAGTAGGACCTATACATTGTGAAACATAGAACAATAGAATTTGACAGCAGAAAAGGATCACTTGGCCCACCCAGTCTGCTCACCTGGAGCACAGCATGCAGTTCTAGTCTCCCAAGTATGAAAAAAACATTGAGTAGAGAGGGTATGCTCACTAGCAAAAGGACATGTGATCATGCCCTGGAACTAAGAGAAAGTAAGTTCAGAGGTATTACTAGGAAAGAAGAGTACAGAACTCCACTGAAATGGACTGTGCCTGCTCGAAATGCGATAACAAAAACATAAAAAACATTTGTCAATGCCGAATGTTTGCTTGCTGTTATTAGCATTTGAAATGCAGGAGTTAGACTGATGCAGAATAGGAATGGCAGTGAAGTATGGAAGTTCACGCCAACCACACCTCCATCTTGTAGAGATGGAGAGGCATTGGGGTAAGTGTGTGGGTCGTGCGCCCATGACTGTCATGCAATGTCACCTCACCTTATTCTGCAGACGGTGATACATGTTGAGGTGTGCCTTAGGGTGTTTGGCTGTACAGTGACCCCATTCCACACGGACATATGCTAAAATGGACGCAGCATAGTAGAATGGGGTGAAGTGTGGGACTGAAGGGTCCAAGGTACACCTTGATGGCTGTCAGTGGCTGGGGGGTTGGGTGGGATGGAATGCGTAGTAGAGTCAGCAATCCAAAGGCACAGCCTGATGCCTGTCTATTTATTTATTTATTTATTTGCTTTTGTTAACTGGGTAAGCACACTAGACAGCCAAGTGCCTATTTTCAGGTACGACCCGGGAGGTGACAAGGTACAGTCAACACATCAGGCAGAGTAACAGGTTAACGTATAAGAGGATCAGGAATCACAAACCAATATAGGTAGAGTAACAGTAACATACAAGCAAGGTCAGCAGAGTTAACAGGTATAGGGCCAGCAAAGCCCTCAATTCAAGCTTCACAGGCTGAGGAAACGGTAACAAACAAGATCTACAGGCATCACAATAAATGGTATGGTGGAGTAACAGCTTGTACAAGCAATGGAAAAACAGTGTCAGCTGTGTTAGACCAGCCATACCCTCGGAAGGGTAAAGATGGTAGGTAACTTGGAGAGACAGAGAATAGGAAGGGGGCAGCCGGGGAATCCCACAGACACAAGGGCAGGGAAGGGGCCCGGGGCAGATTGAGGAAACATTTTGATGCAGCTATCAGTTATAGGCCGTGGCAATTTGGAGGAAGAGCATTCAGTATTTAGGCGTCACTCCCCCAACCTGTCGAACTGGGAAGCAATAGCACACAGACAGGTGGAGGCCAATTTCAGCAAACCCCATTGGGAGGCTTTGAAGCAGGGATGGGAGGGGGAAGCACGAGTGATTGCGGGAAGGGAGTTCCATACTCTAGGCACATATGCGGCGAAGGCCCAATCGCCCATGAGGGAACAGATTTTTGGAACCAGGAGGTCCTGCAAATCTCTAGATCTAAGGTAATGGTAGGGAGTCCCAGGTTTGAGGGATAGATTAAGTGCTGAAGGGGTAGCAGTTCAGACGATGTTGTCATTGAAGTTGCCTAGGACAAAAGTATGGTGCTTATCGGGAGGGAGCCACTGAAGTCACGAGTAAAGCTCACAGCGGTTCATGAGGTGAGGTGCAGAGAGCGCAAAGCGGCATACGTTGTTGTATGTAGTGTCCCATTTAATGAGACTGGTCTTAGGGGCAGAGGCAAAAGATACAAGCCCATAGCAGTGGTAGGGTAGGAGGATCTCCCTTGCAATTGCAAGTCATGCAGCTGGGGTGAGACTGCTTTTGGCTCTGTATGCTAGACCGAGCTTGACATTTTGTAGCATTACACATGTTCCACATATGCTGGGAGAGGTCCAGTTATGGGTCGAGGGTTACGCCCAGATACTTGACAGAGGCTGTGGATTGCAGGGGGGCACCATCAGCTTCAAGGATATATAGGGGATCAGAGCAGGTTTTAGTCTTGGCTGTGGAGCCAAAGAGCATTGCCTGGGTCTTTGTTAGGTTGATGGTCAGCTTATGGCCCTCGAGCCATGTTTGAATTAGGTGGAAGTCAGAGTTCAGCCTGGAGTTAATGAGGGAGATATCATGGGAGCTGGCCAGGATGACGACATCATCCGCATAGAGGGTTGGGTGCCCATGAGCTGTGATGGAGGGCAGTTAACTTATGAATATGGAAAACAGTATTGGACCCAGAACAGAACCCTGGGGGACCCCACTATTTACTATGGAGGGACAGAGAGGACACGGTTGAAGTTTGTGTATTGCTGCCTGCCAGAGAGGTAGTTAGAGAACCAGGCAAGGGCAGGCGGGGAGAGACCCAGTGACTGGAGAGTGGCGCATAGGAGGGAGTGGTCAACCCGATCGAAGGCTTTAGAAAGGTCCACAAAGATAGCTCCGGTCAGCTTCCCTTGATCGGTAGCGGACCTGATTGTGAAGGTCATCACAGCAAGGGCTGTAAATGTGCTATGCCCTTTTCTGAAGCCATGTTGGGCAGGGGAGAGAAGCTCATAGCTCTGTAGATAGTGGGAGAGATGTGAAGCAGCAACCTTCTCAAGAAGCTTACAAATCACGGAGAGGATTGTGATGGGAAGGTAGTTCTTATGGTCTTTGGGATCACCTTGTTTGAAGACAGACAGGGATGACCTTGGCCACTTTCCAGACATCTGGGATTATACCTGAGATTAATGATGTGTTGAAGATGTGGGCAACAGTCCGGGCAAGGAGAGATGCCCACAGGTTGAGCAGCCTGGGTTCAAGGCAGTCATGCCCTGCCCCAGTGTAAGGGGAGAGACCTGCAAGGAGTTTCTGGGTCTCCTTTGCTGAGACCTGTTTTAGGTAAAAGGGGGGTCAGGGGGAGGGCTCGCATGGGGGTGGGCCTTGTGCCATGGGGATGGGGGACTGGGTGGGGGGAGCAGGCAGGTTAGTGAACAGGGAGTTGAAGGCATTAGCGATGGTGAGAGGATTGTTACAGCTGACCCCTTCAACGTGCAGGTCAGTGACCTGGACTCTGGTGGACCCACCAACTGTTTTTGACATTTTGCCAGAAACTCCTTGGATTTCTAGCTGAGGATAGCAGGGCCGCTCGACAGAACTCGCTCTTGGTAGTACTGATTGCTCTTTTGCATGAGTTTCTGAGCTGCCGGTATTTGGTGAGGTCCTTAATGTTGAGGGAGGTCTTGTATCTCTGCCAGCATTTGTCCCTCTGTTTCATGAGGGAGAGTAGCCTGCCATGGAGCCATTTTGTGACAGTTCCCTTTACCCTCCATTTTGTGAGGGGGGCATGTTTGTTTTGTAAAGGAATGAACAGGGCAAGAAAATGTTCAAGAGCTCCTGAGGGGTCATTGGTGGCAGTGACCTGGGTCCAGTCTGCACTCCTTAAGTCCACAAGAAAGTCTCCAGCTCTGAGTTTGAAGAAGTCCCTCATCTGGATCACTGTACTGGGAATTTTGGGCTGGGGGATGCCCCAGGTGCAGTAGGTAGGTGAGTGATCTGAAATGACATCCGGGAGGATGCCTGAGGAGACAATTCTGTTAGGTCTGTTGCTCAATACCCAGTCAACGAGGGATCCTTTATCCCCCCAGGAGGAGATCCTGGTGGGTTCAGCGAGTTGTTTGACGGCCAAGCAAGCAAGCAGAGGTTCATATTGCTTGGTGTTGGGACCCATCCAGTTTAAGTTAAAGTCACCAAGGATTAGAACCTCATTTGAGCCAACTTTTGCTTTTAAGCTTTCCAGTAGTGAGGAGATCCCTGGCACTCCTCCATTCAGAGGGTTATAGGCACATACCAAGTGTACCTTTTTGGTGTTACCTAGCAGGAGAAGGGCATGCAGGAACTCACAGACTGGGGGTGTGAGGGTGGTGTGTTCATTAAGAGACACATTTAGGTGCACCTTGTAATAGAGGAGCACTCCCCCACCATGTTTGTTTCCAGCCCTGTCTTGTCTGATGAGGCTGTAGCCTGGGAGGGTGCATGCAGAGGCAGGTGTGTGGGGCTTCAGCCAGGTTTCCGAGATCCCCAAGATGTCAGGGTTAAGGTGGGCCACCCAAACTGTAAGCTCAGCCAGACTGGGTAGGATGCTATGAATGTTCAGGTGAGCCATTTTTAAGCCCTTTGATGAATGTCAGGATGTGAGAGAGTACGTGGTGGCTTGGGGTCTAGGAATGGGAGCCATGCCTGTGGCCAGCCTATGGTGGGCCATGCCTGCAGTCATGAGTACAGCGTGTAGCGGCAGGTCTTCAGGCACACTATTAGGGCAGATAACAGGAGGCTTGAGTGGATGAGACCTGGTCGGCCCTATCTAGGCTATGATGCTTGAGGGCAGATTGGAGCCATGGCTTAGAGGTTGCTAATGAGGGGATGGGCAAACAGGGAAGGCAGTGATACAACTTGGCTGGCACAATGAAGACTCGGCACTGGCCATGCTAGGATTGAAAAAGATACCCCAGTGGGTTATGAGTGGCTGACTAGTGCTATGTAGGGCCTGCTATATAGTCTACATTATCAGGAAATGGCTGGGCAACTGATGATCATATTGTTGGATTTGGTTATCCTGTTCTGGGGCGACAATTTAGCAGCTGCATGGTAGGGAAAGGCGCAGAGTGGCCGCTAGAGGTGATGGCTGAGAAGCTGCTAATGGGGAAAATGACTGATAGGCACATTGGCTCAAATGACTCATCCTATAAGAGGGAGGGCTCACCAAGGGTGGTGGTGGGGGTGGTGGGGCAGCCAGCGCAGAGCACCACTGGGGCCTCTGGAGCAGACTGCTTTACAAATGATGGGGCTTTACACAGAGAACAGCCATCTGTGGGAGCAGCTTGGCATACCTGCGCACTGGAGGATTTTTCCTTGGGTCCAACGGCTTGCTGGGTGCTGGGGGGGAGGGCTGAAGTCCGAGGCCCTCACGACCGACCTGCTGAGTAGAGACAGAAAAGGTAGGGGTTATATACTGGACCACATAGGAGGAGGAGCATGGTCAGACACTACTCCATTTTACACTGCAAGACTGCAAAGTATACCAGCATTTTCATTTTAAACTGCAAGCGTATACCAGCATTTAAACCAATAATCAAGCGTTTTCTAATTTAATTTAATCATGCATTTTTAAATGTTTGCTCCTGAGGCTTTGTGCTGCATCTAAACAGCTGATAATGAATTGTATTAGGTGTACTTACTATTTTAGGTCATAACGGAAGGGGCTAGGGTAAAGTAACTTAAACTTCCCCAGAGATGTAAAGGAGCCCAGTCAACTGAGTTTGATAAACTGAAGCAAGCAAAATGTTAAAGCACCCCCTGAGTAAAGCAGCAAACAAGCAGAATGCAGGGTGTGAAGGTATGGGTATAAGGAAAACACCAGATTCCTGAATAAGTCCAATAATAAGTTTTTATTTACAAAATCAAAGGCGAACTGAACGACCAAATAAAGTAACAAAAAAAATAAATAAATAAATAATTCCAAATAACAAATTAACAGCACACTAGAAAACAGCTAGTGTAATTCCATCAATGGGATAGCAGAGAACCAGTCCCTTCGAGATCTAACCACAGAATGAAAATAGATTCCTTTTATACATACAGGTCATGTGATTTTAGGAAACTCCACCCTTTTTTGAGGCTAAATCGTAAAACTCAGCTAAATAAACATTTTACTTGTTTTTACATCCAAAAACCCTTCTAAACTTAAATAAAAATAACATGGTAATAACACAAAATAAAATCCTGCCTAAAGTTATAAAGAAACATTAAATGACCATCTAAACCCGTCCCCCTTATTTACAAACTATAAATAATGCAGCCAAAAGGCCGGCTGGCTCTATAGAGAAAAGGCAAAACAACCATGGCTTCCCCTTGAGCTAAACTCTAAATTTGGTAAGCCCTTTTAACTTAAATTTCTCTCTTCTTACTTTATCAAGGTTACCCCTGTTATTTAAGAATTACTGTACAGAGGACATATAAATACATATTTCATAGGTTTTAGAACATACATTTCCTTTAACCTCTATTTATATCGGTTTAATAATTCAGAATTGAAATACTCACCTTTATCACATATTCAAAACCCTCATTCCTTTATAGGGGTTACAGCCCCCTTTTGTGAAAATAAAAGAGGTGGAACATCATTTTCTGGGGATGTTCCAAAAAGAAATGAGTCTTCTGCAACATTTCTAGCTGCTTGCTTTAGCAACAACAGAAAATCCAAAATAATCCTTCTTGCAGCACTCCTCTCAAACGTGAGCACAAGCGAAAAGGATTTTCACCCAATAGAAGTGCTTCCAAGCGCTTCTCAATGAACAAACCACCGGATTTATGCTAGTAGCAGCCTTGAGGGGAGAAAGCCTGAAAAAGGCTGGTTTTCTTGTTACTTCGACACTCCTCCATGTAGAATTGAGCAGGAGAACGGAGGAAAAGCCCCAATGTGGGGAAGGGGGTTACATAAACAAATGGGGACTGCATCAGATCTTATTTTAAACAGTCCTCATCCAAAAATAAGAGGACATACAAGAGGAAAATAGTTGCATTTTACTGGGGCAACACATAAATAAGAAGTATATATATTGAAATGTGCTTTACCAATATATGTCTAGACGGCCAGTCCACACATATACCTTAAATGGGTAATGCACCTCAATACATATATTCTTAACAAGAAAATAAAACATAAGATAGAAGACATGCTGCTGCAACAGACTGAACTACACACATAATCAAGATGGCTGCCAGGCTGGACGCGTTGCCGTCGCTCTTTTGAGGAAGTTTAGTTTTATGTATTTTTAGCTTAAATTTTTAGTTATTTTGAGTTATTTGGTGGCTATTTTGTGTTCTGTTTAGTTGTTTAATCCGGTCCTGGTTTCGGTCTTGAGCTCTATCGTTCGGCGGTGGCTTGACGACGAGTGGGATTTGTCTCCCGGACCGGGGGAGAGAGGCCGGTCGGGCTTTTCTTTTTCCTTCCCCACAGACTTTATGTGTTCCACCTTCTGTTTATCGCTGATATCGCTCATATCAGTTTTATTTTGTGTGTTTTATCTCCGTTTTGAAGAATATGGGGATTTTGTGTTTTCTGTACCCCTGTTCCCTATTTTGGAAGTGCCTCACGGATGTGTGGAGGATGAGGAGCTATTTTGAAATAAGCATTGGATAGTCCCGAAGTGTGTTTGGTGGAGTCCTGGACGCAGTGAATGTTGACAAGAACAGGGATCAGAGAACGGAGGATTTTTTGATCGGGGCTTTACCGGAGACTGCGATGTGCCCTTTGACCACTGTGAAATCCTGGGTGGTAACCTCTGTTGCCTAGTTGCTCCGGCAGGTGCTGTCTTGGAGATTTGCTCCTCCACAGGGGGCTTGAGGTATTTTTCCAGCCGGGGAGCTGGCTGGGGTACCTCGCTCCCTTGGACCATGGAAATTGCTGCAATAGTGGCCTTTCTTATGGTCCTTTGACGTGGGTAGCATTAATTTCTTGGGAGTGCACTTAGCAGTGAGTAAAGGGGTCTGAGTGTGGCTGAACCTCTTGGGATAAAGCTTTTTGTGAATTTTTTCCCTGGACTGTTTTCCCTCATTGGACTTATCTGGTTGACTTTCCCTGGATTTGGATCTACTGAATTTTCGTGGAATTCTGGACCTGTACTGAGAGACTGCTGACTCTTTTTTGGATTAAAACTTTTTTTTGTTTTGGATACTCGGGTGGTGAGAGGACCCTGTGTCCATAAGTTTCTGTTTGTCTATTTACTTAATTTTTGTTTGTTTGATTTTACTGTTTGTGTCCTTTCTCCTGGCAGTGAGAAAGATCAATATTATTTCTCCCCAGTTGTGAGAGAATTTGGGGGGAGTCCATAACTCTTTTTATTGTTTAAAGTGTATGTTTCCATGATGGTTTGGCTGTGAGAGTGCCATTTTACCCTCTTTCCCCGGTGGTGAGAGGACTTGGTGGGGGGGGGGATTATACAGGAGAAAATTTGTTATTTATTTATTTGATTAAATTTGTATTTTTATTTTAACTTTCTATTTATTTTTATTTTATTGGAATTTTAGTCTAGTCCAGTTTTGACAATTCTTGTGAGGTTGGGTTTTTGTTTTGCTTTTGTTTAATTATATTGGATATGTTTAGGGATTATTTGATCATTTCTATTTTATAAAGATTGTGTTTTTGTGTTTATTATTTTAGTTAAATAGCAACATGTGCTGGCCTCTAGTCCTCATGGTGGTGCGCTACTCATCCTCCTCTCTTCGCGCCCTCCACCCCTTTTATACTCCTCCCCTACAATTTTATACCTACCAGCACTGTAGAGCACTAGGGATTGTTCGTGGGAGAGTGAAGGGGGCGGGGGTATGCGAACAGGGGAGGATGAATGGGAGGGGCCATCGTATCAGGGTTATTAAGTCCAGAAGGTGCCGTGGGGCAAAATGGAATCCGGACCGGGGGTTTACTATGTCTGGTATCCATACCCAAGGGCACTACTGATTTCAGTAGGCAGATAGGCCCGACAACCTCCGAGGTTTGTCCAACTCGGGCGGTGTTATGCAATGTCTGTTAGGAATAAGACCGCCATTATTGCGGATCTTGTTGGTTCGGCTGACCTGGCTTGCATCACCGAGACCTGGCTGGATGAAAATTCAGGCCCTATAGTGGAGGCCATGACTCCGGCTGGGTACTCGGTGATACACCGCCCGAGATTGGACCACAGGGGAGGATGGTTGCAGTCTGTTTTAAGACTGAATTGGGCCTCACGAATGTAGTAGTAGGTGAGGCTGAGTCCTTCGAGTGTACAGTCATAGCAGGTGTAGGTGTTTGAATCGTTCTCATCTACCATCCACCCGGAGATGGGAAACGTTTCTTACAGGAAGTAGCAGACTTCCTTGTCGACATGTCATTTGAGTCACCCAGATTGATGGTTCTGGGTGACTTCAACACCTGGGTCGACGATGAACTCTCACAATTTGGTAATTACTTCCTCTAATTAATGTCTTCTTTGGACCTTACACAGGTAGTTTCCACTGCTACGCATAAACCTGGACAGTCTTTGGACTTAGTCTTCCTTCTAGGGATTGATGCATCCGACGTGGGGGTGGAACCAGTCGCCTGGTCTGACCACTGCACTGTGAGGTTCAATTTTTGCACCCCCCTTAGAAGGCCTTCCCCTGTGGAGATGGTCAGGCACCGCCCATTACAGAATGTTACTTCACAAGGCCTAGCGGCCGTCCTTGACCTATCATCCCCCGCATTGGTGAGCAGTAATCCAGAGGCACTGGTGTTGGCCTATAATGAGGCCATCATGGTTGCCCTGGATCTTATTGCTCCTGTTCGTGAGTGCCCCTTATCCCTTCACCCTAGGTTGCCTTGGTTTGATGGGACTCTGAGGGAGATGCAGAGACAGGGTCGAAGGTTAGAGCATTGTTGGCGCAAGTCCGCCCTTGAAGCCGACCGCTTTAGATTGATAGAACATTATGCTAGCTATCAATCTGCAATCACCCATAAGAAGGCAGAATTCCTGTCCAGGGAGATTGCAGTTGCTCAGAATCGACCGGCTCAGCTGTTTCGAACTGTAGACAGACTGTGTAACCCAGCCTGTGTGCAAGTTCAAAAAGCCTTTTCGCAAGTAGAGTGCGAGG
This sequence comes from Neoceratodus forsteri, assembly GCA_016271365.2. Lineage (NCBI taxonomy): Eukaryota > Metazoa > Chordata > Ceratodontiformes > Ceratodontidae > Neoceratodus > Neoceratodus forsteri. The sequence goes on along the minus strand of CM057450.1, from coordinate 1,201,893,614 downwards.
AGCTTGCTCGGTACTTTGCAACTAAAGTGACTGACGTCAGGGCGGCCTTGTGTCCAGCAACCTCTAAGGGTGATGTTGTAGGACAGTGCGAGATCACAGTGCCTCAATTCTCTTGGAGTTCCTTTTGTCGACCTGAGTTTGTGGATATTATGAGGATCATCCATAGTGTGTGCCCCACAAGCTGTGGTTTGGACCCTGGACCGACTTCCCTAATTTTGGGTTGCTCTGATATCATTGGTCCAGTCCTGGTGCAAATAGTCTGGTGCTCCTTGGAGTCAGGTGAGTTTCCTAGCTCCCTGAAAGAGGCGGTTGTGACACCTCTCTTGAAGAAAGCTTCCTTGGACCCAGACTGTTTCTCAAACTACAGACCTATCTCTAACCTTCCCTTTATTGGGAAGGTTATTGAGAAGGTTGTGGCTGTCCAATTGGACGACCATTTAACCATCCATAGTATCTACGAATCCTTCCAATCTGGTTTCCATAAAAGACATAGCACCGAGACTGCGCTGGTTCGGGTGCTTAATGATCTTCTGAGGGCGAGGGATCAGAAGAGACGTTCCATCCTGGTTCTCCTTGATCTCTTGTCATCTTTTGACACTGTGGATCACATGGTGTTGTTAGCATGCTTGAGGCAAATTTGTGGAATGTCGGGAACCGTTCTTCAATGATTCACTTCATTCCTCACTGGGAGATCACAAAGAGTTGTGTCGGGGATTTTTCCCTCTGGCCCAATCTCTTTGTTGTGTGGAGTGCCTCAGGGCTCTGTGCTGTCACCCATGTTATTTGCAGTGTATATGCTGCCCCTCGGAGACATTATAAGATGGTATGGGCTGAGGTTTCACTGCTATGCAGATGATACCCAGCTATACCTGTCTTTTGCTCCCAACCAGGATGGAGCTCTCTCAGTGTTTAACAACTGTCTGGGGGAAATCCAAGATTGGATGGATTCTGGTTGGCTAAAGTTGAACTCAGAGAAGACAGAGGTTCTGGTAGTGTACCTGGGTGTTCAGATTGAGAGGTCGCATATTGGCGGCCTTCTGGAATTTTTCTTGGTGGCGTGTCACTTCCGACCTCTGAACAGGTGCGTAGCCTTGGGGTTATCCTAGATGACAGGCTGACTCGTCAGTCTCAGGTGTCGGCTGTCATCAGGACTTCCTTTTACCATCTTAGGAATATTGCCAGGGTTAGACACCTTGTTCCGTCTGAATCTTTGCCAACGTTGGTCCACACCTTTGTGTCCTCGTGCTTAGACTACTGCAATGCCCTTTACTTTGGGCTTTCTGGGGTAGAAATCCATCGCCTACAGCTGGTGCAGAATGCTGCAGCCTGGGTTTTGCCTGGGACAAGTAGGTCCTGTCATATTACCCCCATGCTGTGCGAACTGCACTGGCTTTCTATATGCTGGCGGATCACCTTTAAAGTCATTTTATTGACTTTTAAAGCACTTCACGATCAGGGTCCGTCCTATCTGAAAGACCATCTAGTGCCTTATTGCCCTGGCCGATCGCTCCTCTCAGCTGACATGGGGTTGTTGGAGATTCCAAGAGTGAGTTTAAAATCCTCAGGCAGCAGAGCATTTTCTCATGCTGCACCCACTCTTTGGAATTCTCTACCACGCCAGTTACGGGAGTGCACCTCCGTAGAGAAATTCAAGAAATTTTGAAATCACATTTATGGAAAATGACCTTCTTAGATAACTAAGTTAATTTTAGTATGATTGGAATTTTATTATAATTTATTATGCTATTATGGTATATTTTTATATATGTTTTGAAGATTTGTATCTGGAATGTGAATTTATGATTTTAAAATGGTCAGCGTCTTGACACACTGAAAGGCGCTATATAAATAAAATTATTATTATTATAAAAAAGGGGAAAAGAGTAAAATAAAAATGAAAAAGCAAAACAAAAAAAAGGGGAGGGGTTTACAGGAAAGAAAGGTTACCCTATAATATAAAGGTATCACCACACTCCTCCCTGCCTAGGAAGAAAACTGTTTTCACAATATTACTATTTTCTGAATGACTACACAGATCCCTTTATTTTGAGGGATGGAGCTTCAGCCCACCCTCTCCAAAAGCTCCACCCCGGGGTCCCTTTACAAAATCTACATTATTTAACTCAAGTAGAGATCCCTATCGATCTCTACTCTTATATATTCTCTACCCCAGGGTCTGTGTAGGTTGTCGAATCATGTCCAAAATGGGACATGTAATCTGCATTCTGGTGTTTCTTACCAGAATGATATTCTACAGAGAAACGATAAGGCTGAAGTGCAAGATACCACCTCATTATGTGGGGATTCTTGTCTTTCATTACATTAATCCAATATAGGGGGTTATGATCCATTATAATTTTAAATTCTCTCCCCATAAATAGAATTTTAAAGCTTCTATTGCCCAACGAATAGCTAGACACTCTTTCTCTATAGTTGAATATTTAGACTCTCGTTCATGCAACTTGTGACTGATAAATATAACAGGATGTTCTTCATCACCATCTATTTGAGAAAGGATAGCGCCAATACCATTGTTGGAAGCATGTTTGTACAAAAAAAGGGCGAGAAAAATCAGGACTGTGCAGTACCGGATAAGAACACAGTTTCACCTTTAATGTACAAAAGGCTTCCTCACATTGTGCTGTCCAATGTACTTTGTCAGATTTTACCTTATGGGTTAGTTCTGTTAGTGGACTAGCAATTTCTGAAACATTTGGAATGAATCTCCTATAGTATCCTACTAGTCCTAAGAAGGCCCAGACATGTTTCTTCATTTGTGGTCCTTCGCTATGTAGAATAGCTGATATTTTAGATGTTTCAGGCTTTACCATCCCGTTACCTATAATGAAAGCTAAATATCTTGTTTCTTGCATAGCCAGGGAACACTTGACAGGATTGATAGTCAAACCTGCTTTAGTTATAGCTGTAAGAACCTGTTGTAAATGTGTTAGATGGGCATCCCAAGAGGGACTGAATATGATAACGTCATCCAGGTAGGCTGCGGCATAGGAAGTATCAGGCTGTAGGATCTGATCCATACATTGTTGGAATGTTGCAGGGGCCCCATGAAGGCCAAAGAGCATGGTAATAAATTGAAATAGTCCAAGAGGAGTGGTGAATGGCATTTTTTCTCTCATGATTCTTCATCTAAAGGTATTTGCCAATATCCTTTTGACAGATCTAGGGTGCTTATATATTGTGCTTGTCCCAGTCTGTCAATGATATCATCGATGCGGGGCATCGGATATCCATCAAAGACAGATATGGCATTTAATTTGTGAAAATCAAGGCAGACACATACTCCTCCTTCTTTCTTATTTACTACCACCATGGGGAAGCTCTAAGGACTTTTAGATGGCTTTATAATCCCGATTTGTTGCATTTTCGTTATTTCTTGTATCACATCCTCTCTTACACTTTCGGGCAAAATGGTATGGTTTTTTGTCGGATGGGAGTTACCTGTGCTACTTCAATATGGTGTTTTATATCTTTTACCCTGCCAGGAGTTACTGTAAAATAAGGCTGAAAAGTTTTAAAGACTGCATCTATCTCCTTTCTTTGATCTGGATGTAGTGCAGGATTTATGTTAATGTCCTCAAATTACCCTTTTCCATCTAATTTTTCGTAGGCCAATTCCATTTCATTCTCCTCACTTTCTGGTAGGACATACGTGCTAGGTTGACTTCTATCATACCATTTTTTCAATAAATTAACATGATATATTTTCTTTTTGTGTCTTTTATCCAGTAATGCCACCTCATAATTAACATTTCCCATAGGTTTTATTATGGTATATGGTCCCTGCCGCTTCATTAATAATTTGTTGTCCAAACAGGGTTGTAAGAGCAAAACCCTTTCCCCAGGTTTGAAAGGATTTATTACCTACTCCCTGATCGTACTTTTCTTTTTGGTAGTGTTGGTGTTTTGTTGCCTGTTGGTGTGCTGTGTTCACATATCTAATTAATTTGCTTCTAAGGTTAGTGATGTACTGTACCGCTGTTAAGGGTTTTGCTTCTGGATGTTCATCTTCCCATGCTTCCTTCACTATATCTAACATATCTCTGGTTTTTTTTCCATGTAACATCTCGAATGGGGAAAACCCAGTAGTGGCCTGTGGTACCTCTCTATATGCAAACATTAGATATGGCAGATATTGATCCCAGTACTTCCCTTCCTCCTGTGTAAACTTCTTTAGCATGTGTTTTAGTGTTTGATTGAATCTTTCAACCAAACCATTGGTTTGTGAATGGTATGGTGATGTGCATATAGCATGAATCCCTAATGCTTGGTATAGGCATTTTAACAATTGAGAACAAAAATTACTTCCCTGATCGGTGAAAATTTCCTTAGGAATGCCTACCCTTGAGAACATTTTCACTAGTTCATCTGATATCTTTTGTGCAGTTACAGTATGCATTGGTATAGCTTCTGGATATTTTGTACTGTAATCACAGATTACCAGAATGAAACGATTCCCCTTTGTTTTTTTTGGTAATGGGCCTACTATATCCATAGCTACACACTGAAAGGGTTCAGTTACTAAAGGCAGAGGTTGTAGGGGTACTTTATCCTTTCTAGTAATAGGACATACCTTTTGGCAGTATTCACAGGTTTTACAGTACTCCTTCACTTGCTTATGGATACCTGGCCAAAAAAAAGATATAATAGTCTATTCAAAGTCCTTTCTACCCCCTAATGTCCTGCTAATGGTATATCATGTGCCACGTATAGTAAATGCTGTCTATAGCACTCTGGGACCATTAACTTGGAAACTATCTCTCCAGTCTTAGGGTTAACACATTCTCTATATAGTAACCCCTTCAGTAATACCATTTTTGGTCCTTCCTCAGCATCTTTTCCCACCTGTAGAAAAAAAGGTTTCAAGGTTAGGTCATGCAGCTGCTCAGTTCCAAAAGATTTTAAAGAAATGTCTTTTCCACTATCACTACTCATCTCTTTGATATCATCTTTTAAGTTCCTTCTGTATAAGCGTCCATCTATTCTTATCCAGTCTTCATTCTCTTCTGGACTTACCAGACTTTCCTGGTGATGCACATAGTTCATCTTCGAATGGAAAATTATTATTTAACTCCACAGTCTGCTTTGTCTGTGACCTGGTGATAAAGGCTCCCAACTGTGTGGTCTGAGACAATAAAGTGTCGAAATTAGGACCGATAATGACTGGCACAGGCAAATGGGGTACTAGTCCGACTGGCATTTGGTGGATAGTTCCCTGTACTTCAAGGAGTAAGGTTTTCACTGGGTAATAATGGGTATCCCCATGAATACAAGTGACTTCAGTTACATTCTCAGGTTCTGTGGTGCAGTGTACCAGATTAGCTTTTATCAAAGTTTGCAGACTGCCAGAGTCTAGGAGACCAGCTACTGTTTGGCCATTTACAGTGACTGATGTTAAATATTGTCCCCAGTTGGCCAAAGCTAAATGTATTGGTGCAGTCTTTTTCTTAGGGCAAACTCTGGCAATATGCCCTTTTGCTTGACATATGTGGCATATAATATCAGTGTTATATGGTCTCTCAGGTCTTACTGCTCTTACACCCCCAACTGTATTATTTGCCTTAGAAGTAAAAGTCCTTACCATGGGAGCTGGTGTATTGGTGGAAAAATGTACTTTTTGTCTATGTGGTCTCGCTGCCAGGTAATCTTCGACCAGACTTACAGCTTTTGCAGCAGTCTCAGGTTGATGTTCTCCGACCCATACTTGCACATCTTGAGGCAGGATCCTCACAAATTGTTCCAGTACGATAGCCTCTAGCACCTGTTCCTTAGTATTAGACCCTGGGCCCAGCCATTTTGTGCACAAGTCCTTCAATTGGGTACACACTTCCTGTGGAGTATCAGTAGTTTGAAACTTTAGAGCTCTGAATCTCTGTCTGTAGGTTTCAAGACATATGTCATAATGCTTCAGGCCTCTTTTACTGCATCGTAGTTGTCGCTCATGCCACTGTCTATATGCCCATAAGCCAATTGTGCTTTTCCGGTCAGATATGGGGCAAGTCTGATGACCCATTGTTCTCTAGACCAGTTACATGCACGAGCGATGCATTCGAAAGTTGTCATAAATGTTTCTATATCATCAGTTTCTGTTAGTTTTGTCAATTTAATATCTTTAGGGCCATCCACTGGTGCAGGGGGATGACCTGTTCCTAAGGCTTGGATGGCTCTTAAGGTGTCCGCCCACCTAGCCTCATTGTGTTGGTTGTCCCTCTCTCTTTGTTTTTCTAAGGCTATCTGTTGCATACAAAGCCATTGTAACAGTTCCTGACAGTCACCCACAGGTGGACTCACCATTTTTTCTTCTTCTTGTGTGAGTTCTTCTGCCACCTCTCTGCCTATGGCACCTTCCTCCTCCATCTTGGTCGTTTTATGCCTCACATCCCCCAATCCAGGTAACAAGGTTGCTCCAGATTTTGCTGCCATGGTTCTAGTGTAAACACCACTAGTCAGCTCTCCTTCTAGCATCCAATTCTTCACTGATACTTGGCAGTATCTCTCAGTCTGAAATATCAAACCTTATCCCACTTCTGACACCATATGTGAAGGTGTGGGTATAAGGAAGACACCGGATTCCAGAATAAGTCCAATAATAAGTTTTAATTTACAAAATAAAAGGTGAACTGAATGACCAAATAAAGTAACAAAAGCAAAACAATTTTAAAATAATTCCAAATAACAAAACAACAGCACACTAGAAAACAGCTAGTGTAATTCCATCAATGGAATAGCAAAGTACCAGTCCCTTCGAGATCTAACCACAGAATGAAAATAGATTCCTTTTATACATACAGGTCATGTGATTTTAGGAAACTTCACCCCTTTTTTGAGGCTAAATCTTAAAACTCAGCTAAATAAACATTTTGCATGTTTTTACATCCAAAACCCCCTTCTAAACCTAAATAAAAATAACATAGTGGTAATAACACAAAATAAAATCCTGCCTAAAGTTATAAAGAAACATTAAATGACCATCTAAACCCACCCCCCTTATTTACATACTATAAATAATGCAACAGAAAGGCCGGCTGGCTCTACAGAGAAAAGGCAAAACAAACATGTCTTCCCCTTGAGCTACACCCTAAATTTGGTAAGCCCTTTTAACTTAAATTTCTTTCTTCTTACTTTATCAAGGTTACCCTTGTTATTTAAAAATTACTGTACAGAGGACATATAAATACATATTTCATAGGTTTTAGAACATACATTTCCTTTAATCTCTTTATGTATATTGGTTTAATAATTCAGAATTGAAATACCCAGCTTTATCACATATTCAAAACCCTCATTCCGTTATAGGGGTTACAGCCTCCTTTTTGTGAAAATAAAAGAGAGGGAACATCATTTTCTGGGGATGTTCCAAAAAGAAACGAGTCTTCTGCAACATTTCTACCTGCTTGCTTTAGCAACAACAGAAAATCTGAAGTAATCCTTCTCGCAGCGCTACTCTCGAACGTGCGCACAAGCGAGAAGGATTTTCACCCAATAGCAGTGCTTCCAAGCGCTTCTCAATGAACAAACCACATGATTTATGCTAGTAGCAGCCTTGAGGGGAGAAAGCCTGAAAAAGGCTCGTTTTCTCGTTACCTCGACACTCCTCCGTGTAGAATGGAGCAGGAGAACAGAGGAGAAGCTGCAATGTGGGGGGGTTACATAAACAAACTGGAACTGCCTCAAAAATTATTTTAAACAGTCCTCATCCAAAAATAAGAGGACATACAAGGGGAAAATAGCTGCATTTTACTGGGTCAACACATAAATAAGAAGTATATATATTGAAATGTACTTTACCAATATATGTCTAGATGGCCAGTCCACACATATACCATAAAGGGGTAATGCACCTCAATACATATATTCTTAACAAGAAAATGAAACATAAGATAGAAGACATGCTGTTGCAACAGACTGAACTACACATAAAAAAAAGGGGAAAAGAGTAAAATAAAAATGAAAAAAACAAAACAAAAAAAGAAAGGGGGGAGGGGGGTTTACAGAGAAAGAAAGGTTGCCCCTATAATATAAAGGTATCACCACACAGGGCTATACATCAAGGTCTGAAAAACTATCAGTAGAGCTGCACCGACAATAATGAGAAAAAGGCATCAAGTATGAAGGTCCCTTTGTTCAGCTGTGGAGTGGACCACTTTACAAATGACGGGGCTTTACACAGAGAACAGCCATCTGTGGGAGCAGCGTGGCTTACCTGCGTGCTGGAGGATTTTTCTGTGTGTCCGACGGCTTGCTAGGTGCTGGGGAGGAGGGCTGAAGACTGAGGCTCTCACGTCCGACCCACTGAGGAGAGACACAAAAGGTAGGGGTTGTATACTGGACCAGGTAGAAGGGGATGTCTGGTCAGACACTACTCCATTTTACACTGCAAGAATGCAACGTATACCAGCATTTTTGTTTTAAACTGCAAGCGTATACCAGCATTTAAACCTATAATCATGTGTTTTCTAATTTAATTTAATCATGAGTTTTTAAATATTTGCTCCTGAGGCTTTGTGCTACATCTAAACAGCTGATAATGAATTGTATAAGGTGTAATTTCTATTTTAGGTCATAACCAAAAGGGCTAGGGTAAAGTAACTTAAAGTTCTCCAGAGATGTAAAGGAGCCCAGTCAACTGAGTTTGTTAACCTGAAGCAAGTAAAATAATGTTAAAGCAGCCCCTTAGTTAGGCAGCAAACAAGCAGAATGCAGGGCTATACAACAAGGTCTGAAAAAACAATCAGTAGAGCTGCGCCGACAATAATGAGAAAAAGGCGCCAAGTATGAAGGTCTCTTTGTTCAACTCCGGAGCGGACCGCTTTACAAATGATGGGGCTTTACACAGAGAACAGCCGTCTGTGGAAGCAGCGTGGTATACCTGCTCACTGAAGGATTTTTCTGTGGGTCTGAAGGCTTGCTGGGTGCTGAGGATCAGGGCTGAAGTCCGAGGCCCTCACGTCCGACCCGCTGAGGAGAGACAGAAAAGGTAGGGGTTATATACCGGACCAGGTAGAAGGAGGTGCCTGGTCAGACACTACTCGATTTTACACTGCAAGACTGCAATGTATACCAGCATTTTCGTTTTAAACTGCAAGCATATACCAGCATTTAAACCAATAATCAAGCATTTTCTAATTTAATTTAATCATGCATTTTTAAATGTTTGCTCCTGAGGCTTTGTGCTACATCTAAACTGCTGATAATGAATTGTATAAGGTGTATTTACTATTTTAGGTCATAACTGAAGGGGTACGTTAAAATAACTTAAAGTTCCTCAGAGATGTAAAGGAGCCCAGTTGACCGACGTTGATAATCTGAAGCAAGTAAAATAATGTTAAAGCACCCCCTGAGTTAGGCAGCAAACAAGCAGAATGCAGGGCTATACAACAAGGTCTGAAAAAACATATCAATAGAGCTGCACTGACAATAATGAGAAAAAGGCGGCAAGTATGAAGGTCCCTTTGTTCAGCTCTGGAGCGGACCGCTTTACAAACGATGGGACTTTACACAGAGAGCAGCTGTCTGTGGGAGTAGCTTGACGTATCTGCACAACGGAGGATTTATCCGTGGGTCCCACGAATTGCCTGGTGCTGGGGGAGAGGGCTGAAGTCCGAGGCTCTCACGACCGACCCACTGAGGAGAGACACAAAAGGTAGGGGTTATATACTGGACCAGGTAGGAGGAGGGGTCTGGTCAGACACTACTCTATTTTACACTGCAAGACTGCAATGTATACCAGCATTTTGGTTTTAATCTGCAAGCTTATACCAGCATTTAAACCTATAATCAAGTGTTTTCTAATTTAATTTAATCATGAGTTTTTAAATGTTTGCTCCTGAGGCTTTGTACTACATCTAAACAGCTGATAATGAATTGTTTAAGGTGTAATTACTATTTTAGGTCATAACTGAAGGGGCTAGGGTAAAGTAACTTCAAGTTCCCCGGAGATGTAAAGGAGCCGAGTTGACTGAGTTTGATAACCTGAATCAAGTAAAATAATGTTAAAGCACTCCCTGAGTTAGGTTAGGCAGCAAACAAGCAGAATGCAGGGCAATAAACAAGGTCTGAAAAAACGGTCAGTAGAGCTGCACCGCCAATAATGAGAAAAAGGTGCCAAGTATGAAGGTCCCTTTGTTCAGCTCCGGAGCGGACTGCTTTACAAATGATGGGGCTTTACACAGAGAACAGCCATCTGTAGGAGCAGCTTGGCGTACCTGTGCACTGGAGGATTTATCCATGGGTTCGACAGCTTGCTGGGTGCTGGGGCGAGGGCTGAAGTCCAAGGCCCTCATGAATGACCCGCTGCGCACCGGAGGATTTTTCCATTTGTCCGATGGCTTGCTGGGTGCTAGGGGGCAGGGCTGAAGTCCGAGGCCCTCACGACCGTCCCACTGTGCACCGGAGGATTTTTCTGTGGGTCCGATGGCTTGCTGGTTGCTGCAGCGGAGGGCTGAAGTCCGAGGCCCTCATGACCAACTCGCTCTATACAGGGTAGGATGTGACGGTTAGAAACCGTAACGAGTTTGTTGTTATTTACAGTACAAATGTTCAACATGGCTTTTTTGTGACCCCACATCATGAAAGCATTTGGGACCTCTTCTCATAAAGAGTGCCAGTGTGATTTTGTCAATGTGTCTCAAACATTGACTTCCAAAAAAGCAACAGTGCCATTCTGTACTACATGTATGAAAACACAGATTGGGCAGAATGTGAAGAATGGCAGCTGTGCCATCCATAGGGAAGTGTGAAGGGATGGCAATGTTGAAAATCTGTAGTGGGAATATTAAAAGTGAGCGCACTTCTGAGCATACGTGGAAAGTGCGCAACGCATACACGTGGCACAGTCATTTTATGGACTGTCATGACCAGATTTTCAACATAGGCATTTTACGACCTCTGCTCATGAACACTTTCACTGTGATTGTGTTAATGTGTCCTGAACACTGATTTCCCACAACAACCATGGTATTATGTGCTGGAAGTGCAGAAACACATTTCTACCAGGATGTGATAAATGACAGCTGTACTGTTCATAAGGAGATGTGAAACAATGGCAATGTTGAAAATCTGGAGTGAAAATATTACAAATGTGTGAAGTTATGAGCATGCATGCAAACTGTGGAATGCACACTCATAACATAGTCATTTAGTGGAGTTCCATCAACAAATTCTCAACATAGGCATTTTAGGACCTCTGCTAATGAACAGTCTCGCTGTAATTTTTGCAATGTGTCCCAAACAGTGATTTCCCACAGCGATGGTGCCATTGTGCACTGGAAGTGTGAAAACACACATTGGCCAGGATGTGAAATATGACAGCTGTACTATTCATAAGGAGGTATGGAAAAATGGCAGTGCTGAAAATATTGCAAATGTGTGAAGTTATGAGAGTGCGTGGAAACTGCATAAGGCACGCTTCGTAACACAGTCATTTTATGGACTTCTGTAACCAAATTTTCAACATAGGCATTTTAGCACCTCTGCTAATGAACAGCATCACTGTGATTTTTGTAATGTGTCCCGAACATGGATTTCCCACAGCGCCGTGCTGTTCTGCGCCGGAAGTGCAAAAACACATTTTGGCCAGGATGTGAAGCATGACAGCTGTACTGTTGATAAGGAGTTGCAGAAAAATGGCAATGTTGACAGTGTGAAGTGAAAATATTGCAAATGTGCGAAGTTATGAGCATGCATGGAAACTGTGCAGCACATGCTCGTAACACAGTCATGTCATGGACTTTTCTCACCAAATTTGCAACATAGGCATTTTAGGACCTCTGCCAATGAACAGTGTCACTGTAATTTTTGCAATGTGTCCCAAACAGTGATTTCCCACAGTGATGGCGCCATTGTGCACTGGAAGTGTGAAAACACACATTGGCCAGGATGTGAAATATGACAGGTGTACTGTTTACAAGGAGGTACGGAAAAATGGCAATGCTGAAAATATGGAGTAAAAATATTGCAAATGTGTGAAGTTATGAGAGTGCGTGGAAACTGCATAAGGCACGCTCTTAACACAGTCATTTTATGGATTTTTGTCACCAAATTTTCAACATAGGCATTTTAGCACCTCTGCTAATGAACATTGTCACTGTGATTTTCATAATGTGTCCATAACACGGATTTCCCACAGCACCGTGCTGTTCTGCGCCGGAAGTGCAAAAACACATTTTGGCCAGGATGTGAAGCATGACAGCTGTACTGTTGATAAGGAGTTGCAGAAAAATGGCAATGTTTGACAGTTGTGAAGTGAAAATATTGCAAATGTGCGAAGTTACGAGCGTGCGTGGAAACCGTGCAGCGCTTGCTCGTAACACAGTCATGTCATGGACTTTTCTCACCAAATTTGCAACATAGGCATTTTAGGACCTCTGCTAATGAACAGTGTCACTGTGGTTTTTGTAATGTATCCCGAACATGAATTTCTCATAATGATCACAATATTCTGCTACTGAAATACGAAACCACATTTCCGCCAGGATGTGAAAATGAAAGCTGTTCTGTTCATATGATGCAAAAAATGCCAATGCTGAAAATCTGGAGTGAAAATATTGCAAATGTCTGGTTACAAGGGTGCGTGAAAATGGCGCAACGCACCCTCATAACACAGTAATTTTATAGACTTTTGGCACCAAATTTTCAACATAGGCATTTTACAACCTCTGCTAATGAACAGTGTCACTGTTGTTTTCATAATGTGCCCCAAACATGGATTTCCCATAGTGACCGTGCCATTCTGCACCGGAAGTGCGAAAACACATTTCGGCCAGGGTGTGAAAAATTACAGCTGTACTGTTCATAAGGAGGTGTGAAAAACTGCCAAAGTTGAAAATCTGGCGTGAAAATATTGCAAATTCACAAAGTTACGAGCGTGCTTAGCAACTGTGCAACACACGCTCATAAAAGTCCGTTTTTGGATTTATTCCACCAAATTTGCAACATAGGCTTTTTGAGAGCCCACCTCATGAACACTGGCACTGTCATTTCGTTAATCAGTCCAAAAAGGTGATTCCATGTAGTGACCGTGAAATCCCCTTTCAAGGTCAGTTAATGCCATGACAGTGACAGAATTCATGAGGAGGGGTCCCAAAAACCCTATCTTGAAAATGTTGTGTCAAAATTCCCCAAAATGCCAGAGATATGCATCAAAGTTGAAAAAAAACCCTATTTATTCCATTATACAGCTTACCGGCATTTCCTCAGTTCGTGGTCAGCTTTGAAGAGTGCAGACGTGTTCCTGGTCCACCGAAGATCATTGTGCCAGACTCGGAGGTAAGTATGTGGTGAGGGGAGTGTGAGAGGCAGGATGAAAAGCGTGGGAGCGGATTGTGGGGTGGGGTGGGCAGGGAGACCATGAGGGATCGCTTCCTTGTTTACAGGTAAAAAAAAAGACATTGCTGGATGGGTTTTTTTTACAGGGGAATTTGGCACACTGGGGTGGGCTCCCACCATGCCAACCGACTGTTTGGGGCACTTGTAGCCGATGGGGAATTGGGCCCCTTGGCACAAAAGCATGGGGGGGTGCAACAGCCAGCGGGGATTGGGCACCCTCAGTACTTTACTGTCACTACTTTTGGGGACTTATGCCGACAGGGAGTGGGCCTCCATCGGGACATAATGCCAACAGGGAGTGGCCTCTGGTAACTGAAATTGCACCCGAGGGATGCAAGCCAACGGGATTGGGGCCCCGTCAGCAAAACACGCTGTGTGAGGGGCACATGCTGCCAAGGGGGGATTGGGCACCCTCTGCACTGGGTTATTTGATATTGTTTGTGAACATGGCGGCAAGGCACCACCATGTTCACAAACAATATCACACTAGCAATGTTCTGCCCAGCAATGACGGGTCGCTCCCTCATTGCAGCAAATGGCTGACGCTGCAATGACGAGGTGGCCCGTGATTGCTGCGGCAAAAATGTTACAACTTGGTGCAACTTCTGGAAGCTAGTGTCATCAGTACACTGTGCCTCCATTGGTGCACCATGGCCAAGCCCCATAATGCTGTGCCTCCCTTGGTTGCTACACTGCTGCACCTCTCCTAAGCTGTCACATAATGTTTCTTGCGCATGCGCGCAAGCAAACATAAAAAAGTGGCACCAGACCTCCAACTTCAATGACAATCACTTTTTATTATTAAATATAAAGTGATCCATGTGACCCTGCAAACAAAAAATATCAAGGAATGCCTCAAGGTGAACAAACATGCTGACAAGAAGGACTCTACCGGTTTTGTTGGAGGACCAGCACCATCAGGAGCAGGGAGTCATGGGTTATTTATGCTACAATCCTTAAAAGGACAGTGCTGCAATTAATGCAAAAATAGTGCAAACCTATGAAAGCAATCATCCTGATTCCATAAAATGCAGCAATATACAACTGTGGCAGTGGTTACATGTATACTACAGTACATTAAACTAGAGAATAAAGTATGGGGTGGTGTGTGTAACAAGAAATTTACACACACCCGAGGGGTTAGATGCTATGTAAACCCCGAGAGCAAAGCTTGAGGGGTTTATTCAAGCATCTAACCCTGAGGGTGTGGGTAAACTTTGAGTTTACACATCACCACTCCATATTTTATTTTATATAATTGCTGGGATGCTGTTTTTTCACCTCAGCAATTATACAAAATATGTTTTAAGCAGTCGGTATCGAAAGGCAGTGAAAGATTAGCCTTACCTAATTTCGGTGGCATTTTATTGCTGAAACGGAACTCAGAGTTTTAAATAACAAACTCTAAACATTTCTGAAGTAAATGCAAACAAATAGTTTGGTCGGTCAAGAAGGAAAATCCGTAGCTAGGTTGTTCTGGTTGCTAGGAATTGCTGGTTGGTCAGGGAAGAGTACCACGTGTTCTGCGGAGGGAGGGGAAAGAGAGAACGAGCAAGAGAAGGAGACATTAGGGATCATATACAGTAGTGTGTAGTTTCTACAGTTCTGGCATACTTTTGTTATGAAGGAGAGAGCGGTGACACTGAAATGCTTGACGTTTCACTTTCTGAGGTGATGGTGTGACAGGCTCTGTTTTGTGACTGAGAGACAGTTCGAGTGTTCGCGAGGTAGACTGCTGGCTCATGACAGTTTTCTCATAAGGAAAGTGGTGCGTGTTTGCCGTTATAAACACTCATTTATAATGGCAAATTATGCCACGGTTTCCCTATGGGAAAAAATGGAACCAAATTATCATAATAGTCTTAAAGTAATTAGGACCAGTTTTAAATTCAATAGACTTGTCCATTAATTCATTAATTTTGTGGACTTCAAAGTTTTTCTGCCCCATGCCTTTTTCTGAATAATACATCTGGCAATTCTTTTTCATGCTATAATAAAAGACAAACATGGCAATAATAACATTTCATCCCTACTCTATATAATAAATATTTAAAGTGATCATTTAATCCTGGTGGGTATCGCAACCCCAGCTGAACCATTCATAAACCTTCCTTTCTTAACAGCTTATTTTGTGTGTCTCACCCTCTCTTTCCAGCTGTAACTCTTTGCAAACCACAGAATGCAGATGAATGGCTTGTTTCATGTTGGTGATTGTCAATAAGTTGGGCGAGGTCATTGACAACACTGTATTTTGCTATAGCCCTACAATGCTCCCCTATTCTAAGCTTAACATTTCTGCTTCTCTTGCCCGCATTGAATGAACCACATTCACATGCGGCCATGTGTAATATGTTTGTTGTGTCACAGTTGATAAAAGCACATATGCCGAAGATTTTAGTTGCATTGACTTGGAAAAACAAATACTTTTTACCATGACTAAACAGAACTTACACAACCACAAGTGTGATTACTGTTGTGGGGGTGGGAGTAACCATGCTCTGGGTTGTGATTTCAGACATCCAACAGATATTGTCCTCTCTTATATACCATTTTTCAGGGCTGTTCTGTAAAATTCCAAAGGCTGGGTCAGATCTTAGTACTCTCCTGTTTTTACTAATGATATTCTAAATAGCTGGCATTTGCCTACAATAAGTTGTCACAAAGTTTATAGGTCTCTGCTGATCAGGCAGGCTTCTCTGCTGGTCTGTCTGTGGTCTATGCTGACCTCCAGTAACTCCCTCCTGTCTGTGTTCCATGCATTTGTGTGTGCTTCCTGTATACACACCTTTCATCATAGCCCCTGCTATGAGACCTCTGTAACATCTCCTTACTTCTTTTCAGGAAGTCATCATTTTGCAGCCTTTTCTGTGTATCCTTAGAAATTGGAACTTTGGGATATTCTGTATGGTGTGTCTTGCGTGACAGGTGCATGCTAACAGGATGGTATTCCTGACAGCATTTTTTCTGTGTAGTTCAGATTTTGCTGTGCCATCTATTGTCTTATTTATAGTGAGATCAGGGGGATTCACTGTTGTCCTGCTGGCTAGGACTGTGAATGATAATTTAGAATTTAATTCCTCCAAGCACTTGACAAAACCGGTCTAGCTCTTCCTTATCATCCATCCATACCACAAGTATGTTATAGTGTATATTAGAACATCGTTACTGTCTGATTTGTATTCCTCTCAAATGAGGTTCTGCTGCACTAGTGGCATTCGCAGTGCAGCAGAACGAAAGTCATTCTGCTGTACTGAGGACGTCACACAGTGGGTTACACGAGCTGAGCATTAAAGCAAAAGAAAACACATCGCTTGTGTCACTACCTGTATTTGAAAGACAAGCAGAACCTTTTTTTTATCACTTAGCATCTCTCAATGCAAGTAGCATGCTATTCAAGACATCCCTGCTTGTGAACTAGATCCTCTTCTACCAGAATTTGTCTATACAATTAAAAGATTTGATGGAACGACGTTCTAAAATACACTATATAGAATAGTTTGAGTTGTGATGTACAACCACATTTGCAGTAATTGTTTATGAGCCATTTGTTGACTTCTCAAGCTGTGCTTTCAAGGTCAACAATTGGCATAGCAACCACTCGGTTGGAGAATAGTCCAGTTGTACATCACAGCTCATACACTATCCTACATGTCTATATATCACCTCCGCAGAGCTATCCTACGGAGAAAAGGATTAGTCTGGGGGTCATAGACTTTCTTCCCCCAAAATCCCAGGTACAAATTGGCATAATTGGTGGAAAAGGTAGCTCCCATTGCCATACCTCGGATCTGCAGATAAAATGTTTCTTGAAAAAGAAAGGCATTACATATCAAAACACATTATGAACATTTCAGGAGGAAGTCAGTAAATTCTGCATCAGAACTAGAAATCTACACTAAACCAGAATTCCAGAGCTGCCGCACCTTCCCCATGTTGCATGTTGGTGTATGGGGAAGTGATGTCCATGGACACCAATCACCAGTTTTCCTCTAACTGTACAGTATGTTCCCCAGGACACCCAGCATGTCTGCCATGTCTCTGACATACAGTCAGATGGCAAGTTTTCCACCTTTGGCTTGATGAAAGTATCGACTAATTGGGAAAGAAGTTCCATCAAAAATCTAGTGCCTGCTACTATTTGGCATCCAGTAGGATCAACTAAGCGCTTATGCACCATAGGTAAAATATAGATACATGCTCTGATAGGATATGCCACGGTTAGAAAATCAAACACGTGCTTGGGAATGATGTTGTTTTGTAAAACATCCATTAGAAAAACATCAGTTTCATGCTTAAAGTCTTGTTTGGGGTCAACGAATAACTGCCTGTAAAAAGAAACATCATTAAGTTGACTCTCTGCCTCTAGTACAGTATGTATTTTGAGATGTTCATTATTGCCACTGACCCCCTGCCACCTTGTCCGCTTGTTTGATAGCAATGTTTTTGTCATTCTCCAACTCACACAAAGCCTGTTTTCTTCTTTTGTGATGTTGGAATACACCTGTGTGTTGGATGTTTCCCACAGTTTCCTGAAGTCTGCCTCACAGAGTCTTTCAAGAATTGTCACAGTTGCATTATATGGAGGGCAGAAATGGGAGTCAAATGCAAGTGAGCCATTACATTCTCCTTTATTCTCTGTGGGGTCTCAGAACTGGGTATAGTCATTTTCAGAAGCCTCTATTTCTATGTCATCTTGATTCACTCTGCCAAGTCCTAGCTGGTTTGCAGTAACACTCACATTTTCCATGTTTGTAGCATCAGTATGTATCAAACTCTCTGTCGTCCCTTCCCCCCATTGTTTGTTTTTCAAAATAGGATCTGATATTTCAATTTCTTGTGTCTTTTTAGGTCCGGGTAGAGTTCAAAAAGTTTTACGTTAAGTTGGGACAAATGAAAGTCCTTTATTATATTTGTTTGTGCAGACATGCACAGAAGACATTTTGTTATGAGAATGGCATTTGAAAGGTGTGTTGCTGTTGGGTCCAGTGCAGCTCAGGCTATGATAGGCTCAACAGTGATAGTCCAATGATCAGTTTGGCTGATGATGACACTGTTTTCTGCTTGCTTGGTGGAAACTTTGCATAGTTCAAAAAAATTATCTGCTCCAAACCCTGCCCAGCAAGCAGAGAATACCCCTCCTTCCAAGCCAGGTCAGTTGTACACCCACCTGTCCTTTACAAATTCAAGTGCTAGTAGCATGCTCCATCACAGTCTGGACTAAAGATACAATAGATACATCTTTATCTGCAACAGTAAACATTTGAAAGCAATCACCATTCTAAATCTGCCACTAATCTAGACTAAAGGAAATTGCAGATCTGTGACAGAGTAGGAACTCCTTGCCCCAGGAACAACCTGCAGTACCAGCCTCCTCATTCGCTCTTTCCACCATGCAGGGCATGAAGGATTAGTTGTTTCTACCAGTAGCTACATTATATATCGATTATACCAGGGAATACAAGTTAGGAGTTTTTGGCAAAGCCATAGTTTCACAGGCTTCAATAGCTGTTTTCCAGCAGTTCTGCTACATCCAAAAATCTAGTATGATGCATGTCCTTAAATTTCATCTGAGCAGTTGTCTCCTTCTGACATCCCCCCTCCTCATCAGGTCTTTCTTGCCACTCTGTTGTGCTCAGACTTCACATTCATTCATTATTTTTTAAATATGTCTTTAGTTTTTACTACCTATGTAGATTTTTTGTGGGGTTTGTTTATTTTTGCCAGCAGCAGTTTTGTTTTGCTCATCCTCATCTGCCCCCAATCTAGACTAAAGGAAACTGCAGATTTGTGACAGAGTGGGAACCCCTTGCCCAGGAAACAACTTGTACCACTGCTCTCCTTGTTCACTCTACACACCGTGAAGGGAGCGACAGAGTAGTTGTTTATAGCACTATGTACTGTATATATCTATTTAACAGGAAATACAACTTGAACGTTTTCAGCAAAGTCACAACTTAACAGGTTTCAATAGTTGTTTTCCAGCAGTTCTGCTATGTCCAAAATTTCTATATGACCCTTGCACTACACTTTATCTCAGTAGTTGTCTCCTTCTGATGCCCCTCCACTGTCAGGCTTCTTCCTTGCCATTCCATCGTGCTAATTTTCAGCATGCTTTTTTACTTTGAAGTGTTACTTCAGACGGTGTTCAGTAGCAATTAGTTATACTGGCAAACATAGAAACATAGAAATTGATAGCAGTTCAATGTGCCTGAGCAACTGGTTTCATGCTTGTGTAACATAGATAAACTCTGGCTGTTCACCTCTCTCAGGTGTCAGCATGGCTCAGTTGGTAGTACATCTGCCTTTGGACCAGAAGGTCATGGGTTCTTATCCCACACTGGGATTGAACTTGCACCTAAAACGCTGGCATCCGAGTGCAGTATTGCGGGGTGCTGTACTGCAGGGGTGTGCCGTCCTTCGGATGAGATGTTAAACTGAGGTCCCTTCTACCCATCCTGGTGTTGTCCTGGTGGGTGTCCAAGTGGAAGTAAAAGAACACAGGGCAGTCTTCGCAAAGAGTAGGGGACATTCCCAGTCTCCTGGCCAACATTCCCCTTCCCATAAACTGGTTCATGCAATTATGCAGGCTGTGTGTGGGTGTTGATGTGCGATATGGCCACCACTACACATTCAGTCACTTCACTACCAGTCTAGCATTGCTTGTAAAGTGCTTTGGGATACTGTGTATGAAAAGCACTATATAAATGCTGATTATTCTTCTTCTTCTTCTATCCATGAGACATACCGCCCTGTAGGGGTAGGAAGGCAAGGAACCTTCCATCCCTTTAGATGCTGTGGGAGTGATTCCCTCGGCTAAAGACACCTTAGGAAGAAGCCCATGGGAGAGATGGGCGTGCTGTTGGAGGAGGAGAAGGGGTGGATGGAAGGGAAAGGAAAAATATTTATGTGTGGAGTGAGGAGAGCAGCCCTTAAATAGGCCAAAAGTAGTGTGTGGCTAGTTGCACCACCTCCTTGAACCACAAGCTATAGCAGTCCAGTTCAGTGTGCCTGTGCAACTGGTTTTGTGCTTGTGTAATGTAGATAAACTTTGGCTGTTCGCCTCTCTATCCATGGGATATACCACCCTGTAGAGGTACCAAGGCAAGTAACCTTCCACCCCTTAAGGTGCCATAGGAGTGATTCCCTTGGCTAAAGGTACCTTAGGAAGAAACCTAGACACATAGACTATGATGGCAGATAAGGGCCACTTGGCCCACCCAGTCTGCCTATTTCCCTACCTACTGGATAAGCTGTAGATCCTAGTTAACCAACAGGCTACTTCTTCCTACCCCCCCACCAGAATTGCCTTATGTCTGTCCTATGCATTCTTGAATTCCCCCACTGTTTCTGACCCAATGACCTCCTCAGGAAGGCCATTCCATGTGTCCACCACCCTCGCTGTGAAAAAATACTTCCTCACATTGCCCTTGAGCCGTCCCCCTCTATCTTCAATTTGTGCCCCCTTGTTCTTGCACATCTCTTTTTCTGAAAGATGCTAGCCTCCTGGACTTTGTTGATTCCCTTGAGGTACTTGAAAGTTTCTCTCATGTCCCCCTTCTCCCTCCTTTCCTTGAGGGTATGCATATTAAGTGCCTTTAGTCTCTCTCCATATGGCATCTGGTGCAGACTCTACACCATTTTAGTTGCCTTCCTCTGGACTGCCTCCATCCTGTCTATGTCCTTGCAGAGATTGGGTCTCCAGAAATTTATGCAGTACTCCTGATGGGGTCTTACCAGCTGTCTGTACAGAGAGATAGCAACTTCCTGTTTTCTACTGGTGATGCCTCTTCCTATATGAAGAAGCCCAAAAAGAGTGTCAAGCAAAGCATACAAGGTAGTGAACATGTAGCGGGATCAAGAACGTGTACTTAGGTCAGTTGGTAGTATGGGTTCAGTTTGTAGCATGAGTTGATGAAAACTTGTATGTAGGTCGTGTGGTAGCAAAGTTTCAGTTGGTAGCATGGGTCATTGAAGACCTGTACATAGGTCGGTTGGTAATGGGGTTCAGCTGATAGCATAGGTCAGTTGGTTGTATTATTTGAGTAAAGTAGGCAGGAAGTGACAGGTGAATAGTGACCTACTCAGAGTTCTGACTGTAAGGCGTGGAGGCTTGGCTTCCTAAGGAGAGAGAGAACAGTCAAAGGGGGAGACGGGATGATTATGGGGCATCCACCCTACTCTATCCAACAGCAGAAACCTACCTAAGTGGGTAACCTGGTTAGCATTTGTACTCTGTCTGTAACAAGTTGTACCTGGCACCGGTCATCAGTACTGTATCCCTGGTCACCCCTGATAAAAGGACCTTCAGGGCTCAGTGGGCCTACCCAGTAATCAAAATTTAATAAATAATAAATAAATAAAATAAATAAATAAGTGACCTAGGGACTACAAGGATGCCTATCTAGTATTATGACCATTGGCATGGAGGAGAGGGAAAAAAACCCTTTGAGGAGGAAACCTCTGGGGATTTGAGGACTAGGTTGCCTTCCCTCCAGGCTTTGGGACAGTTTTGATTAGTGACAGCTCTGCTACTGCAATTTAGTAGACCAATTCAAGGGAATTGCAATTTTGAGGAATACTCTCACTCTATCCCTCTAACGGCAATGCCGTGGAGGGTTGCAAGCACACTCTGCAACCAGAGTCGACCAAAGCGGGAGAGGAGAGTAACGACCCTTGAGGCGCTCAGCCAGCTTACTGATCTATGAACAAACAAGGTGAACCAGAGGTGATCGTAGGAAGAATAGCATGAAAGGGCACCTCCGAACCTGCTCGGGCAGCTAAAGGGGCCCTACATCAAGAGGTGCCATTGGTGCGGTTGACGACTGAAGGTCCATCCAGAGTGAGGATCTTCCCAACTATTGGCCAGGTGAGAAGGACCCCACCCCAAGGTTCGCATGCTCAAGATGTGGACTTCAGGGTGCAGAGAGAGACTGTTGGCCACAGGGCTAGCCCTGAGTCCTGGAGTAATGGATATGGTCAGCATGTCTCCAAAATGTGGAAAAGTGAGTTGTAATGAGCATGAGACCTACACATGGAAGGTTCATGGGACCCATACGTGGGTCATAATGGATGATAGCAGACATGGGGAGACCTGTATGTAGATGAGACTGAGCACTGTGGACCCTCTCATGGGTCTTGACTGGATGAGACCTGTACGTAGGTCAGGCTGAGCAATATGGACCCTCTCATGGGTCTAGGTAAGGCAAATAGCAGTTGTCAAACACAGGAATGCATGCTGACCAAGTCCATTAGAAAGCCAAATTGGGAGTGAATTTGATAGTGTATTATGAGTAAGAGAACGGCCAGGCTGGGCGAAGCCCGGGTCTGACAGTTAGAGAGGAGGAGGCTGTGAAACTGGTTAGGTAGGAGGAGGCTGCAAAGCCAGTATGGTAGGAGGTGCAGTTCAAATCAAGTAAACATGATATGCTCTCAGACTTTGAAGGGGATGCCAGTATTGAAAGGTGAGAGGTCCTGGAATGAATGGATTTGCAAGCTGATTGTGTTAGTGCCATAACGGCTGGTATATGAGCAATACTGGTAGTGCAAGGGACAGGAAGGCTGGGAGGACTGCAAGGACAGGAAGGTTAGGATGACTGTGTAAATCAGGTACAGAATAGCAGGGAAAGGATGGTAGAAGGCTGGGTGGAGCCAGCTGCACTAAGGTAGAGAGTTGCCTGGAATAGCTGGTTGAGGAATGCCATAAAGGCTGTGTGGAGCAGAAATAGAAGGCTGGGGTGAGCCAGTGACCAATAAAACATATAACAAGCATTTGTCAATGTCGAATGTTTGCTTGCTGGCATTGGCATTGGTAGTGTAGGAGTTACAGAGCTGCATAATAGGAATGGCAGTGAAGTATTGAACTGAAGCCAACCCCATCACCACCCTGCAGATAGTGACAGGCATTGGGGTGTGCCTTTGGGTTGTCAGGCATAACTGCCATGCCATTTCACCACACCTGCAGACACCAAGGTTCACGGTGTGCCTTAGGGTCTTTGGCCCTTATGCGCACCCCATTCCATCAGGAAATACGGTGAGATGGGTGTGGTATAGAAGAATGGGGTGAACTTTGGGGCCGAAGAGTCCAAGGCACACCTCAATGTCTCTCAGTGGCTGCAGGGTGTGGGTGGGGGTGGAATGGTATGAGCATTGTAGGCGACAATCCCATATCACAGTCCTGATGCCTGTCATTCTCTACAGGGTGGGGCATTATGGTTGGAAACCTTAACACCTCAGGCATTTGTTGGTATTTTCACTCTAAATTTTCAAAATTTTTTTTTGTGACCCCCACCTCATGAACAGTGGCAATATCAGTTTGTTAGCCGAAAACTGCTTTTGCACAGCTACTATGGCATTTTTCACCACAGGTGCAAAAACACATTCCGAACAGGATGTGAAAAATGACAGCTGTACTGTTCATGGGGAGGTGTAAAAAATGGCAATGTTGAAAATCTGCAGTGAAAATATTAAAAAACTGGTGAAGTCACGAGCGTGCGTAGAAACTGTGCATCGTACACCCATAATGTAATTAGTTTGGGGATATTTTTACAGCAGATTGTCAACACAGGCATTTTGGGACCTCCGATCATGAACAGTGTCACTCTGATTTTCTTTACCTGTCCGAACAATGATTTCCCACAGCGACCACGCATTTCTGTGCTGAAAGTGTGAAAACCCATTTCGGCCATGTTGTGAAAAATGACAGCTGTACTGTTCATAAGGAAGTGTGGAAAAATGCCACTGGTGAAAATCTGGACTGAAAATATTACAAATTCATGAACTTACGAGGGTGCGTGGAAACTTCGCAATGCTCATTCGTGACACAGTCATTTTATGGACTTTTGTCACCAAATTTTCAACATAGCCATTTTAAGACCTCTGCTCATGACCAGTGTCACTGTGATTTTCTTAAATCGGTCCCAAACATTGCTTTCGCACACCGACTGCACCATTGTGCGCTACATGTGCGGAAACACATTTTGGGCGACATGTGAAAAATGGCAGCTGTACTACTCATAAGGAAGTGTGGTAAAATGGCAATGTTGAAAATCTGGCGAGCAAATATAAAAAATTTGCAAACTTTCGAGCGTGCATAGGAACTGCGGAACATGCGCTCATAAAACAGTCATTTTTAGGAATTTTTTCACCAAATTTTCAACATAGCCATTTTAAGAGCTTTGCTCATGAACAGTGTCACTGTGATTTTCTTAATGTGTCCCATACATTGATTTCACACACCAACTGCGCCATTGTGCGATACATGCGCAGAAACACATTTTGGGCAAGATGTGAAAAATGACAGCTGCACTGCTCATAAGGAGGTGTGGTAAAATGGCAATGTTGAAAATCTGGAGTGCAAATATTAATTTGTGAACTTATTTAGCGCGGCGTGAGCAACCAGCAACATATGTCAGAACAGTCATTTTTGAATTTTTTTCACTGAATTTGTAACATAGGCTTTTGAGAGCCCATTTTATGAACACTGGCACTGTCGCTTCTTAATCAGTCCCAAAAGGTGATTTCGCATAGTGACTGCAAAATCACCTTTGGGTCCGATTAATGCCATGACAGTTCAAGAATTCATGAGGAGGGTCCCAAAAAACCCATGTTGAAAATTCGGTGCCAAAATTCCAAAAAATGCCTAAGATATGCATCAAAGTTGAAAAAACCCTATTTATTACATTATACAGCTTACCGGCATTTCCTCAGTTCGAGGTCATCTTTGAAGAGTGCAGACGTGTTCCCGGTCCACCGAAGATAGTCACACTGGACTCCGGAGGTAAGTATGGGGTGAGGTGGGGGTGTGGGGAGGCAAAGTGCATAGAGCGTGAGCGCGGGTGGGCAGGGAAACCACCGAGGGAATGTTTTTTTGTTTACAGTTTTTTTTTTTTTTTAGGAAGATGACACAGGACATTGGCCATGCTGGGGTGGGCTCCCAGCGTGGCAGTTTGAAGGCTGTTTGGGGTTGCCTGGAGCCGACGGGGGATTTGGCCCCCCCGTCGGCCATAACAATTTTGCCATGTTAGTGGGCCCATGCGTGGCATCTGGAAAGCTTTTGGGGGGGGCGTGAAGCTGACGGGGGATTGGGCACCCCTGTCGGCCATACAGTGTGTGCGTGGAGGGGAGCGCATGAGCACACAATATGCATGCTTGCATGCGTGAGGGTGGGGGGGGACTTCTCACTGAAGCGGAGCTCTCCCTTTCAACTGTACGGCACTGCATTTTGGATGATCGCACTATGTTTCTTGCACATGCTTGCAAGCAAACATAAAAAGTTAAAAGCTGTTCCCACTGCCTGAAGCCATGATGCTCAATGTGACTCCTCAGTACCCGCCACAAACCTAACAGCACAACACCAAGCAGCTAACAAATAAGTTAAATATGTGCCAGTCATGAAAGCAGGATTAGATTATCATCAGAAACAAATTGCTGAGGGTTTGGTATATGTAAGGTTTGGTAAAGGAGGGAGTAGCAGTAACTGAGCCTAAACAACACAAACATAGAAGTGAGGAGTAATGCAGTAGGGCTGCAAAAGTAATTGAGCAGCATCATCCAGCAGCAATTAACTATATCTTGTAGGGGTAGCAATCTGAATGAACATAGAAACTGTAGGGAGAGGTAATGCACTGAAAACAGCAGCAATATTTGCTTGGTATAAGTTCAGGAAGCAGGATTGAGTTCCATGGACTAGGTTGCTGAGGTTATTGAGAAACATAGAAACATAGGTTAGAAGGACAGGGATGGGGCAAAAAGGAGTAAGGCCATCAGGAAATGGAGTGTAATGAATACCAATGCCCGTAGTCTGGGCAACAAGCTCCCTGAGCTGGTGGTCTTGATGGAAGAGGGATGCCTGCATATCGTAGCAGTCACAGAAACATGGTACACAGAGAACCATGAATGGGATGTTAACATACCAGGGTACATAACCTATAGGAGAGACAGGCAGGGGAGAAGAGAGGGAGGAGTAGCTCTCTATGTAAAGGAAGGGATAAAAGCAACTGAACAAAAGAGTAAACAGGGAGGAGAGGAGGCACTGTGGGTCACCTTGAAGACTGGAAGGGGCACCACAATCCGCACAGGGGTTGTGTACAGACCCCCATGTCAGGGGGAAGAAATGGACAAGGATATGATAGAAGGCATTCTTAGGATGGCAAAGAAAGGGGAGATACTGTTGATGGGAGACCTGAATATGCCAGATGTTAACTGGAGCACATTTGCTGTAGCCACATCCAAGAGCAGGGCCATTATCGATACCCTACAGGTGGCAGGCCTCAGACAGTTAGTTTTGGAACCCACTCGTGAGGGAGCAATCTTAGACCTCATACTCTCAAATGTGGGCAGTGAGAGGATCTCAGATCTAGAAGTGGGTTGCCATCTGGGAACAAGTGACCATCAAACAGTGTGGTTCATGTTAAACTCAGCTACAGAGTCAAGCCATACAAAAGTGAGGGTATTGGACTTCAGGAGGGCTGACTTTGGCAGGATGGGAGAGTGCCTCAGAAAAGCACTAGCAAACAGGCTAGAAGGAGGGGTGGAGCAACAATGGGGAATAATCAAAACTGCCATCACAGAGGCAACAAGCCTTTGTGTGAAGCAAATAAACAAATCAAAATGAAAGAAAAAGCCACTATGGTTCTCAAAAGAGGTGGCTGGGAAAGTCAGGGAGAAAAAGATAGCATTCCGGAAGTATATGGAAACACAGAAGGAGCAGGACAGAGAGCTGTACCAGTTAAGGCAGAAGGAAGCAGGGAGGGAAGTCAGAATAGCAAAGGCCCAAACTGAGGAAAAGATAGCCAACTCGGTTAAGAAGGGAGATAAACCTTTATAGGTACATCAGACAGCGAGAAAACAAAGGGAGGGATAGTGAGGCTGAATAAAATGAATGGGGTGGGCAGGGGGGACAGTGAAAAGCAGGGATATTGAACAAATATTTCTGCTCAGTATTCACAAAAGAGGAGGGGGAAGTGCCTAATCCAATTAACAGAAGCACTCTTGATAGGGGGGGTCGATCCCAGTCCTTTCACTGAAGAAAGGGTTCTGCAAGAACTCCTAAAACTGAAGGTGGACAAAGCAATGGGGCCTGGTTGAATTCACCCCAGAATTCTTAAAGAATTAAGGGGGGAACTAGTGAAACCACTGGCTACTCTTTTTAATAAATCATGGGAGGATGGTGTGGTACCTGAGGACTGGAGGAAGGTGGATGTGATTCCCCTTCACAAAAGTGGGACCAAGACAGAGGCAGGAAACTACAGACCTGTCAGTTTGACCTCTGTGGTAGGGAAAGTGATGGAGTCACTTCTGAAGGAAAGAATTGTTGAGTACCTAGAGGCCAGTAGGGCACAGGACCCAAGGCAGCATGGGTTCACAGCGGAAGGTCATGTCAGATGAATCTAATAGATTTCTTTGACTGGGTGACCAAAGTAGTAGACCAGGGAGGGGCTGTGGACATGGCCTACCTAGACTTTAGCAAGGCATTTGACACACAGTCCCACACAAAAGATTAATAATCAAATTAACCAGCCTGGGAGTGGGTCCCACGGTGGTAGCCTGGGTAAAACATTGGCTGGACAACAGGACACAGAAGGTAATTGTAAATGGAGTCCACTCTGAAGAAAGAGGGGTTTCTAGTGGGGTACCGCAGGGTTCAGTACTGGGTCCAGTCCTTTTTAATGTCTTTATAAGTGACATTGCAGAGGGACTGGAAGGAAAAGTATGCCTCTTTGCAGATGACACAAAGATCTGCAACAGGGTTGATACACAAGGAGGCATGGAAAGGATGAGAAGGGACTTGGCAAGGTTGGAGGAATGGTCAGAAGTATGGCAGCTAGGATTCAATGCAAAGAAGTGCAAAATAATGCACCTGGGAAACAAGAACCCAGGAGAAGATTACACAATTGGGGGAGGTAGTAACAACAACAAAAATGGAAAGGGACCTGGGGGTAATCATATCAGATGACCTTAAGGTTAGCAAGCAATGTGAGAAGGCAGTAGGGAGGGCTGGGGGTATACTGGGATGCATAGGGAGAGGCATCATCAGCAGAAAACAGGAAGTTGTTATCCCTCTGTACAGCCAGTTGGTGAGACCCCATCTGGAGTACTGCGTCCAGTTCTGGAGACCCCATCTCCGCAAGGACATAAACAGGATAGAGGCAGTCCAGAGGAGGGCAACTAAAATGGTGCAGGGTCTGCAAGAGGAGCCGAACGAGGAGAGACTAAAGGAGCTTAATATGTATACCCTTGAGGATTGAAGGGAGCCGGGGGGACATGATAGAAACTTTAAGTACCTAAGTGGAATCAACAAAGTCCAAGAGGGTAGCATCTTTCAGAAAAAGAGACGTGCAAGAACAAGGGGACACAATTTAAAGATGGGGGGGCAGTTCAGGGGCAATGTGAGGAAGTATTTTTTCACAGAGAGGGTAGTGGATGCATGGAACAGCCTTCCTGAGGAGGTTGTGGGGTCTAAAACTGTGGGAGAATTCAAGAATGCATGGGACAGACATAAGGCAATTCTTGTGGGGGTAGGAAAGAAATAGGCTGTTGGTTAACTAGGATCTGCGCTCTGCATAGGAAATGGCAGACTAGATGGTCCAAGCGGTCCTTATCTGCCGTCAAAGTCTATGTTTCTATGTTTCATAGAAACATAGAAGTTGACGGCAGATAAGGACTGCAAGGCCCATCCAGTCTGCCCATTTTTTCTACATTATGAATGTGCCATAGGCCTGTACTCTGTCAATGGCCTATCTATTCATACTCCTCTGTATTGCTCCCTTATGCCTATCCCACACCTATTTGAAGCCCTGCACTGTATTCATATCCACCACTTCCTGAGGTAGGCTGTTCCATGCATCCACCACCCTTTCTGTGAAAAAGAACTTCCTCACATTACCCCGTAATCGGCCTCCCTCTAATCTCATTCTGTGTCCTCTTGTCCTGCTATTTTTCTTATATTGAAACATGTTAGGCTCTTTCACCTTGTTAATGCCCTTAAGATGTTTGAATGTTTCGATCATATCACCTCTCTCCCTCCTTTGCTCTAAGGTATACATATTGAGCTCCGTTAATCTGCCCTCATATGTTTTCTGATGCAGTCCCTGCACTATTTTGGTTGCCCTTCTCTGGACTGCCTCCATTTCATCAATGTTATTGTGCAGGTGTGGCCTCCAATACTGCATGCAGTACTCCAGATGGGGCCTAACCAGTGTCTTGTAAAGAGGGATTATTATCTCCCTCTTATGACTTGTGATATCCCTATTAATACACCCAAACATCCCTCTAGCCTTACCTACTACTTTAATGGTCTGCTGGGATGATTTCAGGTAATTTGTGATAATGATGCCCAAGTCTCTTTCTTCCCTTGTGATTGCCAGCAGCTCCCCTCCCAACCTATACATGGTTTCAGAGTTTCTCTTCCCTATGTGCATGATCTTGCACTTCTTTGCATTAAACCCCATATGCCACTCTTCCGACCATTTTGCCAATTTATCCAGATCTCTTCTCATTCTGCCCACCCCATCTGGATCATCTACTGTTTTGCAGATCTTGGTGTCATCTGCAAACAGATGAACATTAACCTCCAGTCCATCTGCAATGTCACCGATGAAGATATTGAAGAGTACTGGCCTCAGGACTGATCCCTGAGGTACCCCACTTGTGACTTGCATCTCTTCTGACTGTATACCATTTACAATACACCACCATTCTCTGGTTTCTGACTGTCAACCAATTTGCCTCCCAGTTGACCAACTTCTGATCCCCCCCGAGCCTACCCAGCTTATTAATCAGTCTTCTATGTGGAACAGTATAGAAAGCTTTGCTGAAATTAAGGTAGGCGACATCAACTGCTCCCCCTTAGTCCACCACTCTGGTTACCCAGTCAAAGAAATCTATGAGATTAGTTTGACAGGACCTTCCTGTTGTAAACCCATCCTGTCATGGATCCTGTGCTCCTATGGATTCCAGGTGTTGCACTATCCTTTCCTTAAGGAGTGCCTCCATAATCTTGCCCACTACTGAGGCAAAACTGACTAGTTTGTAGTTCCCTGCCTCCTCCGTGCTATCACTCTTGTGGAGAGGGATCACATGAGCCCTTCTCCAGTCATCTGGAACCTCTCCTGTGCTGAGAGACTCACTAAACAGTTCTGACAATGGCTCTGCCAGTTCCACCATTAGCTTCTTTAGTACCCTGGGATGTATGCCATCAGGTCCCATTGCCTTGTCCACCCCGAGCTTAGCGAGCTCTTGTAGGACCCTTTCTTTTGTGAAGGGACTAGTGCACGCCTCCCTCCCCCCTGTGTCCATGGTGCTGAGTTATGGGCCCTGCCCTACCCGCTCCTCAGTAAATACTGAGCAGAAGTATCTATTTAGGATAGATGCTTTTCCTTGGTTCTCCTCTTCACACTCCCCCTTATCCCCTTTGATCTTAGCAATACCCCCTATGGACTTTCTCCTTTCACTAATGTATCTATAGAAAGTTTTGTCCACTTCTTTTACTGTTTGCGCTAGTGCTTCCTCGGTTTGGACCTTTGCCTGCCTTACCTGCTTCTCTTAGGAAATTTGGTATGCCTCCCTATCTTCATCCCACTGCATTCCCTTATATTTCCTGAAGGCTACCCTTTTGGCTCTGACCTTTTCTGCTACTGTTTTTGAGAACCAAAGTGGTTTCCTTCTTCTTTTGCTTTTCTCTCCAACACAATGGGATGTTGCTTCAAGTATTGCATCCTTAATGATTGCCCACTTTGCCTGTACCCCCTCACCTGTATTTCTTCTTGCCAGGGCTAGCTTAACTCTTTTGGCCATCTTATCAAAGTCAGCTCCTCCGAAGTCCCATATTTTTGCCTTGGAATTGGATGATTTAGTTCTAGTGGCCAAATTGAATCATACCATGTGATGGTCACTGGCCCCCAGGTGACCTTCTACCTGGGGATCTGTGATTCACTCCCGTTAGTTAGTACTAGAGCTAGGATAGCCCTGTCTCTTGTGGGTTGTTGTACCAGTTGTTTGAGGCCCTTCCCCTGCAGGGAATCAACTATGTGTCTAGTTCTGGCGGATGTTCCTGATGGTATTGACCAATCTGTATCTGTCATGTTGAAGTCTCCCATTATCAGAACCTCCCCTTTAGCTGTCATGTTTTGTATATCTTCTAACAGTAATGTGTCTACATCCTCCCCCTGGTCTGGAGGCCTGTAGACAACCCCAGTTCGTATGGCTATCCCATTTCCTGTTTCCAGGGTGACCCACAGTTCTTCTGGCTCCATATGTGTATTCTGAATTTCTGTAGCTTTGATACTTTCATTGACATAAAGGGCCACTCCACACACACCCCTTTTTGCAACTCGGTCTCTTCTGAACAGTAAATAGCCAGGTACTGAATTCTCCCAAGTGTGGTTACTGGTGAACCATGTCTCGCTAATGGCTACTATGTCCAGTTTAGCCTCTCATTGTTGCCTGCAGGTCTGGGATCTTGTTTTCCAGCCCTTGAGCCACATGTTTAGCTCCCATATCTCCCATTCTCTGACCTTCTGTCTGTCTGTCTTTCCCCCCCTTACCTAGACCGGCAAAATCTCAGAGAAGGAGATGCCGGATGAAATGGATGACAATTTGTCACCCAGCCTGGTCAGGTGTTCCTTGGTCTCCACAACTGACCAGCTGGTGAGATTGTTAGTCCCTATGTGTATCAGGATGTCAATATTTTCTCCTGCTTTCTGCATGATTTTAGCAATGCTGTCAGTGTCTCTCCACGCAGATGTACCTGGGAGCCATCTGACCATTACCCCCTGGCTGGAGGTAGGTATCAACTCCACAAATCATGGAGTCTCCTATGAACAGAAGTGTTTAGGATTTCCTTTATGCTTTTTTTTTTTGTTTTGGTCCCTATTTTGGCTGAGTTTTGTTGTGCTAGCTCCTGTGCTAGAGTCCTGCTCTGCAGTGTCCTCTGCCCCTTTATTGATTTCAGAGATATAGGCAGATATCTGTTTGTAGTTTTTATATGGTTTGTGGAGGTGATACATTGGTGAGCACTGAGTGATGGGGCACCCGATTTGCCCCTCCTAACCACCTGCCAACCTCCCGGACCAACTACCCTCTGTGGTAGAGGTGCTTCTGTTGGATTTTGGGGAAATAGCAGGCAGTTCTTATGATATATTTCCTCCTGAATATGTGATTTGAGGTGCACAATCTCTGCCCATGCTGCCTGGAGCTGAGCCCTTAGATCTCCAATGGTCCAGCATGTAGGACAGCATCCTAAATCCTGTATAACTGCCATGTTGAAAAGTATCCCTCAGTACCTGAAGTTAATAATATCCATTCCAGATGAGTTGTTGGGTTTATAACCTGGTCTGAGTAATTTGAAGGAAGAAAATGAAAGCAAAAGTTTGATTTTGTGTTTTGTTTGTTTTTTATAACTTGTTATAACAAGTTAAATTACTTGTGCCCCTGTAAATGAGGTCGCTGTGTGGATCCGCTTCTAATTCTCCCCCTCCTGCTTTGCTACAGAAAATGTCACGACTGAGCTACCCTATAAAAGGAGTGTAGTGTGGGGTGGTTGGGGATGGGGGTGGTTGGCTGGGACCTTCTCCTGCTGAAAAAGAAGAACCACAGATGTAAGAAGCAATGAGGTAAGAGCAGAAACAATCAACTAACAACAAATGCAGTAGCGCTGAAAGCTGAACCTAATGATAGATAAAACTGTAAAACCTGTAAAGCACAACATGTAATAATTTCACAGAAGATACACCCTGTAAAAACACTTTGCTACAGAGAAAAATACAGCAGTAACAGAAAATATACCTTGCAAAAAACAATTTGAATCACAGAAGATTACAGCAGTAATCTGTTAGCACAAACCTGTAGGCACACCCTGTAATAATTCTGCAGAAAATACACCCTGCAACATCAATTTGAATCAGAGGAAAATAAAGCTACAAACAGTAACAACCCCTGTGAGTACAAAAGAAAATAATAACACACAGTAAATCTGCCTAGACAAAAGAAACCATAGTCTTTTTCCTTGCTCTGATAAGATTCCTTGCTCTGTCCTTACAAACAAACCTATAAGAAAAGAGCTTGGGTGAAGCTAGGTGCCTTTGCCAGCAAACCTAGTCATCCACCAGTAAACAGGGAGAAGTTGTTAGCTAGGCAGCAAAGCCATGAACAGATGTAATCAATTAAGGGGAGCAAGGCAGGAGATTGCAGTGTGAGCTGAAACAGACAATGACAAAGCAGAGACTGAGGCTTGTTAGGCAGAAAGCAGGGTGAGCTAAAGCATACAGAGAACAATGCAGTAAACAGAGGGCTGTAATAGTAGGTGAGAAATGGAGTCTGGGGGTACAGTCACAGGGCAGCGTGAGGCAAGGAAACACAGAGTGTAACCTGAAGCACAAGTAGCAATGTATAGACAGGGCACTAGAAAGCCCAAAAGAAACAAACAAGGCAAACACAAGCACGGAGCAGCCAAAGGCCAGTACTACAAACCAAAAGCAGGAGAACAGAAAATCAGAAGTACAGCACAAACCAAGTAGAGTCCTAGAATGCACGGGGGGGGGGGCAACATAGAAACATAAACTTTGATGGCAGATAAGGACTGCTTGGCCCACCCAGCCTGACCATTTCCTTACCTATTGGATAAGCTGCAGATCCTAGTTAACCAACAGCTTACTTCCTCCTATCCCCCACTAGAATTGCTTTATGTCTGTCCCATGCATTCTTGAATTCCTCTACTGTTTTTCACCCCACAACCTCCTCAGGAAGGCCTTTGCATGCATTCACCACCCTCTCCGTGAAAAAAGCTCCAGTAGGCCCCAAGAGAGAAGACAGACCAACAGAGCCTCCAGCTGCAAGGAAAATGTTTGTGGAGTGAGGAGAGCAGCCCTTAAATAGGCCAAAAGAGTTGCACCACCCAGTTAAACCACAGGCTATAGCCTTCCAAATAAGGACCGCATGGCCAACCTAGTCTACCCACAAAGAAGGCATGCTATTTGTAAACAATTATCAGCCCTAAAACTTGCAGTCATCTGATGAGTGATCATGGCTGCATCAATTAAGTAAAGCAGCACTGGACTGGAGTCTGAGAAAACCAAATTAGTTTGACAGGTAGGCTAATGGCTACCAGAGGACTTTGCTGTGGGTACAGGGCTTTTAAAATCTGTGATTTAAAGTGTTTACTGATTTGTGTAGTTTATTTCTTTTTCTCATACTGCAATAATTTACTGTTTTTTTGCAGGTCACTATTGATTGTTTTATAATTTTAAGAGGAAAAGAGATAGGATGTTTAGATAATTTGGGCCTTATACTTGCTGTATTTAACTGAAAAAATGGTCCCTATGGTATATCTCTTGATAACAGCTTCATATTATGTGGTGTACCCTGTGCAGATGGTGATGGCCAAGAAATGCACTTCATATAGTGCCACTCTGTTGCCCCACAACTCAGGGCCTCAATGCCCTGCATGTCTGCATGATGAAGAAGAGTCATCCAGGGAGCAATTCCCTACAACTGATTCAGACAACCAGGGTGCTAACAATTCAGGGTGGGTGAACTCAGGGGCACTGCTTATCCAGAGACAACAGGTCACGGTGGCCATGAAGGAGAGTCAGCAGAATTTCAAGCTCAGAGTAATGGTGAAGCTGGAATCCATGACAAAAGCAAGCCCGGTAGGACTTTCTTTTTGCAGAGAGGATCCCCCCTTTTCCAGAACATGTGAGCAGTTGTCAGCAAGAATTTCCAACCTTCCTTTTCCCAGTGGGAGGGTGGAAACTGTAGTTTTGAGTCCCCTTGACTCTGCACTACTTTCAGTATTTGAATCCCACCAGGGCCACTGACTGTCTTACCTAAGTAGTTGGGTATGATAGCTGAGCAGTACTATCTTTCAAGGCACACAATCTTTTCAAAACCCTTCTGTTAAAATGTTAGATCACACAATCAGATCCTCAGGCAGAGTTGATAAGAGAATCATAAAAGTTTACTTAAAATAAAAGCAATACAGAAAAGTCTACAATTTGGAAGAGCTTTGAAGTACAGACAATATCAAAAGTAAACTGGATGGTTTACAGAAAACACGAGATACTGTTATTCTAAACTGTACCTTGTTTTGATGTTAGAGTGCAGACAAGATTTTAAATGTCCTTGTAGAGATGAGTCCTTAATCAACAGTTAGTAGTAAGTTTGTATCCCATGTCAGTTCATCTGAATGTCCTTTTAAAAAAGTGTTCAGGTGCTTCCTTGGTGAAGAGTCTTGGTATCCAAAATTCTGACTTAAAATCTGGATTTTTCTGTTTAGTATGTGAAAAGTCAAAATTTCCACACACTCAGGTCTGGTTTTAGAGATTTTTCCAGGACTACACATATACTTCTGGTCTTCAAGTATATGCCAGCTGGACAGGCTGTCTGACCCCCAGCTAAACTGTTTATCAACTGCCCTGCGTTCAAAATGTGTGTCTTATACATACAGGCTGGTCATCTTCAAGCCACACCCACAGTGTGATGGGGTGCAATAGTTTGCCTTTCCCTGTAGTTATCACTGTGGTTCCACGTCAGGTTTCATGTCAACCCCAGTGACATCTGGTCCTTGCATTTGGCTTAACCCCCTGAGCCCTAGGTCATCCCCGACCTCTTCCTGTCATGGAAAGCTAGATACCCAGTTTTCTGTAAGAGTTATGTTTTCCTGGCTCTATAAAACTGTCTCCCTTATCTGGATACATACCTGATTCATGCTAGCCATTAGAACCATTACAACTATTTTTGTAAGTTCATTCCTTTAAAACCTTTTAAAGAGACAGTATCCCATTCTAAAGTCTATTACAGCACATACAAACAAACCCACATAAATGGATATAGGTCTATCATGTGACAGTGGACCCAGCCTCAACACCTCTATAAGGGCTCCCCACTAGAACTAACATATGAGGTGATGGTGGAAACCAACGCCAGCCTCACAGGTTGGGGGCATGTATGAATGACTCCACAGCCCAGGGTTGGTGGACAAGTGCAGAATCAAAATTGTCCATCAAATCAATGTTCTGGAGATGAGGGCAGTATTCCACACCTGTGGGCATTCCAGGAGGACATAATTGGTCAGTCTGTCTTGGTGAGATCCAACAACAGTGTCACAGTGGCTTATATAGCCAAACAAGGTGGAACCAGAAGCAAGGCCATGATCAGGGAGGCAACGAGAGTGTTGCTTTGGGCTCAAACCAATGTCACCCACATCTATGCCATCCACTTGGCAGGCAAGCTGAATGTCAAAGCGGATTGGCTAAGCAGGCAACAAGTCCACCCGGTAGAGTGGCAACTATATCTGGACATTTTCAAGATGATGCAAAGAAGGTGAGGCCCCATCCTGATAGACCTGATGGCCTCCAAACCAAATGCCCAGGTCAATTCTTACTTCTCCAGGTACAAGGAGAAGCAAACTGTAGGAGTGGATGCTCTGTCACAAGCCTGGACTAAGGTCCATGCTTATGTTTTTCCACCAATACCCTTGATTCCACAAGTTCTGGTGAAGATCTGACTATCTTGGAGACTTACCATCCTCATAGCACCTTATTGGCCATGAAGGGCCTGGTTTGCTTCAGCAATGGCAATGACTCTGGATGGATGGACCCTCCCATATCAGTGGGACATGCTCTTCCATGTTCCGATGATTCATCCAGCTCCCGGCATGCTCAAGCTATCTACCTGGCTCCAGAGAGGCAGAGATTGCTGAACACAGGTTACCATGACTCTGTCATTTTGACCATCTCGCAATCCAGGAAGCCATTCACTACATCAACCTCTGGCAGGCAGTGGAGCATCTTTTCAACTTGGTGCATAAAGAGATATATCGTCCCAATGAGAGTCGATATGTCCATGATAGTCCTGTACTTGCAACAGGGTCTGGACAAGGAATTGTCCCTTTCTTCCCTCCCAGTACAACTTTCAGCCACAGGAGCGGTTGTGGGACAAATTGAACATACCCTACCAGGGTCTCACTCAGATGCCATCCGATTCCTTAAGGCAGCAGAAGCCATTCAGCCTCACAAACATTCAGTGGTGGCCCCCTAGGACCTTATACTGGTACTAGACTCATTAAGGGCCCTACTGTTTGAGCCCACACATGAAGCCCAGCTTTACTGGTTGAGCCTGGAGACCTGTTTTCTTGTGGCTATCTGTTCAGCTCACAGAATTAGTGAACTGGGAGTCTTCTCCTGCAGGGAGCTATACACCATCTTCACCCAAGAGGGGGTTTCTCTGAGGACGGTACCGGCATTTCAACCAAAAATCACCCTCCAATTTTCACAGGAAGCAAACAATTGAACTACCTGCATTTTATGAACAATCACAACAGGGGATTACTCCATCCTATCATCCTCTGGATGTTAAGAACATGCTGATACAATACATTTCCAGAACACAAACAATTCGTAAATCTGAGAGACTCTTTGTCATAGCCCAAGGCCACAAGCAAGGCATGGTGGCCTCCAAAATAACCATTGCCAGCTGGCTGAGAAAGATTATCCAGGAGGCATACACATCAAAAGGTCTAACTCCACCAGAGGGAATAAAGGCCCATTCAACCAGGGCAGTGGTTCCTTCTAGGACTGAAAGAGCCTGCGTATCTGTAGATGACATCTGCAGCATGGCAATATGGATTTCCATTCATACCTTTGCAGGACATTACAGCTTGAGTCCCTATACATACAAAGAACCATTTTTGCCAGTAACATTTTGACTGCAGCATGTACTAACAGTTTCCACTCTGATCACCCTGATCTGCCCTGAAGGAATGGTTGTACTGCTACTTAAAGTAACCCATGATGTAATTTCTGGAATGCCATAGATATCAAACATAACACAATGAGTGTTTATTCACCTGGTAAAGGTGATTGTGTTCGTTTGTATCCATGACACTCCATGGCCCTCCCTGCAGGGCGATCACAGCAGAAAACTTCATACTGATTGCATAGGACCATGGTCCTGGGGACTATAGTTCCCTTCATAACCAGTACTGCATTGATACTGTCCTTAATAATTGATATGGTTACTCATTTAGAGTTCATTAGTGCCATAGGGATGTAGAGTGCCATCAGTTACACTAGGTGACTAAGTCTAGAATTGTAATAATAGGTAATAAACAGGATTGTGAATTTCTTTTAATAAGTTGTCAATCATCTTTTCTATATGTGGTTCAAAGTGAAGGGTGGTTAGGTTAACCTTTTATTTCAGCTATGAAAGAACTGAACTGAGGAACAGGGACTCCTGGGACCAAGGTATAGTGCAAAATTTGATCCTGAGTCACATGTGCATCACTAGCCTATCAGGTGGACCAAAACCCATGATGTAATGTCTGAAGTGCCATGGATACGAACTAACATAGTTACCTTTGCCAGGTGAGTAAACACCCATTACTGCTGTGGGGGTGGGAGGTGGGAATAACCATACTGTGGGTTGAGATTTAACAGAAGGTTGCAGGCTGTGCACTGAGACATCCAACAAGTATTGCCCTCTGTTATATACCATTTTGGGGGCTATACTGTGAAATTCCTAATGGCTGGGTCAGACCTTAGTACTTTCCTGTTTTTACTAATGATATTCTTAATAGCTGGCATTTGCCTACAATAAGTTGTCACAAAGTTTATAGGTCTCTGCTGATCAGGCAGACTTCTCTGCTGGTCTGTCTGTGGTCTGTGCCTGACCTCCAGTAACTACCTCCTGTCTGTGTTCCATGCATTTCTTTGTGTGCTTCCTGTATACACTAGTGTTGCTCAGATAGTATCCTAGAAATCAGGATACCAACAGATACCTCCAATTTGGCCAGATATTGTAGTTGCTGTGATAGGACAGGAGTGCTATCTGACCATGGAGCCTACCCTCTAGGATCCAGTGCATGGATCCTACAAATTCCTAGCAACAGATCCAGCTCTGATCCTAACTATCTGACCTAGGATCCATGGATCCTAACTAGGAGCCATCGCTATCTGACCCTAGATCCTACATCAGTCTTTGGTAGGATTTCTGGTAGGATCCTAAGTAGGATACCAGCACTATCTGACAGATAGTGGTAGGATCCACAAAAACACTATCTGAGCAGCACTAGTATATACCTTTCATCATAGCCCCTGCTATGAGACCTCTGTAACATCTCCTTACTTCTTTTCAGGAAGTCATCATTTTGCTGCGGATTCTGTGTATCCTTAGAAACTGGAACTTTGGGATATTCTGTATGGTGTGTCTTGGCTGACAGGTGCATGCTAACAGAATGATATTCCTTACTGCATTTTTTTCTATGTAGTTCAGATTTTGCTGTGCCCTCTATTGTCTTATTTATAGTAAGATCAGGGGGATTCACTGTCATCCTGCTGGCTAGGACTGTGAATGGTAATTCTGAATTTGATTCCTCCAAGCACTTGAAAAAACAGTCTGGCTCTTCCCTGTCATCCGTTCACACCATAAGTATGCTGTCTATATATCTCTTCCACAGATGTATCCTTCTGAGAAAAGGATTAGTCTGGGGGTCATAGACTTTCGCTTTCTCCCAAAATGCCAGGTACAAATTGGCATAATTGGCAGAAAAGGTAGCTCCCATTGCCATACCTAGGATCTGCAGATAACATTTTTATTAAACAAGCATTTGTCAATGCCGCATGTTGTCACGCTGGCATTGGCAGTGGGAGTGGCACAGCTAGAGATGCATAGTGCTGTGATTTTGTGAATGTGTCTCAAAAGGTGATTTTGCACAGCGAGCATGCCATTGTGAGCCACAACTGTGGAAACACATTTTGGGCAGGCTGTGAAAAATGGCAGCTGGACTGTTGATAAGGAGATGTGCACAAATGCCAGTGGTGAAAATGTGGCATGAAAATATTGCAGATTGGCAAAGTTACAAGGGTGCGTGGAAACCGCGCAATGCACGCTTGCAACACAGTCATTGTATGGAGTTTCGGCACCAAATTTTCAACATAGGCATTTTAGGACCTCTGCTCATGAGTAGTGTCACCGTCATTTCCTCAAACTGTCCCGAAAACTGATTTCGCACAGCGGCCGTGCAATTCTGTGCCGGACGTGCGAAAACACATTTCAGGCAGCTGCAGTGTTCATAAGGAGGTATGGAAAAATGCCAATGATGAACAGCTGGAGTGAAAGTATTACAAATTCACAAAGTCATGGGCGTGCATGCAAACTGTACAATGCACGCTCATAAAACACTCATTTTATTGACTTTCGTTCCCAAATTTTCAACATAAGCATTTTAGGGCATCTGCGAATGAACAGTGTCACTGTCATTTTCATCATGTGTCTCGAACACGGACTTTCCACAGCGACCACGCTATTCTGCACCAGAACTGCGAAAACAGATTTTGGTCAGGATGTGAAAAATGACAGCTGTACAGTTTATTAGGAGGTGCAGAACAATGTCACTGTAGAAAATCTGGAGTGAGAATATTAGAAGTTTGCGAACGTACGAGCGTGCGTGCAAACTGCACAATGCACGTTCGTAACACAGTCATTTTATGGAGTATTGTC
Source organism: Neoceratodus forsteri (assembly GCA_016271365.2). Lineage (NCBI taxonomy): Eukaryota > Metazoa > Chordata > Ceratodontiformes > Ceratodontidae > Neoceratodus > Neoceratodus forsteri. The sequence goes on along the minus strand of CM057450.1, from coordinate 1,201,852,778 downwards.
ACCAAATTTTCAACACAGGCATTTTAGGACCTCTGCTCATGAGCAGTGTCACTGTCATTTTCGTAATGTGTCCCAAACATTGATTTCGCACAGCAAATGCGCTATCCTGCACCAGAAGTGCGAAAACACATTTCAGCAAGGATGTAAAAAATGACAGCTGTACAGTTCACAAAAAGGTGTAGTAAATTGTCACTGTTGAGAATCTGGCATGAAAACATTGCAAATGTGCTAACTTATGAGCGTGCGTTGCACAGTTGCTATGCACCTCATAAAATAGTCATTTTATGGAGTATTGACACCAAATTTTCAACACAGACATTTTAGGACCTCTGCTCATGAACAGTTTCACTGTCATTTTTGTAATGTGTCCCAAACACTGATTTCACACAGCGACCATGCTATTCTGCACTGGAAGTGCGAAAACACATTTCAGCCAGGATGTGACAAATGACAGCTATACATTTCACAAGAAGGTGTGGTAAAATGCCAATGTTGAGAATCTGGTGTGAAAATATTGTAAATTCGCTAACTTATGAGCATGCCTAGCGCAGATGCTACGCACGCTCGTAAAACAGTCATGTTTTTGATTTTTCCCACCAAATTTGTAACATAGGGTTTTTGAGAGCCCCCCTCATGAACAGTGGCACTGACATTTCAGTATGTGGTCCGAAGGTGATTCTTATGATGACGAAATCACCTTCGGGACAAATATGCCATGACAGTAAGAATTACGAGAAGGGGCCCAAACCCACGCTTAAAATTTGGGGCTGACATTCACAAAAATGCCTGAGATATGCAGCAAAGTTGAAAACACCCTGTTTATTCCATTATACAGCTTACCGGCATTTCCTCAGTTCAGTTGGATTTGAAGAGTGCAGACATGTTCCCGGCCACCGATGAACGTCGCACTGGACTCGGAGGTAGGTATGGGGTTGGGGGTGATGAGGCAGGGTGCACAGAGGGTGGGTGTGGGTGGGGAGAGGGGCACGAGACTACCAGGGACCGTTTCGTTTATAGGTTAAAAAAGAAAAAAAAAACCATTGCAGGACAGTTTTTTTTTGCAGAGCATATGGCACACTGGGATGGGCTCCCAGCATGCCACCTAACTGTTTGGGGAGGTGTCTGTAGCCAATGGAGGATTGGGCACCCTTGTTGGCAAACAACACGGGGGGGGATTTATGCCGACTGGGATTGTGCACCCCCGTCAGCACACAAAGAAGGGTGGTGGGTGCAGAGCTGAGGGGGATTGGGCACTCCCCTTGGCATTAAACAATTGGGGGGATTATTTCTGCTGATGGGGAGTGGGCTCCCCCATCGGCACACAAGGAAAGGGAGGGCAGGGTAAGAGCCAAGGGGGGTTGGGCAACCCCCTCGGCATATCACAAATGGGGGAGGATGCTTTATGCCGATGGGGAGTGGGATCCCCAGTTGGCACATTCACAGGGGGCAGGGGCAGCTGACAGGGGGATTGGGCACCCCCGAAGTCGGCAGTTCAACAGCCAGTGTGCCGCCATGTACATAATGGCGATGAGCATGGCAAGGAAAGGACCGCTGTGTCCGACGAGCTTTGCTCGGATTGCAGTGGACCTTTTCTTAGATGTGCTCACCATATTATGTCTGCATGGTGTGGTGCCAGCATACAGGCTGATTGGGGAATGTGGGATGCACCTACTGGTGCGTGCTCTGCATTCGCCTAACAGCGACTGCGCCTCCAAAGCTGCACTATCCCAAGATGTTGGCTGCGCAAGTGCGCCAACATAAAAAGTGAAAGGCATTTCATGCCAAAACACATTCTGAACATTTCAGGAGGAAGTCAGTAAATTTTGCATCAAAACTAGAATCTACACTAAACCAGAATTCCAGAGCTGCCAAACCTTCCCCTTCTTGTATGTTGATGTATAGGGAAGTGATGTCCATGGACACCAATCACCAATTTTCCTCTAACTGTAAGGTATGCCCCCAGGACACCCAGTATGTCTGCCATGTCTATTACATAAGATCACAAGTTTACCACCTTTGGCTTGATGAAAGTATCGACTAATTGGGAAAGAGGTTCCATCAGAAATCCAGTGCCCTATTGGGCATCTTGTAGGATCAACTAAGCTCTTATGCACCGTAGGTAAAATATAGATGCATGCTCTGATAGGATATGCCACAGTTAGAAAATCAAACACATGCTTGGGAATGATGTTGTTTTGTAAAGCAACCAATAGAAAAACATCAGTTTCCTGCTTAAAGGCTTGGTTGGGGTCAACGAATAACTGCCTGTAAAAAGAAACATCATTAAGTTGACTCTCTGCCTCTAGTACAGTATGTATTTTGAGATGTCCATTATTGCCACTGACCCCCTGCCACCTTGTCCGCTTGTTTGATAGCAATGTTTTTGTCATTCTCCAACTCACACAAAGCCTGTTTTCTTCTTTTGTGATGTTGGAATACACCTGTATTTTGGATGTTTCCCACAGTTTCCTGAAGTCCACCTCACAGAGTCTTTCAGGAATTGCCACAGTTGCATTATATGGAGGGCAGAAATGGGAGTCAAATGCAAGTGAGCCATTACATCCTCCTTTATTCTCAGTGGGGTCTCAGAACTGGGTATAGAGTCATTTTCACAAGCCTCTATTTCTGTGTCGTCTTAATTCACTCTGCCACTTCCTAGCTGGTTTGCAGTAACACTCACATTTCCCACATTTGTAGCATCAGTACTACGTTATATACTGATTATACCAGGAAATGCAAGTTAAAGATTTTTGGCAAAGCCACAGTTTCACAGGCTTCAATAGTTGTTTTCCAGCAGTTCTGCTGCATCCAAAAATCCAATATGAACCATGTACTTAAACTTCATCTCAGCAGTTGTCTCCTCCTGACATCCTGGCTTCCATGCCACTCTGTTGTGCTCAGGCTTCGAATACATTAATTATTTTTTAAATATGTCTTTAGTTTTTACTACCTATGTAGGTTGTTTGGGGGATTTGTTTAGTTTTGCCAGCAGCAGTTTTGTTTTGCTCATCCTCATCTGTCCCCAGTCTAGACTAAAGAAAACTGCAGATTTGTGACAGAGTGGGAACCCCTTGCCCAGGGAACAACTTGTACCACTGTCCTCCTCGTTCATTCTACACACCATGCAGGGACCGACAGAGTAGTTGTTTATAGCAGTATGTACTGTATATACCTATTTAACAGGAAATACAACTTGAACATTTTCGGCAAAGCTACAACTTAACAGGCTTCAATTGTTGTTTTCCAGCAGTTCTGCTACATCCAGAATTTCAATATGACCCATGTTCTTACACTTTATCTCAGCAGTTGTCTCCTCCTGATGCCTTTCCACTGTCAGGCTTCATCCTTGCCACTCCATTGTACTCATTTTCAGCATGCTTTTTTAATTTGAAGTGGTACTTCAGTGGCAATTAGTTGCAGTGGCAAACATAGAAACTGATGGCAGATAAGGATCACATGACCAACCTAGTCTACCAGCAAAGAAGGCATGCCATTTGTAAAAAATTACCAGCCCTAAGACTTGCAGTCATCTGATGAGTGATCAGGGCTGCTTCAATTAAATAAAGCAGCACTGGCTTGGAGTCTGAGAAAACCACATTATCTTGAGAGGTAGGCTAATGGCTATCAGAGGACTTTACTGTGGGTACAGGACTTTTAAAGTCTGTGATTTAAAGTGTTTACTGGCTTGTGTAGTTTATTTCTATTTCTCTTTCTCATACTGGAATAATTTACTGGGGCTTTTTTGCAGGTCACCGTTGATTGTTTTGTAGTTTTAAGAGGAAAAGGGATAGGATGATTAGATTTTTTTGGGCATTATACTTGCTAAATGGTACCTATGGCATGTCTTCTGATGACAGCTTCATATTATGTGATGTACCCTTTATCTGTAGTTGTACTGTTGGTTATTACAATAAAAACATATTTTAAAAAAGTGTTGTAATTTTAATAGTTCTTTTCCCTGCCCTTTTTAAAATAAGTAATGTGATTATTACAGGGGAATTCTCATGTCCCCTAAAGTAATTGGCTCCCCTAGTAAATATTTCCCATTTTTATCACTACCAGTAATACAAGTGCCTGTCCCTACTGTTAACCTGCATGCCTGCCCAGTTACTGTTACCATTATCAGAAGTCGGCAGGTCAGGATTTGGTGTGATTGCATTTCAGAGCCTTGGAGGAGTTGCAGTCTGTTGAGATTTACATGCAATAATGCAGTGCATGTTAGCTTATGCATCCAGGACCACTTCCACGCACATTCTGTGGTGTCCACTTCCTCTACAACCACTGATGTTAGTATATTAGCTGGGTGTTGGATCTTGCTATCTGATTAGTAGTAGTACAGGATCCCATCAAAACTGGATCTGTTTTGGTCAAAGCATTCATTCCTAATAGAGTCAAAGTACTGCATCCACTGCTGGGGATAGTATCTGCAATCCAGATTTTCTGTGGAGAACATTCTTTGATATTCTGCCATTTAACGGGTTTGATTTTTACCAGTTATATTTATTACACTGCGAGCAAAAACTCAGCATTGACAAATGCTTGTTTAAAACTGATATTATAGACTGAGTTAAATTCCTATCAGAAAGATTTATGACATTTGTCTCCTCTGATTCCCTTGGTTTTTCTGCTTCTTCAGTTGGTTGCACTGGGGACCTAAAATTCCTGAAGGGCCTAACCCTGCCCTCCATTCTTGTTTGTTTGAATGTTGGAACAGTACAATTTGTAGACTCCTGTGGGGGAGGGGAGGGGAAGGGCGGTCGGTCTGTCTTTAGCTGGTCCTTTTCCACAAAATCCTTTCCATGCTGTGACTCCTCAGTAAATGAATAAAAGCAGGTGAACTATTATTTTTAAGAATGGAATGTGGTTTGCTTTACTTCTGCTCCTCCCCCTCTTGTTGTCACTTTTGCCATGTAAATACCCTGTCATTCAAATAATCACCTGTCTCTTTCACATTTGCTGAACTTAACTGCCTTTAGTTGCTTGTCTTGTTTCTCTATTTATTTTTTTTTACTGAACTTCATAGTCCCCAAAGTCTTTGTATGATTTAAATAGGGCTATCATGGCTCCGTTCTCCTGCAGCTCACCCTGCAAGTCTGGCTGCTGTGCAATATAGACCTGAATCATGCCATTTAGTAATGCAGTGGAGCCTGCCTGTAGGGCCATTTTTCCAGCTCTTAAAAAAGGGGGTCCCACTTTTGTCAATAACCCAGGAGTTTCATCAGTCTAAGGCCTCCGGAGACCTGTTCCAACTTTATGTAAGCTTCAAGAAAGGTTATATGATAAAAATACTTCCTTACAATGGCGACTTTCTCCAACTGTAAGAAGGCTCCCTGTATCATAATTGCAGAGTTTTCCTGGTCTGTAGCTCCTGCATGGGCTTCTGGGATGGCCTCGGAGATTCCAGGATTGCCAGTTGTATCAATAAACAGTTCTCCTTCTCCACTACCCATTAGTAACAAATTTTTCAGTGTATCAGGAATGGCTTTCTGGTTAAAATTTCTAATAAACAATGAAGACATTCCCTGGAACAGATTTTGCCAAACAATGACAAAACAGAGGTAAAAAAGTCAGCTTAGCAAGCAGCCAGAATAAACAATGGACAAGAGCAGAAAACCAGTGGTCCACCAAAATGGACTGTGCCTGCCCGAAATGCAATAACAAAACAAGAATAAATAAGCAGACCTACAGTACAACTGCAATGACAGTCACTTTTTTATTGGAGAGCTTTACCCGAGATACAATGTGGGGGAATAAACTCCTCCCACAATCCAAATAAATGCCAGCTTCTCCCAGCATCCCATGCTGAGATTGTTTCAAGCATATGAGCTGCTGCATTGTCTATGTGGCTGTGCCTACTTTGCTCCCTTTCTTTTTTGTTTCTCCTGTTTCCCTCCACTGCCTCCCTGTTTTTGCTTGCTCTGCTGTTTTCACTGCTTCCATGGCTTTTCCTCAACAGTCCCCCCTGCCTCCCTGCCTGCTGTCTTATTCTGCCTTCTCTATCTTTCCACTCCTGTCCCTTCTTGCCTCTGTCATCCACTGCTCTCCCTTGCTTGCCTGTTCTTCTCCCTTGCTGCCTTCATTCTATCTCTCAGCTGCTCTCTTCCGTGCTTGTCCCTCTGCCCTACATTTGGCCTGTTGTCCATTTGACAGTGCTGCTACCCTGCTCATCTCCTTGCCACACTGCTTCTTCTACTGCTTGCCACCTCTGTGGCTTCAGTCAGTCCCTTCTGTACCTCTAATGCTGGTCTCACCTCCTTAGTTCTGCATTGCTTGTGCTGCTGCCTTCTGGTTCTTTCTGGGAGTGGGTTCACTTATTCATTATGCATTGCTATAGTATATGCACATTTTCCCCAGTACTAATTCTTCATGCTTCCCTCTTGTTTTATTATTATCATCTCAGTTCCTGCTGCCTTCCCCTTTTTCTGCTGTTCTGCTCCTCACCATCTGTTGCTATCAACTTCCTAGCCTATTAACTCAGGCCTCCCTGTTCTACTCCTTTGTCTCCATTTCAACTCCTAAGCAGTCTTCTACCTCCTTCCTTCAACAGCCCTCACTAGGAACCCTACTGGACTCCATCTTCCTAGCTCGTACCTTTAGGAGGTCAACAAGTGTAGGTAGGGTTTGACTTCGTCCACCAGAGGTGGGAGTCTGCAACTTTAATCAAGCAGCAACATATCAAACTCACTTCTCATTTCTGATTTCAAGCAGTTCTTCAACTGATCACATCTTAGGGCTTGGCTTCATCTGTCAAAGGTGTAATTCTGCAACCTTTACAGTTCAAAGTGAACACAACCCCACTGGAGCTGTTCCATCCATGACAGTGTCCAGTAACTGGTCCTAGCTGCCTGGGATTCTTCTCCTTCTCAGCGCCACCAGTGGTAATGCTTCCTCATGAACTTGGAAGAGAGTACTCTGTATCCTATTCTTCCAAGATTCATAAAATGAATGAGTTCCTCTACCTGTGGTTCATTCCTCTGAAGTGCAATACAAAGTGGTGTATGAGCACTATGGCCTTTCTACTCGTACTGGTTCTACATCTTCATACCCCGAACAAGGTCCCTAGGGTTCCCCCTGGGCTTCTTCAAGCATGCATCCATCTTGCAAAAGACCTTCACGTCTATAATCCATGAAGCCTCCACCACTCCTACTGGTTCTACATCTTTTGATTCCAAAGAAGATCCTCATAGTTCCCCTCAGTCTTCATTAGACATGCATCTGTCTTGCAAAAGACCTTTAAATTCATACTCTAGAAGGAATAGACTGTCCCAAGCCTTAAATGTGAACTGAAAACCTTGAAATTCCACCTTTAGCTGAGACTGGAAGCAGGTACTGTATGATTTATGTATAGCTGCTAAATCTCAGCTTACCAGAGACCTGCAGCTAGCCTGCTCACTTCCCAGCCAACCCCTGCTGCCTTATTTGAAATTTGTGGAGTCATGGCTCAGCTCATGACATTCATATCAGAGATCACTCTCTTATCGTTTCTCACAAAACGTGCCTTTCCTCCTAACCTACTGCAGCCTCCAGCTTTGCAGTACCTGCTGGCCTTCCATCCATCAGCCATTATGCTGTACTAGCACTTTGCCCACCATAAGCACTCCGTCCTTTTCAAAGCTACCAACTCAACATAATTCAGGTGCTACTTTTTCCTCAGCCATGCCTCAGTTTCTGTCCCATTCAACTTATCCTGGAATACCTCTGCTGGGATAACAGGGAGGGAAAAGAAGTAAACTGGATATCCCTTCTCATCTCATTCCATGATACCACTGAAAACAGAATAGTATCCTGCAGATATGGTGCAGTTAGTTAAAGTCAAAAACTCCCAGACTAGTAAAGATATTGTCCATACATGACCTGTGCTCACTTTCAGCCTCTTTAATGGTGTCTTTACTTTGCATTTCAGTCAAGATGTAAGGAACTGGACTTATATCCATACCTCTTGGTTGAGCTAGACATTGCTTTGGAGAGACACAGTTCTATGGTTATCATTGGTCCTTCTCTGCACAGCTGTAGCAGCATGAGCTTCTTTTAATCCAATCTGATCTGGGCCATCCTCTATAATAAGTAGTTTTGTCATCACTGTGCTGGGCAGCAAGCATATTCCTGCCTGTTGTGCAGCTTCTTTGCCTATTTTGCTTCCATTTGTTTTTTTGAAACCATTAGATGTCTCTCCATCTATTATTTCAGCTGAGAATAATAGATAAGTAAGAGCAACTCCTGCAGCCTTTTCCTCATCATGGCTGATCTGCATGATTGCTCTTCCTAATGTCTCCTTCTGCTCCAACTTCGATACAAGAGGCAGACTTATTAAACTGCAGGAAGCAAACCAATTTGCAATAAGTTTAATGATGAAGGCTGTCCGGGGCTCTGGCTTCCATTTCTTCATATCTGCAATTTATGGTGACACGCATGCTCAATTTATTGGTCCAAAAGTGTCCCATCCTAGGCAATGAAGAGCACTCTATCTCATTATCCTACCTATTGAAATGGATGTTTTATGCTTTACATGAACCTTCTCTGACTTTCCATCCCATAACATACACTAACACATCCCTGTCTCCTGGTTATACTGCTCTCTCCAGCAGTCCTGTGTCACCACTCCCTGGCCCAATATATTTACCCTTTAAGACTTTTACCAACATCTCCTCTCTACAAAATCTTGCCTATTGACGCCATTGCATTGTATGCAGACATTGCTGGTCTGCAACAGTCTTATTTTTTTTAAACAATCAACCAACAGTGGATATCATCTACATGGGTAGATCTTCATCCTATTCAGTTCAGTGTGAAAGGATCGATTCCATTAAGCATGCTCATTTGCAAGGAGGTCCCTTATACAACATACTTATTAGGCACAGAGATTCACATCAAATCACATTTGCCATACAGCAAATACAACAATGATACAAACAATGTATTATACAGAATTCAATACACCAAATACATCTTTGTACAAAAAGAATACTGGAGATTAATCTGTACAGCTTAACACTATGCACTATTAATGACATAACAGAAAAATGCACATTTGATACATGATGGGATCACTAACATCTGTAAGGAAGGGGGGAAGGGAGGATAAGGGGAAAGTGCCACGTAGGGTCCATAAGGCAGAGGAGAGGTAAAAGGGCAAGGGATGAGTGCCTGTTTGGGACCAGCAGAGCAGACGAAGAGCTAGCAGTAGTGTGGAAGGCTAAATACAATGACATGACTCATTGGTGAGTTCATTGACCAGCCTAAGGAATGCTCTTAATTGTATTAGGGTATGTAGTTTTAGGGTAGCTTGAAGCTTATTCCATGCGGCAGGGAGGAAGGAGCTTATAGATGCCATAACAAAACGGGTTCGATACTTGGATACCTTCATAGTCATATACAAGCAGGTCCTCGGCATAAACAACTTATTCCATCAAGTTGTATAATCCAAGGCTGACTGGGTTATCTTCATAACATAATTTAATCTGAAGTGCTTTTATATTTCTGTCTACATGGATGAAGCAGCTGATTCTTTATCTCAATGTCAATTCCAGGACTTTCATCGCCTCTATCCCTCCATAGACTCAATCATGACTTCTCCTCCTTGAGTTACTGATCTCATTATGACATAGCATATGAATGTCAGCAAGCTGAAGCTTCATGTGGTCCACATTAGTGCCTGCTCCTAAGCAACTCATATAATTTCTTTGAAGAAGTCGTCCTTGTTCTGAGCCATTCAATCAATCCATAGGAGTTCCTCCCCTATTGATCATATACTTGCATTCATAACCGCTAGTCTGCAATCAAACCTAAAAGCAAGTTGAAGCTTTCATGTAGTCAGCCTTAGTGCCTGCTCTTAAGCAACTGATATCATCACTTTAAAGAAGACTTACTCATTTTGTGCCATCCAATAAATCCTTAAGACTTCATTCTCTAGTGATCATGTCCTTGTATTCATAACCTACTGCCATCAAACCTCAAAATTATCACTTGGGACTGGTATCCAGTTAAAATCACATATCTGGCACCATATCATATTGGAAATGTCTTGAGTATGGCAAGGGCCACTGTGGAGCCCATTTATATCTCAATGGAGACTCTGTGCTAAAAATTATAGGGGAACATAATCAAGTTCCAGATCCAGTTTTATTGGCTGTCAAGGAGGCAGTATCTAATATGAAAGAGAGAGCCTCTGCCACATGCGAAACCACACACCAGATTGTGGCATCTGGGGTATGCCAGCTGTCACCATCTGTATCTGGACAGCTGCCAGCAATGTTCTTACTAAAAAGGACTGTAAGAAGGAGCAGAAGGGCCACTGCTCATCCACTTCCTGAACCAGATGATTCTGTTTTGCTTGTGATTCCCTCTGAGTATTGCTACACAATTAAAAATGAGGAACTTCTGTTATTTGACTCTCTGGCCCTGTGCAAGACCATATCCTCATTTTCTCGACCACCAAGGATCTGGATTATTTAAAATCTTGTGCTCACTGGTTCGCAGATGGAACCTTTAAATGTTGCCCTACAATTTTTGTCGGATTGTATACAATCCATGCCATCAGGTATGGTACTGTGCTGCCTTTGGTCTATGTATTGATGACCAATTGCAATGCTGCATCTTATAGTAAAGAATTCACTGAGCTGCACAGGCTGTGTGGCACCTTGTGCCCTGACACCATTCTAATTGATTTTGAACTGGCCACTATAAAAGCATTTAAACTGGCTTTCCCTACTGCACAAATGAGAAGTTGTTTTTTTCACCTATGCCAAGTGGTGTGGCAAAAAATTCAAGAGCTGCCAGAGGTGAGCAGCCAGTATGTGTCTGATCCAAACTTTTCTTTCCATGTCTGTTTTCTGCCTTCACTGGCATATGTCCCTGTAACAGATGTCATTCCTACATTTGAAGAGCTAATGACATTTGATTTCTTCTGAACAAATAGTGGCATACTTTCTTTACTTTTTGACTTACTTCCAACTTCAAAGACTGACAGACTTCATAAAGGAGTTCAGATCACATATTCCCGCTTCATAAGAACTGGTGCCCAGGAGCTCTTTTGATCCACTCATGCATTCCTTGGTTGCTCCAAGTCTTCTCAACCTTTTCTGATCTCTGAAAAATATGTGGCAATGTCTACCACATGGTTCATGAAGCATCTGAGAACACTTGCACAACAGCTCGGACTGAGTTCTTAGGCCTTCTCATGACATTCCTTTGAATTGAAGCAGCATCATCAGCAGCCAACAACAGAATTTCTGCCCATGTTGTCAAGACTCTTGGAAGATGGACCTCTTCATGCCTAGAATCATACATCTCAGATCAAGACAAAGAAATCAAACAGCATTTAGGATCATGTCCTCTTAGTATGCCCAGACAACGGGCAATTCCCTAATGCTGCCTGACTTGTCTACTGAGGGTGGGAATAGAGAAAGGCCAAAGTTAAGTATACACAAGCACTATACATTATTCACCAAACACTGAATGGGAGGGCTTTGCCTGAGATTCAGGGAAGGGGGGGAATAAACTCCTCCCACATTCCAAATAAAAGTCAGCCTTTCCCAGCATCGCATACTCAGAGAGTTACAAGCACTCACCATCCTCTCTGCCTACTCCTCCTCCTCCAGCACTCTCCTCACCCTTAATGCTGGGCCTTCTATTTCCCTAATGCTGCCTGGCTCCTCTACTGAGGGTGGGAATAGAGAAAAGCCAAAGTTAACTATACACAAGCACTATACATTATTTACCAAACACTGAATTAAATATAAAGTGCTCCGTGTGTCCATGCAAACAAAAAGTGCAAGGGATACCTCAAGGCAAGCAAACACGCTGACAAGCAAGAATCAACTGGTTTCACTGGAGGACCAGTATCATCAGGACACTTCTCCTGGAAGTTGGTGCACCTGTGGAGCAGTCTGTGGGAGCACCTCTTGCTGCAGTCAAGGAGGAAATGGACCTTGGATTTAAATTAACAAGAGGCTGGCTGGCCTGGTGGCATAGACAACAGAGGCATCCATGCTTCACTTGCCATCACACCAATGACCCGGGGTTGGGAATGACCCTGAGACACTTGGGGGTTGGCCCAGGGGGGAGGATAATTGAGCATCCCAGCAGATGATCTCCTCCTATGGGGAGGGAGGGCAGACTGTGTTGCTGTAACACTGCCTCCTAGGTGTCCATGGAAGGCAGTACAGCTGGTCAGCAGTTCCTGGTGGGGGATGCTCCCTGGCGGGAGTTGTAAGCACATCCTCTGATGTGCACACATCAGACTGCCACCTTTGCGGAGCATCTGTGGGGTTCAGGGGAGAAAACAGAAAATCACCGCTGGATGCAGGATGCCACACAGCAGAGTCCCACAGACCTCACACTACCTACTGGGCACAGGGACCAGAGATCCGAATGTGGCACCAGAAGGGGGCTTAGGGGAGCCCCCAATGGCCCCACCACAGGGGTCAATCTGTGGGGCACTTGGTGGCCCTAAGTAAGTTCCAGGGATGGTGGGAGATGAGGTTGGGGGAGCCGTGATGGCTGAAGGGGGTCACCAGCAGGGGGGGAGAAAAAAAATTGACATGGGTCTGAAGCTGGACAAGTAGTATGAGGCTGCTGGCAAGAAGGCTAGAAAAATTCTGGGGTGCATCAAAAAGGGGGAGTGACCAGTAGATCAGTGGAAGTAATCCTGCCACTTTACAAGGTCCTGGTCAGTTCCCATCTGGAGTACTGCATTTACTTCTGGTCTCCTCAATACAAAAAGGACATTGAAGCAGTAGAGATGGTATGCTTGCTAGCAAAATGATCAGCTGCATGGGGACAACAGCTGCTAGGTGAGGCTAGAAGCCAATGGAAAAAATGAGATTTAATGGGATATGATTTCAGTCTTTCTCTCACTCAAGGGTATTGAAAAGATTGATCAGATAGGATTGTTCACTCTGGTGGCATCCAGAAGTACGTATTGGCATTCCCAGAAACTAAGAAGCAGTAGCTTCAGAGGTAATACAGTCTAAGCCTCTTAATCAGGATGTGGTTTAGTGGATGTTCAGTTATTTATTTATTTATTGAATTTTTTGACCCAGTAAGCCCACTGGGCCTAGAAGTCCCTTTTTCAGGGGCGACTGGGGGAGGGGATACAGATGATAAGCAACTGAAATTGAACCAGATTAAGCTGTTGGTGGTATTTTTAGTGAATGGGAGAAATTTGGCCAGGACACTGGAGAAATTCCCCTACTCTTTTTTGATAAGTGCCATGGGATCTTTAGCATCCACCTGAACTAACACCAATCCAGGTAGATGAGACCTCGGTTTAACGTCTCATCCGAAATACGGCATCTCAGACATGCAGCACCCCCCTCATGCTGCACTACAGTGCCAGTATCGGGATATTAACCCAAGTGCCAGATGTGGGAACTGAACCCACAGCCCTCTGATCTCCCGGCCTCAGAGGCGAGTGTGCTACCTACTGAGCCACTGACACTGACAGTTAATCAGAGCATTTCCCAGATAACCGATTTTGTCCCCATAGTAATCAATTAGAAACTGCTTCTGATAGGTGGGGCTGCAATGCTGCCTTATGGGGATGTTCACAATGTCACTTCTAGTTGCACCCATGATCGTCTGTCAATCTAGTTGTCAAAGTGTATGTAAGCATGGTGACAAAAAGAAACAAGCTATCCCTTGCCCAGACAGTTAAGGCACTGTAGCCTTTACAAATGCCTAAATTTTCACTCTCTCTTCAGTAGCTAAGTAATTTGGGATAAACAAAGGTCAGGCAGAATGCATTAGCCAAAACAGAGATTCCATCCTCGCAGAATGGCAGGCAAATGTCAACCCAGATTTGAAAAGAAAGAGAGAGAGGAAAGGTGTAGAGCTGGAAGATGCCCTGGTGGTATGGTTTAACAGTTCTGTCAGTAAACGTGCCCATCTGTCAGGCCCCTTGATGAAAAAAAAGCAAACAGGCTAGCCACAAAGGTGGGGAATTACACATTTGAATCCACCGATGATTGTTTATCATGGTGGAAAAATAGACATGGCATCATGTGTAAGAAAGAACAGGTTGAGTGCTCTGATGCTGACATTGAAGCCAGCACTGATTGGATTTTTACTGTTCTGCCAACACTTCTGAAAGAGTACACACCAAATGATGTGTACACTGCCAGTAAAACTGGGCTTTACTACAGAGGGTATCCTGATCAGGGGCATATGCAAAAAGACACAGAACTGTTAGGGGGAAGAAAGCTAAGGACTGAGTGTCCATTCTCTGTTATGCAAACATGGATAGGAGTGACAGACATTCTCTGCTCCTGATCAGGGAGCGCAAACACCCCCAGTGCCTCCTTAAAGATCTGGTCACTCTGCCAGTTTCCTACTACAGCTACTCAAATGCCTCAATGACGGGGTGGATCTTCATGGACTGGCTGAGCACATGGGAGAGAGAGAGAGAGAGAGCCGAAAAGAAAACAGGGGCATATCATGCTGCTACTGGACAACTGTTTTGCCCATCTAGAGTACAGAAACTGTTGTCATGTAACCCCACATAAAAATTGTGTTCCTGCCCCCAAACACAATGAGTGCCATCCAACCTAGTGGCATGGGACTGATCAGAAACTTAAAAGTTCACTGCAGAGTCCTGATGTTGAAGAAGTCCAAATTCAGTAGCACCCAGGAGAACACATTGGCTTCACTTTAGGAATTATAGTAGCAGCTAAGTGAAAAAACAGTATAAGGGCAAATAAAACTTGCAGTTTGAGCTGCTGCCTGTGCCCTTGCCCTGACGGCCACCTGGACGGTGGGAGTGGATGATGAGGGTGGTTCAGCACAAGCATCTGCATCTGCCAAGGCTGTTAACATACTCAGTGGGTTCCATGTCAGTTCAGCGTGGTTATCATAGCGACTGTTCAATTTCAGCGAATCTACTATAGCGAATGCAATTACAGCGACCTGGAATTTCAGTGAATACATTTATAAGCAACTGAAGTGACTAGAATTCACACCTGCATTTGGAAATTATGTGCAAGATCAAGCAGGTACTCTTTATCATTCCTGTACAGGAAACCTCCGTACACCAACATAGGCATACCTCTCTGGCTTCTCACAAACTCCACCGCCATGATTCAGGTATGCTCTGCCAAAGGGATGCACCCTATTAATTAAATCTCTGCACCTGTTCCCCATTACCTCATTATCCACAGGTGCAGGTACTAGTAGCTCCATCTTATGCAGGGGGGCTATGCCCCCATCAACCCCTCCAAGGGGCTATGCCCCCAGCCCCCCCTATTTCTAGGATTCCTACACCACGGTGCACTTGTACCCAGGGGGTATTTTGTATCTTTGGGGTCACTGAAATTGTTTGTAGCTGTGGTTATTATTCACTGTAATGTACAGTCACTATATAGTATTGTTCGCCATAATGTGCCAGTCGCCATAATTGTACTCGCTGTATTTGAATCACTGAAATGTATTTGTCATAATAACCTCGCTCAATTGACATGCTTCGTACTCAGTGCCATTTACATGCTTGCTAAAACCTGGCAGTCTTTGTCAGTCACAACCACTAGCAACTGCTTCAGAAAGGCCAGCTTCACAGGTGACAGGAATTCCCCAGATGAGACTTCTGCTGGTAACCAGTCACATGCTGATGTTTTCGCTGATGTTGTCACACTGGAGTTCATGCCAGACATGGAGTTTGCAGAGTTCATCAACATGGACAAACAGGACCCAACAGATGGTGAACATACAGATGTTGACATATGCAAGGCAGTCAAGTACATGAGAATTGACAAGGCGGCAGACACATGTGAGCCAGATGACCCCCCCCCCCCCACTGTACCCATCACAAACTGAGAAGCACTGGAGAACATGAGGTCTGTGATGTCCTGTTGTACACACAATGGACAGATGGAAGAGAGGAGCAAACTTCAAATCCTAAAAAGGGAGTTGACAAGTCAGATTTGCAATGACTCAAAACAGAGCAGAATCTCAGACTTCTTCAAATGATGGTTTCATTCAGACTATTTCCAATGTTTAGATCAGACTCTCTATTCTACCAGAGTGTGTAGCATGTTACGAGAATGTGTAACATGTAGCAAGTGTTGAATGTTTTCTTTTTCTCTTGGCTTCAGTTTTCTGATATGTTAGTCCTTATATTTACACTGGTACCACATAAAAAGTAAAACAAAAAAACAGAGAGGAAAAGAAAACAGAAAAAAGTTTCAATTCAGCATGTACAGTCTCACAATTGCTTTTGTTCATTAGAAAATGGGGTTTTTATTTGGAGGCATCTGATTGTCTGGTTCCCATTCTGCAGGGGTACATTAACTTTCTCTTTTTTTTTAATTCAAGTTTATTTATTTTCAATACAGAGCAAGAAGTGTTACATACAGACATACAAGTTATAAGTCAATCAGTGTGACACGGGATAATGTTAGACACTTCTTACTCCACCCCCACCCCACCCTGTCCTCCCTCCTCCCATACTCTCCACCTCCCTCTCTTCCCCACCTCGCACTTCCTCTTCAAACCCACAATATTAGTTTCTCCTTCAGTTCAATTTGGATAACAGGTCAATTCTCAGAGTTCTAAAGGCTCCTCTCAATCCTACCCAGGTGGCTGCACCTCAGTTTGAAGCAAGTATAAAGTATGTAATCGTTCGACATACAGTATTTTGACATATCTAGGGAGACAATCCCTCATACTCGCGCAAAGCTTTTCCACACTCAAGTTATACAGTAGTTCCCTCAGCCCGTCCATGTAGGTCAATGGGAGATCATCCAGCCAATGTCTGAGTACTAATTTTTTAAGAGAGGAAGAGATCATAGCCAGATAGTACCTCCTGGACTTCTCTTTGACAGTGGTATAATCTCCCACTAAACACACCTCTGTAGTGAAGTACTGCTCAATCCCAAGCAGAGGGTCTACTTTGGTTTTAATTGTTTCCCATAACTCTTTCACTGGAGAGCAGTCCCAAAATATATGAGAAAGAGTTCCCTCTTTTTGGTGACATCTGTTACATAAGGGGTTAGGTAGGCACCCAATTCTATGCAACTTAGAAGGGGTCCAGAACAAATTATTTAAAAATTGGAACTGCGTTACCCTTAATTTATCCTGGGAAATATAACGATAGGTGTGTCATCATATTACATCCCATTTCATATCCTGTGCTGAGAATTGATCTGCCCAATAGTGTGGCTTCACATCAAGCTCCGCATATGCTTGGTTAAATAGGTAACTATATAGTTTAGACACCACATGTGGTTCCCATACTACTTGAGAGAGTGTCTCAAAAAACTCTCCGGACATTCTATCCTCCCTAAAACTGCCCAGTTTTTGTATCAACATGTGTCATACTTGATAAACCTTGAAAATGTTGTTTGGTCCAATTTGATACCTAGCAAGGATAGTGTCCACCGGATAACAGTTATCCCCCTGCAAAAAAATCCCTAACTCTCAAGCCCTTCAACTGAGGCAACCAAGTATCTGAGATCATCTTACCACCTATCCTCAGGTTAGGGTTTTGACATAAAGGTTGATTCCTGTCAGTTTGGGCCGAATACCATAAAAAGGAGCATAACTGAGAATGTATCCATAAAGAAACAATTATTAGTGTGGATGCCAATTTAGGAGGAAGAACTTTCTTTGTGAAATAGAGAAGGGCAGTCGGGTCAATGCCTGCTGCCTCAATCAACTCAATTTCTAATTTAATCCATGAAGGAACATAAGGTAGAGCAATTTCTTCAGCTGGGGTTTGTAACCACTTAAGGTACTTCCCAGCATTACTAGCCTAGTAATATAAACCTAGATGTGGCAATCTCAGTCCACCTTTGTCTTTGGGGGCTGCCAATTTGTAATAGGCTCTGCAAGGGGTTTTCCCTTGCCATATGAAGTCAGAAATAATGGAATGAGCTTTTTCATACCACTTCAGTGGTAGCCAGACATTAAACATGCTGATAGGATAAAACAGCCATGCTAGAACATTTATTTTAGTCAAGTTAATCCGGCCCCAAAGAGAAAGTGGAAGTTTGCACCACCTACGTAAATCTCGTTGAACTACATTTAGTATTGTGTCTAAGTTCATTTAACTTGGATTTACTCCTTGGCAGTACAATCCCAAGATACTTAAGGCTATGTGGGCTCCACTGTAGCCCCAAATCTGTTGCTACAGACCTTTGTAATCTGGAGTTAATCGGGAATACCAGGGTTTTTTCTACATTTACTTTATAGTTAGATAGTTTACTATATACATCTATGATTCCCAGTACTACCGGGAAAGTTTCTTGGGGATGAATCAGATGGAGAAGTATATCATCATCATATGTGGAAACCTTGAGTTTCTGGGTACCTATTACCCCTCCTTCACTCTTGGCTCCTGTCTGATTCTACTGAGGAGAGGTTCAAGATACAGATTAAAAAAGAGGGGAGAAAGGGGGCATCCTTGTCTAGTACCTGAAAGCAATGGGAAAACCCAGGAAAAAATCCCATTACAGTATATTCTGGCACTAGGGTGATTATATAGAAAAAAAAAACACTTTTAATGTACGGTAGGGGGAACCCAAACCTTTCCATCATCAAGGACAGGAATTGCCAGTCCGCTCTGTCAAATGCCTTCTCTGTGTCCAGTGTCATAAACCCACATGGAACATTCGAGTCCCTGAATGCAGAGAAGATGTGCGACAGTTTACGCATATGGTCAGAGACCATTCTCTCAGCCATGAACCCAATCTGGTCATTATGTGTAATAAAAGGCATGGCTGTAGCTAGTCTTGTTACCAGAATGTTGGCCAGGATCTTAATATCATAGTTAGTTAATGATATGGGACGATAACTTGTAACTTTGTCTGGAGGCTTCCCAGCCTTGGGAATGACTATTATAAGAGCCTCAAACAAATGTTTATCAACATTATCTGAATTGAGTATACTGAGAAACAATCATTTCAGACCAGGCACTAATTGCTTGGCGAAGCATTTATAAAAATTGGGGGAATACCCATTTGGGCCTGTAGCCTTATCCAATGAGAAGGACTGAATAGCTGTCATGATTTCCGTGTCTGAAAAAGGGAACGATAATCCTTCCTTCAGCTCATCCAGTACCACTGGCAATTGTACCAAAGAGAAGTATTCCGCCACTTCTGCTCTCTGAGGTTGGAGAGTCATGGGACTGTACAGGTCTCTATAGTACTGTTCAAACTCCAGTACTATTTCTTGGGGAAGTAATTTAATTGTTCCATTTCCCTGGGATTTGATGCTATGTATAATTTTAGATGCCTCTTCAGCCCTTAACCTCATAGCTAATAAATGTCCTGATTTTTCCCCTTGATTCAAATACAATTCCTTAGTTTTGAGTATAGCGTATTCCACTTTTTCTCTCAGTATTTCATTATATTGACTCCTAAGTCCAATCAACTGTTCCCTGACTTCTGTTGGGGTAACCATTGAGAGGGTTCTTTCTGTCTCTTGGATTTGGTTCAGAAGATGTCTTGCTGTATTCTCTCTGTCTCTTTTTTCCGGCCGCTATTTTAATTAACTCCCCCCTTAAAACACATTTCTGAGTTCCCCATTCGATATCACTCCTACCAGTAGAGTCAAGATTCACCTTGTCATACTGTTCTATACTCTGAATAATGCTATCTCTTATCTGTGTTGACTTAAACAATTGATTGTTCAGTTTCCAAATAGTCTGCTTAGGAAGGTTAGATTTGAGTTCTATATAGCATCTGACCATGGAGTGGTCCAATATAACTCCAGGGATTATTACACATGAAGAAAGACCAGGCAACAAAGTAATCAGTCCTCGATCTAGCATGATGTTCTTCTGACGTAAATGTAAATTCCCTGTGCCGGGGTGTAAAACCTTCCCGGGATCGCATAATCCTATAGTAGCATTCAGTTCCTTTAGTGCTCATTGAGCTGGAGTTAGGCCTGACCTCTTCTTCCCATCCTTGTCTACCTCAGGGGAGAAAGGTAAATTCCAATCTCCTCCAAATAAAACCGGAAGGTAGGCAAAAGGGGATAAAACCTTCAATAGATCTACAAAGAAACCGGGCGAGTCCACATTAGAACCATACACACTCCGGATTACCACCCTTGTTTGATTCAACAGACCTTGGATTAGAATGTATCAGCCATTCGGATCCTTAACACATTGTTCACAGACAAAGGGAATGGAACTGGCCATTAAAATAGCCACTCCTCTGCTGGCTGTGCTATCTCCAGCCATATAAACTTGCCCCACAAATTGACACCTAAAAAGAGTAGCCTCTGTATCAAGCATATGTGTTTCTTGTAAACATATAATCTGACCTTTTTGCATTTGTAGATGTTTGAGGACTTTGTACCTCTTTGTCTTATTTCTGGCCCCTTTAATATTCCACGTAATACATTCATAGGTACTACCCATAACACAACTGTAAAGCTTGTATCCCCTCTCTAAGTAAACAAAATGTACTTCCTGCAAGCTCCCAGACTAAAGGATATCCTAATAGCCGATCTCTAATCATCCCTAATACCCTGCTCGTGAGGCCCTTCCCTCCACATCCCCACCCCATCCCCCTGCCCCCCACTCCCCCTCGAACTATAACCCAAAGCAACAAAAAAGTACATTCCCACCAAACTATACCAGGATCCCCCTTCCCCCTACCCTACCAACCAAAATGCACTCTGGTCCATGACTACAAGAGTTCTAACCTCCCTGATCCCTCTCCATACCTTCCCATCCCTTTCCCACAAACCCTAACAGGCGATTTCGCCAGTAACTCACTTTAATTCCCCATAGCAACAGGCTCTACAAAATATTAAATCCCTCTCTGTAGGAGGGACTCCCAAAATTCCATGAACTCCACTAACCAGTAAAACCACTCCCCTCTCTTGGGGTGGTTTGTGTTAAATAACACAAATTTAACTCCTTTAAAATGGGAAAAGGCATAAAGGTCTTTTCGACTACTCTGCCAAATAACGGGCAATTAGTTCACTGTACCCAGCTATACCCTTCAACAAATAACTAGAGGGTAAATTAGAAACTCCCCTGAGAGGTTCTCCTTAACCTGATAACAACTTTTATCAGTAAACTTAAATATACATCCTCTGAGCAGAGGTAGTCTCTGTTCCCAATGGGGTGATCCCTTTTAATATACTTCCATCTTGACCTAACATATAAATCTTTAATGCTCTCTCTGTTCCCTTATACTGTAACAGACAGTTGTGCTCACTGTGTCCCATTGCCCCCTCCAATAACAGGCTTAAAGGAAATGAAAAAAAAAAATCATGAAGGTACTAATGACCCTTAGTCCCCTTGCCCTGTTGCATCTTTCCATAAGCTGCGTACTCCGCATACCTCTGGAATCAGTAAAATAACCATTCTTGTAGCGTTTAAAAGGAAAATATAAACCAGTCGCTCAAGAAAGGGGGTAAGCACACAGAGCAAAGAACATAATGCCTGTATAGTTGCTATAGTCCCTGTCCTTATCACTAACAAACTGGAACAGGAGCACCAAAGTCATAATATTGGAACACAGTTTAAAACAAGCATTTGTCAATGCCGAATGTTTGCTTGCTGGCATTAGCATTGGTAGTGTAGAAGTTACAGAGCTGCATAACAGAAATGGCAGTGAAGTATTGAACTGAAGCCAATCCCACCACCACCCTGCAGAGAGTGACAGGCATTGGGGTGTGCCTTTGGGCCATCAGGCATAACAGCTATGCCATTTCAACACACCCTACCCTTCAGACATTGACAAGTGTCACGGTGTGCCTTGGGGTCTTTGGCCCTTATGCGCATCCCATTAAATCAGGAAATATGGTGAGATGGGTGTGGTAAAGGAGAATGGGGTGAACTTTGGGGCCGAAGAGTCCAAGGCATACCTCGATGCCTCTCACTGGCTGCAGGGTGTGGAATGGTATGAGCATTACAGGCAAGAATCCCAAGTCACACCCCTGATGCCTGTCATTCTCTACAGGGTGGGGTGTTATGGTTGGAAACCTTAACAGCTCAGGCATTCATTGGTATTTTCACTCCAAATTTTGAACATGTTTTTTTTTGTGACCCCCGCCTCATGAACAGGGGGAATATCAGTTTGTTAGCCAAAAGCTGCTTATGCACAGCGACTATGGCATTTAGCACCACAGGTACAAAAACACATTCCAACAGGATGTGAAAAATGACAGCTGTACTGTTCATGGGAGGTGTAAAAAAATGGCAATGTTGCAAATCTGCATTAAAATATTAAAAACTGGTGAAGTCATGGCGTGCATAGAAACTGTACAGCACACCCATAATGTAATTAGTTTGGATTTTTACAGCAGATTGTCAACACAGGCATTTGGGACCCCATCATGAACAGAGTCATTGTGATTTTTTTATCTGTCCCGAACAATGATTTCCCACAGCGACCATGCATCTCTGTGCTGAAAGTGTGAAAACACATTTCGGACATGTTGTGAAAAATGACAGCTGTACTGTTCATAAGGAAGTGTGGAAAAATGCCACTGGTGAAAATCTGGACTGAAAATATTACAAAGTCATGAACTTACGAGCGTGCGTGGAAACTGCGTAATGCTCACTCATAACACAGTCATTTTATGGACTTTTGTCAACAAATTTTAAACATAGCCATTTTAAGACCTCTGCTCATGAACAGTGAAATTGTGATTTTCTTAATCTGTCCCAAACATTGCCTTTGCACACTGACTGCACCATTGTGCGCTACATGTGGAAACACATTTTGGGGACATGTGAAAATGGCAGCTGTACTGTTCATAAGGAAGTGTAATAAAATGGCAATGTAAAAATCATTTAGGAATTTTTCACAAATTACATAGCCATTTTAAGACCTCTGCTCATGAACAGTGTCACTGTGATTTTCTTAATGTGTCCCATACATTGATTTCGCACATCGACTTCGCCATTGTGCGCTACATGGGCGGAAACACATTTTGGGCAAGATGTGAAAAATGACAGCTGTACTGCTCATAAGGAGGTGTGGTAAAATGGCAATGTTGAAAATCTGGGTGAAAATATTGAAAAATTGAATCCTACGAGCGCATGAGAACCGCGCAACGACGCCAGAAACAGTCATTTTTAGGAATTTTTCCACCAAATTTTCAACATAGGCTTTTTGAGAGCCCACTTATGAACAGTGGCAGTGTCGTTTCATTACTTGGTCCCAAAAGGTGATTTCGTGCAGTGACTGCTAAATCACCCTTCGGGCCCGATTAAAGCCACGACAGTGGCATCAATCATGAGAAGGGGTCCCAAAAACTCCATGTTGAAAATTTGGTGCAAAAATTCCAAAAAATGCCTGAGATATGCAGTAAAATTGAAAAAACCCTATCTATCCCATTATACAGCTTACCGGCACTTCCTCAGTTCGCGGCTGGCTTTGAAGAGTGCAGACGTGTTCCCGGTCCACCAAAGATCGGCGCGCCGGAGTCCGGAGGTAGGTATGGGGTGAGGGGTGTGGGAGGCAGGATGCGCAGTGGGTGGATGCAGGTGGCGGCAGAGACAGCGAGGACCGTTTTGAGTTTCAGGTGTTTTTCTTTAAAAATAGCAGCGGCCTTGGGGCGTTTGCCACACTGGGGTGGCTCCAGCATGGCAGGGATGGCTGGCAGGGGCGTGGAGCTGATGGGGATTGGGCACCCTGTCAGCGATAGCATGTGTTGCCATGCTGGGGTGGGCTCCCAGCGTGGCACCCTGTACTTTGCGGGGGAGCCAGTGGAGCCAACGGGGGATTAGGCACCCCCATCGGCTATACAATGTGTAGCCACGCTGGGGTGGGCACTCAGCGTGGCATACAGAACTCTGTTTTTGGGGGGGTGCAGCACAGCCGACGGGAGATTGGGCACCCCCATTGGCTACACAGTGTGTGGGGGGGGTGAGCATGCAGTATGCGTGCATATGTGTGTGTGTGTGTAGGGGGAGCACGCCTGAGCAGGCGATATCTTATCGCTGCTCACTGAAGCATAGCTCCCCCTTTCAACTGTACGCCACTGCATTTTGGGGCTGTCATAGACAGCTCAAGCAGGCATTGGAGAACTGCGGCCGCGCCTGCAAACACACTGCCTGAATTGGAAGAGAGCTGCCACATCACCGAAAACTCAGATGATGGCACTATGTTTCTTGCACATGCATGCAAGCAAACATAATGATAAAAGTTTACTTCTCAGAGTGTCCAAGTGAATTAGCTCCCTCTCATGGCCATTCCAGTGCAACAGAAAACTAAGCGTGCCTTGCACTGCTCGAATATGCAAGCTTCTGTCAAAACAGTGAGAATAAAACAAAAAACAACAAAAAAAAAAAAAACCTCCAGCTGATTGTGCCACAGCTTGATTTTAACCCAAGGGAGAACACAGAAATCACAGACCCCTTCCACACCTGCAGTTATCCATTCAACACAATGCGGGGGAAGGGGGGCAATTTCACTGAATGAAGCACTGAGGTAAAACAGGATTCCCTCGAGTAAGCCATTGAAATCCTGCACCTCTAAACCAACAAATTGAGCCAGATAATATTCCAGTCCCATTCAGCCCTGCTTAAACAAATCCGGTAAGGCCTTTTTCAAACCTGCAGCTGCAGCATTAGCATCTTCATAGCTGACCCAGGTGCCGGATAAAAGAACTTGCAGTTTTGCTGGGTATACCATCTGGAATCGAACACTGGCAGCAATTAACTTCGCTACCAACGGGTGATATGCAGTTCTCCTTTGCCGAACTGATACCGGTAGGTCCTGTGTAATTCTCAAGTTGGAGCTCTCCCATTTTATTTCTTTAAGCTCCTTGATCTCAGTGAAAAAGAACTGTCTTTCCTGGTAGTTCAGGAAATGAAAAATAAATATGCGTGGTAGGGACCCGGGGGTGGCATTGCTCGCAAAGCCCTATGTGCCCATTCTGTCATATAATGGGGTCCAAAAGGTGTAGGGTCTGCTAATTTCAGTAGTAGCTTCTGTGTGAATAGTACAGTATCGGCCCCCTCCTCCTTCTCCAGGAGTCCGATAATGACAGCATTATTGCCCCTGCTTCTTCCCTCCAGGTCCTCTATTTTGCTCTCCATTCTCAACATCTTCTGCTTCAAGGAGGCAAGCTCCAGTTCCTGTTTAACAAAGCGGTTCTCCAGAGAGGTGATTCTGACCTCGCTATCCCCTGTACATTGCTATAAATCCTTAAGGGCTTGAGTTACAAATTTCAGTTCCTCAGTGACAGACTGCAATTCTGCATGGAAAGGTTCAAACTCAGCTAGGAATTGTGCTAGGGTTAAAGGCTCATTCTCTGGGATGATTGGTTCTGTTTCCATGTCTCCTGCAGGTGGGGAGGCCCTGGCTTTCTTGGGGCCTTCACGGTGAGGCGAGGGCAGTGTGTCTGGGTTACCGTAGCTGTATTTCTACCTCCATTTTCTCTGGAGAACTTCAGAATGGTCCTGCAGGAGTTCCGACAGGTAGGAGACAAAAAAACTCTGTGTAGTTTGCCTGTTTCAGTCGATTATTTTAATGTAAATAGGGACGAGAGGCTGGAGCTACTTGATCAGGCTGCTAGTGGGAAACTTGCATCACGTGACACGGGGTACTTTAACTTCAATAGATGCTCACCAAATAAAAAGTCCCAGCCCAAACCTGCCTGATGCCCAGCCAGATATCCTTGTGCCCAGCCTGCTTCCTCATTGGCTGAAGCACTGGGTACACAATTTCAAACTGCCTCCATTTTTTTAACCAGTTATCAAGACAGAGACAGAGTGAGAGCCTCCCTTGACAAACAATCCTTAGACCAGACACCACCCAGTAATTTAAAAAAAAATCACGGCACTATACCTATAAAACAAATAAAATACACCATTTTTTATTTGTTTACTTTTTTCTTCCATGCGCTTGTGGACTGAGTGTGGAGCGTGAGATCCCTAGCATGGTCTTTCTCGACTGCACTATACCCCCATAGAAAAACTTGCTTTTGTTTTAACAGCCATGCCTTGGAAATGATAAATATCATACACCTACTCAAAAAACAGCCACCCTGGGTCACGTGACGCCAATGGAGGAGTAGCTGCTGCAGTTTTGGGCTCCCACTCCTAACCAGCAAATCTGCCGGAATTCGGAGGTTTCAGCCTACTATTTTCTAATTTCTATTAGCTGGCAGAGAATGCTACGAGTCCTGAATTGAACTTGGAACCGTTAGTGACTTAAAATGCAGGCGGCGAGCAGAACTGGAAACAAAGCGGCCCGCGCACCAGTTCATCCACCGCCGACCGCCGACGAAGAAGTCACGCCAGGCAAAATACACAGAGACCTGTCGGTCATCAAGGAAGCTCTGTTTAAGTTGGTTGACGACGTAGCGGAATTCAAACCCGCCCTGACCCAGCTGGCCCGTGGGTGACCGACACAGAGGCTCGGATCTCTTCGATAGAACGGGTGTTGGAGAAGTCGAGGCCTACAATTAGTGAGTGTAAAAAGATGATAACAAGGTTGGAGGACCGGCTGGACGATCTAGAAGGAAGAAGCCGGCAAAATAATTTAGTTTTACTGGGTTTGTTTGAGGGTGAGGAAGGCTCAATATGCTTCTCTTTTACAAAAATTATTAAAGAAATCAGCAGGGCCTTCACCAAATGGGCCGGAGTATGTGATCGAAGGGGCACACGTGCCCTGAGAGCTAGACCTCCTTCAACAGAGCCTCCAAGACCCATTATTTTTAAGCTCTTAAACTATTTGGACAGGAGCACATCCTGAGAGAAACAAGGAAACTATCTTCATTCCAATGGGAGGGTAGGAAGCTTCGTTTAGTATCCGACCTGACCTGGAAAATGAGGCAAGCCAGGGCCTCCTTTCGACCCATCACATCCCGAAGCTTTGGGCGTGAGGTTCGCCACCGCATGATGTATCCAGCCAAACTGAGGTTACCACCAAGGATGGGACAAAACGCAGTGAATCCGGCAGCAGAAGAGGCTCTAATCACACAAGTGCTGATACCTTTATCTGTTCCCCAAAGGCTGAGTCAACGTGTGGACTGTGCTAATCCTTAAGGGCTATGCGGCCCATTGAGAGAACATAATTGGACAGCCTTAGTAGTTTATTTTGCCCTAAAGTTTGTTAATTTGGTTATTACCTGGTGTTTCTGGGGCTTGTTTCAAACCTACAATATTGATAATTTGGGCATTTTCCTTTTTTTTATGACTGGCTGATAAGAGTTTATGCTGTCTCCTAAACCAGAGGACGTTCGTCATTTTTCACTACGTCCAGCAGAGGGCGCTGAAAGACTGTATTTCATTCTATGCTTTGCCTTAATTAACAGAAATATATGGTCGTGCTACTGTTGTTAAGATTGGGGAAAAAAATTATGGAATGGTTTATGCGGAGGGAGGGCTGAGAGGCTCCATATGGGATGTTTCTCTTACACTTAGTGGTTATGTGGTCATTTAGTATGGGGGATTTGTTTAAACTATATGGGTTTCGCCAGGATAGGGCACCCCTTTTCTCTACCTCTCCCTTTGTGTGGAATATATTACATTATGTGCCCATTTTCTTACAGTATACTGCTCTCAGTCTGGGTTTTGACTTGGGTAATACTAAGTTCATAGGTGTAAGAGCGTTTAGGGGGTGCCTCTATTGGTTAAGAGGCTCTTCCTTTTTCAGAGTATGCTCCGTGTTTTATTGTCATTTCCTTTTTGGAGGGGGCTTTAAGGAGTAAGCTGCCGCTAATTGAGGGATCTTAAGTTTATCAAATGCCTCCCTGATAATATTTAGCTCTTGGAAGCAGTGCAAATGTCTAGGGGATCTTGCCACCTGTTAGGCGAGTGTATATTCAATTTTGTATAAACGTTACTACACCTGGCAGGTTTGCATGTTTATAGCGTGTAAAGACGGAATTTAATGGGGAGAAGGGGTGCCCTGCCTCTATGGCGACTATGAACCAGTTTGAGAGGAGTTGGCTTTGGGCCTGGGGTGGTTTTAGGATGTTTATTTGGGGGATAGTTTTGGGGGTGGGAGGGGTTGGGACAGGTTTAGTGGGATGGTTCATGGATTTTTTGTGGGGGGCAGCTATCCGT
Organism: Neoceratodus forsteri; assembly: GCA_016271365.2. Lineage (NCBI taxonomy): Eukaryota > Metazoa > Chordata > Ceratodontiformes > Ceratodontidae > Neoceratodus > Neoceratodus forsteri. The sequence continues at coordinate 1,201,824,805 of CM057450.1, read as the reverse complement.
AATTTGTTTCAGTGGCAAGGCAGGTTGAATGGTTTCTAGCCTGAACCTTTTTTCGTGGAACATAAAAGGGGGGAAGATAACTGTAAAAAATACCTAATTTTGAACCATTTAGCTTGCTATCATCCGGCAATTGTATTTTTGCAGGAAACCCATGTTCTTTCGGACCACCTCTCTCATTTCAAGAAAAAATGGGTAGGCCAAGTGTTCGGGGCTGGTTACTCCTCATCCAGCCGGGGCGTGGCAATTTTGATAGCCCGGGGTATCCCTTTTACACATTCGGACATAATTGCAGACCTGAACAGCAGATATATTATTGTTTCTGGTAATCTTGGAGGCGCGCTTTGTGCTGGGGTCAATTATGGTCCCAACACAGAGTCCCTTCCTTTTCGTCCATTCATAGTAATCTTATCTCCCTTTAAGGAGATGCCGATTATATTAGAGGTGACTGGAACCCAGTCCAATCTGACAGACTGGATAGGTCAATATGTAGGAAATCACAATCTTCTCCGGCCCAACAAGCTCTGGTTGAATGCATTGCTTTTTAGATTAGCAGACCTGTGGAGATTGCTTAATCCCACAACTCGTGATTATACTTTTTTTTTCACCGGTTCATAAAACCTTTTCTAGGATAGATTACTTCCTGGTGAGCCAACAATGTATTTCAGAGGTCACGGAAGTACTGTTTCTCCCAAGGGTAATTTCAGACCACTCTACAGTCAAAATTGTCTGGACTCCGTCTTTCATCCCTAAGAGATCCTACTCATGGTCCTTAAATAATAATATTCTTAAGGATGCCCAAACGTTAGACAGATTTCAAACCTTTTTGAATGAGTCGATTAAGTTCAATTGAGGTTCAATTTCTGATACAGACCAATCATGGGCCACTCTTAAAGCGGTTTGGAGAGGGGAGTTAATTAGAATTGCTTCTGTAAGAAAGGCGAAACATAACTGGAAGTTGTCCAATTGTTTAAGTAGGATTAAAGAATTAGAGAATATACAAGAGAGTGTGAGATCAGAAGTCCAAGAACATGAGCTGATTACACTGAGAGCATGGTATGCGGGGGCCCTTAGGGAGAAAGTGGTTAGTTCATCGATCAAATCTAAAGCGTTATATATTGGTCAGGGCAGTAAGGCTGGAAACTGCTGGCCTGGCAGTTAAAACAAAATCTGAAATTAAATGGGTGCCAGCCTTGAAGCATCCTGTCTCAAATGAATTGGTTACCGACCCTGAAGGTATTCTGCAGATTTTTGTGACCTTCATAGAGATTCTACTGAGCCAGCCACTTTCCCTCAGGTGCTCTCCAAAATGCGAATGTTTCTGGCTGATATATCACTTCCTACCTGTCACAAGATTCCAGGTTGAGTTTAATATCCCCTATTTCCAATGAGGAGATATTGTCGGCCATTGACTCACTTAGGGTTGATAAGGCACCTGGCCCGGATGGGTTTACACCCACTTTATAAGTCATTTAAAACTGAAGTTGCTCCGCTGTTAAACCAACTCTTCACTTTTGGTTTTGCATGGAGTCAAAGACAAATCACTTTTGAAGCCAGAATAATCTTATTACCCAAACCGGGAAATCTACAGATTCAGTGGGAATTATAGACCTATTTCTCTGCTGAACCTGGACGTTAAAATTTTAAGCTAAATTATTGGCCTCTAGACTTAGAGTGTCTGGCGAAATTGATTAGTCCGGAACAAGCTGGCTTCGCTGAGGGACGATTTCGGCCGACCATTTTAGGAAACTGCTTTATTTAATCTCTGCAGCTGTGGCCTCAACATGGAAGCTTCCTGATTTCCTTAGACACGGAAAAAGCCTTCGATCGGGTGGAGTGGATCTTTATGTTCAAACCTTAGCTAAATTTGGTATTCCCTAACAATTATACAATTAATTAAAATTTTTTACTCATGTCCAACTGCTAGAATTCAGAGTAATAATTAATTTCTGTAGCTTTCCGCTATTGAGGGGAACTCGCCAGGGTTGTCCTTTGTCACCCTACTTGTTTAATTTGTATTTAGAACCCCTAATTAGATCTATTAAGGCCGATCAGCAGATTCATGGTATTAAGATTGGTGGTCAGGAACACAAACTGTCGGCGTTCGACGACGATCTATTGCTACACATTCGGGACACAACCTTATCTCTTCCCAGAGCTTTAAGTCTTATCGAGGCCTTTGGCGAGTTCTCAGGTTTTAAGTTAAACCTGACTAAAACAACATTTTATCCTCTGTCCACTCTTCTCGTAAAGGTTGGTGTTCATCCTTAGGTCTTCAGTGGCAATCCAAGACTCTAGTATATTTGGGTATTCAAATCTCAAAAAATTTGGAGGAATTAGTTCATTTAAATTTAAAACCTGTTTTTAAATCCATCAGCGAGGACCTGGAAAGATGGATGAAGCTTGCTCTGTCCTTTTCTGTGAGAATTAACACAATTAAAATGATGGTTTTGCCGAAGATTCTTTATCCCCTCCTCAATTTAAACATATATCTCCCAAAATCCTTTTTTAAGAATCTATGTAGACTATGTTCGGATTTTATATGGAAAAACAAACCTCTGCGCAGAGCCTACTTCAAACTTTGTCGGCGTGAAACTGGGGGTCAACAATTACCTGATTTTTTAAATATTACTTGGCAATTCATGTGGCTAGGGCTGTTTTGTGGACAGGTAAAATTGATACTTTTTCTACGGGTCTAGAGTTAGACCGGGCTATTGCTAATGATATAAAGATTGACCTAGAATCCCTCCTATACATCCCTTGGGCCAAAGTACCCAGGAAGATTAGGAATACACCCCTAGGGTGGGATATCAGGGCAATTCATCAACTCTATACCAGCTTAAAAATCAACCCACGGTTTGAGTTCTCTCAGCCCTTACTGAAGAATCCAAATTTCTTAATTGGTAACCAATCTGTTCATAGATTCTTCCCAACACCCTTTCCTAAGATTCGGATTTCCGACTTCTATGCAGGTAACTCCATGCTTCCGCTTTCTTTATTAGCGGTAAAGTTTGGGGTAAAATCCCAGTCTATGCTAAGGTTGGCTCAAATCAGGAGTTGTATCCAGCCCTCTCTCAGCAAAGGTAACAGATCAGACCAGGTTGGGGACCTATGGAACAAACTCTCAGATTCTTGTTTATCAGGCAAATGGGTTTCAAAAATTTACCAATTTATCACTACGAAGACGGGTTTCAACTCATCTCCAGTTCCTTTTTATTGGAAGGTTAATATGTCCCTGGACTGGCCTGAGAAAGTTTGGGAGAAAATCTGGACTGACATTTATGCACTTACAAAGCAGGATAGATTAAGAGATATCCAGTTTAAGCTGTTACATAATATCTATCTGTCCCCGGCTAAATTACACAGCTGGAATAATCAATGTGAGAATTGTAATGGTTCTTTAGCTACCACTTTCCACAAGCTATGGTCCTGCCCTAAAAGCACTGAGTTGTGGGAGGCGGTCAAATGGGGGCTAAGACCCTTTTACGATCTTTCACCATTTTTTAAACCAGAGATCTGTATCTTCAGGATGTATGGTTTTATTCCATGCAACATTTTAAGGGTCCGGATGGCACTAGTGGCACTGGTCACTAAATTGGTGATTTTATGCCACTGGCGAGAGGAATGGTCTCCTTCTTTTAAGGAGTGGTGGGAGGAGTTCTTGAATGCTTTGTATGCTGCGAGGACAGTGCACTCATCTGTCAATACTCTGCATAAATTTGACAGATATTGGAAGAGTTTTAGTCAATGTTTGAGAGAGAGGTACGGTTATTAAATCAGTGAGCACCCTGTTTATTCATCATTTTTCCTTAGTCTCCTCTGTTTTACTTTTCTTCTTCTTCCTTTCTTTCTCCATGTTCTGCCTGTTTTCTTTTCCTGGTTTTTATCTTACAAGTACCATTTTCCTTGCTGAAACTTAGGCTACCTTCCTCTCTAGTGTTGGGAATCTATATCTTTCTCCTTTCTCCAAGCTCTGACTTTTCTCAAGGTTATGGCCTTTATTTTACACTAACCAATATTCGATTACAATTAATTCTACGGATAGCTGTGGGGGGGGCTGGGGGGTTGAAATGCTTGGTGGGTTGTTTTTTTTTATTATTTAATTGTTTTGGTAATTTAATATTGGGTATAATGCACATTGTATTTGATGGAGTATGTACAACCTTTATTATTTGTGTGCACATTGTTTGTTATGTTTTTTCCTAATAAAATATAGTTATTGGCAAAAAAAACCAAAAAAAACCAGCCACCCTGTTGAAAACAGCAATCACGCTCAGAGCTACCTCCTTTCCACATCCTACAGCTTTCTTGGTACCAGAGCGAGTGTTCACATCTCTGGGCTATCATGTCTGTTCCCGTTGAGAGTGACGCCATGTCCAGTCTGATTCCACTTCTGTTCCCTTCATATCCCTGCTCGATAGCGCTGCAAGAAAATAAAAGACATTCCCTGCCATGCTGTTAAATGGAAACTGACAACAATAGGGAACACCAGCAAGTGTACTTTGGTGTGGCGGGGTGGGGGTGGGTCTCAAGTGGGACAAAATCCTGACTGAGCCCCACACACAAAGCATAACCCTGCTCACCACTGAACTGCCAGTTTTGGTGAAAAAATAAATAAATAAGTAAACCACTTTGTTTTTTTAACATATTTAAATGTACCTGCTTTCTGCAGGCATAGTTTCTGTACTTTTCAGTCCACCTCCAGTATCTGTTCCTCACCCACATTTCCCAAGCAGTCAAATTAAATGTCTAGTAAATACAGTGAAAGAATTAATTCATATGGGAGAAAAAACTCTCATCATAACAGTTTCAAATTAACTCCTGTGAGTGTCTGGGAGTTGGGGGGGGGGCAGGAAACCATGACAACCAGCTCAAACACTAACAAGTACGGGTACTCCATTAGGACAAAAGTCCTTAGCTTAAAAAAAAGCACAACATTTAGATAAAGGTGGAGGAACTATTTCATTTAAAAAAAATCGAAAAAGTAAGAGTTTTAACACTTGAACATAGAAAAGTATTTTTTACACACATAAAAAATGCAGTGGCCCATTTTCTAATCGCAATAATTTCCTCCAGGGTGGGCGGTATGGGCCAAAACAGACCTTCCAGAGGCTATAAGGCCCTCCAACTGTGGCATTGAGCCTCATTATGCCTCTGGGTGGTCTGATATTGCCCAGTACTGCCCACCCTGTCAGGTATTATTGCTTGATTAAACCAAAGGGCTCCAGGTAAGCAGGATGAACATTTAAAGGTATGATTTGCATTCTGTGTAGCTGTCCCTATTAAGTGGCTTCATCTGTACTAGGAGATACTTCTTCTCCTGGTGGGTGGTGAATTTATGGAGCAGCTTGTTAACTGAGACATTTGACATGAAGATAATACATGCCCTCAAGGTATGCCTGGGCAAAGTTCTGCTTAAATCACTGAGTACCCTGGGTATAGAGTTCAGAGTGAAATCCCTATAAATTGGTGCTTATTTGCAAAGCAGATTTAGTCATCTGTGCTTAAGAAGAAAGGGTGTGGACATGATGAACTTAAAGTTCCTTCCAACCTTAAATTATTGTGCTACTATGTTATTGCAGGCCATATGAACCAGTGCCAAAAGTAGCAGCGATATCATGCAGGAGGATGGGAGGTGCTCCCTGATGGGCTGACAATGGAAAAATAAAACAGGGGGTGATAAAAAAAAGAGAAGCACTCCTACATTAAGCAGGAAATTGACTCAAAAGTCAAAATCTATTGGAGACCTTGGTGTTAATGGGATACAAGCCAAACATAGATAAACAAATGAAGTGCAGTTGGGGCCTTTCACATGGAATACAAGGTACTGTAATAAAAGAATTGAACAGTGTGAACCAACCCATCATTTCTCATTGAGAGGAGTAAACTTTCATAACAAATCACATAGCCTGTTAAGCAACTAAAGACAGAAATAGATTGCACTGGGGGGAGCCATGGAGATAATCAAGCTTATTGTTAAAAAATGGCTGATCAGACATGAGCCGATTTGTAATTGTGACCCCTGGAACAAGTTTAATAGGGTAGAGTAGCAACCAAATTGAACCTGATTATGTGATTGTGCCAAACAGGAATTATCATTACAAGGTCACTTACTGCAAGGATAACAAAAAAAAAAGGCCTCACAAGACTGAGCTGTTGTAGCCTCAAGGAGCATTTAGAGGATCTAACCACACCCTTTCAAATGCCTCTGAGCTCTGGTGATGCAGAAACATACTGATAAGGCAGACCACACAACTTCCGACTTACTGAACAGATCCAAGAACTTAACAAATAAGGGTAGTCCAGAGCAAATCCCTGCTGGTAGCTTTCATAAGTGTGTGATGACTTCATTTATTATTTTACAGAATGACATTCTACATGTCAGCTTATTAGCACTTAAGGCAGTGCCTTTAAATAGTTGTGGAATTCAAAAGGTTTAGATTTCAATGTTCTGTTCAGAGAGAAGAACTAATTAGCACAAATGCGTATTATAAAAAAAAAAAATTAGGGTCTCTTTAGTCCCTGATAGCATTTCTGACTAGCATCAGTAATCTCAAAAGATATTTTGTAAATTTATTTGTGATATTGACCTATTTCTATATTTGTAAATGGCAAATCAACATAGTGTACTGTATGGCAACCTCTCAAAATGTTTACAGCATGGTTATTAACCAAAGACCATACATTATCCTTTATGTTATAGCTGCTCTACAGCTATATTACACTCATACTACATGGAGTTACTAGAATCTCCAGCTTTTGGACATACAACTTCAGCTGCCAGTATAGGTGCTGGAATGGGACGGGGAGTGATGATGGCCATGGCCCTACCACTTTCATAAGTGCTACGGCCTGGCTGTATCAGTTTTGGCAATCATGTTGGCTTATTACTATGGATGACTGTACTTTTTCAAAATGAGGCATGGGCAGTAAATGATATTACTGTATATGTCTGATTTAGTGCCCGTGCTTAATTAAGGGCCTATTCGATTAAGCACCCAGGTAAAAAGCTGCTTGAATTTATTAAGAGCTGGTGCTCAATTAAGGGCCGGGGAAGTCAGGAATGCAATCCGTGTCTGAGTTCCACTAAGCAGGTGCATAGGGTTGGTCATGCTGCAAAAGCGATTAATGCAGGTATTGTCTGACAAGCAGTGGGTGATTAACACCCATTTTTGGCAATGAAAACTCATTAAGTGCTAAGCAGGTTGCTGGAATGCTTGAATGGGTGTAAATGGCACACATTATACCTTACATCCCAGCTAGCATCATGAGCAGTATCATCAGTGAGCAGCACACATCAACGCGCCCCTGAGACTACTCACCAGAGGAAGAGCCTGAAGAGCCGTCAGCGAAGAAGTGAAAGCTGCATAGCTACAGCACAGAATTCAAACTCCAGGCTATTGCAAGTGTCTGAAATGGGGAAAGCAAAGAAAGTGTAGCTTGTAGCTTTGGTGTTGACGCTAAAAGGATACAGGAGTGGTGTAAGCAGGAAGACCAGCTCCGATCCATGTCAGCAATGGGGAGAAGAAAATTAGGAGGCGGTGGTTGGCGTCCTGTCTCTGAGATACTTGAGGTTCAGCTCTACTCCTGGATCGAGACAATGAGAGCACGGCAGTTGAGTGTGACTCACAAAACAGTCAAGAAAGAGGCAATTAAAATTTTTGCAGGGTGTAATGTGGACAAGCATTTCCTTGCGAGCGATGGGTGGCTGAGGAATGTTTTCCCCAAATATGGCATTACCTTATGAGGAAAAACCACAGTGGGACAAAAAATTCCTGATACTGTTGCCCTCAAGCTGACAACATTTCTGTTGTATGTGCGGAGACTCAGAATGAAGCAGGGGTATTCATTAGCAGAAATCGGGGGAATGGATGAAACTCTGATTTGGCTTGGCATGGCAGCTGATTACACTGTTGAGTTTACTGGAAGCAAATCGGTCCCACTGAAAACCACTGGCCATGAAAAGTCATGAGTAACAGTTGTTTTGGCAGCAAAGGCTAATGGAACAAAACTCCCTTCCTTTATAGTGTTTAAGGGGGAAGTGCATGGACAAGGAACTGGACACTGTGAGTGGTGTTGTTTATGTTTACAGTGAAAATGGCTGGATGAATGATGACCTCACGCACATACGGCTTCATCAAGTTTGGGGTTCTCTCGCTTTTTCATGGCGACTTCTATTCTGGGTTGCGTACCGTTGCCACATACAGGAGTCCACAAAGCACGTGCACCAGGCTTGTTCAAGCAGCAGATGTCTGTTGGAATGTGCCTTTTAAGGCACACTATAGAGAGCTATATGAGAAGTGGATGTCAAAAGGGCCAAAAACAGTACATCTGTGGTGGAAACCTGAAGCCACCAACAAGAGTACAGCTGGCTAAGTGGGTGAAGCAAGCATGAGACAATATCACCACTGAGCTCATAGTGAAGCCTTTCATTGTTTGTGGTGTTTCTAACGCACTTGACAGCTCAGAAGATGGTTTCATAAATGTGCTAAAACCCAAAGGCATTCTGTACCAGCAAAGAGAAGATGTGCTCACAAAGCTTCAGGCACTTACAACAGGTAACACTGATTCAGAACCAACACCAGATACTGAAACAGAACTGGAGGATGTGAAGGAGAATGCAGATAACGAACTTGGAGTGGAGGACAGTGATGAAGACTGAGCAATTCTTTTACTCGTCTTGTGAACCCCCCCTTCCTTGTTTTTGATCAACATAAATAAAATAAAATCACAAGAATATTTTTAATGATTTTGGATATTTTGAGTAAGGAAACAAATGATAAAAAAACATAATCTCGCCAATGGATTTGTGTCTCTCTTTTTAATTTCTAACAGTACACATAGCTTTAAATAAATAAGAGCCCGTGCTCAACTAACCGCATGCTTGAATTAGCGCCTGGTCATAAACCATAAAAAAATAAATAAGAGCCTGGGATCTAATTCAGACAAATATGGTACTCACTAATCAATCTCTTTATGGCCTGCAGGTCATCACAAGAAATTTGGAAAGAGAAGGTCTGAAAAGTTTTATTTAGGGGTGGGCTGAGGTCATGGCCTACTGTGTTAAAAAGGAAAATATAGGGTTAGGCCTTTCTGTGTGTGTGTGTGTGTGTGTGTGTGTGTGTGTGTGTGTGTGTGTGTGTGTGTGTGTGTGTAGTGTCATGGAACTAGGCACAGGGAGGTAGTTTTGTTACTCCACATATTAACAAGTATTTGTCAATGCTGAATGTTGTCTTGCTGGCATTGGCATTGGTAGTGCAGGAATTAGAGATGCATAATAGAAATGGCAGTGAAGTATTGAACTGACACCAACCCCAACCCAACCTGCAGAGACTGACAAGTATTGAGGTGTTCCTTTGGGTCACTGGCCATAAAGCTGATGCCATTCCACCTCACCCCACCCTGCAGACATTGATGAGTGTCACAGTGTGCCTTGGGGTCTTCAGGCCTTATGCTCTCCCCATTCCATAAGGAAATAGCCTGAGGTGGGTGCATTATAGAAGAATGGGGTGAACTTTGAGGCTGAAGAGTCCAAGGCACACCTCAATGTCTGTCAGTGGCTGAATGACGTGAGCATTACAGTCAAAAATCCCAAGTCACACTCCTGACGCCTGTCAGTCTCTACAGGGTGTGGCATTACAGATGGAAACTCTAACACCCAAGGCATTTCTTAGTTATTTTGACTCCAAATTTTCAACATGGGATTTGTGTCACCCCATCTCATGAACACTGGCACTATCAGTTTTTTAGCCAAAAGGTGATTTTGCACAGCGACTGCGCCATTTGGCGCCACAGGTGTGAAAACACATTTTGGGTAGGATGTGAAAAATTACAGCTGTACTGTTCATGAGGAGGTGTAAAAAAAAATGGTAATGTTAAAAATCTGGAGTGAAAATATGGAAAACTGGTGAAGTCATGAGCGTGCATAGAAACTGGGCAACAGACGCCCGTAATGCAGTTATTGCGGGGATTTTTATAACCAAATTTTCAACATAGGCATTTCAGAACCTCTGCTCATGAACAGTGGCACTGTGATTTTGTTACTGTGTCCCAAAGGTTGATCTCCCACAGCAACTGCACCATTGTGCGCCAGATGTGTGAAAACACATTTCGGGCAGGATGTGAAAAAATGACAGGTTTACTGTTCATAAGGACATGTGAGAAAATGGAAATGTTGGAAATCTGGTGTGAAAATATAAAAAATTCTTGAAGGTAAGGGCATGCATTTAAATTGCGCAATGTACACTTGTAACACAGTCATTTTTTGGAATTTTGTCACCAAATTTTCAACATAGGCTTTTTGAGAGCCCATCTCATGAACAGTGGCACTGTCATTTTGTTAATCAGTCCTGAAAGGTGATTCCGCGCAGTGACCAAGAAATCACCATTCTGGGCCGAATAACGAAATGACAGTGACTGATTTCATAAGGTGGGGTCCCAAAAACACTATGTTGAAAATTTGGAGTCAAAAGTCAAAAAAATGGCTGAGATATCCACCTAAGTTGAAACCTCCCCCATCGATGCCATTATGTAGCTTACCAGCATTTCTTCCATTCACGGTCGGCTTTGAAGAGTGCAGATGTGTTCTCACGCCACTGAAGATTGTGGTGCCAGACCTCCATAGGTAAATATGGGGTGATGGGGGTGTGGGGAGGTAGGGTGCGCAGAGGGTGGCTGCAGGTTGGGGGATGGGTGTCCAGCAACAGTGAGGGACCATTTTCTTTGTTTCAGGTTCCAAAACAAACCCTGAACAGCACGGACCATTTTCTTTCTTTACAGGTGTATGAAACAGTGTTGGGGACACTGGGGTGGGCTCCCAGTGTGCGTCATGACTTTGAGGGCATGATGTTTGCCACACTGGGGTGGGCTCCAAGTATGGCTCACAATGGGGGTGGGCGGGGGCAGGAAAATGCCAACACAGTCGGCTTCCGAACACAGGGAGGCACACTGGGGTAGGTTCCCAGTGTGCCACACAATCTTGGCTTACTGGGGATTGAGAGAGGCGGATGGCGACAGCTGCCACCATGTTTATTGAAATGCTTCAGCAGGCAAGGAATGCCCTGCAATGACGGGGCGCTCCCTCATTGCAGTGGTGAAATTCTTTCAAGTTGGTGGCATGCTTCTCAAGAGCTGTCATAGACAGCATGCTCATTCATTGGTGCCACACAGACCAGCCTAAAAAAGCATGGCACCATTGGCCACAACATTGCTGCACCTCCACAATCTGCTTCTTCAGCAAGCTGTCACAAAATGTTGCTTGTACTGCATGTGCAAGACAACATAAAAATGGGATGACTTGCAAAAAAAAAAAGGGTGCACATGTGAACCCATTCAACTGGGAGGGGGGGATTTGCTGCTTACATTTTTGGCACTACCACTTTTCAGATCCTTCTACCACCTATGGCTGCCAGAAAATGAGTTTGTTGGTTTGCATCCATAGCTGAAATGTTTCTAACTCCCTATTCCTAGAATCTATTCTTATTTTCCTAAACTTCAGGAGCCACCTTCTTCAGCTTAACTCCTGCAAACTACTTGTGCCCAGGACAGCTTTTGGGAAGGAGCAATATTAGAGGTTTCCTTAGCTGAAAAAAAGGTTAAATGTACATTTAACCTCAGTGTCTATTACGGAGTTGTTGGGAGACTTGCCACATCTGGATGAGACTTTCAGAGGTACGGCAGAGAACATTTGCAGGCCAAGAATTAGAGTATCAGTGCCAGTTTTCTTGCTATACAGTTAGGTACATGTCTCAAGGGCCAAATTTATGCATTGTAGGGCAGTCAGTGATCTAAAGGTTGTAATACCAAGTATTCTGGTGTGGATTTTCCAGAAATGATTGTAAATTGTGGAGGTAGGAGGAGGGACAGTGTCACTCCTCTGTTTAAAAAGAGGAGTAGAAATGATTGAGATAACTACAGTATATATAGCACATAGGCGAGTAAGCCTGTCCATAACTGTGGTAAAAAATAGGGATGATTATCAAAGATCAGATTTTGGAGCATCTGGAGAGATTCCAGTTGCTAAAGGGGTTCCATGTGATAACAGCGATTGCGAAAAGGCGATCACCATTAGGGCGAGCGATGCATCGGCGAAAATCTGTTTCAGCGATGTACACTCGAGCTCAACAAAAAAGGGCACTGGGGACTTTTTATGCAGAGTCTGTGCCCCCACCCCACCCTACTAGGAATTCTCGACTTCCAGGGTGTGGTGTCGGGAGGTGCAAAGCAGAAAAAAAAAATTACAGCTGGGTGCAACAATGAAGCGCCCCAGAACCGAACCCGGCACTGGCAGCCCTATCCTGCCACCCACCCAGCATGCCACAAGGCCAGCTCGGAATCCCACCAATGCCTCACAAACCCTCCCTTCCCTTCTGCCCATCGCTCAACCTGCTCGCTCCCCCGAGCGTGTATACATAGCAACATCCTGTCGCTATATTCGCAGATCCCCCCCCCCAATCTGGTTGCCCTCCCTGCCCAGTAGCCCTGTGGACAGATGCCGTGACTGAGTCACCCTTTTTTAAAGCTGATTCATAATTGTGACCCCTGGAACAAGTTTAATAGAGTACAGTAGCAACCAAATTGAACCTGATTATGTGACTATGCCAACCAGGCATTATCATTACAAGGTCACTTACTGCAAGAATAACAAAAAAAAAAAGGCATCATGAGACTGAGCTGTTGTAGCCTCAAGGAGCATTTAGAGGAACTAACCACACCCTTTCAAATGTCTCTGAGCTCTGGTGATACAGAAACATACTGATAAGGCAGACCACACAACTTCCGACTTACTGAACAGATCCAAGAACTTCACAAATAAGGGTAGTCCAGAGCAAATCCCTGCTGGTAGCTTTCATAAGTGTGTGATGACTTCATTTATTATTTTACAGAATGACATTCTACATGTCAGCTTATTAGCACTTAAGGCAGTGTCTGTAAATAGTTGTGGAATTCAAATGGTTTAGATGTCAGTGTTCCCTTCAGAGAAGAACTAATTAGCACAAATGCGTAGTATAAAAAGAAAAAAAAAATTGGGGTCTCTTTAGACCCTGATAGCATTTCTGACTAGCATCAATGATCTCAACAGATATTTTGTAAATTTATTTGTGATATTGACCTATTTCTATATTTGTAAATGGCAAATCAACATAGTATACCAGTGTACTGTATATCGTGTACAATGCAAATATTTAATTGATTTTACACCATAGCTAACCACAACAGTCCAGTTATAACGTACAGTAACATGTTGTAATGTATGGGGAGCCCTTATTATTAATGAAATCAAGCAGATTACAACCTTGTTGTCATCGATATGACATCACTCTGTTGTTAACCCTTCTTGAGTATGTCATATCAATGGTATAATTAATGGGCTTCCCTTTTTCCCATTGGGAAACGGTGGTGTAATTTTCCGTTATAAAGGAGCGTTTATAACGGCAAACACGCGCACGGTTTTCCCCGTACTGCACATGCTCGAACTCCTCGCTCGCTGTGTCCTTCCCAAACCGGAAACCCTACCGCAAACACACCATGGAGAGAGACAGACTGCCACAGACACTGTGAAGTAAGTAAATTGTTTTAAAGTACTTCAGATGTTCCACTCGACTACTGGATGGACCCCATAACAATAATTAAAATAAAATGAAAGCGGACCTCGCGCGCTGACCTAATCTGACTGCACCGACACAGCAGTCTTTTTATTTTTATTTTATATAATTGCTGAGGCGAAAAGTGAAGCCCAACAATTATATAAAATAAATATAGGATCTCGTACTTAACGTTATTGACACCCTCGCTGGTTTGATGCTATGCATAAACCCTCTGGGTGTGTGTAAATTCTCGTTACACACCGAGACCCATACTTTATCCTATATATAACAAAACAGAATGCTCACAACAAGCAATGTTCTGTAAAGTGAATCAGTCAAGTAATTCAATATGTGATTACACAATCTTGGTAGCCCATGCACTATAAAATATATTGTATGGTCTTTAGTTATTAACCACGCTGAAAACACTTCTCGAGGTTGCCATGACATCTGAAAACCTCATGAGCTGGGCTTTTCAGATTTACAATAATGTAATGGTAACATCTCCAAGTGTTTACAGCGTGGTTATTAACCAAAGACAATACAGCATCCTCTATGTTATAGCTGCTCTACAGCTATATTACACTTATACTATGTGGAGTTACTAGAATCTCCAGCTTTTGGACACAAAACTTCAGCTGCCAGTATAGGTGCTGGAATGGGACGGGGTGGAGGTGATGATGACCATGTCCCTACCACTGTCATAAGTGCTATGGCCTGGCTCTATCCGTTTTGGCAATCATGTTAGCTTATTGCTATGGATGAGTGTGCCTTTTCAAGGTGAAGCATGGGCAGTAAATGATATTACTCACTAATCAATCTCTTTATGGCTTGCAGGGTGTCACAAGAATTTTGGAAAGTGAAGGTCTGAAAAGTGTTATTTAGGGGTGGGCTGCGGTCATGGCCTACTGAGTTAAAAAGGAAAATATAAGGTTAGGCCTTCCTCTGTGTGTGTGTGTGTGTGTGTGTGTGTGTGTGTGTGTGTGTGTGTGTGTGTGAATGAACTAGGCAGAGGGAGATACTGTCACTTGGTGGAAGTTTTGTTACTCCACATATTAACAAGCATTTGTCAATGCCGAATGTTGTCTTGCTGGCATTGGCATCAGTAGTGCAGGAATTAGAGCGATGAATAATAGGAATGGCAGTGAAGTATTGAAATGACGCCAACCCCAACCCACCCTACAGAGACTGACAGGCATTGAGGTGTGCCTTTGGGTCATCTGCCATAATGCTCATGCCATTTCACCTCACCCTACCCTGCAGACACAGACGAGTGTCGCAGTGTGCCTTAGGGTCTTTGGGCCTTACGCTCACCCCATTCCATAAGGAAATACCCTGAGATGGGTGCACTATAGGAGAATGAGGTGAACTTAGGAGCTGAAAAGTCCAAGCACATCTCAATGCCTGTCAGTGACTGAAGGCTGGGGGTTGAATGGCGTGAGCATTACTGCTGAAAATCCCAAGGCACACCCCTGACTCCTGTCAGTCTCTACAGGGTGAGGAGTTACAGTTGAAAACCCTAACACCCCAGGGGTTTCTTAGTTATTTTCACTCTAAATTTTCAACATGGGATTTCTGAGACCCCACTGCATGAACACTGGAACTATCAGTTCGTTAACCAAAAGGTGATTTTGCACAGCGGCTGCACCATTTGGCGCCACAGGTGTGAAAACACATTTTGGGAAGGATGTGAAAAATTACAGCTGTACTGTTCATGAGGAGGTGTAAAATGGCAATGTTGAAATTCTGGAATAAAAATATTAAAAATTCTCGAAGTTACGAGCATGTGTGGAAACTGCACAATGGACACTCATAACATAGTTATTTATTGGAATGTTTTCACCAAATTTTCAACATAGGCATTTTGGGACCTCTGCTCATGAACAGTGACACTGAGTTTTTCTTAATCTGTCCTGAAAATTGATTTCCCACAGTGACCACAAAATTGTGCACCAGAAGTGCGAAAATATATTTTGGGCAGGATGTGAAACATAACAGCTTTACTGTTCATAATGAGGTGTGAAATAATGGCAGTGTTGAAAATCTGGCATGAAATATTAAAAATACTTGAAGTTACGAGCATGCAATTAAACTGCGCAATGCACACTTGTAACACAGTAGTTTTTGGGAATTTTGCCACCAAATTTGCAACATAGACTTTTTGGGAGCCCACCTCATGAACAGTGGCACTGTCATTTCATTAATCAGTCCCAAAAGGTGATTCTGCACAGTGACAATGAAATCACCTTTCAGGGCTGAATAACAAAATGACAGTGACTGATTTCGTGAGGTGGGGTCCCAAGAACCCCATGTTTAAAATTTGGAGTCAAAAGTCAAAAAAATGGCTGAGATATTCACCTACATTGAAACCTCCCCCCATTGATGCCATTATATAGTGTAGCTTACCAGCATTTCTTCAGTTCGCGGTCAGCTTTGAAGAGTGCAGAGGTGTTCCCACTCCACCAAGAATTGCGGCACTGGACCTCCATAGGTAAGTATGGGGTGAGGGAGGTGTGTGGAGGTGGGGTGCACAGAGTGGGTGCGGGTTGGGGGAAGGGGGCCCACCGACAGCAAGGGACCATTTTCTTTGTTTCAGGTTCCAAAAAAAAAAATGAACCGCACAGACCATTTTCTTTATTTACAGGTGTATGAAACAATGTTGAGGACACTGGGATGGGCTCCCAGTGTGCCCAATGACTTTGGGGGCATGATGTCTGCCACAGTGGGGTTGGCTCCCAGTGTGGCTCACAATTGGGGTGGTGGGGCAGGAAAATGTTGACACAGTCGGCTTCTGAACACAGGGGGGCACACTGGGGTGGGCTCCGTGTGCCGCACAGTCTTGGAGGGGGTTTACACATGCTGACAGGGGGATTGGGCACTTCCGAAGTCGGCTTGCTGGGGATTGTGAGAGGCGGATGGTGACAGACGCTGCCATGTTTATTGAAATGTTTCAGCAGGCAAGGCATGCCCTGCAATGACGGGGCACTCCCTCATTGCAGCGGTGAAATTCTTTCAAGTTGGTGGCATGCTTCTCAAGGGCTGTCAGAGACAGCGTGCTCATTCATTGGTGCCACACAGACCAGCCTAAAAAAGCAGTGGTGCCATTGGCCACAGCAAGGCTGTACCTTCACAACCTGCTACTCCTGCAAGCTATCACAAAATGTTGCTTGCACTGTGTGTGCAAGACAACATAAAAATGGAATGAATTGCAAAAAAAAAAGGGTGCACATGTGAACCCATTCAACTGGGGATTTACTGCTTACATTTTTGGCACTACCACTTTTCAAATCCTTCTACCACCTATGGCTGCCAGAAAATGAGTTTGTTGGTTTGCATCCATAGCTGAACTGTTTCTAACTTCCTATTCCTAGAATCTATTCTTATTTTCCTAAACTTCAGGAGCCACCTTCTTCAGCTTAACTCCTGCAAACTACTTGTGCCCAGGACAGCTTTTGGGAAGGAGCAATATTAGAGGTTTCCTTAGCTGAAAAAGGTTAAATGCACATTTAACCTCAGTGTTTATTACGGAGTTGTTGGGAGACTTGCCACATCTGGATGAGACTTTCAGAGGTACGGCAGAGAAAATGTGCAGCCCAGGAAATAGAGTATTAGTGCCAGTTTTCTTGCTATACAATTAGGTACATGTCTCAAGGACCAAATGATATGCATTGTTGGGCAGTCAGTGATCTAAAGGTTGTAATACCAAGTATTCTGGTGAGGATTTTCCAGAAATGATTGTAAATTGTGGTGGTAGGAGGAGGGACAGTGTCACTCCTCTGTTTAAAAAGAGGAGCAGAAATGATTGAGATAACTACAGTATATATAGCACATAGGCCAGTAAGCCTGTCTTTGACTATGGTAAAAAATAGGGATGATTATCCAAGATCAGATTTTGAAGCATCTGGAGAGATTCCAGTTGTTAAAGGGGTTCCATGTGATGACAGCGATCACGGAAAGGCGATCGCCATTAGAAGCAGTGTACATCGCTGAAAATCAGTTTCAGCGATGTACACTCCCAGAGCTCAGCAAAAGGGCACTGGGGACTTTTTTTTATGCAGGGGTCTGCACCCCCCAGATCACCCTACTAAAGAATTCTCAACTTCAGGGGCATTGCATGTCAGGGGTTGTGCAAAAGTGGGGAAAACAAATTCACAGCTGGGTGCAACAAAACAAACATGGACCCAGAACTGAACCCAGCACCCTTGCAACCCTAGCCTGCCATCCGCCCACCACACCACAGGGCCAGCTCGGCAGCCCACCACCACACTACGCCTCAAAACCCTCCCTCCCTCTTCTGCCCATCGCTCACCATGCTCCCCTGCATGTACATGTAGCGACATCCTGTCACTATATTCGCAGACCCCCTTCATCCGGTTGTCCTCCCTGCCAGGTAGCCCTGTGGACAGGTACCACGACTGAGTCACCCTTTTAGTAGCATTCAATCAAAGTCGCCATTGTCACAGGCTACCTTTAAGGGTGAGTCAGACCCAGCAGCTCCAGTAGTTGTCATAAGAAGGGGGTTAGTACTCAAGGTTTCTTTTGCTGGGAGAGCCAGGGCTGCATGAAAAACAAATCAGCACAAAAGCAAAAGAGAAGGGATTGATATCTATGCATGCTGCATAGTTTATTTCCTTTGAACTCTTACCACATGTAACAAAGTATGTTGCGGTGGGGGGAGATAACAAAGTGGACTGGAAGGTTATAATTTGATAATCCACTTGACAGAAGCTTAAGATGACGTATAACCCATATCAATGCATGTCTGTTAGCAGTGACAAAGTCCTATTAAACAGAATCATTCCAACAGGAAAAAGAGTCAGAAGAAGATATAATTGGACTATCTCAACAAATATTTTAATTAACCTGTACTATAGCCAGATAACAACTGTCAATGCTTATGGTACAGTATATTTGTAACCTGTAATTACTTTCTAAGTGTGATATCTTTGTATTGTTAAATTTATGTTTGCAATGCCAATAAAATTTCAAGTCACAAAAAGATAAAGGAGAGTGAGTATGGGTTCACTACCGGGAGATTGCACCAGACTAACTTGCTGGTCTTTTAAATGAAGTTACAAAGCATCTAGACAGCAGAAAGGCACTTGATGTAATATATGTAGATTACAGTAAGGCATCATACATGACTTAACATGACAGGTTGGCTCTAAAATGGAGGCAGTTTGGAATTACAAGAAATATAGTACAATAGATAGAGAGCTGGTAAAGTAATTGAGCTCAGCAGAAGTGGATCATGGAGAATCTCTGACTGAAAGGAAATTTCCAGTGGGTTCTTCCAGAGGTGTGTATTGGGATTCCAATTGTTCAGCATTTTTCTGGATGACCCAAAGTCAGAAGGCTTTGATAAGGTGTGAAAAAAGTATATATTTTTTTCCTAGGACAGCTAAATAATCTTTCATATTTGGCAGTGTCAGTGTTACTTTTCGTTTTTAGACTAGAAAAGCAGGATTTCTGTGTCCCAGTAGAAGAAAGGCATTAAATCTTTGTATCAGATCAAATATTTCAAATCTTTGTTTGCTGAATCTAAATTACTGATTCAGGGACAGACAAGGTACTTTGGACACTAAATCATAGGAACAAACACTACATAGGAAGTTTAACATGTGCTCTTTCAGCAAATGGTGAACATCATTGGAAGGAGGAGGAGGAGGAGGCTAAAGGTTAGATTACAGAATCCTTTGTTGAAGAGCAGTCCAGTGTTTTACTTCAGTCCTCTCAGACATCTTAAGAGAGTGTGGTACTGTACTTCCCAGAACTGGCAATTCTGTACTTCTGTAACCAAGCTGCATAACCTATTGTGCAACAACAAAAAGTACTGTAGTTTCTTTGTGCCTGAATAAATAGCTCTTATTTTTGTAAGAAAAATAAAAGTGCATCTTATTTTCATCTCTGTTGAGCAGAAAGAATTTATCCAACTTTGGAGAGGCAGACAGACACAATCTAGTGCTGGTGCTTGACCATAGTGAAGATTCATTTTATAATACTAGCAGCACCCGTCAGTTCTGTTAAACAGCTCAGAAACAGGAGGGTTCCAGTGGACTGAGGAGGGTGGATGTAGTCCCACTACACAAAAGTGGTAGCAGGCAAGAGGCTGGCAATTATAGGCCATTTAGCCTAACATCATTGGTGGGAAAGTTAATGGAATTACTGCTGAAGGAAAGGTTAGTGGAATATCTTGAATCCAGTTTGTTACAAAACCTGAGGCAAATGGTTTCACAGGGAAAGTTATGTCAAACAAATCTGTTAGATTTCTTTGACAGGGTGACAAAAGGTTTAGATCAGGGTGGAGCAGTGGACATGACCTCTCAGAAGGAACTAGAAGGGAAAGGATTAGATCTTTTACAGTACAGTAGCTTCTTGCTGTTTTTACATTGTTTCTTCTGGATTTTACTTGGTAGAAGGTCATTTCTTTTCTTTCTTACTACTTCTAAGGAGCTAGCAGGGTATTGTTTTGGGGTTGCTGGAATTTTGAAAACTGTTTTGGTGGCTACAAGTGGGCTCATTTGTTTGATGTTTCACTGTGTAGCAGGCTGCATTTGTAGAGGCCTATTTCTTCTGATTTAAAACCTATTTGGTGTGATTCAACGGGGGCTGTTTCTTTGAATCAGAGACTATATCTTCTAATTTCAAGCCTATTTTGATGTGTTGCTGGTGACGCTGTTTGAATTGGAGACCTGTTTCTTTTGGTAGCAAACTTATGTTGGGGGCTTTGAGTAGGATTGTGATTCATTTTTGCTTTCTTCACTAGCTGCAAAGGTTAGTGCATAGTGGGGGAAAGGAACAGCAGCGAGTGGAGAGATGACTGCTATCTCAGTGGAAGGGTAGTAACTGCAAATCTAGGAGCTTTCATTGTTTGCTTGTTCTTTTCATTTGTTTTCATTGTTTCTTTGAATTGCTATTGCATTGTGGAAAGGAGGAGTAGGAGTTTGAAGAAGGTTGTGCAATAGCTACTTAAAGTCTCTTTTTGAGTGTGGATAGGAAGGTTAGGAATATAAAAAGCAGTTGCTCAATCTATCTAAACGTGTACAACAAAGGGGGTAAGGGAAATTAAGAAAAGAATGTTTTGCACTGGTAGAGGGAGAGGAGACCTGGGGAGTGTTTGGTATCCTGCATCTGAAGGGTGAGGGGTCGCCAGGGCAACCACAGCAATGGGTAGGGTGGCAGGCTGCAACAACTGCAGTGTACCAGTCTTCTAAAAATTGCCTGGAGTGTGGGAGGATGTTTAGTGTGCAACCAGATAGAGAAACTTAGAAAGGAGATTGAGGGTCTGCAGGAGGAACTAAGACAGGCAAGACAGACTGGGGGAGGGTTTAGCCCAATACTGGAGGGAGGAAGAATGGGAGATGAGGGAGGGCGATTTAAGCCAACAGTGGTGAGGATAGGGTCAGAAGAAGGGAAGCAGGGACAAGGGGCCCAGGCCAGGAAGAACGATTGCTGGGGAAACCAGGTCAGGAGACAAAGGACAAATGGAAGGAGGAGATAGGGACTTGTGAGGGGAGGCGAAGAAGTGGCAAAAGTCATTGAGTGGAAAGGAGAGAACAGGTTACTATCAAGAGAGGGGGAGCTGGCATTTGTGACGGGTTTTCAGAAAATAGTTTTGCACTGCTAGAGAGGAAGAAGGTGGAGGAGGGAAATGATGAAATTAGAGGAGTAATTGATAAATGCCTGGAACAAACTGGAGTGGGGGAAAGTTCTGCTGGGAGATTTGCAACAGGGGCAAAAGGGGAAATAATGTGCAGGAGGAAGAAGAGGAGCCAGAAAGGAGAGAGGGAGATGAATGGAAGCAAGCAGGGAGTAAGAGTGGTGGAATCTTAGTGCTGGGGGACTCAATACTAAGAGGAGTCCAGTGGGGTAGCAAGGGGTAGAGGCATAGTTACATTTGGGTGGAGGCCATGCCAGGAATGACAGCAAAAAGGGTGGGACAATCTGTTCTGAAATATGCTAGAAGGGGTAGGGACAAGCCTCATTTAATTATACATCTTAGGACAAACGACCTGGCTGACAAGACAGTAGATATAGTCCAGAGGAGGTTTGAGGAACTAGGACAATTATGTGAGGGGCAGGAAGATCAGTAACTTTTTTGGAGATACTTCCAGTGCCCAAGGCAAGCACAACAAGAAAGCTTGCAGGACCTTTGGCAGACCTATTTAATGCCTCACTACATTCGGGGTGTGTACCTCAGGACTGGAGGATAGCTCATGTGGTGCCTCTCCACAAGAGTGGCCCCAAGGATGAATCGGGAAACTAAAGACCAGTGAGCCTCACATCCATCGTGGGTAAGCTAATGGAGACTATCCTGAAGAAAGGCTGGTGGCCCTCCTAGAGGCCAAAGGACTACAGGACAGCAGACAGCTTGGCTTTTACAGGGCAGATCCTGCCAAACCAACCTGGTGGAGTTCTATGGCTGGGTAACTAGGCAACTGGACAGGGCCATGCAGTGATGTCCTGTATCTGGACTTCAGTAAGGCATTCACCTGTGCTGCCATGGAAGGCTGGGAAGTAAGTTAGTAGGCACAGGGACAGGTGCAAAGCTAGTGAGATGGATAGGAACTGGCTTCAGGAAGGCAACAGAGGGTGGTGGTGGGTGGGGAGCTCTCACACCTAAGGGTAGTGACGAGCGTGTTTCAGAGGGCTCGGTGTTAGGACCAGTGTTGTTTGGGATATTCATTGCAGACATATCATTGGACATCAAGAGCAAGATCAGTCTGTTTGCTGATGATACCAAGGTAGGAGCGGTGCCTAGGGGATGGTAGGGGTTGCAGGATGATCTGGAAAAGCTTGAAACCTGGTCAGACACCTGGCAACTGGGGTTTAATGCCAAAAAGTGCAAGGTGCTGCATTTTGGGATGAAGAACCCAAGGAGGAGTTACCAGCTAGGGGGAGTGCAGCTAGCCCAGGCAGAGGAGGAGAAGGATCTGGGGGTGCTCATTACAGGGTCAATGAACAACACGGCACAATGTAGGAAGGCAGCTGCAAAGGCCAACAAAATGCTGGGTTGTATTGCAAGGGGTATATCCTCGAGGAGGGAGAAGGTGATTCTGCCACTGTACGGGTCATTAGTTAGACCACACCTAGAGTACTGCATGCAGTACTGGTGCTCAGATCTGAAGAGGGACATTAAGTTACTGAGGGGCAGCAGCGTAGGGCTAACAAAGATGATCAAGGGGCTGGGGGACTTATCATACGAGAGGAGGCTGAGGGAGTTGAACATGTACTCACTGGAGGAGAGGAGGACGGGGGACATGATTGAAAGCTTTAAGTACATGAAAGGAATAAACAAGACAGGTACAGAGGGGCTGTTCAAAGTAAGGGAGGGGAGGGACACCAGGGGCCATGATATGAGACTGGAGGGAGGAAGGTTCAGGAGGGAGATGAGGAGGCACTTTTTTACAGAGAGGGTGGTGGCTGGGTGGAATGCGTTACCTACAGAAGTGGTATCCAGTAGAACAGTGGACTGCTTCAAAAGGGGATGGGACAGGACAAGGGGGAGGGTCAGTGAAGGGGAAGGGTGGAAGGGAGGGGCAGCTGCAGAATAAGGGGTGCTAGCTGCACATTCGAGCAGACTTGATTAACCTCTAGGCCTTTATCTGCTGGCAAATTTTGTATGTTCGTATGACCTACATAGATTTCAGTAAGGCTTTCGACACTGTTCCACACAGGAGACTAGTAATCATGCTGGGTAGCTTAGGAGTGGGTCCAAAGGTGGCAAATTGGATAAGAAACTGGTTAGGGGATAGGCAACATATGGAGGTGGTAAACAGACTTCACATTGAGGAAGGGAGGGTGACCAGCGGGGTGCCTTAGAGATCAGTACAGGAACCAGTCCTCTTTAATGTCTTTACAAGTGACATTGCAGAGGAGCTGGAAGGGAATTTCTGCGTCTTTGTGGATGACACCAAAATCTGCAATAGGGTGGACACTCCAGGGGTGTATGTGTGGAAAGGATGAGCAGAGACCTGAGAAAACTAGAGGAGTGGTCAAGAGGATGGCAGCTGTTTTTTTTGTTTGTTTGTTTATACTCTATTTCTCCCCCTGGGTCCCAGGTCGGCAATCATTTTAGCCACCCGTCCTACCCCAAACCACGACATCATGCTGCAACCCCTCTTCCCCCACGGCAGGGTGGCGAGGAGCTCCTCAAGCTCTACTCACCTCTACCAGGATCAGGTTCAGGGAGTGCCATTTGGGGTCATGGTCTGTGGTGGGTGGCTGCCTCATCTAGCTAACTGGGACCATTTTCTCATTTTCCTCCCTCGAGAGTGGGGTGTGCAATGACATCAGTGGAGGGAGCACGTACACGTCTGCACGTGTTCCTCATGGTGCCTGCCCCACTCAGTTCCTTTCTTGCAGCACCAGTGCTCTGTCCCCCAGCCACCTCCAGGGGTCAGAAGTGCATCGAACACTGAAATCCCCCCTCCCCAGAGAGGGAGGGTGGTCCCTCAGATGCTCAATCCCTCTCCACCCCTGCCATCCCCCGGTGGCCCATGCTCATTCCCGAACATGGGTATCTGGCATAGCATGAAGTAAGGCGACCAGTGCCTCAGCCCTCAGCGCCACCGGGCCAGCTGACAGCTGGGTTTTAATGTGAAAAAATGTGGAATAATGCACTTAGGGCATAGAAACCCAGGGGAGGAGTACAAAATGGGTGAAGTGGTACTGATGACCACCAAGCAGGAAAAAGACCTGGTGGTAATCATATTGGATGACCTAAAGGTGGCCAGGCAGTGCAACAAGACAGTAGGGAGGATTAGGGGGATGCTGGGGTGCATAGAGAGGTGTATCACCAGTAGAAAGAGGGCAGTGGTGCTGCCTTTGTATAAATCTCTGTTCAGACCCCACCTAGAGTTCTGTGTCGAGTTCTGGAGACCACATCTCCAGAGGGACTTACAGTGGAGGTGGTCCAAAGGATGGCAAGTAACATGGTGCAGGGTTTGCTTCTAAAGCTCTATGAGGTGAGACTAAAAGAGCTCAATATGTACACCCTGGAAGAGAGTAGAGAGAGAGAGGATATGATAGACACCTTTAAATATTGTACCTTAAGTGGGTAAATAAGGTACAGGAGGAAAGTATTTTTTAGAAGAAAAAGGTGCTCAAGAACAAGGGGACATGCTATGAAGCTGGGGGGTAGATTCAGGAGAGATGTGAGGAAGTACTTCTTCACCAAAAGAGTGGAGAATTCCTAAAACAGCTTTCCAGCAGAGGTGGTGGGAGTGAAAACAGTGGTGGGGTTCAAGAATGCATGGGATAAGCACAAGGGAATCATAGTGGAAAGGAAGGGGGTAGGGAGAAAGAACTGCAGATCGGGCATGGTCTGCAGTAATAGTGTAGGTGAGGAGAAATGGGCAGACTGGATGGACCAAGCAGTCCTTATGTGCCATCAAATTCTATGTTTCTATGCTTCTGTTACCCTGTATTAGTTCTTGGCTGGTGGCAGCTACTTCTTAAGGACTGACATGCTCAATACATTGGTTAGTGCAGGGGCTGTGGGCTGCCAGGAAGTAGGAAAAATGAGGGACATGCCCAGTTTAGGCTGAGGGACCAACCAAGACAACGTGTCACATAAGGTAATTAAATTAAATGACACAAAGCTACAGGTAATTAGGATTGTGGATTCCAGGAAAGAGGAAGACAGAGTACAAATGTACTAAAATGCATTGGAGAAAGTGAACCAATAACTAGCAAAGTAAATTCAGTGTAAATAAGTGAAAAGGTTCTTAATGTAGATGGACTGAACAATGTCCAGATTCCTTTGGGCTGGACTTCACCACCAATTATACTCTCCACATTGTTCCTCCCAAACCTTAAGCTCTACTACTGGGCTTCCCACCTCCGCTTCATTGCACATCGATACCTAAGGGATCCCTGAACCCTGTACCGGGGGATGGAGGCAGTGCTTTTACTGGACCCAGATTTTGTCAAAGCCATGTATCACTTACTGTAGATATACAACCTGGACATTTCACAGGTCAGAATCTATGGCTTTGGTACCAACTATCTATCTAGATTGCACTCCACAGAGTGCTGCATTTAGTTCCCTTCCTTAGTTTACTTTGTGCTATAGCCCTATTGGAACACTTCCAGCCAGCCCAGACTCATTTCACCTTTCAGAAGCAGGAACATCTTTCACTTCAATACCTTTACCAGCTTATGGCTGGAACAACTTTCAAATCCTTTACTGATGTTAAACGGGCGTTCGGCCTCTGGAAGTACAGTTTCTATAGATACCTACAACTCTGACATTATTTTAACAACCTCCCTACAGGGGTCCACCAACCTGAGTCCCACCCAACTATAATTACCTCCCTTATTTCTGTAATGTGAACTGGTGATTCTGGACACTTGATTTCCCTTTTTCATAAGTCCCTAATAGGCACTATGGGTGACTCAACAGAATATGTGCTACAGAGGTAGCATGAGGAACATGAACAGCAAGTTACAATAGACCAGTGGCATGCATCCTGTCAAATCATCTCTAAAATTATTTGTTCTCACCAATGGTGGGCATACACATAGAAACACCAGCCATGGTTCTTCTGAACACCAGCTATAGTAGTTCATTGCCACACAGCTAACGATGCCTCCTGTTGGAGGCAATATGGGGACATTAATACCTACCATACCCACATAATGTGGGCATGCCCCATTCTGTGTCCCTTCTTTCAGTCATTCCAGGCAGCGCTGAAGGAGCCGTACAGCAGTGCAATGCCTCTGACTGCCGAGATGCTCTTATTATGTATGCTTCCATGGGGCCTGCGTGATACCACTCACAATACCTTTTAGGTATCCTGCTTATAGTGGCAAAAAATCTAATCACTATAGTCAATCAGATTTATAGGATGGAGAGAATTATGTACACACTAAATGATAGGGTAGATCTCTGTTCTTCAAGATGAATGGGTGGATCCTACACATGATGACTAAAGACCCTGACTTTGTTCCTTAATGAGAACATGGACTTGGGGTGCAGACCCTTCTCCTTCTTAATGTGGATGAGCCCAATGATAGCACCTGCCCAGTAGTTCTACCAAGTGAATGTTTTACCCTAGTATAATGACTGATCCTCTATTTGTTTCTGCTGCCTTGCCCCCTCCCCTCCATCTCCCTGGGGGCATGTG
This sequence comes from Neoceratodus forsteri, assembly GCA_016271365.2. Taxonomy (NCBI): domain Eukaryota; kingdom Metazoa; phylum Chordata; order Ceratodontiformes; family Ceratodontidae; genus Neoceratodus; species Neoceratodus forsteri. Next base: position 1,201,798,092 of record CM057450.1, on the reverse strand, counting down.
AACCAGTCCCTGTGGCTCCTTGCTCCACACACATTGTGCCTTTTCAGATGAGCCTGGTCTCAGGAAGGCTTAGGCTGCACATTACCATCATTGACTTCCTCCCCTCCACACTGTCCCTAAGGGAGTGGAGGACGTAATTGTCATTATTACCCTGTAGGCCAGGGCTGATTCAATGTAATTTTTTATTATGATTGCACAATGATTTGTATGCTTTGCTAAATTGTTATACCTATGGATGCTGCAGATATTGAAAATTTTGAATAAAGATTATATTTACAAAAATACTATAGGTAGAGTTAATCAGGGCCAGAGATAAAGTACTATTTAAACAGTAAACAACTAGTGGCAATGGACCTTGAGAAAAAGAGAGAGTTATCATTGATGGGAAGCGAAGCTGCCGCAGTAATGTGCTGTGATAGTTGGCTAGATAAATTGAATGCTGGACTGCATTACAATTTTATTTACTTATTTATTTGCAATTTTTGACCAGTAAGGCATACCAAGCTATGATATCTTGTTTTAGATGTGGCCAGGGGGGTTGCAAGATCCTGTTTTTCTGTTGACTGGGAGAATGTTGGCCATGTCATCGGGAAAGCTCCCCTAATCTTCTTTGATAAGTGATATGGGATCTTTTACTTTCATCTGGAAAAGTGACCAGAAATGGGCAGATGAGGCCTTGGTTTAATGTTTCATTTGAAGGAAGGCACCTTAACAATGCAGCACCCCCCTTTTACTGCACTACAGTGTCAGTTACAGGTATTATCCCAAGTACCTGATGTGGGGCTAGAACCCCCAACCTTCCAATCTTACAGCTGTAGAGGTAAGCATGTTACCTGCTGTGCCACTGACACTGCCACTGCCACAGAATATTAACGAGGTATGATTAAGCAATAATCCATGACAGGGTGTGGGTTACACTGGGATTTACTGACACCTGGTGTGGTTTGGTTGCCAGGCTGCAGGCTGAGTCAATCCCAGCATAACCCACACCCTGGAGTGGATTATTGTGATTACACATGTGGCAAAAGTAATTTGGAAGGAACACACAGTTACAAATACATAGATTTTTATTTTTGCATTAGCTATGAAGGTATCCCTATACTTCACAAAGTAGTCCCTTGTGAGTTAATTGTATTGTGTATGAAATATTTAGGTAACTGTGGAACAGTAAAAGAACATTTGTGAAACATGTATTTAAGAGATAGCTAATTTTTTTATCTGTAACAAACACTTTTGGGGTCTTTGGGCCTTACGCTTACCCCATTCCATAAGGAAATACCCTGAGATGGGTGCACTATAGGAGAATGGGGTGAACTTTGGAGCTGAAAAGTCCAAGCACACCTCAATGCCTGTCAGTGGCTGCAGGCTGGGGGTTGAATGGCGTGAGCATTACAGCTGAAAATCCCAAGTCACACCCCTGACACCTGTCAGTCTCTAAAGGGTGAGGAGTTACAGTTGGAAACCCTAACACCTCAGGTGTTTCTTAGTTATTTTCACTCTAAATTTTCAACATGGGATTTTTGAGACCCCACCGCATGAACACTGGCACTATCAGTTTGTTAACCGAACGGTGATTTTGCACAGCGGCTGCACCATTTGGCGCCACAGGTGTGAAAACTCATTTTGGGCAGCATGTGAATAATTACAGCTGTACTGTTCATGAGGAGGTGTAAAAACTGGTAATGTTGAAAATCTGGAGCGAATATACAGAAAACTGGTGAAGTCATGAGCTTGCGTAGAAACTGGGCAACAGATGCCCATGATGCAATTATCGTGGAGATTTTTGTAACCAAATTTTCAACATAGGCATTTTGGAACCTCTGCTCATGAACAGTGGCACTGTGATTTTGTTAATGTGTCCTGAACATTGATTTCCCACAGCGAACACGCCATTGTGCGCCAGATGTGCGAAAACACATTTTGGGCAGGATGTGAGAATGACAGCTGCTTTGTTCATAGGAGATGTGAAAAAATGGCAATGTTGAAATTCTGGAATAAAAATATTAAAAATTCTCGAAGTTATGAGAACGCGTGGAAACTGCGCAATGGACGCTCATAACATAGTAATTTGTTGGAATGTTTTCACCAAATTTTCAATATAGGCATTTTGGGACCTCTGCTCATGAACAGTGACACTGGGTTTTTCTTAATCTGTCCTGAACAATGATTTCCCACAGTGACCACAAAATTGTGCGCCAGATGTGTGAAAACATATTTTGGGCAGGATGTGAAGCATAACAGCTTTACTGTTCATAAGGAGGTGTGAAATAATGGCAATGTTGAAAATCTGGCATGAAAATATTAAAAAATTCTCAAAGTTACGAGCATGCATTTAAATTGCGCAATGCACACTCATAACAGAATTTTTTTGGAATTTTGCCACCAAATTTGCAACATAGACTTTTTCGGAGCCCACCTCATGAGCAGTGGCACTGTCATTTCATTAATCAGTCCCAAAAGGTGATTCTGCGCAGTGACCGTGAAATCACCTTTCAGGGCCGAATAACGAAATGACAGTGACTGATTTCGTGAGGTGGGGTCTCAAGAACCTCATGTTTAAAATTTGGAGTCAAAAGTCAAAAAAATGGCTGAGATATTCACCTACGTTGAAACCTCCCCCCACTGATGCCATTATATAGTGTAGCTTACCAGCATTTCTTCAGTTCACAGTTAGCTTTGAAGAGTGCAGAGGTGTTCCCACTCCACCAAGAATTGCGGCACTGGACCTCCATAGGTAAGTATGGGGTGAGGGAGGTGTGTGGAGGTGGGGTGCTCAGAGTGGGTACGGGTTGGGGGAAGGGGGCCCACCGACAGCGAGGGACCATTTTCTTTGTTTCAGGTTCCAAGAAAAAAAAATGAACCACACTGACCATTTTCTTTCTTTACAGGTGTATGAAACAATAGTGAGGACACTGGGATGGGCTCCCAGTGTGCCCAATGACTTTGGGGGCATGATGTTTGCCACAATGGGGTTGGCTCCCAGTGTGGCTCACAATTGGGGTGGCAGGGCAGGAAAATGTCGACACAGTCGGCTTCTGAACACAGGGAGGCACACTGGGGTGGGCTCCCAGTGTGCCACACAGTCTTGGAGGGGGGCATTTACACATGCCGACAGGGGAATTGGGCACTCCCGGAGTCAGCTTCCTGGGAATTGTGAGACACAGATGGTGACAGACGCTGCCATGTTTATTGAAATGTTTCAGCAGGCAAGGCATGCCCTGCAATGACGGGGCGCTCCCTCATTGCAGCGGTGAAATTCTTTCAAGTTGGTGGCATGCTTCTCAAGGGCTGTCATAGACAGTGTGCTCATTCATTGGTGCCACACAGACCAGCGTAAAAAAACAGTGGTACCACTGGCCACAACAAGGCTGCACATCCACAATCTGCTACTCCTGCAAGCTGTCACAAAATGTTGCTTGCACTGTGGGTGCAAAACAACATAAAAATGGTATGAATTGCAAAACAAAGGGTGCACATGTGAACCCATTCAACTTGGGGGGGAGGGGTTTACCTCTTACATTTTTGGCACTACCACTTTTCAGATCCTTCTACCACCTATGGCTGCCAGAAAATGAGTTTGTTGGTTTGCATCCATAGCTGAAATGTTTCTAACTCCCTATTCCTAGAATCTATTCTTATTTTCCTAAACTTCAGGAGCCACCTTCTTCAGCTTAACTCCTGCAAACTACTTGTGCCCAGGACAGCTTTTGGGAAGGAGCAATATTAGAGGTTTCCTTAGCTGAAAAAAAGGTTAAATGTACATTTAACCTCAGTGTTTATTATGGAGTTGTTGGGAGACTTGCCACATCTGGATGAGACTTTCAAAGGTACGGCAGAGAAAATTTGCAGCCCAGGAAATAGAGTATTAGTGCCAGTTTTCTTGCTATACAATAAGGTATAGGTCTCAAGGACCAAATCATATGCATTGTAGGGCAGTCAGTGATCTAAAGGTTGTAATACCAAGTATTCTGGTGAGGATTTTCCAGAAATGATTGTAAATTGTGGTGGTAGGAGCAGGGACAGTGTCACTCCTCTGTTTAAAAAAAGAGGAGTAGAAATGACTGAGATAACTACAGTATATATAGCACATAGGCCAGTAAGCCTGTCCGTGACTATGGTAAAAAATAGGGATGATTATCAAAGATCAGATTTTGGAGCATCTGGAGAGATTCCAGTTGTTAAAGGGGTTCCATGTGATAACAGCGATTGCGAAAAGGCGATCGCCATTAGGGCGAGTGTACATCGCTGAAAATCAGTTTCAGTGATGTACACTCCCAGTGCTCAGCAAAAGGGCACTGGGGACTTTTTTTTATGCAGGGATCTGCACCCCCCAGACCACCCTACTAAGGAATTCTCAACTTCAGGGGTGGTGCATGTCGGGGGTGTGTGAAAAAGCAGGGAAAAAAAATTTACAGCCAGGTGGCAACAAAACAAACATGCACCCAGAACTGAACCCAGCACCCTTGCAACCATAGCCTGCCACCCACCCACCACACCACAGGGCCAGCTCGGCAGCCCACCACCACACTACGCCTCAAAAACCCTCCCTCCTCTTCTGCCCATCGCTCACCATGCTCCCCGTGCATGTACATGTAGCGACATCCTGTCACTATATTTGCAGACCCCCCCTTCATCCGGTTGTCCTCCCTGCCAGGTAGCCCTGTGGACAGGTACCATGACTGAGTCACCCTTTTTTGAAGTACTCAATCACAGTCACCATTGTCACAGGCTACCTTTAAGGGTGAGTCAGACCCAGTAGCTCCAGTAGTTGTCATAAGAAGGGGGTTAGTACTCAAGGTTTCTTTTGCTGGGAGAGCCAGGGCTGCATGAAAAACAAATCAGCACAAAAGCAAAAGAGAAGGGATTGATATCTATGCATGCTGCATAGTTTATTTTTTTTGAACTCTTACCACATGTAACAAAGTATGTTAGGGTGGGGGGAGATAACAAAGTGGACTGGAAGGTTATAATTTGATAATCCATCTGACAGAAGCTTAAGATGACGTATAACCCATATCAATGCATGTTTGTTAGCAGTGACAAAGTTCTATTAAACAGTCATTCCAACGGAAAAAAGAGCCAGAAGAAGATATAATTGGACTATCTCAACAAAGATTTTAATTAACCTGTACTATAGCCAGATATCAACTGTCAACGCTTGTGGTACAGTATATGTGTAACCTGTAATTACTTTCTAAGTGTGATATCTTTGTATCGATAAATTTATGTTTGCAATGCCAATAAAATTTCAAGTCGCAAAAAGATAAAGGAGAGTGAGTATGGGTTCACTACCGGGAGATTGCACCAGACTAACTTGCTGGTCTTTTAAATGAAGTTACAAAGCACCTAGACAGCAGAAAGGCACTTGATATAATATATGTAGATTACAGTAAAGCATCAAACATGGCTTAACATGACAGGTTGGCTCTAAAGTGGAGGCAATTTGGAATTACATGAAATACAGTGCAATAGATAGAGAGCTGGTAAAGTAATTGGGCTCAGCAGAAGTGGATCATGGAGAATCTCAGACTGAAAGGAAATTTCCAGTGGGGTCTTCCAGAGGTGTGTATTGGGATTCCAATTGTTCAGCATTTTTCTGGATGACCCAAAGTCAGAAGGCTTTGATAAGGTGTGAAAAAAGTATATCTTTTTTCCTAGGACAGCTAAATAATCTTTCATATTTGGCAGTGTCAGTGTTACTTTTTGTTTTTAGACTAGAAAAGTGGGATTTCTGTGTCCCAGTAGAAGAAAGGCATTACATCTTTGTATCAGATAAAATATTTCAAATCTTTGTTTGCTGATCTAAATTACTGATTCAGGGACAGACAAGGTACTCTGGACACTAAATCATAGGAACAAACACTACATAGGAAGTTTAACATGTGCTCTTTCAGCAAATGGTGAACAACATCATTGGAAGAAGGAGGAGGAGGCTAAAGGTTAGATTACAGAACCCTTTGTTGAGGAGCAGTCCAGTGTTTTACTTCAGTCCACTCAGACATCTTAAGAGAGTGTGGTACTTTACTTCCCAGAACTGACAATTCTGTACTTCTGTAACCAAGCTGCATAACCTATTGTGCAACAACAAAAAGTACTGTAGTTTCTTTGTGCCTGAATAAATAGCTCTTATTTTTGTAAGAAAAATATAAGTGCATCTTATTTTCATCTCTGTTGAGCAGAGAGAATTTAACCAACTTTGGAGAGGCAGACAGACACAATCTAGTGCCGGTGCTTGACTACAAAGTGAAAGATTCATTTTATAATACTAGCAGCACCCGTCAGTTCTGTTAAACAGCGCTCAGAAAACAGGAGTGGTTCCAGTGGACTGGAGGAGGGTGGATGTAGTCCCACTACACAAAAGTGGTAGCAGGCAAGAGGCTGGCAATTATAGGCCAGTTAGCCTGACATCGTTGGTGGGAAAGTTAATGGAATTACTGCTGAAGGAAAGGTTAGTGGAATATCTTGAATCCAGTTTGTTACAAAACCTGAGGCAACATGGTTTCACAGGGAAAGTTATGTCAAACAAATCTGATAGATTTCTTTGACAGGGTGACAAAAGGTTTAGATCAGGGTGGATCAGTGGACATGACCTACATAGATTTCAGTAAAGCTTTCGACACTGTTCCACACAGGAGACTAGTAAGTATGCTGGGTAGCTTAGGAGTGGGTCCAAAGGTGGCAAATTGGATAAGAAATTGGTTAGGGGATAGACAACATAGGGAGGTGGTAAACAGACTTCACTTTGAGGAAGGGAGGATGACCAGCGGGGTACCTTAGGGATCAGTACAGGAACCAGTCCTCTTTAACTCTCTTTAAGACTTTAAGACTCTTTAGGTGTCAGCGTGGCTCAGTTGGCAGCACATTCCCCTCTGGACCAGAAGGTCGTGGCTTCTCGTCCCACACCGGGATAGGACTTGCACCTAAAAATCGCTGGCATCCGAGTGCAGTATTGGGGGGTGCTGTACTGCTGGGGTATACCATCCTTCGGATGAGATGTTAAACCGAGGTCCCTTCTGCCCATCCTGGTGTTGTCCTGGTAGGTGTCCAGGTGGAAGTAAAAGAACCCAGGGCACTCTTCGCAAAAGAACAGGGAACATTCCCGGTGTCCTGGCCAACATTTCCTTTCCCATAAACTGGTTCATGCAATTATCCAGGCTGTGTGTGGGTGATGATGTGCAATATGGCTGCCACCACACATTCAGTCACTTCACTACCAGTCTAGCATTACTTGTAAAGTGCTTTGGGATACTGTGTATGAAAAGCGCTATATAAATGCTGATTCTTCTTCTTCTTCTTCTTCTTAATGTCTTTACAAGCGACATTGCAGAGGAGCTGGAAGAGAATTTCTGCGTCTTTGTGGATGACACCAAAATCTGCAATAGGGTGGACACTCCAGGGGTGTATGCATGGAAAGGATGAGCAGAGACCTGTGAAAACTAGAGGAGTGGTCAAGAGGATGGCAGCTGTTTTTTTTTTTTTGTTTGTTTATACTCTATTTCTCCCCCTGGGTCCCAGGTCGGCAATCATCTTAGTCATCCGTCCTGCCCCATACCACGACATCATGCTACAACCCCTCTTCCCCCACAGCTTACCCCCCATGGTGGGACGGTGAGGAGCTCCTCAAGCTGTACTCACCTCTACCAGGATCAAGTTCAGGGAGTGCCATTCGGGGTCAGGGCCTGAGGTGAGTGGCTGATTCATCCCGCTAACTGGGACCATTTTCTCATTTTCCTCCCTCACGAGTGGGGTGTGCAATGACATCAGTGGAGGGAGCACGTACACGTCTGCATGTGTTCCTCATGGTGCCTGCCCCACTCAGTTCCTTTCTTGTAGCACCGGTGCTCTGTCCCCCAGCCACCGCCAGGGGTCAGAAGTGCATCGAACACTGAAATCCCCCCTCTCCCCAGAGGGATGGTGGTCCCTCAGATGCTCAATCTCTCTCCACCCTGTCATCCCTCGGTGGCCCATGCTCATTCCCGAACATGGGTGTCTGGCATAGCATGAGGTAAGGCTACCAGTGCCTCAGCCCTCAGCACCACCGGGCCAGCTGACAGCTGGGTTTTAATGTGAAAAAATGAAGAATAATGCACTTAGGGCATAGAAACCCAGGGGAGGAGTACAAAATGGGTGAAGTGGTACTGATGACCACCAAGCAGGAAAAAGACCTGGTGGTAATCATATTGGATGATCTAAAGGTGGCCAAGCAGTGCGACAAGGCAGTAGGGAGGATTAGAGGGATGCTGGGGTGCATAAAGAGGTGTATCACCAGTAGAAACAGGGTGGTGGTGTTGCCTCTGTATAGATCTCTGGTTGACCCCACCTAGAGTTCTGTGTCGAGTTCTGGAGACCACATCTCCAGAGGGACATACAGTGGAGGTGGTCCAAAGGAGGGCAAGTAACATGGTGCAGGGTTTGCTTCCAAAGCTCTATGAGGAGAGACTAAAAGAGCTCAATATGTACACCCTAGAAGAGAGTAGAGAGAGGGGATATGATAGACACCTTTAAATATTGTACCTTAAGGGCGTAAATAAGGTACAGGAGGAAAGTATTTTTTAGAAGAAAAAGGTGCTCAAGAACAAGGGAACATGCTATGAAGCTGGGGGGGGGTAGATTGAGGAGAGATGTGAGGAAGTACTTCTTCACCAAAAGAGTGGAGAATTCCTAAAACAGCTTTCCAGCAGAGGTGGTGGGAGTGAAAACAGTGGTGGGGTTCAAGAATGCATGGGATAAGCACAAGGGAATCATAGTGGAAAGGAAGGGGGTAGGGAGAAAGAACTGCAGATCGGGCATGGTCTGCAGTAATAGTGTAGGTGAGGAGAAATCGGCAGACTGGATGGGCCAAGCAGTCCTTATCTGCCAACAAATTATATGTTTCTATGCTTCTTTCACCCTGTATTAGTTCTTGGCTGGTGGCAGCTACTTCTTAAGGACTGACATGCTCAATACACTGGTTAGTGCAGGGGCTGTGGGCTGCCAGGAAGTAGGAAAAATGAGGGACATGCCCAGTTTAGGCTGAGGGACCAACCAAGACAACATGTGACATAAGGTAATTAAATTAAATGACACAAAGCTACAGGTAATTAGGATTGTGGATTCCAGGAAAGAGGAAGACAGTATACGAATGTACTAAAATGCAGTGGAGAAAGTGAACCAATAACTAGCAAAGGAAATTCAGTATAAATAAGTGAAAAGGTTCTTAATGTAGACAGACTGAACAATATCCAGATTCCTTTGGGCTGGACATCACCCCCAATTAAACTCTCCACATTGTTCCTCCCAAACCTTAAGCTCTACTACTGGGCTCCCCACCTCCGCTTCATTGCACATCGACACCTAAGGGCTCCCTGAACCCTGTACCGGGGGATGGAGGCAGTGGTTTTACTGGACCCAGATTTTGTCAAAGCCATGTACCACTTAGATGTACAACCTGGACATTTCACAGGTCATAATCCATGGCTTTGGTACCAACTATCTATCTGGATTGCACTCTACAGAGTGCTGCATTTAGTTCCCTTTCTTAGTTTACTTTGTGCTATAGCCCTATTGGAACACTTCCAGCCAGCCCAGACTCACTTCACCTTTCAGAGGCAGGAACATCTCTCACTTCCAATACCTTTACCAGCTTATGGCTGGAGCAACTTTCAAATTCTTTACTGATGTTAAACGGATGTTCGGCCTCTGGAAGTACAATTTCTATAGATACAACTCTGACATTATTTTAACAACCTCCCTATAGGGGTCCACCAACCTGAGTCCCACCCAACTATAATTACCTCCCTTATTTCTGTAATGTGAACTGTTGATACTGGACACTTGATTTCCCCTTTTTATAAGTCCCTAATAGGCACTATGGGTGACTCAACAGAATATGTGCTACAGAGTTGGCATGAGGAACTTGAACAGCAAATTACAATAGACCAGTGACATGCATCCTTTCAAAATATCTCAAACATTATTTGTTCTCACCAATGGTGTGAATACACATAGAAACACCAGCCATGGTTCTTCTGAACACCAGCTATAATAGTTCATTGCCACACAGCTTACGATGCCTCCTGTTGGAGGCAATGTGGGGACACTAATGCCTACCATACCCACATAATGTGGGCATGCCCCATTCTGTGCCCCTTCTTTCAGTCACTCCAGGCAGAGCTGAAGGAGCTATACAGCAGTGCAATGCCTCTGACTGCTGAGATGCTCTTATTATGTATGCTTCCGTTAGGCCTGCGTGATACCACTCACAATACCTTTTAGGTATCCTGCTTATAGTGGCAAAAAATCCAATCACTATAGTCAGTCAGATTTATAGGATGGAGAGGATTATGCACACACTAAATGATAGGGTAGATCGCTGTTCTTCAAGATGATTGGGTGGATCCTACACATGATGACAAAAGACCCAGACTTTGTACCTTAATGAGAACATGGACTTGGGGCGCAGAGCCTTCTCCTTCTTAATGTGGATGAGCCCAATGATAGCACCTGCCCAGTAGTTCTACCAAGTAAATGTTCTACCCTAGTATAATGACTGATCCTCTATTTGTTTCTGCTGCCTTGCCCCCTCTCCCCATCTCCCTAGGGGACATGTGAACCAGTCCTTGTGGCTCCCTGCTCCACACTCATTGTGCCTTTTCAGATGAGCCTGGTCTCAGAAAGGTTTAGGCTGCACATTACCATCACTCACTTCCTCCCCTTCACACTGTCCCTAAGGGAGTGGAGGACGTAATTATCATTATTACCCTGTGTGGGCAGGGCTGATTCAATGTAATTTTTACGTTAAACGCGGCGTATCATAAGGAACATTTGGGAAAGAGTAGCACACTTTGAGGTGTGCCTCCCTTGCAATCCACTGCTCCATTGAGCAGGCGTGGTGATCCTGCACCATCGAGCTGTGTGTGACAGCGGTGGTCTTCGCTTCAAAGAAAACCACTGCTGTCATACAGAGCACCGATCACGCGCCCCGTGTCACGCCGCCCCCCGTCACGCCGCCCCAAAGCTTTGGTGCCACGCTGGGAGCCCACCTGTGTGGCAAACATCCCGCATTGTTTGCCGACGGGGTTCCCAATCCCCGTCGGCTCCACGGCCCCCAAGCCATTCCTTCTGCCACGCTGGGAGCCCCACCCCAGCGTGGCAAGCATCTGAGTTGTTTGCCGGCGGGGTGCCCAATCCCCGTTGGCTCCTCGGCCCCCAGCCATCCTCTGCTATGCTGGGAGCCCACCCAGCGTGGCAAATGTCCACGAGTCTTTTTTAAAACCTGTAAATCAAAACGGTCCATGGCGCTTCCCAGTCCCTCCCACAACCCGCACTCACCCACTGTGCACCCAGCCTCCCACACCCCCCACCCCATACTTACTCCGGAGCTCGGGCGCGACGATCTTCGTGGACCGGGAACACGCTCTGCACTTTTAAAGCTGACCATAAACTAGGAAATGCCGGTAGGCTGTATAATGGGCTAGATAGGGGTTTTCAACTTTATTGCATATCTCAGGCATTTTTGGAATTTTTGCGCAAATTTTCAACATGGGTTTTGGGACCCCTTCTCATGAATGATGTCACTGTCATGGCATTATTCGGGCCCAAAGGTGATTTATGATCACTGGTGTCATTTTCACATCCTGCCCAAAACGTGTGCTCACCACATGCAGCTTATTAATGGCGCAGTTTGTAAAGTAAAATCAATGTATGGGACGATGAAGAAAATCACGGTGACACTGTTCATTAGCAGAGGTCTTAAAATAGCTATGTTGAAAATTTGGTGAAAAAATTCCTAAAATGACTGTTTTGATAGTGTGCATTATGTACTTCCCACGCACGCGACATTTGCGCAGAATTTTCAATATTTCCACTCCAGATTTTCAACATTGCCATTTTACCACACCTTACGTATGAGCAGTACAGCTGTCATTTTTCACATCTCACCCAAAACGTGTCTACCATGTAGCTTACAATGGCACAGTCGGTGTGTGAACTCAATGTATGGGACACATTAAGAAAATCACAGTGACACTGATCATGAGCAGAGGTCTTAAAATGGCTGTGTTGAAAATTTGGTGAAAAATTCCTAAAAATGACTGTTTCGAATGTTCATTGCGCAGCTCTATAGCCTAAATGAGGTTGCGAATTTTCAATATTTTCACTCCAGATTTTCAACATTGCCATTTACCACACCTCCTTATGAGCTGTACAGCTGTCATTTTCACATCCTGCCCAAAATGTGTTTCCCCATGTAATAGCACAATGGCGCAGTCGGTGTGCGAAATCAATGTATGGGACACAGTAAGAAAATCACAGTGACACTGTTCATTAGCAGAGGTTTTAAAATGGCAATGTTGAAAATTTGGCGAAAAAATTCCTTAAAATGACTGTTTTACGAACGTGCGTTGCACAGTTCCCACGCACGCTCATAGGCTTGCGAATTTTCAATATTTCCACTCCAGATTTTCAACATTGCCATTTTACCACACCTCCTCATGAGCAGTACAGCTGTCATTTTTCACATCCTGCCCAAAACGTGTTTCCACCTATGTAGCGCACAATGGGGGTAACAAAAAGGTCATGCTGAAAATTTATTGTGCAAATACCAGCAATCGCACAGGGCATTAGGGTAAAGCACCATACATGCCAAACACCACTGCAAGTACCTGCAAGTGAACGTTCGGCATTGACAAATGCTTGTTTATTATGATTGCACAATGATTTGTATGCATTGCTAAATTGTTATACCTATGGATACTGCAGATATTGAAAATGTTGAATAAAGATTATATTTACAAAAATACTATAGGTAGAGCTAATCAAGGCCAGAGATAAAGTACTATTTAAACAGCAAACAACTAGTGGCAATGGACCTTGAGAAAAAGCTGTCATTGATGGGAAGCTGAAGCTGCCGCAGTAATGTGCTGTGATAGTTGGCTAGATAAATTGAATGCTGGACTGCATTACAATTTTATTTACTTATTTTATTTGTAATTTTTGACCAGTAAGGCATACCAAGCTATGATATCTTGTTTTAGATGTGGTCAGGGGGGTTGCAAGATCCTGTTTTTCTGTTGACTGGGAGAATGTTGGCCATGTCATCGGGAAAGCTCCCCTAATCTTCTTTGATAAGTGATATGGGATCTTTTACTTTCATCTGGACAGTGACCAGAAATGGGCAGATGAGGCCTTGGTTTAATGTTTCATTTGAAGGAAGGCACCTTAACAGTGCAGCACCCCCCTCTTACTGCACTACAGTGTCAGTTACAGGTATTATCCCAAGTACCTGATGTGGGGCTAGAACCCCCAACCTTCCAATCTTACAGCTGTAGAGGCAAATATGCTACCTGCTGAGCCACTGACACTGCCACAGGATATTAATGGGGTATAATTAAGCAATTATCCATGACAGGGTGTGGACTACACTGGGATTTACTGATGCCTTTTGTGGTTTGGTTACGAGGCTGCAGGCTGAGTCAATCCCAGCATAACCCACACCCTGGCGTGGATTATTGCGATTTACACATGTGGCAAAAGTAATTTGGAAGGAAGACACAGTTACAAATACATAGTTTTTTATTTTTCATTTTTGCATGGACTATGCAGGTATCCCTATGCTTCACAAAGTAGTCCCTTGTGAGTTAATTGTATTTTGTATGAAATATTTAGGTAACTGTGGAACAGTAAAAGAACATTTGTGAAACATATATTTAAGATATAGCTATTTCTTTTATCTGTAACAAACACACTTGAATCATCTGTTTAAAAAGAATTTTTGTGAAGAAATACATTCTTAACTTATAGGCTTGTTTCCATAATTTCCTAATTGTAGAATGTCTTTTTCTGGGATGACTAAATGTCTTGCCAGTTTATTTGTTGTACCTTGTCTCTGTTTTATTTCAGGCTGTGTGTGTGCTGTTCTGGGAGTTGTGGCCAGGGCCCTGTCTTCAGCATTGGTGTCAGGTGTGGTGGCTTCAGACGTGTGGGTTACAGCCTCCAAGGTTTCTATCTTGGGGAAGTCATGTGAGGGTTCTAGTGGCTCCTGTTTATGGTCAGTTGTGCTAGGCGACTCTGGGTCAGTAAACAAAGAGAAAAGAGATTCCAGAGTTTCGATTGTATCTATTTGGAAGCTCGTTTTGAGATTGAGCATTTTTTGGGGGGGTCATGTCTATGACAGATGTAGATCTGTCACTTTAGCAGTCTGTGGTAATGAACAGAAGATGGTAGGTGACTTTAAAAATGGCATGGATTCGTTTTGATTTGTGAATTGGCATGTTGATTTGAAGTGTCAAAGTTGTGGCTTTACTGATGGGGCTGACATTTACCTGTGAGTTATACTGGAATTTACTCACAGGTGAAAGACAGTCAGCTAATCATATCTTTGCATTTTAAAATGCCATTAGCAGGATGTGATTCTCCCGTTTACTGTGCACTGGTAAGGCAACTTCGAGTACTGTGTACAATACTGATTGCTCCACTATTAGAATATTACAGCAAGCAAGGTGGTGCAGTACAGAGAAACTAAAATCATACAGGGAATGATGAGGTATGGAAGAAAAAAAAATGCAAAGAGGAGATATGATTTCAGTTTTCAAAATGTTAATAGAGCACCATGTTTGGTTCTTAGGAATAAAAAAACAAGAAGCTGGATTATCTCCATTGGAGTCCAGTTGTTAAATTGCTTTCATTTTTAATTGCAGCCATTTAGGAAGTGAATGGATTGTATTTTGTCTCTAAGAAGCCAGCTGTCCAATCCTTTCCACTACCTGGAGTGCTTGCCATGTAAATTTGCCCTCAGATGGTTTGTGAGGTTTTCATTTGGAGAGGATCGAAACACACACTATAGAAATTAATGGGGCATTCTTAACCTACATTTTTTTTCATATTTTAAAGGCCCATTTTGTTTAATTTAAAGCCACTCCTAAATTAAAAAGAGACACCAATGAAAGTTTTCCTCTTCAAGTGCTAAAGTCTGTAAACTGTGCTGGTGCCACTTCCCATTTAACAAGGGCAACAGCTTCTAGTACCATATGTATATATGTGCACAACTGTATTTTTACTTGTTCCTATGTACTTTGCACTATTTGGTACTGACTTATGTACCCCCCTTTTGTCTTCCCCTCCCAGATGATGCACCTGGAAATGACCCTCAGCTCAGCATGCCTCTCTTACTCAACAATTTTCAAATAAGTAAATCAATAAATAATTTCTTACAGTATTTAATACTGCAGCTGCCTGCATGGAAGTTGCTGAACAAGATGAACCCTTGGTCTTTATTATCTAGCATTCACTCTGTCTTAATGTTATGTTTCTGCCTTCAGACATTTATAGGATCACTCGCAGCTGGTATTAATGTAGCCACCAACGCTGCACAAACATAAAATTCTTCTGGCAGAATGATAGCACAAGACAGAATTTCAGAATGCACTTTGGCAACTTTCACAAAATTCCAGCTTAGAACAGTGGAATTAATGTATGTGTAACCCCTAGGTAGTGTTATCCCAAGGGCTACTACCCCTGTCTGCCTGGCTAGTTGCAGGTTAAGGGGCCTAGGTTCTGATATGGGTGCCTCCACCCGGAGGTCAGGGTTGGTAGTGGTCAAGCTGACCTAGGCACAGCCCTCCGGAACACTGTAACCCCCTTTTCTCCTTCTAGTGGCCTGAACAGTACACGATGATTTGTCTAGTGCACTTACCCGGTCAATAAAAACTAAATAAATAAACAATAATCACTTTCACAATGACCTTTAGTCACCAGGCAATTACCCACACTGTTTGCACTTACCACCAGGGCTGGTTCCTCTATCTTGACCCTGGGGACCCCTGTAAAACAAGGTTAAGCACAGCAAATAACAACAGTACAATACTCTTGGCACAAACTGGAACCACAGTCAGGTGAAATGCAAACAAAGTTAAATCTGATTTTTTTCAGGGGACTTGAACAAGGCAGAGGCGTAATCAGGTTGATTTGCTTAAAAGCTATATTAATCAGACAGTTATGCATTCAGTTCAGAGTCCCTACACAGTCATACACTCTGGGTACCCAGGTAGGAAAATGGTAAGCTAGCCAGGAATGTTGCAGTTGGTTGGGGTCCTGTGCTGGAGGAAAGCAACATGCACAACACGCACTATTTGTAATTCGGAGCCGGAGGGCTCAGTTCGTGAAAGAAAAGGCAACAAGACAATCAGATGACAACACTTTTAGATTTAGCTGTTGTTGCAGGGAGCTACCCTGATGTTTACTCATGATACCCAATACTGGACACAGGCAGGACGAAATTGAGACTGCAGGCTATTGAGCTGCAGTGCCCAGAGAAGCAGGGCCCACACGATTCACCAAGTCATCATTCCTGTTCAAGACTTTGAGCAGGGGGCTGATCCCCAGGCCGGTCTCTCATCGATGACTTTCTCTGTGTAGCAGGTATTTTGGCTGGGCCGGTGTAGCAGGGCTCAGGCAAATAGAAATGGATACGGATTCAGTCTGTGGATCTGGATACAGCCTCCAGCAAACAAAATACAGTTCAGACACACAGTAGGGAACCAAATCACGACCCACTATAAGCACACAGCACATTCACATGTAAGGAAATTCCAATGTACTGGGCAAATGGCTCTCCGGTCACAATTACAGAGTCTCTGCTCAATCTGGGAGTTCAGAGGTAGCTGGAAGTCCTGACAGGCTGATCACATTCAGCAAATCTTCAGTCTTCTTCAGGTTAAAGCCTGGTCACAATTCAGTGGCTTAATTCGCTCTCCAAATTCGGATTCAGTCTGAAAAAAGCACAAGTTCCCTCTCAGAAACAGCAGGCAGGCATGCAGGCCAAACTCAGGCCTTTCCACAGTTCTCCCACATGAATCCACTATGGATTGCTGCTCGAACTATCTCGAGCTGTTACTTCTTTACTTCCCAGCTCAGATCTAACTGAAACTGCAAGCAGTGTGGGACTTTCCCCATGATCCAAAAAGTTCCATTGGCTGATCTGTCTGTCAGTCACAACAAGGTCTCCCCCTCCAGGTAATTTTAGGTGCCAAAAGCCCAAAACTACTATTCCTACAAGTTTTGGCCCCACCAAGCCCCTGTAGGCAGGCTCCATTTTAGAGTCCCAAATGTACTGATTGTCCCATTCTGCAGTTCAGGACCAAGATGATGGAAACAAACAGAACTGTCCATGCTGCAAAGAAGGCAGGTTAGAACAAACTGCAATATTATTACTACTCTAACAAATGATCAGCAAACAAGTACATCTTTTAACAGAGCTCCTCTCAGATTAATTATGACTGCAATCCAGGTAGCTCTTAAAGAGACAGTGCACAGAGGCTATACAGGCACTCTCTGGCAATACATTTAAACTGCTAAAACGCAGAACACCAGCCTGGCAGTGAGCATTTAGGAAAGCTCAAAGAAGACTTTTCGGGATCCCCCATTTACAGAGGGGTTACATATGTATTGCAGGCTGATATATAAAATGGTGGAAAGGAATTTCACAGAACAGATCACTCTGTTATCTTTATAACTGTACAAAGGATGCATGTATTGTGAACTGATGTATTAATTTGTGGAATGGAATCTGGCAAAATTTTCATTTTGTAGTTTGTGTGTATCATTCCACATTTCAGCCAAAACATTTTGTGGAAAGGAACCTCTTACTGGGATAATAGCCCTTAAACATGTTGTTGAGGCAAGTTGTGTTACTTCCCTGTTGTGGTTGTCTGCTGTGAGCTAGGACCTCTTTGAAGTTTTTAGGCCTTTTATATGACATCTTTGAGGGCCCTTTTGGGATGTCCTCTAGGCCCTTGTCACCGCTTAGCATGTGGCAATGTTGTTTTGTTAAGTGCTCTCTTTGATTTGAATGTGTTAATAAAGTGGTGATAGTGCTGTGTGGAATGCAGAATTCTGCCATTGAAATTAGCATGGAATGACCATTCCGACGGCTGAATTTCACTGGTTCTACTGTGGAATTCTGCCTGCTGCAATACACAGAATAATATTTCACAGATCAGCATTCTTTCCACAGAAAATCATTCCGCAACCATTTCCACTGAAAATATTGAGGTCTGTGGAATTCAATTCTGCAGAAATGTAGAAAAACTAATTCCGCATTTTTCTGCTGCTGAAGTCCACCATTCTTTTTCTGGTGAAATTCTGCAGAATTTCAAAACTTCCACAAAACTTCATTCCACTGGATTTTTTAATTCCACACAGCATTAAGTGGTGATATAGACAAATCTTTCAGGTTTCACCTCTGTGTCATTTCTATATAATAATAATTTGTCTCTATCCTGAAGTTTAGCATTCTGTTCTGCTTCTATCACCTTCTGTTTTGCATATCCATGTTCAAGGAACCTGCTGCATAATTCATCTGCGCCCTTTTTAAAAATGTATTCTGTGCTGTAATTACACTGCAGAAAGTCTGGTGGTGGAGGCATATGATGATACCCCAACCTCAATTGGGAAGTCAGTACTCTCAATGATGAGTCTCCATCCTGAAGAGATTAGCCAGGAAGGAGGGTGGAAATCAAGGACAGGACCAATCATAAAAAGGTAATAGTGCTTGTGGACTCCATACAGTTGCAACCATTGCCATGGTGAGATATTTCCTTTAATTTCTGTGATAGCTCTAGAGATAGTCTGGCCTACCTGCAGTACTGCTTTAGGGCTGCCACATATCTAATCATGTCAGTGGCTGCAACTGTAGTCAGCAGGAGGGGAAGGCTGGTCAATGTCTCAACACCAGGGAAAATATTTGTCATATGCCTCCCAGGTGCAAGATCTGTGAAAGGAACTCCATAACAGGAGAGTTTGCCCAGGATGGGGGGGGGGGGTTAGTTGGATGTTGTGAGTCATCCAGGAACCAACTATCTGGTGCACCACAAGGTACATCTGGCTCAGTAAAAGATCAGAGAACTAAGCAGTAAGCTGAAAGAAATTGCAGATACAGGACCCTTCTTGGAGGTGCCACTGGTATCATATGCAGGAAAGAACATGAAGGAGAGAATTCTTCACTTTCACACATGGCTAAACACTTGGTGTGGTGGTGGGGGGCAGGTTTGTGAGGAAACATAGAAATATAGAAACATAGAAGTTGACGGAAGATAAGGACCGCGAGGCCCATCCAGTCTGCCCATTTTTCTACGTTATGAATGTGCCATAGGCCTTTACTCTGTCAATGGCCTGTCTATTCATACTCGTCTGTTTTGCTCCCTTATGCCTATCCCATGCCTGTTTGAAGCCCTGCACTGTATTCATATCCACCACTTCCTGAGGGAGGCTGTTCCATGCATCCACCACCCTTTCTGTGAAAAAGAACTTCCTCACATTACCCCTTAATCAGCTTCCCTCTAATCTCATGCTGTGTCCTCTTGTCCTGATATTTTTCTTACACTGAAACATGTTAGACTCTTTCACCTTGTTAATGCCCTTAAGATGTTTGAATGTTTCTATCATATTACCTCTCTCCCTCCTTTGCTCTAGGGTATACATATTGAGCTCCATTAATCTGTCTTCATATTTTTTCTGATGCAGTCCCTGCACCATTTTGGTTGCCCTTCTCTGGACTGCCTCCATTTTGTTAATGTCCTTGTGCTGGTGCAGCCTCCAGTACTGTATGCAGTACTCTAGATGGGGCCTAACCAGATTCTTGTAAAGAGGGATTATTACCTCCCTCTTATGACTTGCGATACCCCTACTAATACACCCCAACACCCCTATAGCCTTACCTACTGCTTTAGTGGTCTGCTTGAATAATTTCAAGTCATCTGTGATGATGATTCCCAAGTCTCTTTCTTCCCTTGAGATTGCCAGCAACTCCCTTCCCAACCTATAGGTGGCTTCAGGGTTTCTCTTCCCTATCTGCATGGTCTTGCACTTCTTTGTGTTAAACCCCAATTGCCACTCTTCTGACCATTTTGCCAGTTCATCCAGATGTCTTCTCATTCTGCACACCCCATTTGGATCATCTACTCTGTTGCAGATCTTGGTGTCATCTGAAAACAGACAAACCTTACCCTTCAGTCCATCTGCAATGTTAGTGATGAAGATATTGAAGAAGACTGGCCCCAGGACTGATCCCTGAGGTACCCCACTTGTGACTTGTATCTCTTCTGACTGTATGCAATTTACCACAATTCTCTGTTTTCTGCCCTCCAACCAGTTTGCCACCCAGTTGACCAACTTCTGACCCACCCTGAGCCTAAGCAGCTACTGCCATTCCTTCTTGGAGGATATGGCAACCTGTTTACAAGGAACTCTCTTCATCTGAGCAGACGTGGAATCACTGTACTGCAGCAGAAGTTAGATGTTTTCATTAGTAGGAGTTTAAACTGGAACAGCCCATGGGTTTGAGGAGCCCTCTGCACCCACAGAGACCTTTGAAGATTGGGCCCTAAGTCATTTGTCATCTACTGTAGATATCGTTATTCATCATGGTGTGAGTTTGAGGCATGTTTGGAGCAACCCATCATTGTAGCATTGTTGTGTCTAGTTATAAAACTCTAGTAGGGGAAACCACTGATGGCAACCTGGGAGAGTTGCTGAGCTAGTTAACATGCTGTCTCTAGGAGATACTACCATCACAGAGGTAAAAAGCCTTTGTGTGAAACAAATAAACAAAATGAAACGATGTAAGAAACCACTATGGTTCTCAAAGGAAGTGGCAGTGAAGGTTCAAGAGAAAAAGAAAGCATTCAGGAAGTACAAGGAATCACAGAAGGAGCAGGACAGAGAACTGTATCAGTTAAAGCAAAAGGAAGCTGGGAAGGCAGTCAGAACAGTAAAGGCCCAAACCCGAGGAAGAGATAGCCAACTCGGTTAAGAAGGGGATAAAACCTTTTATAGGTACATCAGGAGCAAAGGAAGACCAAGGAGGAATAGTGAGGCTTAATAAAGGGAGGGAGGGGGCAGAGGGTGACTGTGAAAAGGCAGAGATACTAAACAAATATTTTTTGCTCAGTATTTACAAAGGAAGAGGGGAGGTACCTAAAACAAACAGTAGAAACACTCTGGATACAGAAGTTGATACCAGCCATTTACAGAAGAAAGGGTTCTGAAAGAACTCTTAAAACTGAAGGTGGACAAAGCAATGGGGCCTGATGGGATTCATCCTGAATTTAAAGAACTAAGGGTAGAACTAGTGACACCACTGACTACCCTCTTAACAAATCATGGAGGATGGGGTGGTACCTGAGGACTGGAGGAGGGCAGATGTGATTCCCTTCACAAAAGTGGGAGCAAGGCAGAAGCAGGAAACTACAGAACTGTTAGTTTAACCTCAGTGGTAGGGAAAATGATAGAATCACTTCTGAAGGAAAAAAACTGTTGATTATCTAGAGGCCAGAGGGGCACAGGACCCAAGGCAGCATGGATTCACAGTGGGAAGGTCATGCCAGATGAACCTGATAGATTTCTTTGACTGGGTGAACAAAGTAGTAGATCAGGGAAGGGCTGTGGACATGGCCTACCTAGACTTTAGCAAGGCATTTAACACAGTCCCACACAAAAGATTAATATACAGTTAGCCAGCCTGGGAGTGGGTCCCAAGATGACAGCCTGATAAAGAATTGGCTGGAGAATAGGACACAGAGGTAATAGTAAATGGGTCCACTCTGAAGAAAGGGGGTTACTAGTGGGGTACCCGCAAGGGTTCAGTGTGGACCAGTCCTCTTCAATGTCTTATCATTGACATTGCAGAGGGACTGGAAGGAAAAGTATGTCTCTTTGCAGATGACACAAAGATCTGCAATAGAGTTGATGCACAAGGTGGGGTGGAAAGGATGAGAAGGGACTTGGCAAGGTTAGAGGAATGGTCAAATGTATGGCAGCTTAGATTCAATGCTAAGAAGTGCAAGGTAATGCACCTGGGAAACAAAAACCCAGGGGAAGAGTACACAATGGGGGTGAGATACTAACAACAACAAAAATGGAAAGGGACCTGGGGTAGTCATATCAGATGACCTAAAGGTGGGCAAGCAATGTGAGAGGGCAGCAAGGAGGGCTTGGGGGATACTGGGATGCATAGGAGAGGCATCACCAGTAGAAAACAAGAAGTTATTATCCCTCTGTACAGACAGCTGGTCAGACCCCATCTGGAGTATTTGCGGCAGTTCTGGAGACCCAGTCTCTGCAAAGACATAGACAGGATGGAAGCTGTCCAGAGGAGGGCAACTAAAATGGTGCAGGGTCTGCACCGGAACACAGATGAAGAGAGACTTAAGGAGCTTAATATGTATAGCCTCGAGGAAAGGAGGGAGAGGGGAATATGATAGAAACTTTCAAGTACCTCAAGGGAATCAACAAAGTCCAAGAGGGCAGCATCTTTCAAAACAAGAGGTGTGCAAGAACAAGGGGGCACAATTTGAAGATAGAGGGGCGGCTCAGAGGTAATTTAAGGAAGTATTTTTTCACAGAGAGGGTTGTGGATGCATGGAACGGCCTTCCGGAGGAGTTTGTGGAGTCAAAAACAGTGGTGGAATTCAAGCATGCATGGGACAGTCATAAGGCAATTCTAGGGGGTTGGGGCAGAAAGAAGTAGGCTGCTGGTTAACTAGGATCTACAGCTTATCCATTAGGTAGGGAAATGGGCAGACTGGGTGGGCCAAGCGGTCCTTATCTGCCGTCAAATTCTATGTTTCTATGTTTCTATATAGGAAGCTTATCTTTTATTCTGCTTGCCAGCAGGACCTATTCTGGATGCATTAAGATGCCCTGCTGATCAAATTAAAAAAGAATGTTAATAACATAATAATGTATGTTGTAGTTTATTCCTTAATATTGATGATGATGATGATACAGAAGTAGTTGACATTAGATAGCTCATCATATATTAAGGTGATTTCTAGTCTAAAATAGTTTAATTAAAACATGAACAACACCATATCGTTAGATTTGTTGGTAAATGGACTTTAAATAAACCACAGGGGAATGGGTGTGCATCACAGCTGTCTGTTAAAGAGAACTACTGTTGTTGCTTGTACCTTTTATTGGGCCTTATATCACTGAAGTTTTTTTTGTTTTTGTTACATGGCAAGACTAGCTATTGGTGGTGCCTGCTAACTCTTGTTTTCAATTACATCTTTCTTCTTCCAACTGCTGCTAGAATAGATTTAATTATATGGAGGTCAAGTGACTTGCTCAAAGTCACACAAGGAGACTGTGGGCAGAATTTTCAAAAGCCTTAGATCACCGCAAGCCCCAGTGCGCAGATGACATGCTACATGGGACTTGCAGCAATCTAATGGAACTTTCTATCCCATGTGGCAATTGTCGCAAGTTAGACCAACCCTCTTCTGGTCTAACTTGAGGCAATCCTGAGGGCTGTTTTTACAGAGCTTGAACCAGATATTTGGTGCACGCTGCCGTAACTCGTGGAAACTGCCACAATTATGCCCGAGATTGGAAAATGAAGTGCAGTTGTGGTGAAGGGTTTGGTGCACCCCCAGAACCTAAGTGCCATGATGCAGGGCTGGACACAAGACCTGTGCCATGCTTTGAAAATCCTGCCCCTTGACTCTAGTGAGATTCAAACATGCAATCCCTGTTTCCCAGTTCAGTGCCTGCTAAACCACAATGGTTTATGATTCAAAGTGAAGTAGAATCTAATAATGGTGCTCATAGTGCAGAAGGTACATCGATGAGATGGTCCAGTAAAGGGACACTAATCTAGTAGTAGCTAGGGATAAGAACTAGGATAAATTACGTGACATTCTCAGAATCATCTAGCCTAGTGAAGAAAAAGCTGGGGGACACATATTGTGGTGTTCCAAATACTAAAGGGACAATACAGGGCAGATTATATATAGATGTTTGAGCTGTTAAAGGGGGTAGAAAGCAGTTTTTTACACCCCTAGATGCCCTGCGGTTGTCATTTCAGTGTCTGCATCCAATATTCTGATATGCTTTGGACATTTTTTGTTAAATTAATAATCTAGTATTGTTGCCTTTGTAACTACCATGAATCACTCTCTCCTCAGCAGTTGCTGCTCCCTCTTTTCATACTGCCTGAACATTCTATGACATCAATAACTCCATTCCAGGCCATTCAAATGAATAGCATGGAATGGTGTTATTGATGTCATAGAATTTCTTAAAATATGAAAAGAAGGAGCAGTATCTGGAGAAGAGAGTGGAACTCTGTGTAGATCTGAGGGTACCGCAAACCTAGATTATCTATTTATCAAAAATTGATCAACACATAGTACATAACTGGTGTGGAAAGGAAGATGTAAGGGCAGTTAAGTATGTGAAAATCATTTCCTATCTCCTTTAAGTGCAAGCAGAACTAGAGGACGTGCACTCAGACTGAGGAGATTAAGACAATTGGAATGATTAGAAAGTATTACTTCACGCAGAGGGTGGTTACCATGTGGAACAGACCACCCAGTAAGGTTGTGTAAGTTGGCACTGCTCAGATGTTCAGAATGGGACTAAAAAGATTTCTGAGGGCAAATGGCATTGAGGATTACACAGTATTTGCATATACATACAGGAGCCAAGATGAGCATGGCTGCCTATGTTTCATTTTTTATAGTATATATTTTTTATTGTATATCAAAACTGAAAATTTCAGTTTATATACAGTACACTAGTAAGTGGGACCCATCCAATCCCCTCCTATCTACCTTTCATCTCTTAAGATAACTATATTAAAGATAAAGTATTATGTTGATGGAGGGCTTTACAAGAGATAACCATACACAGCAACTTTTTTGCCCTTTGAGCTATGCACAAGTTGTCATGACATTTGAACTGAGCACGACAACTTTTTATGACCTTTGAACTGTGCACAACAACTTTTGCCCATACACACCAAGGATTTTTTTGTGAATGGAAATCCGTACACAACCATGCTTATTTATAAGCTATAGTCTTGTACTGTATGGCTGTTATACAAATGCATTTGCACCCCCACCAGCATCATGGGGATGAGTTTGATATGTGCCACATTGAGTTGTGGCCCGACAAGAACAGTGCCAGGCAGGGAACAGAGGACAGAGGTCCTTCAGGAGGTGTTATGATATGACATACAAGGCTGTGACCATTTGGCAGTAACAAGCACCAAAGCAGGACTGTAAACAATCACATACATCTCAGCCAGCACAAGGAGAAGTCATATATGCAAAGATGGCCTTTCTGACTTCCAGCACAGATGTCATGCCACATTATCCCACATATAGCAGTACACTGGGTGTCCCTGAACCTACACATGTACCTTGCACAATCACCACCACAGTCTGGTTAAAGCACACTATACTTGCCATTGTATACATCACCCTGTGTATAGAGATGGGTGGGATGACCCAATTAGCTCATGAAGTAGTTAAGCTGAGTGGTAATTTGTGGGTGTAGCAGCTCGAATCGGAGTACTTGCGTTATAATGGTAATGCAAAGTCCATTGAAAACAATGAATTCGTGTTACTCCCCCTTCCCAAACCACTACTCCACCAATTCTTAAGGCGAAGTACATTGAAAACAATGTACTTCGCCTCACTTTGCCTTGTTTTTAAGCTCCAAAGGTGAAGTTTGCAGTGATTCATGGGATTTCAGGTCACATGGGCTCTAGATTGTTCTGCACAGCCTCAGTTCAGGGTAGAGTTTGTAGGAAGCTGTAGGAGACAGTCTGCTCTGAGAGCTCTCTGCAATTCAAACCTTCTAAAAGCTGTTAAAAAAGCCTTTTTGAGTCTTTTTTTGCTGAAACTTTAGTTCATCGATTGTAGGAAAACCTTCTGTGCTCATATCATCGATCGTTTTTTGTTTGTGTGTGGATTTTGAATGTTATGTGCAACATTCAGTCTGTGTACTGAGAGATAGTGGAAGTGTGCTTTGGGGAGGGGCGTATCTGTGGTGTAGGTAGATTAACTTGGAGAAAAATATAGTTATTTCTGTTTTGGTGATATTTTTCTTACAACTGTGTTAATGTACACACAGTAATATTTTCAATAATTCTTGCCATTTTTTTGCTGATTGTTGTGGTGTATCAGTGCATAATTTTAGTTTGTTTAAAATATGTGGTTATATTACTGAAGTTTTCAATTTGCTATGCATTACTTAGTGTGTGTGTGAGTATGTGTGTAACGTGTGTCATCAAATCAGACACCTTTTATTGTGCCACATAGTAATTTCAGCAATGTGAACCTGCTATCCACTGCAGCTGTGTGATTTTTGTACTACTTTGTGGTATCTTTACTGGTATTAGTAATAGTGACTGTTACTGCAGCAGTGCAGTACACTGCACTCCCCCGCCCGCCCCAACCGCAAAGGTATTCTTTTCCAGATTTGAATTTCTGATGGTGAGCACTAGTTAGGTGTTGTGCCTTTGTATTGTAAGCCTGTTTTGTAGTATCTCTCCAGGTTTCACCACCCCACCATTGTACTCATTGATATGTGTTTTTAAGTCAGGGAGTTTTAAGATACAGCTCATCGGGGAAGTACAGCCGTAGGCATTCACATTCACAATACAGTTTCATATTGGTTATCGCGCACCATCGACACCGAATCACATTCTTCATTATCACGGTCACAAATCACGATTCATGATCACATCACGAATCACAACATTCATTTTTTTTTTAGTTACTTGGATGTATTGTAAGCCTGTTTCGTAGTATCTCTCCAAGCTTTACCACCCCACCGTTGTACTCATTAATACGTGTTTTTAAGTCTGGGAGTTTTGTGCTGCAGCTCATTGGGGAAGTATAGCCATAGGCATTCACGTTCCTTCCTGTACAGCATGTGAGTTACAGTACTATAAGTAGTGGTAGGTGAAGTGGCCCCAATTCGCTCCATGAAGTGATTCACAGAGTAACGCGGAACCCGCGGAGTATTCCACAGTGTGAAGCGGAGTACTTCACTTCATAATGAGGAACGCAAAGTCCATTGAAACCAATGACTTTGCATTAATCCACCATCCCCAAACCACTTCTCCACCAATTTTAAGGTGAAGTACATTTGAAATCAATGTAATTCGCCGCCTCACTTCTCCTTGTAATTGAGCTCCAAATGAAATTCTGCAGTGATTCATGGGATTGCAGGTCACATGGGCTCTAGACTGTTCTGCACAGCCTCAGTTCTGGCCTGGGTAGTGTGTGTGTAGTGTTAGCTGGAGACAGTTTGGTCTCAGAGCTCTGCGATTCAGAACCTCTAAAAGCTGTTTAAAATGCCTTTTTGAGCCATTTGTTTTGCTCAAAATTTACTTGGAAACCCTTCTGTGCTCATATCATCAAGTAATTACTGTTGTGTGTGGATTTTGAATGTTAATTTACAACAGTCAGTCTGTGTACTGTGAAGTGTGCTTTGGGGAGGGGCGTATTTGTGGTGTAGTTACATTTACTGGGAGAAAAAGGCAGTCTTTCTGTTTTGGTTATATTTTTCTTGTATAACTGTCTTAATGTGCACACAGTAATATTTTCAGTAATTCTTGATATGTGTTTGCTGATTATTGTGGTGCAGCAGTGTATAATTTGTCTGTTTAAAACATTTGGTTATATTATTAATGGTTTTCAATTTGCTGCACATTACTTGTAGTGTGTGTGATGCGTGCCATTAAATCAGACACCTTTTATTGTGCCATAGAGTAATTGCAGCAGTGTGAACCTGCTATCCACCACACCTGCATTAATTTTTTATACTGCTTTGTGGTATCTTTACTGGTAGTGGATTGTTGCTGCTGTACTAATCCCCAACTGGCAAAATGTATTCCTTTCCAGATTTGGATTTGTGACTTGTGTGCACTAGTTAGGTGTTGTTGTGCTATTGCGTATGCATCCCTTGAGTGCGCAACGCACTCTTAATCTGTCTGTGCGTTTGCAGTGCATCATTAATTCTGGAAGACTGCATTTCTTGTTACACTCTCATTTCACTTCGTCAGTACTGGGGAATTTTCTGAACACAAGACAGTAGCATTTCATCAGCACTGGGGAATTTTCTGGAGTCTGGTCACAAGACAGTAGCATTTTGGGGATGCACATTAATTCTGGTGACTCTGTGACCACTGCACGCATGACTGAGTGTGCCATTAATTCTGGGTGACTTTGCATTTCGTGTTATGCTCTCATTTCACTTTGTCACACTGGGGAGTTTTCTGGACACAAGACAGTAGCACTTTGGGGATGAACATTAATTCTGGTGACTGTGTGGGTGGGGTGCTGCCAATATTGTTGTCACTCCACCTTACTTCATGTTTAAAGCAGAATGACAACCTGAAGTAATAATAACAAGGCGAAGTGAGCATTTCCTACGGGGCACTCCGAGTAGCGAAGTGCCAACGCGAAGTGGCCACTTCCCATTCACTTCCCAAGCAGATTTTAAATTTGCTGCATCTCTACCTATGTACACCATTGCAACACATGGACTGTACAGACAGAAAGGAGACATCAGGACACTGTAACAGTTCACACCCTACCAGTGACAGTAAGATGTCTAGTTATAAGAGTATTGCCTTACGAATGGTGACATTGAAGGTTCAGACCCCCTCTATAGCCAACTGCTTACTGTGTGACCTTTGGCAAGCCACTTATCCTGTCAGTTCTTTGTCCACCCAGCTGTGAAAATGAGTAGAAGCAGGAAATAAGATGTTGCATCTCAGCCAAGCTATTCTGGGAAAATGTATTCATTAATTTATTAGAATGTTGTTAACTGGTTAGGCCCACTGAGACAAGAAGGGGGTGACCTGGAGTTAATTATATTCAGGAAAAAAATATTGTACATTGTTACTTTTAAGGAAGATGATACACATAGCATGATATACAGTAAAAATCATCGAAGATAATATTACACAAATACATACAAATTACAAAGTCATGTTGCACACTGGGGATATTTCACATATAATGTCATGCAAGATATATTATGAAGTTGTTTACAGATATAGGGTGTTTTCGAGCAACACATACTTATACATCAGGAAACAAGGACAAGTGCAGACCAGACAGCAATTTCTAGAGTTAGAGGTGACCATTAATTTAGCACACACATTGGCCACTAGACTTGGGTAGTGTAGAAAGTCATGTCAGTGGATGCATCTGCATTGAGTGATCCTAAGTAAATGGGCCTTGAGGTTTGTCTCAAACAAAGCTAGGGAGGAGCACTTCTGAACCTCTTGTGGAAGCTTGTTCCCGAAGGACAGGGCTGAGACAGTGAACAACCTCAAACCCAAGCTAGCCCTAACCTTTGGAACATCAAGCAAGGGATAGTTCAAAGAGCAGAGGAGCTGCTTTTGGGTTTTAAATTTGAGGAACCCTTCAAGACTGGGAAAGGTAGTGTCCAGAGTGAGTTGAATATGAGGCAGAGTAGTGGATAGGCTAATCACATTTTGAGCGAGGGCTAGTTCAGGGCAGAGATAACTGCACAGTGGTGGTTTCTGGTGTGGGCACCAATCAAAAATTGTATGAATCTGTTATACAGTACAGTGAAGCTCACCAGGATCAAGCCAAACTCTACAGAATTCTGCAGTAGAGTAACTGTAGAGAACAATGCAGTTTCAATGGGAGTTAATCCCTTTTGTCATGCAGGGAAACTGACACTGCACTTAGTCCTAGCAGGCTTCATTGCACCTTCAGTCAACTCAGCTCTGTTCTTGTAGGGCATGAAGTAAAGGAGCACCACATATTAGCACAGGCCTTGAATCCCTGGTGAGGTAGGCATTAATCCTATAGAGTAACCCAACCTTTTGGTGAATAGACTTCATTACTGCATTCACCTGAGGTATCAATAGAGCTGGATGGAGTCTGCAAATTCCAAATTCACAGAAACTTTACTAAATTTTGCAACTTTTGTAAATTTTGAACATATCATGAGATTTTCCAAAATTCCAACTGTGGTGAAATTCAAATCTTCCAAATGTGTTTGGCAATTTTTCGCCCTGGTATATGAACTTTTCTGGCTGAATTGTGGAATAGTACATATGAACTGCAGAATGACAGTTCTGAGGAATTTCAGTCCTCAGCTTAATACATCATTAGAATATCGCCCACACTGTAGTGGGAGACATACTCGATGGGCCTATGGCCTTCTTATGTCTAAAATCCTAGTAATCAGTCCACAATGCATGCATGTATTCCACAGTTCAGTTATCAGTTTGGCTATGGAATATTGCAATCTCATCTGACTATAATCTGTGAACCGTTACTTGTACATTATGTGGCTCATCATAGCAATTAACACAGTCTGACGTCACGTGTGTTTGGGGGTCAAGAATGAATACAAACTTCCTTTTATAGGCAAGAGTAGCAGAGAGACTTGCTGATCCAATTCCATGAGTGTATGCAAATTTAATTGTGGCAGAAAAAAGCCTGTTTCAAAAGTCAGGTGCACGTTTAGAGTAGCAATATCAATTAGTTGAATATTTAAAGTTTTCAAACATGTGTTCATACTGGAGCTCATACTGGAGTTGTTTAAGACAGCCAGAAGGCAAAGCCCATGTAGGCTGTCCCCACCATTTCAGTGGAGGCAACCTCGGTTACCAACCATAATATACCGATCCAAACTTGTTTTGAACACATTAAAATTGTTTGCGTCCACAACATTCGTTGGTAATTTGTTCCACAGTTTAATTACTCTACACTTAAAACTATACTTCCATAAATCTGTCCTACACTTCTCTCCTTCTAATGTGCATGCCTTTAATTTACTGTCTAATAGTGGTCTGCTCATCCAGTAATGAAATTTATTAATATTGTAACTTGTTTAATAAATTATTATGATACACTAATAAGAATTTTACTTCCAGGTGTTCTGTGTCCGATACTATACTTACTGAGCCTAGTGGGGATAAAAACACACTCGGGGAGTCCCTCAGGCTAACCTGTTAAGTAGCCAGGTTGTTCCTGAGCAGCAATGATATGGACTGGGTCTGGCAGTACCATGGGCAGGGACTTGAGTGGGTAGCTGAGGTGGAGTCCAATGATGGTGACTTATTTTATTCCACATCAGTCAAGGGACATTTAACTATTTCGAGAGATACTTCCGAAGGTGAGGTGTATTTACAGATAGATGGGAAATCACAAAACTCAATAACCTGACTAAACCTGCTCATTTTAAGGTGGTGTTCTGTCTAGAGGGAAGGGTAAAGGACTTTGAGCTGTATGGTGTCCGAGCTGAGAGCCACAGTCAGATGAGTTCAGAAGGAGCAGCTAGTACAGGCAGAATTACAGCTGAGCGACTTCCATGTTTGAGTGCAGCTACCATACTGTATTTAATTGTTTATTTAGACTGTGCCATTCTCAGTGTGGTGGTTATAGACTATGGAGAAGTTAACGAGTGGGCAGGTGGACAGCAATGGGACCAGGAGATAAATACAGCACTCAGGTTGTTTTGTGTGTCCCACAATGTACAGCACTGTACAGTACCTAGATGTTGCTGTTGCTAAAGCTACAAGAAATATACAAAACAAAAAGTTCCAAGAAATATAAAACAAATGGAACCATGGCAGTAGACCGTTTACTGTGCAGAGGGGTGTGGGCGGGAGTAAGGAGAGGCATGGGCATGTAACAATATTTTCTTTTTCAGCCTCCCTCAATGTGACAAACAGGGATCTATAAAAATTTCACATTATGGCTCCCATTTTGTTCATTATAGCAAGGGAGCACTGTAGCTGTGCTCCATAAAAAATTAATACAAAGGAGAAAATTCATACAGAGTCAAGGTTTATTTGGCCTCTTTGTAGTCTGCGTAACACAAAATGCTATGCCGACTACAAAGAGGCTGAATAAACTGAGTCTATGAATTTGCTTCTTCGTATTCATTATTCTAGAGTGCAGCTGTTTTGTGAATTCCCATGTTGTCTAGCTCTCATTTACCTGTAGCTTGCTCCCCTGACAGCAGAGTAGTGCACATGAAGACTTGTGTTTTCTTTACAGATGGATGATCTGCGATATGATGACGCCGCCTTGTATTGCTATACCGGAGGGTCACACTGAAAGGAATTTTGTGTGAACTAAAACAAAATCCTGCCCAGTACTGTTCAATTGTATTCACAATGTTACTTTACCAAAAAAGGAAGTGAGAAGTGGGAGGACCTCATCAACAGCTTGGCAATGTATAGAGTGACATTAAAAGGAAACTGTTTTCCAATGTGTGCAGTAATATTCATACCGTGAATTTGTAAAAGAATGATGATAAAAAAATACCAATATGAATTCAATCTTGGATTAATGTGTCTCTGATACAGTGTAGCTTGTGATGATTGGATTTAATGTTATTTCAGCAAGTACTGTGTATCATTAAAAAATGTTTTTCTACAGCATAATACATTCAGAAGTCATACATTCTTCAGCAACTCAGTCACTCACTGAGTGCAGAATGAATGTATGTATTGTGTATTACTGTATTAAACTACAGAAAGAAATTCCACGGAACTGATCACTGACAGTGACCTGTTCTGCAGAATTTCTTTCTACAGTTTATTACATTAATCTGCAATTTATACATTCATTCTGCCATTCTAAGTCAGAATTTCTGTGAAATTTGCCAAAGTGCATTCTGAAATTTCAGAGAAGTAAAATTCTGACTTTCACGGTAATTTCACTGACAGAATTTTATTTTCACAGAGCAGTAGTTCTCAGAATTAGATCTTGGTGTAGAATCCTACACCAACCATGACTCTGAGTTATCTTGGCAGGATGAGGATGGGCAGCTGTGCTGCAAGAAGGAGTGATGCAAAGAGGCTCTGGATCTTACAGGGGGCCCACCGACCTAACATTATGTCCACATGCATCGGTTCTACAGCTTCCTGTCCTATTGCAAGAGATACAACTGGTTGACTGGAGAATCAGGTCTACCAGTGAGATAGGTCGTCCCGGTTATACAATACAGGGAGGTCAAATGCCAAGCAGACAGTTTGCAAGCAGAGACAGATCAATTACATACTCCCCACACTTTATCTAGCAAGCCCACACCAATACCAGCTCTCCCACTGCCAGCAGTATTTAAACAGTGCCTTTTTTATACACCAAAACAAGGAAATTTACAGTGGAAGAAAAAAGGGACTGGAAGTATACAGAGGGAAAGCAACAAAAAGAAAATCAAAAGTGAGGTTATGGGAGGGGGTATAGAAATAAAACAGAATCCCAAAGGCAATCGGCACAGTCTACAAGTAAGCACAAGTATTAAACATCTTAATACTTAAAGATAGATAGATAGATAGATAGATAGATAGATAGATAGATAGATAGATAGATAGTTTATTTATAAAAGCACCCATTTCCAAGGGCTCTGGTCACTGTACAATAAAACAGCCATATAATAATATTCAATAATGTACAACTATATACTTAACAGTTCAACCAGAAGCGTCATTAAAATTCATCTATCTATCATTAACAGGTCACTCGTCAGTCAATAAAAGCCTGCTGGAACAAATAGATTTTTAACCCTTTTTTAAAGGCTTCCACAGAGGGAGCCTCCCTCACATAAGCAGGAAATGAGTTCCACAGGATAGGCATGGCCACTGAAAATGCCCTGTCACCCAAATGCCACAACCTCACCCTGGGAAATCCAAGGAGGCCTCACCCATGGAATGGAGTGTCTAGGGTAGATGGTAGGGGACAAGCAGATCTTGCAGATAGACAGGTCCCCAATCATGTAGGGTCTTGTAGGTCAAAAGCCCAACCTTGAAGACAACCCTCCACTTGACCTGCAGCCAGTGCAGTCCATGGAGGACCGGGGTGATATGTTCACACCTCCTCACCCCTGACAATAACCTTGCCACCACATTCTGCACCAGCTGCAGCCTGTGGAGGTTGCCTTCAGATAATCCTAGGTACAGGGTATTACAATAGTCCAGCCTGGAAGTGATGAAAGCATGTACCAGCATGATCAGGTCCTCAGCCAGGATCAGGGTTCAGATTGGGGCAATATTCCTCTAATGGTAAACTCCACTCTCGACCACAGCTGACACCTGCATATCAAGTGTCAGGCCATTGTCGAGGATCATGCCCAAATCCTTCACCTGTCTAGAGGACAAGAGGAATGCCCTCCCAACACTAAGCTGGGGGAAGACCCCCACACCCCCTCCTCCACCTCAATGACCTGGATCCACCACCAGTACCTCTGTCTTGTCTGGGTTAAGCTTAAGCCAAATTTTGAGTCATCCAGGACTTGATCTCTTCAAGGCAGGTGTTAAATAAAGAGGCCAACACCTGGATATTGGGTGCATAGGACAAGTACAGCTGGGTATTATCTGCTTAACAGTAAAAACACAACCCGTACCGCCTGATGATGTATCCCAATGGCAGTATGTACACCATGAACAACAAGGGCGACAAGACCGATCCCTGTGGAATCTCACAGCACAGAGGCTTTAGGTTAGGTAAGACTAACCCAATCATCACCCTTTGCACTCTCTCTGTCGGGTATGACCTGAAACAGTTGATGATTTTACTGGACAGGCCACACCAGAAGCGCAGACTGTCGAGCAGCGCCTGATGGTCTACGGTGTCAAATGCCATGGAGAGGTCCAGGAGAACTAAGATGTTATGGTCTTGCCTATCGCTCACATCAGGAGATCATTAAGCACCCTCACTGGGGTAGTCTTTGTTCTATGCCCTGCACGGAACCCAGACTGGAAATGCTTATAGGTGGAGGAAGAGGCAAGATGCCTCTCAAGCTGAATGGCCACCACCTTCTCAATAACCTTCCCTTAAAATGGGAGGTTCTGTAGTTGTTGAGGCAGTCTGGGTCCAAAGAGGATTTCTTCAATGGGGTCTAACCAAGGCCTCTTTCAAGGCCAATGGGAAAATCCCACTTCTCAAGGAATTCCAGATGACCTCAGCAACTACAGGTCCAATTAGGTCCAGACATCCAACCAAAAGTTGGGTCAGACCAGGTCTAGATCACATTGTGTTGGCCGCAGCTTTGAGACTATCTCAATCACCTCCTCCACCCCAACCAGCTCAACCTCATCCCAGACAGGAGGAATGTTTTGGCAAAACTCAGGCCAGGCTCTGCATCCCTTTTGAGAGGCACTTGAGGAGACCTCATCCCTGATAGAGGACACTTTGTCAGTGAAGTACACAGCCAGCTCCTCGCACCTAGTGCTAGAACCCACTCACCCCACATGGAGACGGGCAGGATGTAAAAACCCGTCTATAGTGTGGAAGAGCTGAGCCGGCCTGTTCCTCACCACAGTAATCTCCCTAGACAAATAA
This sequence comes from Neoceratodus forsteri, assembly GCA_016271365.2. Lineage (NCBI taxonomy): Eukaryota > Metazoa > Chordata > Ceratodontiformes > Ceratodontidae > Neoceratodus > Neoceratodus forsteri. The sequence goes on along the minus strand of CM057450.1, from coordinate 1,201,762,984 downwards.
TTAGCCTTTTTACGGGTGGTTGACCCCTGATAGTCGACATAATGCGACTTCAGGGTCAAATTGTCCTTTAGCAGGTCAGATATCCTCTAGGGCCTCTCTAATCTCTGCCCCATAGTCTTTAAACTACAGAGATACTCATCAAACCAAGGAGGTCTCCAGCAAGTAGACAAGGGGTGGACACAAATGGGTGTGATGGAGTCAAAGGCCGGAGTGACAGACCCATTATAGGCTGCCACTGCTTCCTCCACCCCTACCGCTCAAACTGCCCCAACACTTGATAGGTCCAGCACCACTGCCAGTCCCCTATAGGAAACTCCTCTTAATGGCTGGTACCAGACCATCTCCACAGGGGTAGGACCAATTGGGAGTGCTATGATCTGACCAAATCACCTGATCTACTCTGAGGTCATTTATATCCAATCTTAAAGAAAAGACCAAATCCAGAGTGTGGCTGTCCAACTGCATTGCCATTGTTACATTCTATAGTAGGCCCAGAGCCCCCATGCTCCCGAGGAGATCGTTCCCAGAACTCGAGGGCCTGCCGTCAACCCTGTGCTGCACAAATTAGTGTACTGTCTCGACATCTATCTTTCATTCCAAAACCTCTCATTGATCAGTTTTCCATACAAGTGAACTTACAGAAAATGTATCAGAAAATTCACCTGAAAAAATATTTCAGTAGAAGAACCAATATGAGGTACTTGAATCAACTGACATTAGATGGTGATCAACCAACTCTCCTTACAGTAGAGGATGTCACCTTAATGACTGATCTTAACATTGTGCCCACTTTTCTATCTACAGCCACACATTTTATTTTTTTGATTTTATTTAAATTTTGTTAACTGGGTAGGGACACTGGACAAGTCCTTTTTCAGGTCTGACCTGACACAAATATAAACAGAACAAGTAATACACATAATAAAACATACAAAACAAATTACACAAAGCACATACAAATATCCAACAACTGTAAATATTTTTTTAAATTAATTTTAAAATGTTGCAATGAGGAGGCAGAACATAAATTATCCAGTAAAGTATTCCATAACAGGGGGCAACAACTGAAAAGAGCAAGATCCGGCTTTAGAATGACATGGAATAGTTTATAGAAGAGCACCCATAAAAGAATGCATATTATGGACAGCAGACCTAATAGTAACTAGGTCCTTTAACAGATACTGGTTTTCGACAAAATAAATTTGAATATTTGAGAGCAGAAAAAATAAATAAATTTAGATTTCGGTGATAACCAACACAGTTCCGAATATAAACAACAGTGATGAAAAACGAGGAGGAAAGTCCAGGACAAAACAGCAAACATTCTCATATGTAGTGGCAAGAACATTTGTTTATTTGATAGCTTGAAATATAAGCTGGCGACATAATCAAGATGTGACAACAATGTCCCATTTGCAATGGACCAATGAGTTTCAAAAGAAAAGTGTTTCTTAAATTTATACAGTAAACCCCCAATTTTTTTTTTATGTCTCTACGGCTCCAATGTCCCCACTCCTTTAGGCCCGCATGGGGCTCTGGCTTGACCCCTACTAGCCTCACTTGAGTCCATCCACCCACATCCTCACATTGTAGCTGTCCCTGGGGTATCTTGGTGTAACCCTTCGCTGGGTGGGTCCCCCTTCTTCGAGATGGAAGGCACCAGTGCAGGGTTCCTGGCACACTAATTGTTAGGACCCAGGAGGCTGCTGGGGAGGGATGGCTCACTGGAGGACTTTGGTGGTGCCGGAGGCTGAGCAGCTGTCATCTGGTGGCACTGAGCCAGCTTTTCCTGGTTTCTCCCATTGGGGACATGATGACCAGGACATCTAGGCACAAGTCGAAGTCCATCACACTCCCTGAGCAATGCCCCAATGTGTTGCCCTACTTCTGGCCTCCACCAGCGGTCATCCAGCACCAGGTTGTGAACCCCCCTCCCACCCAGGAGATGTCGAACAGCCGTGGGATGCTCAAGCCATCTCATCCTGGCCGGCCCTCCAGCAATCAACTTTTTGTTGACCTTTCTACTATCTGCCTTTACCTGAGGAAAATAGTTAGTCTTTGGTCCAACAAAACACCCAGATACTTAAAGATCAATGGCAACCATTTTACATATTGTTAAAAAAGCCTGAATTCAAGTCTCTGTGTCATGAGAAGTGTTTCCTGAAAATGTCATGCTATTTGGTTTTGTGGTTTGTAAGTGGGAGCCCAGGGCCTGGATTACACATACAGTATGTGTGAATGGGGATGCAGATCTCTGGGCTCTGCGCCACTACTTACACATAACTTTGAAGATGTAATACTGGTCTGCGGACATGAAAATGAGCCATTGGAATACTGATTTCCAAATATCTCAGTAACCGTACAAGTTAGAGAAAAAATTCAAAATTCATCGTATTCATTACTTTCCAACCTACTGTACATCTGTGCCTAATTTTTATGACAAAAAAAACATATCTCAAACTGTTTTGAGATACGGGCATTTAAAGATGCAATAGGCACTGCAATGTTATCCTATGGGACATTCCTCAATTTTCAAAACTCTATAACTACAGAACCACTCAATAGTTTTTCGCCAAACAAGCAAAAGGTACAACTATGAGTCAACAGCTTCTTACCCTGTAAATTGTAGCTAAAAAGAACAATTTACCTTGTTGCAAGGAAATGCCAAACTTTTTACTGCAGCCCTATTCATTTTAAAAAGATGTTGCACATCAAAAAATGTTTGTGCAATAGTTTTCGTGCTTCCCGAGAATGTTGTCTTGCACAATAAAAAGTATGTTTGTGTGACCTAAATTTCGGAAGCTCGGTCAAAAATCTAAAAAACATATTGACAGAAACTGATGTCAGGGACATGTTCCTCATGGCATGACTAGGTAAACACAAGTGGTAGTATTTATAAAGAGGCAGTATTTTTTGAGTTATAGTTTTTTTTGTCTCTTGCTAACTGCAAACAAGATGGCAGCAGCAAGAACAAATTTTTCGCAGCGCAGGAATGAAAAAATGTTGCCGCAAAAGTTTTCGGGCTCCTCATATAAATTTTCCATAGGCTATAATGAGACATGAAAAAAATGGCATAACTTTTGAACAGATTAATATTTTTTCATCAAATCTTCAAAAGGCACCCCTTTGACCCAGTCTACATGTACCCAACACAATTTCACACGAAATGGACACACCATATGGACAAAATGGACGATGAAAAAAATGCAAAAAAAGTGAGGATTTTTCAGTTTTTGACACCCTGCAGCTCTGCAATTGTAAATCCGACTGGAACAAAACTTTCCAGATCCAGAGATATATGGGACCAGTCTAATAGTTGCAAAGTTATTAAGGTTCAAAAGTTTGGGTTTGACATAGAAGTGGCCATAAAATCCGGCAGGTATTGTATATATATCCTGTAGTAGGAAAAGTTATCCATGCTGATTGGTTGAAACACATCACATGACCATGCATATATCAGAGTGTGACTGCACACCTGCACTTCTACCCCCGTCCAAAACAATTTTGACATTTTATAAGATAGATAAACCACTCTGAGGTGTGCGGTCACGCTCTGATATACGCAGACCTTGGGTGGTTGATGAACTCGGCCTGTGGCCTTGTGTGTAACAATGCACACCAAGGCGTGTGTATATCAGAGCATGACCACACACCTCAGAGTGGTATACATATATATGTATATATATATATATTTCAAAAAAACATCATTAATGCATCCGTTAGGGTTAAAGCAACAAAAGTATGGAAATTAGGTATTAATCCTCCCATCCTACCACCCCCCCCATCCTCCACACACCAACAGGCATCAGGGTGTGCCATGGGGTTGATAGCCCCAACTCTCACCACATTCCATGTGTAAACAGGCTGACATGGTAAAGTATAGGAGAATGGGCAGAGAGTTAGGTCTAATGACCCCATGGGACACACCAATGCTTGTTGGTGTGTGGAGGATGGGGGTGCGGTAGTAGGGTGGGAGGGTTAGGAGCTCAACTCTAATTCCTCATTTCCATACTTTTGTCACTTTAACCCTAACTGATGCATTAACAAAGTTTTTTGTAATTTATTTCTTCTCTTTTTGAGACAGTATCTTTATTTTACTGTGGGAACACAGGGTTCAAATCCCTTGTGTAGATAAATCATTTATCTGACAGCTCACCATTGTATATCCTATATATATATATATATATATATAGTGGCACGGTAGTGCCACTATAGCTAGGGTTGAGTAACCCATTTAAGGTTAAAGTCTGACATTTTGCAGCTTAATAACTTTGCCACCATTGGATGGATTTGCCTGAAATCTGGCAGGCACAGAGCGGTACCATAGTTTTCTGGATCTGCTGAGTTTCTTAATGGTTGGATATATAGTTGCGGAGCTATAAAGTGCAATAGAAAGTCAGAAAGTCGCATTTACACTTTTTTGCGCAGTCTTTGCTCGCGCCTACAGGTCGTACGGTTTGGCCGACTGGCCCAAAAACTTCAGAGAACATGTGGCTGGGTTCCCAGATGTGCCTTTCAAAGATTTCATGAAAAAATATTAAATGGTTCAAAAGTTATTCAAAAACAATTTCCCCATTATAGTCAATGGGAAAAGTTAACAAAAAGTTCGACAGTGTCGCAAATGCAGTTTTAGTGTCACAAATGACCCTGTAGTGTCATGATTCAGCCATTTTTTCAGTTACTGGTCACAGAAATGCTTGGCATTTAAAATTGGTACCATCTAGGTACACAATTCTTTTTGTGTTCACTTAGTCGAGCCCTGAGGATGCTAGCCATGTCTTTTTTGGGGGGGGGTTAAACACCCCAGAAATATGTTTTTGAATTTTTGTAAACTGTAGTGTTGCAAAGTAGTGTCACATTTGCGACACTTTCATGATTTTTTTTGCGAAAGTGTCGTGATTTGCAACACTACTTTGTGACACTTTGCCCAAAAGAATAGGAAATCTTTGCCACCCTGCTGCAAAAGAACAGTTTGGTCTTTTAGGCTGAAATTTAGAGGGAAGACAGCCAATATCCCACAGATGTGCCTTGTGGTAGTTTGGTGACAAAATATTACAGGGCTGCAAAGTTATGGTAGTCCAAAGTTGACAATTTTTCCCATGGGATAACATTACAGGGTCCACTGTGCCTTTCGGGGCCCATATCTTGGAAACGCTTCAAGATATGGACTTTTCATCAGAAAAATGCTTAGCCCCCCACTAGGGGGCTAAGCACAAAACTAGCCAGGAAAGTCATAAAGCATATGAAATTGTATTTTTTTCCTATGACGTACGGTTCCTGAGATATAAGCAATTTACTATTCCAAGTGTTCATTTTCTGCTCCGAGGCCCATTATTATGCATACATTCTTTATATTCATTGAGTTTCTCAATGCTGCTTTTGGGGTGGAAAAGGGCGTGCGCTTTCATTACTGTTACAGTTAGTGTTTCCACTTGCATTTCCATAACCGTTTACATTAGCGTTCCCGTCTACGCCACCGTGCGCGTTACCCTTTGCATTTTCATTTGAGCTTGCATTTGCATTACTGTTACCATTTGTGTTTCCATTACTGTTTCTGTTTGCGTTTCATTTTGCATCACCGTGTGCATTACCATTTGCATTTGTGTATGCGCTTCCGTTTGCGTTTGTCTTTCCTTTGACGTCATCGTTGGTGTTACCGCTGGCATTTGCATTTCCAATTGCGATACTGTGATTGTGCGCATTACCATTTGTGTTTCTGTATGTGTTTGCATTTACTTTACTGTACGCTTTGGCGTCATCGTTGCTGTTACTGTAACTGTTTGCATTTCCAATTGCATTATCATTACTGTTTGCGTCTTCATCACCATTTGCGTTTCTGTTGGCCTTAGCGTTTGCGTTTTTGGTTGCATTTCCATTGTCAATTGTGACATTGTTTCCTTCTGAGGTGCTGTTGCCTTTACCATTTGCATTTCTATTTGCAATTGTGTTACCATTTGCATTTTTCTTACTGTTTGCATTTCCGTTGGCATTACCATTTATGTTACTGTTTTCATTAATGTTTGTGTTTCTGTTGCCATTAGCATTTGCATTACCATTTGCATTACCATTTCTGTTTTCATTAATGTTTGTGCTTGTGTTTCTCTTACCGTTTGCGTTATCATTTTATGTTTGCGTCACCATATGCGTTACCATTTGTGCTTGCATTGCATTACAGTTAGCATTACTATGTGACAAAAAAATCACATGCTGGGAGCGTGGGGCCCGAAGGTCCCTGTGATCCCACCACCACATTCTATTCACTATTTATAGTGCTCATTCTCAAAAAGAAGGGAAATTCATGGCAAAAAAACTCAGTTTAATGCATCAGTTAGGGTTGTTCCACAGTGACAAAAGTGAGGAAATTTGGTGTTAGGGTTGCTACCCCTTGCAACCCAAGCCCACCTTGTCCCCACAAACAGGCATCATGGTGTGTGTTGGGGTCATCGGTCCTAACTCTCACCTCATTCTCCTATTCTGAATCCTCTCAGCTTGTTTACACATGGGATGGGGTGAGAGTTAGGACCGACAACCCCAACACATACCCTGATGCCTGTTGGTGGGAATGGGGTGGGCTTGGGGTGCAAGGGGTGGCAACCCTAACACCTAATTTCCTTACTTTTGTTACTGTGGAACAACCCTAACTGATGCACTAAATGGAGTTTTTTGCATATATATATATATATATATATATATATATATATTCTTTACAAAAACTGCGTTAATGCAACAGTTAGGGTTTTCATAGTGACAAAAGCGAGGAAATTTGGTGTTAGGGTTTTCAACCCTAACTCTGACTTTTGTCCCCCCACTGCCACACAGACACACACACACACACACACACACACACACACACACAGAACACATGACTGGGGGTGGTACAAGGCAAGACAACCAATCACAGACACACACCATAATGCAACAGAAATAACATGCAACTTCTTAAACACACCACAACAGGCATCCATCATCATGTTCCACCAACTGTATAACTTCTGCTGTCATCCCAGTCTCTTGGGTGCATACACCCACATCCTCTACAAGCATGTGAGATGGTTACTGTATGAAATCTGTATATCATTTTTGGCAGTGGCTGACATAGACAGACATGTGCTTTAAAAATTAACAAGCAAGATGCCTATGTGGTTATGACCAGATAACATGGGACAAAATTTACACCACCCTTTAGTGTGTGTTAATGCATCCACATGTTCCCCTGATATAACCAAATACCTTTTAGTTCACTATTATTAGGAGAAGTCTGCAGTGAAATGGTAAAGAGTTGACTACTGCATATGCCTAAGGTGTTGTGATGACTGTTAAATATGAATGCAAAACTGCTTTCTGTCATGAAGAAGCAAGTTGAGTATGTGGTAAATGGCAGATACCATGAAACAGCATTTACACCAGTCTTTAGTGTGTCTTTCTGTGTTTTGATATTACTCAGCCATAACAAAAGACTCCTGGATGCCATTATCCCATTCATGTACTTATGGGTGGATAACATCAGACAAATTGTCTGCACCAGTTGCTCTCTGTTTAAGCCCCCTGGTACTACTGCACTATAACCAAATACTGTTTAGATTTTATTTTATCAAAGAAGGCCTGCAGGGACAACAGAAGGAACTGAGTACTGCATATGTATATGTCTGCTGTAGACAGTGGTGAAAATGACCAGACAAGTCTTTGCACCCATTGGCAAACAAAATGAGTATGTGGTTATCAATGAAAAACATGAGACAGCATTTAAACCACTGTTATGTGTGTGTTAATGGGTGTATGCACTCAAGAGACTGGGATGGCAGCAGAAGTGATGCAGTTGGTGAAACATGATGATGGATGCCTGTTTTGGTATGTTTAAGAAGTTGTATGTTATTTCTATTGCATTATGGTGTGTGTCTGTGATTGGTTGTCTTGCCTTGTACCACCTCCCCAGTTGTGTGTCTATGTGTGTGTGTGTGTGTGTGTGTGTATGTGTGGCAGTGGGGGGGGGCCAAAGTCAGAGTAAGGGTTGAAAACCCTAACACCAAATTTCCTCACTTTTGTCACTGTAAAAACCCTAACTGTTGCATTAACGCATTTTTTGCAAAGAATTTCCTTACTTTTTGAAAACGTATAATTAAGTACAAAAAACATGTATTGGTGGGTGTGCAGGGCCCGTTGGGCCCTGTGCTTTCACCAACTTACACATTCCTGCATAACATCATAATATAGGATGTCACAATCATAAATGTTTTTGCGGCAAAAAATGTTATAGTATATGGTTGCCTCTTATTGTGCACAGAAATCAGAGGCTCTCAGAAAGTTGTTGTAGGGCAGTTCAAAGGTCAAAAAAACCTGTTGTACTATCGTTCTTCATCACATCACAACATCGCAATGATAGTACAACAGCTTTTTAGCCTTTACCTGCCACCAGATTGTCTGACACAGTGGGATGTCCCAGAAAAGCAGCGTAAACTTGGCGATAGGATTTAGCAAGAGCCTACCAATGGACTCTACAGAGCGAGCAAGTGAGTGAGCAGCAGCGGCACCACCAACTTTTTCAGGAAGTCGGGACTTTAATTGCCACACACATCTCTGTGTGGCAATTCGTTTTTTCCGAAAATTTAAAATAAGCGTTCTGACCACAGATGGCTAAGTTGGAGGTGTGCGAGCGCACCACAGGGAGTGGAAGCAGCACATTAGTGAGTGGGAGTGGAAGCAGTAGCAAACAGCAAGGTAAAGGATCTCAAAGAAGTAAAAAACCATATACTATATAAAACAGTGGATGGAGACCATCCACAACAAACTGTATTTCCATCTTGGGTTGATGACATCAAAGACCTCTCGAGACTCACCGAGGGTCTCTGTGATCATCAGCCGCGGTGGAAATACAGCCTTGTTGTGGATGGTCTCCCATCCACTATTCTATATGTTGTGATAAAAGCATTGGAAACACCATGAAAACACACATCTGTCACACCAGGACTTGGCACCCTGCAAATATGGGCCCAGGAGCACAATACACTGGCACAATGGAATGACAGAGAAAGAAACACCAGGGACAATGTTGTGCAGAAATGTTGCTGTGAGAATGGAAATGTTGCCATAAAAGCATTGGAAACACCACCAAAACACACATCTGCAGCACCAGGTCTTGGCACCCTGCAAATATGGGCCCAGTAGCACAATACAGTGGCACAATGGAGTGACAGAGAAAGAAATACCATGGACAATGTTGTGCAGAAATGTTGCCATGGGAACAATAATGTTGCCACAGCAAAACAATGTATTCAAACACCTTGAGTATCTCTGCAACTAATCAATTTCTCAATACCTAAACAGCATAATTCACATATCTAGGACATCCCCTCAACACCCTGCAAATTTCAAGTAAGAAGACCAAACCGTTCCTGAGATAATGGGGATATGATCATGATCCAAAAATGTTATCACGATCATATTAAATGTTTTTGCAGAAAGAAAATGTTGTCACAATAAAACCATTGGAAACAGCCCCAAAACACAAATCTGTGGCACCAGAACTTGGCACCCTACAAATATGGGCCCAGGAGCACAAAACACTGGCACAATGGAGTGACAGAGAAAGAAACAGCAGGGACAGTGTTGCACAGAAATGTTGCCTCAGGAACCAAAATGTTGCCACAGCAAAAAAAATGTGTTAGAGCTTAAAAAATGTTGTTGTGATAAAAGCATTGAAAACACCACTAAAACACACATCTGTGTCACCAGGACTTGGCACCCTGCAAATATGGGCCCAGGAGCACAATACACTGGTAAAAAGAAATGACAGAAAAAGAAACTCCGGAAACAATGCTGTGCAGAAATGTTGCTGCTGGAACAAAAATGTTGCCGTGGCAAACAAAAGTGTCTGAACGCATTCAATCTCTCTGCAAACAATTAATTTCCCAACACCTAAACAGAATAACTCGCATCTCTAGGACATCCCCTCAACAGCCTGCAAATCTCGAGGAAAAAGACCACACCGTTCCTGAGGTAATGGGGATGTGATTGCGAGCAAGAAATGTTATTGCGATCATACTAAATGTTTTCGTGGCAAGAAAATGTTGTTGTGATGAAAGCATTGGAAACATTACCAAAACACACATCTGTGGCACCAGGACTTGGCACTCTGCAAATATGGGCCCAAGAGCACAATACACTCACACAATGGAATGTCAGAGAAAGAAACCCCCTGGACAATGTTGTGCAGAAATGTTGCCACAGGACAGATCTTTTCACAGTGCACATATGTACTTTCCTATTGACTATAATGGGAGACAAAAAATGACATAACTTTTGAATGGAACAAGATTTTTTTATGAAATCTTCAAAGGGTATCAGCACAGCCCAGGACCCATGCATGCAAGCCAACCTGAAGCCATTCAAATGCATTCTTGTTGCACACCAAAAAATGTGATCACCATTGGGCTGGCAGTATAGCCTAGAGGTTAGAGGAATGAGGTGTGAATGAGCTTGATACATCCAGCAAACCAGACCTGAGTTTGATTCTCACAACCTCCACTTGCATACTGTGTGACTCTGAGCAAGTCACTTAACCGTCCAGTGCTCCCAGGTTGCCCCTGAAAACAGGCACTTGTGCCTAGTGGACCTTACCAAAGACTAAAATAAAAAAAAATGTTTTCACAATGCATCTATATATTTTCCCATTGACTATAATGGGAGACAAAAAAATGGCACAACTTTTGAACAGAGCAAGATTTTTTCATAAAATCTTCAAATGGCACTAGCGCAGTCCAGGACCCATGCATACAACCCAATCTGAAGCCACTCAAATGCATTCTTCACTGCTGGTGGGAGTGTGAGGCCCTTTAGGCCCCACATTCTCACCAACTAGCACATTTCTGCATAACATCATAATATAAGTAGTAAACCACATGTATCGGGCCCCATGCTCCCACCACATTGCCCATTACTGCACAACAATATATGTTTGGAATACCTTTTCAGCTTTCCTATGCCTTATAATGGGATTTTATTGCACACCAAAAAATGAGATCACCATTGTTTTCACAATGCACATATGTATTTTCCCATTGACTATAATGGGTGACAAATAAAATGGCATCATTTTTGAACGGGGCAAGATTTATTCATGAAATCTTCAAACGGCAACAGTGCAGCCCAGGACCCATGCATATAACCCAATTGGAAACCACTGAAATGCATTCTGCAGTGTACTATGGGTTGAGAAAGAAATCGCAATATAGAGGATTATCCACTTTTTTGAGCATGCACTACGATTCTGGGACTGTATATCCCACTGACACAAAACTTTTCATAGTCGAAGATCTAAGACAAATCTTTCTACATTCCAAATTTCAGGAAAATTGCACAAACGGTTCAAAAGTTATTAAAGTGCAAAAAATGAAATATTCAAATTTTGCAGTGGCATAACTATGGGCCTCTTTAATTTTTACACACCAAACCACTGAAAGGCACATCTGTAGCACTAGGGCTACCTACCCTAAAAATTTCAGGCCAATAGCACCATCCATAATCCTATAAGAAAAATGTCAACTATGTCATTCAATATCTCCATAACGAATTGATTTTCCAATACCTAAACAGCAAAATTCGCATCTCTAGGACATCCCATCAACACCCTGCAAATTTCAAATAAAAAGATCAAACCGTTCCTGAGATATGCAATTTTAAAGTTTTTAAACCTTTAAAAATGTCTTCTTTCCCTAGAAAATCTTCGACCGCGCTCTTCAGCCGTGACCTAGCAAAATCTTCAGCCGTGAGCGGCCATCTGGTCATCCCAATTTGAGCCATCTGGTCTTCCCCATGGACATCTGGTCCAGAAAATCTGGCTATCTGGTTGTCCCCTCATGAAATAAGCTCACGAATGATAAATTCTTGCAGCTGATAAATGTGCAGGTTTGCTAAAGAAGATCGTTAGTGAGCCGGGAATGAAGAATTTAAAAGTTTAAAATTCTGTTTTTTGACACAACTGAAAGAAACTAGAGGTGAGTCCCCTGAGCTGAACCCATGCCTCATTTACCTAAGTCACCCATGGGCTTAGATATTTGTTTTTTTTCAACCACAAACTGAAAACAAAATGGTGGCCGTAACAGCAGATCAATTTCTGACGAGCGAAAATTTTTTGGCCATGAGCCTGCAAGTTCTTTGACCATGAGGGAAGACCAGATGGCCAGAACCCCATTCTTCTTTTGCAAATCATTCATATAAATTTCCCATAGACATATAATGGGAACTTCAAACTTTAATAACTCTTGAATGAATTAATATTTTTTCACCAAACAAAATGTGGCATATTCCTTGACCCAAGCTCTGTCTATGTCCTAGATTTCAGAGTGGCAGACCACACAGTGGTTGCACAGTATCACAGACAAAAACCAAGCAAAACTGGCGAAAAGTACATTTTTTGGTGCTTTGCTGCCAAAAACTGTATGTCTGACTGAAACTCAACTTGGTAAATCAAGAGAGCTACCATGCTAGACCACGCATACCAAATTTCATGCAAATCCATTGAACAGTTGCAAAGTTATTAACATGCAAAATTTGAGGTTTAACATTAAAGTGCCTACTCAACCCTAACTATAGGGGCTCGCTAAAACTGTTTGTTTCTATAGTGATAACTTAAAATGACTACTGTTACAGAATAACATAATAAGAACACAATTTCTTAACAGTTGGACACGACTGCAAGCTTTCATTTAAAAAAAAAAAAAAATAATTTTCAAACCCCAACAGTTCCAGAGTTAGTCCTCTGAAGAATTACTGAACCCAATTCTCAAAACCCCAAATTTGACACAAGATGCCTGCGTCAAACAGAATTGATGCAAGAGATTCTGAAAGGCCAGCTGTGGCAATCTGGAGACCTATACATCAGACTGTCCATGTGCCAGGCCTGTCCCAGGGTCAGTGGTGCACCAGGATGTTAGGGGGGCTTGTGGCTGTTGTAAGCTACACCATCCCCTTAAATGGGATTCTGACAGCTGACCCAACACATCAGGAGTTAAATCACCCAATAGGTGGTCTAACTGCCCGTGTGCCATCCCTGCAGGCAGTGCTGGGTGGGATCATGGGCTGGCCTGATGCCCAGACAACTGGGCAGCTGTCGGACATGTTGGCACTCAGTCCCATGATGTGTGCCCCACCTGTCTACCGAATCTGCAGTAGACACACCCATTGGCATCTCTTTCAGTGTCCTGGGCATGGTACCATACCCCTGAATCCACCACTTGTTCCTTCTCTGGTAATGCAGCCTATTTCATCTTCTGGGAATCCAGCATATCCCTGTGCTGTGCAGCAGAGTCAGCGATCCATGCTCACATGCCATGCCCTCCACCAGTCTCCTCCTGTGTGCTGTTCGTGTGGCACACAGGAGCAGCTGCTGTAACCTGTGGGTGTTTGGCATGAGACTCCTCCCCTATGGGAATGGGGCACACAGGGCCCCTGTCACACCTGCGATGTAAGCTGCTGTTTGGCGCAGCTTGTGTTGATTTTACTGGTGGTTTGAGAATCAGGCCTATTTTCTTTAAAATTCGATAACTTTGGAACTGTGTTAGGGCTAGAGATTTATTTTTTTCTTTAAAGCTTGCAGTCTGCTAAGTAGCTATATCATTAATATATCACTACAGTGACCACATGTCCACATAAAAATCATAAAATGTATCATTTATGAATATAACATAAAATGGTTCACTGCACTGCTAAAGACCTGTCATTTGTAACACAATATATCAACACATGTATGCATGTAGCAACACAGGAGAAGTGTATTAACTGTTCAAATGTTATATCTTTTAAAATGTAGTTTCAAGCATAATAAAAATATTAACTAAGATTATTTTTTGAAATGGTTGGAAAATGGCAGACCATCAATGCAGCGGTAGTGCTACTGCTTGCGACACTAATGACCCGGGTTCAGAAGCAAATGCACATTGTTGGCCTGGAGGAGGAGGAACGAGCATCCATAGGACTGCTCTCCTTTGAGGTGAGGCTGGGCAGAGCCTGATGCTTGGTTGATACCCTGGCGGAAGCTAGAGGAAAGGCTGCCTGGGACAAGAAGGCTGGGAGGCATGGCAGACGTCAGTGCATGTTGCACGGGACTGTGTGGTGTGCAAAATGATGTCATTGCACACCACATCTTTCCAGGAAGAAACCTGGGGGAAAAGAAGACTGGCAGCAAGATGACAATGAGCACCTACAGACCTGCACCTGACCAGCTAGGTACTCGGTCCCAAACTGGATCCGTTCTGCAGTGGGGCTTGGAGAATCTGCTGACACCACTGGGGGGGGGGAGCCCTGGGGGAAGACAGCTGCCAGGTAAGTCCTAGTGGACATTGGGAGATGACATGGCTGGGGCACTCAGTGGAAGGAGGGCTGACTGTGAGGGAAGGAAAGATGGTTGGAAGATACTAGTGGTTGTTCTGCCTAAGAATAAACACATTATTTTCTAGTTTCATGTTTAAAGTAGCAGTATTTGTTAATCAGCAAAAAAAATGTAACCATATAGTTTTTTTTAGAAATAACTTATTTCTGTCATTCTTGTATTCATCCTCAGTGTACTTTTAGTTTTCTCAGATATTGTTGAAGCTCCTTTTATAGCTAATTTTGTAATTAATAACTCACATCAATAAAGGTGACTGCCACTCACAATTTTAAAAAATACCTTCCACTGAGGTTACCTGTTGAATGTAGGTAGGTAGGTAGGTAACATTTTTATTTTTATACAGAATAACAATTTTCATTAGGGAGCTATCCCTGTTTACAAGACATGTCCTGTTAGGTGTCACAAGTGTACATCCTAGAATCATAATATGTACCTATTAGAACCATTCTACCATGTTTTTGATAGTAAGTAGAAAAGCACTGTACCAAGATATTTAACGTTTTCATGGCAGGCATGCCATGGGAGTTGGAACTTTTAAAAACTTACAAATTATGTATCTTTTTTCAGGAATAAAAGCAAATGAAAAGAAAAATGATATCTTGACATTTTATGAGAAAACCATTATTGCTGAAAAAAATCATATGGTGACTAACAAATACTGCTGCTTTAACTCTGAGTTTTACCTCCAGATCTGTGATACTGCTATGGGGTCACTGATGGCACTCTCCTACACCAACCTATTATATGTATAGGTTGGTGGGAGGAGATGGCAATCTATGACCCCAGAATCAGACCCTTTGCTGATAAAAACAAATACTGGGGGTGCTTCATTGACAATATCATCTGCATATGAGGAGGGAGTAAAGATGAAGCTAATTTTTCAGTTCACATTTGAGTTTGAATTAGATGTCTCCCTACTGCCTCCATGTGGGTTCTCCTTGACTCACATTATTTGGGTTTGAGTTTGGGTTCATCTTTCTTTTTTGTTAGCGTTCTAGTTTGGTTCAGCTTGGATAAAAATCTAAAAGTTTGAGTTCAGTTCGGGTTTGGTTCATGGATGAATCTTCCCTGCATCCACAGAATGATCAAGCTCTTTTGCTTATGTAATAGGCACCATATGAACAAATGGCCACATATATTACTACAGGGGTAGCACAGGTGATCAGGTCTCATATTTCATGGTCCTGTCCTGTTTTGGGATTATCAAGCTTACCACATGGAGAGATGAACTTTCAAGCAAGGCATCATCTACAGATATGGCAACCCTAGCTATAGTTTTCTAGCCAAGTTCCCCCAACTTCCAAAGCCTGTCTACTGTGAACTAAGCTGTCCCTTAATGTTCTCACCCAGTGGTACGACATTCTTGGCATCTCTTGTGATAGCTGATCCAAACCTCTATCACCTTTCAGATCATGCCAGTATTTTGTTTTAAATATTCTCCACATATTTGGAACAAGCTGAGTATGTAGTGAGATGTTAAACTATACACTACCTTGATCCACAGCATTCCAGACCTTCAATAGTTTGTCTCTGAGTTTTGGCATGTTCTGAAACTTCCATGATATTTCTAAGAGAATGACCTCTTTCCAAAATTCTTTCAGACACATCCACTACACTTTTATCATAACTATTTTCCTTACTGCAGTTTGTGAGTGCCAGAGGCTCACATACTGAGCCACTGTCAAAATTTGGGGACTTTCATATAAGGTAATTTGTCAGCTGTCTCGGATCATATATCAAAGATACCACACAAACTTTACAAGTGTTGGATGATATGGTGCTGGAAGACAACACCCTAATGAGACCCTGAAAATTGAGTCCCTTTATATGACTATCCTCATGAAGGAACCCTGGATGAGACTGCACATTTTTTGAATATGTAACCAGAAGACGCATGCCTCCACTCTGTTCCTTCTACAACCTTCTGAATTTTTTCTAAAGTTCAACATGTTTTCCTTTCTGGAGAAAAGTTACCTCCAAATTAAAGGTATAGCTATGGGGGCATCTTTTTCCCCATATGTAGCCAATTTATGTGTTGGCCTGTGGGAAAAACAATTTGTGTATGGGCAAATAAGTAACCCTTTCTTTTACATGCTCATCCAATGGAGGCACTATATCGATGATGTTGAGACCATGTGGAGTAGATCAAGAAAGGAAATGGAGCAATTTGTAGATTTTTTGAATACCACAAATCTGAAATTCACTTACGCAGCAGAACCTAAGAAAATCAACTTTTTGGATCTAGAAATTTATAGAGGTCCAAATGGTGAAGTGTGTATAGATGTTTACCGTAAGTCTATAGACAGTAACACACTGCTTCTGTCATTTAATAGTAGTCATCCATGCCACACAGTCACAAACATCCTGAAAGGGAAATTTTTACACCTCAGATGTAACTGTAGTAATGAAAATACTTATGATAAAAGTGCAGTGGACATGTCTGAAACAATTTTGGAAAGAGTATATTGTCTTAGAAATGCCATGGGAGCTTCAGAACATGCCAAAATTCAGAGCAGAGAGGGATTATCGCACAATATGGTGTGTAATGCTGTGGATCAAAGTAGTACACACTTCAATATTGTCACTACATACTCACCACATTATAAGTCTGAGGAGAATATTTTCAAAAAATATTGGCATGTTCTGAAAGGTGATAGAGGTTTGGATCAGATATCACATTAGATGCCAAGCATATCATACTACTGCACAGGGTGTGAACATTAAGAGACAGCTTAGTTCACTGTAGACAGGCATTGGAGGGTGGGGGAATATTGCTATGACACTATAGCAAGGGTTGCCATGCCTGTAGAAGATGCCTTGCTTGTATGGTCATCTCCCTGGGTGGTAAGTTTAATAATCCCTAAACACTATTGCAATTATCATGGCTTTGGGTCATTCCTGAAAAAGGGCTATTGCTCAGTGTACTGACCCAGTGAACATGGTAAATAAATAAATAAACAGGAAATACATGATCTTCAGTTTATTTTATTAGTCATTCAGCTTTTAAGTTTATGACATATAAAACACATTTTGAATACATAAAATGTTCCATTGGGATACATATATGTCAGTATTCCAAGACCCTGCTTGTCATGCACTATACAGAGTGGGATTAGACATGAAGTTTTTAAATTAGACTTGAAGAAGCATTTTTTTAGTAAGTTACAATGTGATTGTTTTTCATGACAATATGTTTAATTATATTGTATATGTCATCTTGTACACTTTGCAATGCGATATAATATTGTACTGTTTGTCTTGTTTGCATTAACTTCTTGTTATACCAATACAATAACATGGCTGTTATCTTATGGTCCCGGGGCACGCATGAAAAAGGGCCTTGGCTCATTGCACTTACCTGGTTAACAAAAGTTTAAATAAAAATAATTAAAAAATGCAGTATTGAATAAACCAGACTTATATCTTACATAAATAAATAATTATAGATATAACTCTTTAGCAACAGTCAAGACAATATGCAACCCCTTGAAAACAGGGCTATTATACCCTATAAAAGTCACTATACATAACTTGAAGGAGATAGGAAATGATTCTTCCATATTTAACTGCCCTTCCATCTTCCTTTCCATACTAGTTATGTATTCTGATATGCTTTGATGATTTTTTGACAAATAAATAATCTGGCTTTGTGGAGCCCTCCAATCTACATTGAGTTCCACTCTCCTCACCAGCTACTACTCTTGATTTTCATATCTCTAAGACATTCTATGGCATCACAAACTCCCATTCCATGCCATTCATCTGACTGACCTGGAAAGGAGTTTGTGATGTCATAGAATGTTCAAGCAGTATGAAAAGAGACAGCAGCAATGGCTGAGCAGAGATGGATTAAGGGTGGTTACAAAAGCAACAAAATTAGATTATTAAGTTAACAAAAAAGGTCAAAAGTATATCAGAATACTGGGTATCCAATTAAAGAACAACTGGAGGACATCTAGAGGTATAAAGACCATTTCCTATCAACTTTAAGTAATATGGTACAGCTATCTCATCATTATAGAACCCAATAATTAATGCCATCAGGAAGGATGATACTCTCTCTAAGACTTTTATTTCAGAGGAAGAAAGCAAAGAAGCTATAACTTCCTTAGGAGACCCATACATATAACACAGTGTATCTCAGAGCCATTGGTCTCTTTGATTTATGTAAAGTGAAAAAATTAAGACTACATGTTATAGATCATCCTCTACACCTGACCCACAATCACAAAACAGAGAAGAGATTCTGTCCCTATTTTCAAAATTTAGGAGGTTACTTCTGAACATTTCCAACCTAAATCTAATAAATTGGCTTCTAATCCTCCTGCCATTAATTACTATTAGATAGCACTATCTCCCATATAGTGCCCTTTATCCTACCAGGTCAAGATCTCGCATACAATACTGTGCATGGAATACTGTGCAGAATGCATCATGCAGTGCACTAGCCTGATAGGGTGTAGAACCCTGCAAGACAGATGTGTTGCACATGCAGTTTTGTACCCTATTGCACATGGGTGGGGAGGAGGAGTTGCATGGAGGTGAAAACCTCCGTTTGGGATGTGGTCTGCCATGCTGCCAATGTGGCTCAGTGGGATGAGCCATGGCAGTACAGAAGGTTGCTGTGCATCTGTGGACCGGGGCTGGAATCCTGGGCCCAGACTTTATGGAAACTGTAATGTGCAGTTTCATTTTTTTCTCCCCCATAGTGTTTTTTCATGACCCCATGTTGAACCCCCCCAGAGCTGATTATTTTAATGGGGCGGGGGTTGGGGTGGAGCCCTCCACAGATAACTAAATAATCAAATGTTTTTGTCACCAAAATGCATTTTAGCAGTTTGTATGTGCGGCAGCAATGTATCCGATGACTTTACAGCATGGTACATTGCTGTGTGGTAGTACCATGCAAGATTATGACCACGTGCCTATCTTTATGTATCTTTAAGATATGTGAATTTTAGAAGCCAATATTTTAGCTATGTCTTTTTGTACAGCTACATCTCTACACCTCTGCTTGATGTGGATATATATCATTCCTTGGTAATCTATATACATCCATTAATATGGGACCTAGACTCAGAGGAAATATTTTATCTTTAATAAAGTCCAAATATGGAAATTGGAAACCATTACTTGAATATTCTATGTGTTCTTCCGTACAGAGCCTAGGAAGCCTATTTTCAGATATTGCTTGATGATCCATCAAAAAAATTATTACTCGTGCAATTATAATAGTATCTAAACAATGAAGTGTCAGTGGCTCAGCATGTTGCACACTCACCTCTGATGCCAGAAGATTAGAAGGCTGTGGGTTCTGTCCCCACACCTGGCACTTGGGTTAAATTCCAATACTAACACTCTGGTGCAGCATAAGGGGGTGCTGCACTCCTTTGGTGCCATCTTTCAGATGAGACGTTAAACTGAGGTCCCATCTGCCTGTTCTGGTGGTAGTTCAGGTGGATGTTAAAGATCCCATGGCATTTCTTGAAAAAAGAGCAGGGGAATTTCCCCGGTGTCTGGACAAATTTCCCCATTCACTAAAAATACCATCAACAGATTAATCTGGTTCAATGCCAGTTGGCATCCATCTGTATCCCTCTCCCCTGGGATGAGGCTGAAAATAGGCAGAATTGTCTAGTCCTCCTTTCCCAGTTAACAAAAACTAAATAAAAAATAAAATGAAGGCCCGACTCAACTCAAACAATGTGCTCAGGAACACATACTGGAAAATTCAATAAATATCTGTATAATTTGTTTAATATTATTTCTAAATAGTTATACCTCAAATCGTACTCACAATGAAAAGCAGAAATCCCTTACAGAAATAATTTTATGACATGTTTTCATGCTGCACTCATAAAACTACCCAAGTGATATGTGTGCTGCAAGTTTGATTTAAATATTAAATTGGAACCAATTCCATACATATGGCATGAGTGCAGCAAGCAAGTGTAGAAACCATGATTTTTGTGTTAAACTGGGAAAGATTGCATGCATGTTGGATGCAAACAAAAAGCAAGTGGTCACTGATAACTGCACACATAAAAGGTAAGTGACTTGCTCAGGATCACACCATACACAAGTGGGGGTTGAAGAGATTCAAACCCAGGTCTTCATGCCTCCAAGTCTTCTGGCTTGCAGTTCAATGCTTTAACCACTAAACCTACTTGGCACATATATGGCTCACTTGTACTTCAACACATACAGTATCTGAATACATCTGCAGGCATGTGGCATGCTTGTAGCCACTATTATGCTTTTCAGTTTTCTTCTCTCCACCACCTCATTTTCACAGTTGAACTGTAGCACACATACCAATGGAAACAATGTGTTTTTTCCCATCCCCAATACACACACTTACCCACGAAACTATATAATTGCTTCTGTACTCCTACTATTTTCTCTCCATAGTTTTGAATGTTTCCATGCTAACAGACTTTAAGGTGCAAACACAAAATTAGCAATAACTCGACACACAGCCGCGCACACACACACACACACACACACACACCCACCCCACATGGCCAGTCCCCCCATGCACACACACTACAGCAGGTATGGCCATACTGCTACAGACAACCCACCAAGCATAGGTATAAGTAAAAAGTCTTACTTGAGTACAAGGGAGCAGGAGTCTTTGAGAGATGATGTCCATGGGTCAGAGGGCTGGGGCGTACACCCTTTAAATGAATGGAGTTATTTTCTATTACTATTTTATATGTTATGATGGTTAGTTGGAGAATAATGAAGGCCACTGTTCTACTAACAAAGCCCTTGTTAGTTGTGAGGTGGCCTACATTAATCTCCAACTCTCCATCAATAATGTATAAAATAGTAATAAAAAATACCCTCATTCATTTCAATGGTGTCCACCCCTGCAGTCTCCTTTGCCCTTTGTCATAATGTGCCTGAGCTTGGGGATGTGGAGGTCAGCTTCACTGGGGGGGGGTGCATAAGCCTGACTATAGTGAGGCTCCAATTGTCTGTGCATAGCATACCACTCCACTGTCCATGAATGCAAGGGACAGCTCTAGAATGTCTGTAACATCTCTAAATGTTACAACTTATTTGTTTTGACTGAAAAATGAGATGCAAATCAGAAAAAATTCAAATGTATAGATTCATCTGTATATACCCCAGAGCAGTGCATCATATTTGGGCTTAAACCCACCTACTTATTAACCATTTTTTTCCTGGCTGAAGTTCTGCCCCCCCCCCCCAAAAAAATAACTTTGTCCTGATTTTTCTCCCCGACTCCATTCTATTCAAAACCCATTCTCTATGGGTCATGAAGCCACCCAAAAGTGAAAAATGTGAAAAATACATCAATACTTCAGTCCTTCCTCAACCCCCCTGTAAAAAAAATTATTTACTTTTAACTTACCCAGCCATATGGCCAGAATCTGCAACCTGGCATAGTGTGCCACCAGCCCCAGTTTTCAGTTCGCTCCCCTCCCCCTGCTTCTGCCAGAAGCTGGATGCTAGAACCAACCATCACAGGTCCCCAACATGGTCTGCAACCAAGCCACCTCACCAACCGAACCCACTCAACCTGGGTTGCTTGCTTCTTGCTTGGTTGTTGCTGTAGCTGCTGCTACAAAGCACTGATCAAAGATTATGAAGGACAGCCATGCCGCTGTCACCACTGCTGCTAAGCCTAGCTTGCTGCCGTGGGGGTCTGTGCTGTTTTTTTTGCAAGGCAAGCCTAGTAGAGTAAGTAGGTAGCCTAGTCTTGAGTTAGCTTGTAGCTCACCCTCTGCCCCTTCAACCACCAGGGGAGATGGAGACTCACTGTGAGTAAAACAAAAATATGCTGCTACAACACTGCTATCGAGAGTTCAGTGCTCATTGATTTCTCTAAGCTGTTGTGTGCAGTCTGTCTCCTCTGTAGTAGGAAAGACAGCGTCGCACTTTCAAGGCTCATGCACTTTTTCTTGACTTGAGCTCATCCACGTCACATATAATTGTGCCACTGCTAATAGGTGGAGAAAGTGGACAACACAATACAGACATAGTCGAGTCTGGACAGTACCTGCAGCATGAGCACACACAGGCTAGGTGGGCACTTATTGTGCAAAAGATTAAATCCAAGTTTAAAGTCATTATTGCCACACCTTAAGAACAACCTAGGCACAAATACGGGGGGAGGGGAGAGCAACTGCTTCCCTCTATCCTACCTAAATGGCACCTCTGCTTAATGGTAGAAATTCATTCTCAGGTGCTAATGCAATGGTTTCTACTGTGTTCTGAGGTACTGTATCTCAATGTTTCATGATGTGTCCTGATCATCATGTGGGTTAGTGTCCCTAATTTTGAATGTTCATATCCCTCATTTCAGTGACAAAATGTGAGGTATGGTGCATGCTTCCAAGACCCTACTCCGCACAAAGAGTGCTGAGCATGGCCATAGTGTATATGCGCAATACAGAATGACAAAGGGAAAGTAAGTGAGATGAAACAGTCATGGAGAAACACATTTGTAGCGCTAAATATGCATAAGGGATTTGTGTGGTCCAAAACAAAAAGGATAGAATTCACAACACAGAGACCCCTCTTCGTACATCTGAAATGGAGGATGTTGACTGGCTATATCCTAGGCGTTTAATGCAGTAAGCAAACAATACTTTACAAATGAATGGAAATTTAATGACAAAAATCAAAAACCATTAAACAAGGATCTGAATTAATAAGTTTACCTAATTTGTATGGGAATTCAAATAAAAATGTATTTCAATGACTCTAATTGCTAGCAGCAGTATTAGAAATAGAAACTGTTTTTTTTTTAATTTCTATTTATCTTGTTCCTCCCAGCTCTGTTTCCTCAGGAGCCCCACCCCTGCTACCCACCTTACCTGCGCTGTCCTGTTCCCCTATCCAGCCACAGCCCCCCCCCAGGTGGGGATGAGATGGGGCCCGAGCACCCCAAACAACTCCATGTCTCGTCGGGCTCAGGGCAGTCAGGCAGGCTGGAGCACATCAGGGCCATACTTTACGCTTTGTCTCCTTGGAGCTATAGGGTGTTTTTTCTCCTTTCTTACTTTCATCACATGTGCCCTAACATCAAGGCGCTTAGCGCCGATGTCCATGACATCCTCCCCCTTTGTCTGCCTCGGTGCTTGCTATGCCTCAGACTTTCACCTGGGGCCAGTCAAGCACCGAGTTGTTCCTCCCGTCCCTCCCTGGAGAAGATGAGCTGTCCCTGGGATGCTCAAGCCTCCTTCCCCTTGACCATTCCTCCAGCTCCCAGGCTGATTCCTGAACCCGAGGCGCTAGCGCTGCAAGCAGAAATCCAACTGCTGCACCCGATGGGCCAGCCCTGATGTGTTTTTTAGGTGAGATTTGCACCAGCTTAGCTGCTGCACACATGGCAAGCATGCAGCATGTGAACCTGATGTGATGTTTAAATGATATTCACATCAGCTTAACTGCTGCACTCATGTCAAGTGTGCAACATGCAAACCTGATGTAATTTTTAGAAGATGTTCACACCAGCGTACATGCTGCGCAGATGTCAAGCTTGCAGCATGCAAACCTTATTTGCTTTTTAGACCTGGTTTGCTTAGGATCACTTTGTGTATGTGAACCACATGCAAACATTGCACAATTAAGCATGTGGCATGCATGCTGCATGTACACAGCACACCAATATTTCTGTACGGGATGAGAACTACATCATCTGTGTATGCCAGCACTGGAGCTACTTTGTTCAAAACTATTGGAGAATAAAATTTAGAGTCATAACGTTTTATTATATCATTGAAGTATAAATCAACAACTAGATGTGCTATGATACAGCACTGGCAGACTCCCAGATTTATTCTAGTATTATTTAAGTGACCATACAAATTATACTGTACTTTAGACCATGTTTCTTCATGTAATCTGATTATGATGTTTAACAAAAGTCTATCTACACCAGTCTGAAAAAGAGTATTCTACAGTGTCTCTCAGCTTATACTGTCAAAAGCCATTTTCAAATCTGCAGAGAAGCAACAGTTTCTTTTTTTTTTAAATGTTAACACATTTATGTACCAAATGAGAAAGTACCATACAATTCTGCATCATAGACTGAAATCTTCTAAAGCCATTTTGTAGTTCATCCAAAACAATGATGTTTTTTTCTACCCAAGTTTGCAATTTACTCAAAATAGCTTGTGAAAAAAATCTTTTCAGAGGTATCTATTAAACTAATAGGATGATACATCTGCAGACCATTTCTTGTTCCTTTTTTTATGAATTGGATAAATTATATTACCTGCCCATGATGAAGGAAAAATGGGCTACTGTATCAATATTAGACAAAAATACATCAATAATTGAGGCTTCATTAGATGAATGAGATGTATAGGTCCCATAACTATCATCACTTGTCTTATCATTTATTAGTATATGGTCCATGTTCATCCATCAACTTATTTAATAACCTTACTGCCTCATTTGTTCTATTATCCTTTGATCTTCTTTCATCTGAGAGATTCTTATTCAAACTGTTTATTCTGTTATTAACATTTTCAACAACAGAGTTACCAACAATACCCTTTTATTCTTCAGAGTATCTTGCATTAAAATCCCCAGATAAAAATAGATACAAATCCTGGCACTCTTCAACCAACTGATTCACCAAAACTTGTGAACTTTGGCCATGTTTCTCCAAAGTCATTAGGAGAACTTCTTGGAGGAATACATGAGCCAGACAATATAACATTAAGACCATTAACTAATATATTATCAGATTTAAAATCAAATTCTTCAATTTTGAGATCCTTTAAAGATTTATTGTGGTTAAATGACCCATTTGCCCTCTGCCCAATTTAGACATTTTTTTAGCT
Source organism: Neoceratodus forsteri (assembly GCA_016271365.2). Taxonomy (NCBI): domain Eukaryota; kingdom Metazoa; phylum Chordata; order Ceratodontiformes; family Ceratodontidae; genus Neoceratodus; species Neoceratodus forsteri. The sequence goes on along the minus strand of CM057450.1, from coordinate 1,201,737,772 downwards.
TTGATATAATAAATATCATATCCTGGAAACCTAAGAGCATCAGTAAACTTGGGTTCTGCATTTTTTGAGTGCAGCCAGAAAGTCTGCCTATCTGGGCAAGGTTTTTTTAATATCCACAACATAAGAGGCACATTTAAGATTAAATGTTTATAGAACCAAACAGAACAGCTGAAACTAGAAATCACTAGGCTAGCCTCACACTGTATTTCGGAGGCAGGATAATACAAGATAGGATGGGGACTGAGATGGTGGAGGACAGGCATATGGGACCTAGTATTGGGGGGGGCAGGTAGGAGAGTATGTGAAAGGGGAGGGTTGGGCAGACTAGATGGGCTGGAAGGGTCATTTTCTGCCATCAAATTTCTATGATTCTATGATACATAGAAACATAGAAATTGTCAGCAGATAAGGACTGCTAGGCCCAGCCAGTCTGCCTGTAGGCCCTATACATTGTATGTGGCCACTGACACTATGTGATCAATGGCTTTTCATCTTTCCCTTCCCTCTCAAGGTTCCCTTGTGCCTGTCCCAGGCATGCTTAAAATCCTCCACAGTGCTTGCCCCCACTACCTCCTGTGGTAGACTATTCCAAGCGTCAGCTACCCATTCTGCATAGAAAAACTTCCTCACATTACCTCTTAATCTATCCCCTTCTAATGTCATATTGTGTTCCCTTGTTCTAGTAGTTTTTCTACATTGGAAAAGGTCCACCACCTGCACGTTGTTTATGCCCTTGAGGTACTTGAAAGTTTCAATCATGTCCCCCCACTCTCTCCTCTCTCTCCTCTCCTCCAGTGAGTACATATTGAGATCCCTTAGTCTCTCCTCATATGTTTTGTGGTGCAAGCCCTGCATCATCTTTGTCACCCTTCTCTGCATAGTCTCCACTTTATTTATGTCCTTGCACAGTTGTGGCCTCCAGAACTGCATGCAGTACTCCAGAGGAGGCCTTACCAATGTTTTATACAATGGCATCACCACCTCCAACTGCCTGCTAGTGATATCCTTGCCTATGCACCCCAGCGTGCCACTGGCCCTCCCTGCTGCCTTTGCACACTGCTTTGATACCTTAAGGTCATCAGAAATGATAACCTCTAGGTCCCTCTCCTCTTTGGTGATAGTCAGCCCCCCAACCTGTAGCTCTCCCCAGGGTTCCCTCTACCAGGTGCATTATTTTGCACTTCTTTCCATTGAACCTCATTTGCCACATCTCTGACCATCTTTCAGGCTTCTCCAAGTCTCTCTTCATTTTCAACACCCCTTCTAGAGTATCCACCCTGTTGCAGATCTTGATGCCATCAGCAAACAGGCAGACCTTCCCTTCCAGCTCCTCTGCAATGTCATTATCGAAGACATTGAACAGGACTGGTCCTAGTACTGATCCCTGTGGTACCCAACTGGTCACCCCCCCTCTCCCCAGATTGTACCCCATTTACCACCACCTTCTGTCTCCTGTATGTTAAGCAGTTCCTAACCCAGTTTACCACCTTGTCTCCTATGCCCAGACTACCCATGTTGTTAATCAGCCTTCTAAGTGGGACGGTGCTGAAGGCTTTGCTAAAGTCTAGGTAGGTGACGTCTACTGCCCCTCCTTGATTTATCTCCCTAGTCATCCAAAGAAAAAAAATCTATCAGATTCGTTTGACACAACCTTCCTGCTGTGAATCCATGTTGCCTTAGATCCTGAGCACCACTTGATTCCAGAAGTGCCACTATCCTTTCTTTCAGCGGTGTCTCCATGATCTTTTCCACCACTGAGTTGAGGCTGACTGGCCTGTAGTTCCCTTCCTCCTCCCTACTGCCGCTTTTGTGCAGTGGTACTACATGTGCCCTCCTCCAGTCCACTGGAACCACACCCAGACAGACATTTGAAATGTTCTCACCCTAGGGATACCCCATTTGGAGGAGCAAAGTTTTTATTTAGGGGGGATACTTTGTTTTGCCACGTAACTGAATAAAATCATTGTGTGACTTTGAATTACATGTAGTGAATGGGCCCTCATTCCAATATTCTAAGTCTTTCATGATTAGGTCTTTATTGTAATGGGCTCCTCTCACAGTTTTCTATATTTTTGCAGGGTTGTAGGCCACACTAGAATATCTCTGCTTACATTCTAAAACCTTCAAAGCCCTTTAGTGACTGGGCAAGCCCTACCTGCTCCTCTCAGAGGGTGGAGTCCTCACATGCAGGTACCCTTTTAATTTCAGGGCAGAGCCCTGTAACAGCTCAGTGAGTGTGGACAGTCTTATTGAGACAGAGATAACAAGTCATCAAATGTAGTTCCCCTGCACAATAATGGGAACAGAAATGATTCAGGGAACTATGGACCTTTCAGCCTAATAATTATTGTAGGTAAACTGCCAGAGACCATAACAAGAAAAAACCTACTCTAGTATGGTTTCTGAAGGCAAACAAGCATAACACTAAGGCATTCTATGGTTACATCAATTTGAGCAAAACATGTTAAATTATTGTGGGACCACCTATGATAAAGGACACCCTTTTTACAAAAGGGGCAGAAGTAATAGAGACCCTCAATAACTATTTCTATACAGTTTTTCACGGTAAGGTGGATTCCTATAATACAGATGTACCTAATGGTGAAGTACTCAAACAAAGGTGGAGGAGGGTTTGCATGCATTACAGACTACCAAGTCTGTGAGTTCAGATGGTATTGCACTGAGAAATTTAAAGGAACTATTACACCAATGGGGACATATTCAGTGCCATCTGGATGCTTGCATGGAACAGTGCATTGCGCAAAACAGATGTGTTGGCTGGCATTGATGCCATATTCAAACATAATGTGTGATCAGAACAGATCACGCATTCTGTTTGAATATTGGACCCTGGATGCATGGTACAAAGTGGGTGGCCACCATGTTGTGTGCAGCACATCCAGAGTTTCGGGCTGAACACTGCCAATGGGGGAATACTAGGCTTATACTTGGACGCACTGTTCCTCCAAAGTTGACACTGAGCTGAAAAATTCTAATGAGCTCATTGCACTTGCATGGTGCAAAGGGTCCTCATGCATGCCCATTATGGGCTCATTAGCATGGCTGTGCCCAGCGGAATGCGCAAGGCCAGGCCCCCTCCCAGCCCTGATCCCCACAGTTATGAGAGTACAACAGAAACACAGTTTCCATAGTGTAGTGGACCCCCTCCCCAGCCCCACTCCCTGTTGTGATAATTAACAGCATCCATGATGCACAATTTTCCATAGTGTAGTGTCCCCCCACCCACTGCCCAATCCCCGATCTGTTACATAATAGCATCCCCTGATCCCCACTTTTCCATAGTGTAGTGTCCCCCCACCCGCTTCCCAATCCCCAATCTGTTACATAATAGCATCCCCGATCCCCACTTTTCCATAGTGTAGTGTCTCCCCACCTGCTGCTCAATCCCTGTACAATAACAGCATCCCCAGCACATTCAGTAATGTAGTGCTCCCCTTCCCCACAGCTCTGAGCATTGCCATACACCCTGATCCCCCCAGCCCCGGTAACTGTACTGTGGATCCCCCCCACACCGATCACCAGTGCAACAGGTAGCACCAATCCCCTATCCCTGGTGGCTAGTGCCTCTCATCCCTGGTATACGTTAACAATTCCCCTCACCCACATCCCACCCAGACCATTGCCAGCAGCTAGCACTGTCCACACCTCCCCTGCAATGACCAGCCACTGACTGATAAGGACCGTACATGTACAGTATGCAGTACGTACTCATTGTCTGACGTATCAGCCAATCAGCACATACTACATACTGTACATCTATGGTCCAGATCAGTCAGTGGCTGGCCATGGCAGGGAGGTGTGGGCTGTGATAGTTACTGGCAATGGTCTGGGTGGTGTGGGGAATTGTTACCATCCACTGGGGTGGTGGGAGCACCAGCCACCAGGGACAAGGAATTGTGGCCATCCGTTGCACCGCAATCGGTCTGAGGGGATCCACAGTACAGTTACCAGGGGCTTGGGGGGTTGGGGTGTATGGTAGTGTCAGGCTGTGGGAAGGGAACACTACATTATCAAATGTGCTGGTATGACATTATTATGTACGGGATGGGCATGTGGGGGACACTACACTATGGAAAAAGTGGGGATTGGGGATGCTATTTTGAACAGATCAGAGATCTTTGCCGGAGGGGACACTACACTATGGAAAAGTGGATCAGGGATGTAATTCTTTATTGTAACAGGGATCGGGGATGGGGGGTCCACTACACTATAGAAAGTCTGCTTTTGTAATGCTGTGAGTGCTGCAATCCCCACTTTTCCATAGTGTAGTGTCTCCCCACCTGCTGCTCAATCCCTGTACAATAACAGCATCCTCAGCACATTCAGTAATGTAGTGCTCCCCTTCCCCACAGCTCTGAGCATTGCCATACACCCTGATCCCCCCAGCCCCGGTAACTGTACTGTGGATCCCCTTCACACCGTCACCAGCGCAACAGATGGCACCAGTCCCCTATCCCTGGTGGCTAGTGCCTCTCATCCCTGGTATACGGTAACAATTCCCCTCACCCACATCCCACCCAGACCACTGCTAGCAGCTAACACAGCCCACACCTCCCTGCAATGACCAGCCACTGACTGATAAGGACCGTACATGTACAGTATGCAGTACGTACTCATTGTCTGATGTATCAGCCAATCAGCGCATACTACATACTGTACATCTATGGTCCAGATCAGTCAGTGGCTATTAACGTGAGGGTGTGGAGAATGCACTGGCAATGGTCTGGGTGGTGTGGGGAATTGTTACCATCCACTGGGGTGGTGGGAGCACCAGCCACCAGGGACACGGAATTGTGGCCATCCGTTGCACTGGCAATCGGTCCGAGGGGATCCACAGTACAGTTACCAGGGGCTTGGGGGGTTGGGGTGTATGGCAGTGCTCGGGGCTGTGGGAAGGGGGACCACTACATTATCAAATGTGCTGGGTATGACATTATTGTACGGGGATGGGGCAGTGTGTGGGAGGGGACACTACACTATGGAAAAGTGGGGATTGGGGATGCTATTATTGAACAGATCAAAGATTGGGGCTTGGAGGGGCACACTACACTATGGAAAAGTGGGGATCAGGGATGTAATTCTTTATTGTAACAGAGATCGGGGATTGGGGGTCCACTACACTATAGATAGTCTGCTTTTGTAATGCTGTGAGTGCTGCAGGGATCAGAGCTTGGAGGGATCACATGAGCTGCCCTGGCCATTGCATGGGTCACCACCCAGCCCAGCACAAAGTTACGGCTAGGTTTTGCAAACCTAAATTTGTGCCAGCACATAAAGTAGTGTCTTCACAAGGGTGCAGCTGAATACTGCAATGTGGGCCATATGCATGAGGAACCCCTCATCTGAATGCCTGAATCACAATATTCCGTGCCACTGCACACTTGGGTTAACAGGGAGTATCGGGGGCTTCTGAATATTGCTACACTCCCAATGGCCCTCATAAGTCATGGATGCGTGGGCACATCTAGGGATGCGCTGTGCATTCCTTTTGAAAATGTGCCCCCAAATCTCAGAACCATTGACATATATATTTAATGCAGCAGTGCAATGAAAAATGTTTTTCGTAAGAAGCTAGTTTCCAGTACAAATAACAAACATATTAGCATACCAGTCAGATGTACTTGTCTAGGTACCTCCGATGTTATGCTTTTTTTATTTTCTTGTTCCTAATCCTTGCCAGGTCTACAATGCTATTTCTATGCAAAATGTGGTGGCTATCTTTCTTCTTGAGAAAAAAAAAACAAATTGAAACATTTGTAAAATACTCAGCTCTTGGTGAAATTAGACAATTATACCACCAAATTAAACTGGAAGATGCTGGAATCTATTAGAGTGAAGAAAAGGTAGGATCACCATTTTTGCCCAATTTTGTTGCACTGTTGCTTTAATATGTCATTAAATGGGGGAGTTTTGGCTAGACTGGAAAGTGACTGAAGCTGTACTGATATTCAAAAAAAGATAGTATGCAAAACCCATAAAACCACCGCCCAATGAGCATCACCTCCATTGTGGGGAAAATCATGGAAACTATCAAAAAGGAGTTACTGGTTGGCGAATTTAATTCAGTAAAACTGGAGTATCTGATACTTTACAGCATGGCTTTAAAAAGCCAGCACTTGCACAAGAAATCTGATTAGTTTCTATGAACCAGTAAGTGAGGTGTTGGAGGAAGGTATTGCTGTTGATATCATTTTTCTCAATTTCAATCAGGCATTTTAAGAATGGCGTAAACCCACATGTAACTATATGGGTCCAGTCATGGCTAGCAAACCATACTCAAAGAGTAAGATTAAATGGATTTCTCACAAAAGAGGGTAATGTTACAAGTGGCATGTCACAAGGGTCAGTACCGGGGCTGACACTATTTGGTATTTATATTGCAGATCTGGTAATACATCTAAAAATTGGTGTAAAAAAAATCACAGACGACACTAAACTAGGTGGTAAGGTAGATACTATTGATGAATATAGCAACCTGCAACAAGATGTCGATATCATGACAGAGTGGGTAAATGTGTGGGGAATGTCATTCAGTAAGGAGAAATGTACTGTCATACATCTGAGGAAAAACAATAAAAAGTATGCTTATTATATGAATGGAAATAGATGAAGTATTACTACTGCTGCTGATGAAGAATTAGGAATAAAAATAACTTCAGATCTGAAACACAAAAGCCATGTGAATGATGTTTCACTGTTTCAGCAGGAAACTGTGTGGAATGGCAGTGTACTTGGTTGTGGATGTTGTTCTTATTAGAGCTGAGCAAATGTTGCAAATTCCACATTAGTGGAATTTTTACAAAAGTTCGCCAACTTTCATGGAATTTTCTGAATTTCTACATTGGATAAAATCAAAAATCTTCTGAATTTGTTTGACGAATTTTCACCCTGTTACACAATTTTCTCGCTAAACTGCAGAATAATACACATGAACTGTAGAACTAATATTTTTGTAATTATTCTGCAGCTCAGTTCTGCAACCCACCATCCTGTAATACAGAAAAAAACTTCCGCTGGTGTCCAGTAGCAAACCTCACCCTCTAGTCACTGGCTGCCCACTACAATTAATGTTTCTCTGGTGTCTAGTGGCATCCTCCACCCTCTGATTGCCAACCCCATACCATTAATGTTTCCCTGATGTCTAGTGGCATCCCTCACCCTCTGATCACCAGTTGCCCCATACAATTAATGTTCCCTGGTGTCTAGTGGCAACCCCCCACCCTCCAGTCACTGACACCATGCCATTAATGTTTTCCTGGTGTCTAGTGGCACCCCCACCCTCCAATTGCCAGCTGCCCCCAACAATTAGTGTTTCTCTGGTGTCTATTGATACCCCCACCCTCAGATCATAGGCCCCATACCATTAATATTTCCTGATGTCTAGTGGCACCCCCACCCTCCAATTACCAGACACCCTATACATTTAATATTCTCTGGTGTCTAGTGGCTCCCCCAACCACTAATCATCAGCTGCCCCATACATTTAATGTTTCCCCTGGTGTCTAGTGGCACCCCCACCATCCCATTGTGTCCCCATATTTCCTGATGTGCAGCCCTCATCTGAATCTCAGCAACAGTGACTGATAATCCTGTGCTCACTCCTGTCTCATTTCTTACTCCTTACATAGTGCAGTAGTCACGGAGACTGTCTCCATGGCTACCACACAATGTAAAGGGTAAGAAATGGGATGGGAGCAAGCACGGAGTTATCAGTCACTTTTGTTGAGATTTAGACAAGGGACGCACATCAGGAAATATGGGGCCAACAATCAGAGGGTAGGGGGTGCCCCTAGACACCAGGGAAACCTTAAATGTATGGCGTGGATAATGATCAGAGGTTGGAGGGTGCCACTAGACACCAGGGAATCATTAAATGTATGGGGTGGCCATTGATCAGAAGGTTTCACTAGACACCAGGGAAACATTAAATTATTAGGGGGCCAGCAATCGGAGGGTGGGGGTGCCACTAGACATCAGGGATTGGAAATCATTATTTATTTATAAATAGGGGGCCAGTGATACACACTGACATTTCATGCTTCCATTCCACAGTTCGGTGACTCATTGAACTGTGGAACAAACATATAAATTGTAGATTAATCTACTAAACTGATGAAAGAGATTCTGCAGAACTGACCTCTGATAATTATCAGTTCTGCAGAATTTTGTTCTGAAGCTTAATACATGAATATGCAGCTCATACATTTATTCCACCATTCTAAGTTGGAATTTACATGGAAGTTGCTAAAATGATTTTTGAACTTTTGTGGAAGTGAAAGTCTGACTTTCATGCAAATTCTACCAGCAGAAGATTTTTTTCACACAACACATTCGTATGCAGTTTGTGGATTGCAAGCTTGAGTAGCTTATGGTTTACATGGCCATTCACGCTCTCTGTTCTTGGTAAACTATCACCCTGTGTGGGGTACTGGAGACACAGAACCCTCTTGAGGAGCATTATAGCCCTAGAATTGTCTTAGGATGTAGTCCTTGGCTTTGGTACCTTAGGGAGGAAGCCAAAAATCAAGCCAAAGACAACACTGACTTCTGCTGAAGAAGAGGGAAGGCCATGGACTGAATGATAACGGCGAGAAAGAGTCACCATCATCCAAGTTCCAACTCATCCATCGGAAAACAAGTAACTACAAACTAGGAACCTACTGAAGTTTATAACCATCAGCATGAAGAAGAGGAAGAAACCTCACTTAGGAGGAAACCTCTGGGGATCCAAGGCTTCAGGTTACCATCCCTCCAAGTGTCAAAAGGAATGATTAAGACTGAGGCACCAGTTGGGCCAACAGCATTGCTCCCTATGGAAATTAGACTTCTCCTTCCAAAGGAAGGTCTTCCACCATAGAAGAGCCAGGGGCTTGCTGTCTGGGAGCATAGTGAAGCCATGCCAATGAAAGCTGGGGTTTGAATGCACCGAGGAAAAAGAGAAAACTCAAGACAGCTGCTTCAGGCATGGCAGCCCAGAACACTCCTAATGAGTTCAGAGATCTAGGAAACTGATCTCTTGAGAGGGTTGGGTGGTGCAGTATGAAGCCAGAGAAGTAAAAGCGTACTGAATGTTGGAGTATGAAGAAAGAGAGGCAAAGGCATACTGGGTCCTTGAGCAGCAGAGAGTGGGCGTGTGCCTGGTTGTAGGAGGGCATGTGCCCATATGTCATTTGGGCATGTGCTTGTTGTTGGTTTGTGAGGCATTTGCCTAAACGCAGTAGTAGAGTAGGAATAGTAGATGGTAAGAGTAAAGGTGAGCCCAGAGGAGAGGAGAGGAATAGACAGCCACCTGGGCAGGCTGGTGGGAATTACAGAGCAGTAGAGACCAATCCAAGGAATGCCCGGGGTAACAAGTGAGCAGAGGATGTGCAGGCAGGAAAGGCAGGAGATCAGGAGTTGGTTCGTGTATAGGGTGGAAGCCTATTGTTTTTGCAGCAGTTGAAGTTACTGAGTGTACAGCACAGGACAACAGGGAGCTGAGCATGGTGGAGGAGTTGGAGACAACCCAGGACTGAGGAGCTATGCAAGAGAGCAGTACTTGCTGCCTGGCATCAGAGTGGAGCAGGAGGGTGCCATCCTCAATGTGCAAGGGTCGATGTGGTTGCGGGTGAGGATCATGGGATTGGGCACTGTGTGTACTGACCAAGAACTCTGGATCAGCATGGATGTGAGGCACAGGGGAAGCAGGAGGCAAGCAACATGGCAAGCTGGGAAGAAAGCCAAAGAGAATGCAGCATGAGAATGTACATGACCACTGCAATGGGGGAGCAGAGACACCCGAGCCAGTGGCCATGTGGCAGGGGAGAAAACAGGGACAGCAGGCAGGAAGCCAGCAGCCACACAGCTGCTGCAAAGAAAGGGATGTCTGAAGGACATCTGGGAGTGCACGCTTATGAAGCATTCAAAGGAGGCGTGGCGGGAGTTGCCTGCTGCCCCACCGAACCCCAGACCTCCAACCTAACAAATTCAATAAATCAAACATTCTCTTAAATACCATTAGAAAACATTTTATCCATTCACCAAAGGATGTACTCCTTCCACTGTATAGATCATTATATAAGAACTATCACTTATTACTATTCTCAGTTTTTGGAGGTTTAAAGGAGGGGAGAGATATAAACTAGAAAGAATCCAGTGGAACACAACAAAGATGATGAAAGCACTGGCATAATTATCCTATGAGGAAATATTAAATAACCATAGAATTTACAGCTTGCATAGAAGACATATCTAAGGAGATCTCCTTTTTATACAGAATGCAAAAAGATAATATGTTACTGAATGATCTAAACATGGAAATCAGAACAGATAACACCAGAGGTCAAAACAAACAAATGAAGGCAAACACCTTTAAAACTAATAACAGAAAATTGTTCTACACACAGGAGCTTGTTAATATCTGGAATGCCTTACATTGTGATGTGGTTAATAACAGAAGCAGGCATATATTTAAAAGGCACTTAGATATATTTATGGATGGGAAGAGTTAAAAGGATACTTTATATGATTAACCTTATTCAGAATGTCTGCCCCAAACTGAATGAGTTAAGAAACAGCTATGCATAGACATTCACGTCTTCTGTGTCTCTTAACTTCAATTATTGGGCCGGATTTTCAAAGGGTGGTGCAGGGCTTGTGTCAAACCCTGTGCTACCACACTTAGGTTTTGGCAGTGCCCCAAACCTCTTTGCCACAACTGTGCCTGATTTTACGGTATCCCGTGTATTCAGGGACCACGATTGAGTGCTTTAGAAAAGGGCAGCTCAGTCATTGCACTTTTACACATGGCTACACGCAGGAGGCAACAGGTTAGGGTCAGCGACTATAGTGACAGGATGCCACTATGTATACACGTGGGTGGGGGGCCGGGAAGAACCATGCCGTGCGACGGGAAGTAGGGGAGGGAGGCTTTGTGGGGCATAGTGTGGTGGTGGGTTGCCTAGCTGGCAGTGTGGCATGGTGGGATGGCGGCAGGCTGGGGTTGGAAGGGTGCTGGGTTCAGTTTGTCTTTTATGCCAGGTCACAGGGTTTTTTTTTGTTTGTTTTGTAACTCCCCCCCAACATGCACCCTCTCCGGAGTTGAGAATCCTTTGGTAGGGGGTGTGGTTGGCACAGCCCCCCACATAAAACATTAAAATCTAAGTGTCTGGCACCATCTTGCTATGCACCGCGAGTCTACATCGCCAAAATTAATCTTCGGTGATGTAGACTCACCCAAACGGCAATCACTATTACATGGTTGCCATTGTCACATGGAACCCGATTTTACAATCTCAGGTGCAGTTGCAATAGTCTCCACCTTTTACAGCAGCTTGCACCACATATCTGGTGCAACCTCCATTAGAATGGCCCTTGGGATTGCCGTAAGCTAGACCACAAAAAGGTGGTCTAGCTTGCAGCAATTTAGCATCCGGAATAGAAAATCCTGATCCTTACCAGGAGAATGTCACAAGGTCCATGCTCCATAAGTTGGTGCACAGGGGCTTGGGACATTCTTAACTGTTTGGAAATCTGGCCCCTTAACTCTAAGAATGAACTGCAGAACCAAAGACAACATCTCTTTTTCTTCTCTGAATGGTGGCACAAGTCACAGATTTATTTTGTCAGCCTGCCATTGCCCTGTACACACACAACCAGCCACAGTGAGACCAAGAATAAACTTTATTTGTGATTTCTGTAACTATAACATTTATCTTTGGCACCCAATAGTCTCTCTTGTTCTTTTTCTCCTCTGGATGGTGGCAAAAGTCAAATATTTATTTTGCCAGCCTGCCCTTGCCCTGTACACACACAACCAGCCACAATGAGAACAAGAATACACTTTGTGATTGCAGCAACTATAACATTTTGCTTTGGCCCCCAGTAGTCTCTCTCTCACTTTCTCCTCTGGCACGAGTCAACAATTTATTTTGCCAGCCTGCCCTTGCCCTAGGCCTGTACACAACTATCCTCTTCCCTCTTTCCGGTATTCAATATATGTTCCAAACCCACATAGGATAGGCTACAGTAGTTAGGCAGTTTGTGAGATACTACTTGCCTAAGTCAATCTCCACTCCGAGAACAAGACGGACAGCTGACCCAAGAGTCACAGTCCGACCGACCACAGCAGCTGCAGGCCGTGCTCAGATCTCCACCATACGTGACTGTGATGTGTGGTCCTACTGCTCCTAGGCTTGGCTCCACTCCTCTCCTCAGTCTTTTTTGTTTCACCTGGTACCATCCGTTCCTCCTTACCCCCCTCCATGGGGCACCAGGCCCTGTTGTCCAATGACCTGGAACTGGACTTCTGCAGTGAAGTTCATATTTACCCGGGTCTGTGGATTCAGGGTTCGATCCAGGGGTCTGGATTTCAGATGGAATAGTTTGCCCAGCCCTAAAGCATGCTTCAAGCTCACCACTCTCTTTTTCCCCTACCACCTCCATTGGGAGACTGTTCCAGGCATCCATCACTATTTCAGTGAAGTACTTCCATGCATCTCTCTTGAATTAACCCCTTACCAGCTTCATTGCATGTCTCCTTATTCTTGTGCATCTTTTCCTCTGCAAAATACTCCCTTCCACTACCTTATTTACCCCTGTGAGGTATTTATAGGTCTCTGTCATATCCTAAGCAATCCAAAAAGCTGTGCTAACCAAGGAAGGGTGTCCACACTCCAACCACTTAGGAAAAAGATTAAATCTATTTAAATAAAAGCAGCAGTAGGCATGCCTGCCACCACCAATATTTTGTGCCAAATAATAGTGCTTTTTCAAGGCATCTCCTCATAGGGCTTCAGATGCAGAGTCTGCACAATTTTAGTTGCCCTCTCTGGACTGCTTCCACTCTGTCTATGTCCTTCCTGAGATGTAGTATTCAGAACTTAACACAATACTCCAGGTGTGGTCTCAGCAGCGAACTATACAGTGGCAATACCACCTCCCTTCTCCTGCTGCTACCCCTCCCTATGCTCCCCAACATCCCATGGGCTCTATCCAGTGCCTTGTCACACTGCCTTTCCACCTTGAGATCATCAGATATGATTACTTGGAGGTCCCCTTATTGTTTGGTGATTGTCAATACCTTTTCTTCCATACTGTACTCTGCCTCTATGTTTCTGTGTTCAATGTGCATGATTCTGCACTTTTTCACATTGGAATCCAGCTGCCACACTCTTGACTACTTCTCAAGTTTTCTCAGATCTCTGCACATTCCTTCCCCCACCTCTTGAGTGCCCAATCTACTGCAGATTTTGGTGTCATACACAAAAAGACAGACCTTCTCTTACAGCTGCTGGTCACCCTCACTTCTCAGAAGTGAACTCCATTTACCACCATCCTCTGTCACCCTTCCCTTAACCAATTTGTTACCCAGTTTACCACCTTTGGACCCACCGCTAAGCTGCCCAGTTTCCTTATGAGCCTCCTATGTGGAACAGTGTTGAAAGCCTTACTGAAATCTAATTAGGCCACCACCACAACCACAGCCTGATATATTTCCTTCGTCACAGAGTCATGTGATGCCTGACTGAAGAGCACTCTCACCCTAGCACAGCACCGCTCTCCCAGTGCCTTCTTTATGTTTTATTTCGGGTGTAACTGATGAATTTTGATGGTCTGGTATTTTTACAGTATTCTGGAGGTCTGGTGCTTCAAGTCGATATCAATTATGGCCTCAAAAATGGTTACAGAAGGTGATCCTGATACTGTGCGTCCCCCCCCCCCCGGCTACCCTAGTAAAAGACAGCAGCTCCGAATGACCTAAGGCAGATGCTGAAGCTACTACTCCTACCATGGAGGACTCAGAGATATTTACAATTGCCATCTTTCTGAAGGAGATGGTCCCAATTCGTGATTCCCTCATTCAGCTCATGAATGAAGAGCAATCCATCAAGCCTTCACTTGCTGAATTATCTCAAAGGGTCAGAGACACAGAGGCAACAATTGCATCCCTGGACTTCTGGCAAGATAAGGCCGAGCTGTCCATGGTGGCTTTATGCCAAAAAAAATGACCAAACTCGAGCTGAAAGTGGAAGATTTGAAGGGGAGGTCTTGGCAAAATAATCTAGTGATTCTAGGCCTCCCAGAGTGCTCTGAAGGGAAAGATGTTCTGGGGTTTGTCCAGAAATGTTGTGAAACCACTGCAGGGCTTTCACCCAATATCCCCTAGTACATCGTGGAGCATGCTCATAAAGCTCTGTGACCTATGGAGGGAGGGAGAGAAGCTGAGATCTTTGCTGTTCAAACTCCTAAATTTCGTGGACAAGTAGCATATTCTAACCTAGGTACGCCATCGATCTCAGATACTATGGGAGGGCAAAAAAGGTTGCAGTTTATCAAAATTTGCCCTATGAAACAAGAAAGAGACATGCTGCCTTCAAGCCTATTTTAACTAAATTATTATTATTATTTAAATTTTGGTTACTGGGTAGGCCCACTGAGACCATTACAGTCCCTTTTTCGGGGGCGACCCCGGATTAATCACAGACAACAGGAGAATAAACAGCAGGAACAATTCAAAGCAAATGAAATAATACAGACATTACAATGACGGCGTGGCATATGATTCACAGGCAGGCTAGGTACAATTGAAGATTATCCTGAGCAGTAAAGCAGTTTCACAAAAAACAGTTACACATAGCTCATCAAAAACGGTGAGGGTCTCAGTATGGGAGTAGTGCCATGCCAGTCTGCCTACAGTAGCTACAGAGGTAGCCCTTTGGAGTGTTGTGATGCTCAGCGGTAGCATCCACAGAGGCTTAGCCTCAACAGGTAGGTCTTGAGGCCTTTTTTTTAAAGCCTCCAAGGGAGCTGCACTCCTGGAGATTATTAGGAAGGCCATTCCAGAGGGACAGCATGTAAGCTACAAATGACCGGAGACCTTGAGATGTCCGGACTCTGGGGACATGGAGGAGCTGCCAATTGGAGGACCTTAGAGTTCTTCCAGTCTGTTTAAATGCTAAGGTGCAACTCAGACTGGGGGGGGGGGGGGATTAGTTTGTTGAAGCTTGAAGGCCAGACATAGGGATGGGTACATAAGTCTGCCCTCGAGGGAAGGCCAGTTTAGTGAGTGCAATACTTTGCAGTGATTTTCTAAAGGTGGTGCACCCAGGGCAAAACGTCCGACTCTGTGATACAGTATTTTCAGCTTTTGCATCTCCATGTTTCACAGTGAGTGTAGCAATGGGGTTCAATAGTACAATGTGGCAAGAGCATGCCAGTGGCTATCCTTAACTTAGATGCTTGAGTGAGGAATGTGCTCAGATGATACAGGAGACCAAGCTTCTGGTTCAGCGTCTTGGTTAGTTGGTCAACATGACCCTTGAAGGAACAATCCTGATCAATATACACACTCAGATATTTAATACAATCCACAACCTCTATCTTAGAGCCACTGGACAGGTAGGGGGACAATAAGCATGATCTATTGGGAACTAGCCGTTTGGGTCCAAATAGGATGGCTTTAGTTTTTTTCCCATTGAGGACTAGCCGACTGGTCAAAAACCAGTTTCCAATATGGAGAGGTCCTGGCTGAGGAGTTGATTTAGCTGTGCTGCATCCTGAGATGATCTGTACAGCACGGCATCATCAGCATAAAGTGTCACCTTGGCACCTCCACAGTGCTTGGGCAAGTTGTTGATGAATAGGGAGAACAAGAGGGGCCCCAATATTGAACCTTGAGGGACCACATCAGAAATTAAGTGTCTGTCAGACTTTGCCCCCAGCCATCTGACTATTTGAGATCTACCATGAAGGTAATCTGTGAACAACTGCACTGAGTGGTTATCCAGTCCAAGGGATCTGAGCTGTGAGATAAGCAGCTGGTGGTCTACCAGATCAAAGGCCTTGGTGAGGTCTATAAAGATCGCACCAGTTAGTTGGCCGTTATCTTGGGCTTTAAGGATGTCTGATGTAAGGCTAACCAAGGTGGTATCAGTGCCATGTAGCTTTCTAAACCTGTGTTGCCAGGGAGTGAGAAGGTTATATTGTTCAACATATTCTTGGACTTGTTGGTACACAATTCTCTTTAGCAATTTGCTTAGTGTGCAAAGTATAGAAATAGTTCTGTAATTCTCAACTAGCTCACTTGGCCCCCCTTTGGGGAGTGGAGTAACCAGAGCAGTTTTCCAGGCTGAGGGAACTTTACCTTCCTCTAGCAACCTATTGAATAACCACGTGATTGGTGTGGCAATCTCTTGGGCTGCTAATCTGAGTAATCTGGGTTCAAGCTTGTTGCAACCTGCTGAACCAGTGACCTTAATGTTTTTGAGCAGCTTTAGAACCTCAGGTCTAGACACCAACTTAAGGTGGAAGTTAGGTGACAGGGGAGGACCCACTGTGTAAACATGGGATATTAGGCTAGAGCAGCTGGGGTGATCCTTATATTTGCAGAGGTCGGTGAGAAATACACTGATGGCATTTGCAGCGTCTTGTGGATTTGTGTGGCGTACACCACCTGCAACAATGTCAGACACATTTTGAGTGGTATGTCCCTTTAGGATTCCATTATTTGAAACCAGAACTTCTGGGGTCAGAGAGATTTTTTGTTTGCAAATTCTTGAGGTACTGGTGCTTGGCCTGCTCTAAATCTTTTTTGCATTTATTCCTGAGCATTCGATACAGGACCCAATCATTGGACAGTTTAGTTGATTTGTACTTGCCCCAGGCCCTGTCCCCTTCCCTCATTAACTTTTTTAGGTCATGTGTCAGCCACCTAGACTGTTGCCCTTTGACCCTCATTTGCTTAAGGTGGGGGGAGGCGTGCTTATTGGCACAGAAAGGAAATTCTTCATGAAAAAGTCCAGGGCTATGTCTAGACTAGGGGTGAGTTTGAGCTGACCCCAGTCCACTGCTGATAGGGTACCAAGGAGGGAGCTTGTGTCAAATTTGGAGTAGTCACGTACCAAAAAGGTTCTGGGGGTGGGGTGGGATAATCATTTTTCCATATTCCAAAGATAGGGGCATGGTCACTTAAGGAGTTGGCAAAAGTGCCAGCCAACTTGAATCTACTGGGGTTGGAAACCAGGATCCAGTCTAGAGTGGTGTGGTTACCAGATTTCAAATTCAGTCTGGTAGGTTCCTGGATAAGCTGGGTCAAGTCAGCTTGTTGCAGATTGGACTTAATGTCACATTTAGTCAAGCGGCCCCAGTGAAGATTAAAGTCATCCAGGATTTTCTCACAGGAAGGCAGATCAGGGATACATTTGGTAAGGGCCTTTAGTGCATCCACTGCAGACTTGGGAGGGTTATATATGCAGCCTATTAATAAGGGCTTAATACCACCTAACAGGAGCTTAACAAATAGTGCTTCACAACCCGAATCAATCAGGACAGGGGTCACTATTATAGATGCTGTTAGTGATGCCTTAACATATATGATGACCCCTCCACCCCTTTTCCCAATTCTGTCCTGCCTAAAGGTTTTGAATCCAGGGATCTCAGTCTCATGCATTAAGATGCTAGGTTTAAGCCAAGTTTCAGAAATGGCTAGTACATCAGGGGAGTACTGGTCAACCCAGGCCTCAAGTTCTTGCAATTTGGGTCTAAGGCTATTAACATTCATATGAATCAATTTTAGCCCTTTTGCATTGGCCCAGATGGGCAAGGAGGGAGTTACATTTGGGATATTAGCACAAGGAGGACCTGGGTTTGTTTCAATGTCCCCTGCTAGCAACAACTTCAAAAGGACCCATACCTTCTGGATTGACTGGAGTGTGAAACTGAAAAAGTGGCATTTGTGCAACCTTAGATATACAATACTCACATAACAATTCCCTCCTTTCCTGAGACTACTCAAAGTAAGTAGGATAGGGCAGGAGTCTATTTGGGGAAGACACCTGGATAATGGACTGGTGTGAGACCAGAAGGCCAACTATTATCCACCCGAGTGTTCATCAACAATTGGTCAGTACACAGAACAAACAGAATATAACCACTCCCTAAAAACACACCCAGAAACATTTTCCATCTGATATGACAGGCAGCTGATGTAAGGGGACTGAAAGGAATAAGTAACAGATACTTAGATTGAACAAATGTAACCCCAATCAATAGGTAGATACAACAATACTGCTATCACCTGGTAAGAAGAGGGCAGAGCAGCAGCACAATTAAAGCACTCTGGGGGCAGGGGACAAGACTGTAAGCTATTTTTTAGCAGGACCAATAAGCATCACAACAATAACCTCCAAAAGTTGCTATACAGTCACACTGACAGAGGACTGAATATTGCACATGACCACAGAAGAAAAATTTGGTCTGAAAGTTCCCTCTAACCTATTTCTTCCAGCTCCTCACCCTCTCCTGATGGGAGAGACCTGCTGGGAGTGGCTACGCAAGGCCATTTAATCTGGATGAGGTGCGGGGTGGGTGGGCAGGAGAAAATCAGTGCTCGGCTGGATTTAAATAGCCCACCTGAGGAGTTCAATTTTCGCACCCTTCAGGGCCTCCTGCTGATTGGCTCCTGTGGGAGCCCACAGAGAGATGAGTCCTTCAGCCATGAAATGCGAGTCGATCAGGCCACAGCTGCCAACAACCCAGCCTCTGAATTCAGCAGCAACGGCCGCCCTCCTAGCACTGCGCGGCAACAGCCACTGGTGATTCTTGCCTCCAATGCAGCACGGAGAAGTCCAGAAAAAAAGTGTTCTCCGGCGCTCGGCTGGGTTTAAATAGCCCAGCTGAGGAGTTCAGTTTTCACACCCTTCAGGACCTCCTACTGATTGGCTCCTGCGGGAGCCCACGGAGAGACCAGTCCTTCGTCCGCCGAATATAAGCCGATCGGGCCACAGCCACCAACAACCCAGCCTCTGAATTTGCTGGCAACGGCCACCCTCCTAGCCCTGCACAGCAACAGCCACCGGTGATTCCTGCCACCAATGTGGCATGGAGAAGTCCAGAAAGAAAGTGTTCTCCGGTGCTTGGTTGGTAGCGGCAGACATTAAGTTCAAACTGCAATACCCTGCCCATCTTCAAATTCAGCGAGATAGCTCGAATGTTTCTTTTGATATCCGCGACCAAGCCAAATTTGAGCTGCCTAAACAATTCCTGGCTCTATTTAAGGGGGAGCCCTTGAAATTTGACCCAGAGTCCTAGGCATCCTGCTGAATGTACACCACCATCGATGGTTTTCAAACTCATCTTGCTGGTTCTGATTTGTCTGAGGAACATACCGGTGTTTGCTCCATATCTGGGAACTTTTGCAGAGTTAGTGGAGCAGACTGTATTTCTTTTTTTACTGTATTTCTTCGGTGGCTTTTGCAGAGGACTGACTTTGATTCTGGACCTTTGGCTTTTTACTTCAGAGCACGACTGTTCTAATTATTGGTGGCCTTTCTGGTCTTTGTGAGCACAGACTAAGTTCCCCTATTTGGGGTATATTTTGTTTTGTCCTCAACTGGGGATGAACTTTTACATTTCAGACTGCGCTCAGGATTTCATTTCTTATTCTGCTATATTATAAGTATTAACTGTTATTCTGATAATCATGCTTTCAGTTGTTTTTCATTATGGTTACATGGTCCTGAGATCATTTGTAATTCCTGCATTGACTGCCTTTCTGGAAGATTCCTGTCTGTTTACATTGTTTTTACCTAGAGGGTCTTACTATGGGGTTAGTGTTTGGTTATTAGGCTGGGGGTTTAGTTTATCGTGAGGGCTTTTCAGTACTTTGGTCTCGAGTATAGTGGGTTGAGACCATTAAATTTAATGGTAGGCTTATAGGTACATAGGTATGGTTTTCAGGTCCAGTTAGCTACTAGAGCCATATAAGGGCCTGCCACTGATTTGACGGTCAAGTTTCACATCCCCTTTCTCCCATGTGCACCTCAAGCAGTCTTTTAAAAGTAGTCAAGCTACCAGCACTCATTACCTCTAAGGGGAGTGCATTCCATATGTTCACCACCCGTTGATTAAACCATCTTCCTCTTTTAGCAGTATTGTACCTCTCTACATAACTGCCAGAGGTGGGACCTGGTTACTATCTGTGTCTTTTCTTTTCAACACAGTCCAGCAGATTCCCAGATTATCCCATCCTTTACTGCTTTATAGACATAACAGAGGTCGCCTCTTGTCCTGCGATAGGTCATGGGCAAGGCCACTGTTTTTCGTTTTTTACCAGAAAATCCGGTAAAATTCTGGAATTAGGGCTGCCTGAAGACCGGTTAAAACAAAGATTTCATGGAATCTGGCATTTTATATCAGATCAGTAGATCTACAAAACTTGTATTTTTCTTTTAATTCCTTCCTGTACTATTTTCAATTTGCTCTATTTAATGCTCTGTATATTAAGCATTCTTTAATTCTGATTACTTATGCACATACTAAAAGAATGATAGCAGAATCCCGGTAAAATCCGGAAATTAGAGTAACAATCACCGGTGTAATTCCGGAATCTGAAGTCTTGAAAATGGAATTTCATTATTTTAATCACCGTAAATCAGTGGCCTTGGTCATGGGATACAGCTCTAAAGATCTTAATCTATCGTGATAGCTTAGGGCATGTACTCTTCTCACTTTTTTTGAGAACAGCCTCTGCACCTGCTCTATCCTTTTAACTGTTCCAACTGTTTTGGAGGTACTAAATGGGGCCCCCGTATTCGAGTATCTGTCGGACCAATGTCTTATACAGGGGTACAAAAACCTCATCATTCTGACTTTTACTGTTCCTGAGGATATTTCCAATTATTCTGTTACTTCTCTTAACTGACTCTGTATTGTAATTATTGAAGTTTAGGGTGTTAGATATTACTATCTCTAGATCTTTTTCCTTATTCATACTGGAAATGAGTTTATTGTTCAAGCTGTATTGAGCTAGTTTGTTATTCACCCCAAAATGCATCACCTTGCATTTACTTTCATTAAACTTTCATGTGTGCTCAGTCATCCATTTTTCCAAATTAAATAATTCAGTCTGAAGGTTCTGAACAGAGTTAACATCATTACCTATTGCCCCTGTTTTGGTATTATCTGCATACTTGCAGATCCATATGCCTTCAGACACCTGCATGGAGGAGTCCAAGATATTGAATAACAGGGGTCCCAGTATTGACCCCTGGGGTACTCCGCTTGTAACCCTGCCCCAGTTTAACAAATACCCCTTTATTTGTACTCTTTGTTGTCTGTCGACAAGCCATGTGGTTATCCATTCAAGGACGTGGGTGTTTATACCATATTCCTGTAAGACCTTTAACAGGGTCCCATGGGAGACGGTATCGAACGCCTTGGTGTAATTAATATATATCACATCCACAGGGAAACCTTGGTCCAAGGCTTGACTCACTGGCTCAAAAAAATGCATCAGATTGCTGCCACAA
Source organism: Neoceratodus forsteri (assembly GCA_016271365.2). Lineage (NCBI taxonomy): Eukaryota > Metazoa > Chordata > Ceratodontiformes > Ceratodontidae > Neoceratodus > Neoceratodus forsteri. The sequence goes on along the minus strand of CM057450.1, from coordinate 1,201,716,464 downwards.
GATTTACCTGATGTAAAGCAATGTTGTGAAATGTCTACCAGTTCTAACTGCTTTATAGTATGTGGTTAGGGCTAATTGTGGATAAAAAGCGATGGCTTTCCAAAAGTTGTTGTAGGACAGTTCAAAGGTCAAGAAAAGTTGCTGTAGTATCGTTCTGACGTCACAACGATACTACAACAACTTCTCCCCCTTGAGCTGTTACCTGATTGGCTAAAACAGCTCAGTGTTCAAAAAACAAACGGGGTAAAATGGTGGCACCGCTTAGCGAGCGGAGGGGCAAGCGTTTCACTGAGATGGTTTGGACACAAACTGCCATTATTCATGTTCATGTCCAAACAATCAGTTTGGCATTTTTCTTTTTTTTTTTTAAATAACCGACACTTTGGAAATGTCGGGTGGTGAGCGGAACCGTAGCGAGGACCAGAGGCAGAGCAGGACTGCAGCGATGACAAGGAGCAATCAAGTGTGTGAACACAAGGTATGAAACCTTGTATTTAAATTAAACTGTAGACATTTCTGGGAACCATATACTATATAAAATAGTATATGGGTGACCAGACCAACAAGACTTTGTTTCCATCTCGGGGATGTGATGATGTCAAGCGGACCTCTAGAAGGCTTAAACTCTGGAGGTCTGTATGACATCATCACATCCCCTCGATGGAAGCATCCTTGTTGTGTATGGTCACCCATACACTATTCTATGTATTTTGACTTCTAAGAACTCTTTTATAAAGCCTTCCATAAGTTTTCCGATGACTAAAGTGATTACTAATAGGTTGATAATTCTCAGCATTTACCCTGTTCCCAGATTTATGTATAGGTGTTATATGAGCCACCTTCCATTCCTCCAGAACACTACCATTCCTTAAGGATTTATTAAATAGTATGGCCACTGGCTCTACTAATTCCTCAGCTACTTTTATCAAAAATGAAGGGTAGATGCCATCTGGTCCACCAGATTTATATTTATTTAAATTCTTCAACTTGGTATAATATTATATTTTAATTGTATTAGCTGTATATTATGATATTACCAACTAGGGTCCCTTTTCATGATTTGCTTCCTGTACACTGCTAGTTATTGGAGCACATGGATGGTTAATCATTATTTCTCTTTTTATTTTATCAAGCAGGCATATCTAATTACAAGTTTGAGTGGGGGCTTTGGTTGGAGATCTTTGGGCACTTCAGTGATATGACAGTTTTCAACTTTTGCTGTTGCTCATGTTAGTAATATAATTACTGGGGTATTCTATTATTTTATTCTGCACTCATTTTTTCTTTATTTTCCCTGATTTGGTTCTAGTTGGATTAGTTACCCCTCTCTTCCATATATATATATATATATATATATATATATATTTATATATATCTATATCTATATATATATACTGTATATATATAGAAATGTATATTATCTGTTCTCTCTCTTTTTAGTTACAGTTTGATGGGAAGGGCATTGACTGCATCTTTACATAATTCATGGGTAAGTTGCCACTTCCTTTTTCTGTATATTTTTCCACTTGATTATATGTTGGAGTGGATGTAGGGGGGTTAATCTTTCCTTTTTATAGCCAGGACTGACATTAAGATTCAGGGGGTGGGGTGACCTAGCTGGGGTACGCTAGTGTATGGTATCACGGACCATAATGGTGGTAGCTAGGCCATTTGTTCTTTCAAGATTTGTGATAGCTTTTCATTATATGATTGTGTTTTGGGATTCTGTTTGGGGGGATGGAGGGTGGGGTTGGAGAAGGAATGTTTCTGGGCTGGTAGTTATGGTAGGTGCTGGGGTTGGGTAGGATGTCATTATATTGGGCCGCTTTTTTATGAGCTGCTTATTTGTACATCATAGCTATAGTGGATGATGGTTGATACATTTTACACCTATGTATCCTGGAATGTCAAGGGTGCTCAGGAGCCTAAGAAAAGACCACGCCCCCTGGTGAAGGGTTGTTTGGACCTGAAGAGCTGGGGCTTGTGTGGATGTCTCCTCCTCACTGTGGACCTCCACTGTGAATTTGCAATAAAGCAGTTGAAAATGTATTTATTTGGCCATGGTTGTCCGATTTGTTTTTCCACTTAGAGTGCGATAGTCTTGGACAACATATTTCAGGCCTTGGCAAGCCATTCATTTGCACCTGCACCACTTCAGGTATTTGCAGTTTTGACTTTGGCCTGTTAAGAAAATATTTGCCTTGCTCAGACACTTGAAGCAATTAGGGGCTGACATAGCCCTTCTCTAAGAGACTAGTTTGATTAGAGATCAGGTTAATTTTTTCTGTAGGCAATGGGTGGGTACAGTTTATGGGGCGGGGGATTGCTCCAAGAGAAATGGGGTGTGTATATTGTTACATAGACGTCTTTTCATTTCAGATACTTGAGGAACTGTGGGACAAAGCTGGTCCCTGTATCTTTCCACATGGCAGATTAGATACATTAGAAATTGTTTTGAGATCAGTTTATGGCACCCTTACAGATTCCCCTTCTTTTTTCACTGACTTAATGGCTATTTTGGCTCTGTACAGTAATTTGCCGATGGTGGGGGAAGGGGTGACTGGAGCCTAGTACTTCAAATGGAACTTCATAGATCCCACCAGGGCAGAAAGGGCCTCTTACCCTCGCAGAGGGCTCTTTATGAACTGATGGACTCCTTGGGGTTACTTGGCTCTCCATGGGTCCAAATATTTTCATTGGTGGGCGTCGGCTGACTTGTTGTTGACTGGGTATATCCCTTTATGGCTTACTACTGAACACTCGATTTGTAAGAGGCTTGGCTTAAGTCTCTCCTCCTTTCTCTATATCCTACCCAAACGTTTGCCCCGGTCATTGAAAAAAATTCCAGGGTTATTGGTCTATTCGTGCCCATGGACAGTTCTGCCGTATTTTCAGATTTGTCCCTCACAAGTGTCCATCACAACCTCTATTTGATAACCCAAACTTTTGCATAGATAGACACCTGATTCATTTCTCCTTTTTACCTCTACCACCCTCCTTCTCAGTGGCTATGCTGCAGCAAGAGGACTGCATACTGGATTTTGCTATCATTCAAGATAATTTTGCCTTGGACCCCAAACATTTTTTAGATATTTTATTTATTTATTTTATTTTATTTATTGAGTACAATTGGAAATACAAACCTTTGAGTCACAGACTCTTTTGCAAAGGCTCCACTTCAGTTACAGGGGGTGGAGGGTAAACAAATACAGAACATACACGAAACATGAACAGGCAGTATTTACAGTCACAGTACTGACAGAGCAGTCCAGGCTTAAACTTTAGAAAACAGTGAGGTAGTTAGTAGCATTCTTGTAAACCTTAGACAGAGACAAGTCGGGGGCAGATTCATGGGGTCAATAGAGACCCTGTGTCAGGAGAAGTGGGGGGTTTGGTGCCACAGTTGGGTAGGCATTGTTAGCTACAGACACATTTTGCACTCTGAAGTAAATGGGCTTTGAGTCCCGTCTTGAACAGTGAGATGCTGTGGGTCTGGGTGAGTGGTGGAGGTAGCGCATTGAGCCAGCAAGGGGCCTGGTAGCAGAAGGATCTTTGCCCTAGGGATGTTCTACAGAGGGGGACTTGGAATGTTGGGCTTGCTGTGAGTCTTGTGTTGCGCCTATGGGGGGGCTGCACAGATAATGGGGAGTAGGCCATATTGCAACTATCTAGATCGGTGTGGGCATTTTGGGTACTGCAAAATATTAATCTATTAAAAGTCATTACACAGCTTACTAGTAAGGGGTCAGTTCTCCTATTAGGAGACTTCAACTTGCCTAAAATCAACTGGGATACACTAGTAGGTTCTAATACAAATGAAAAAATTTTTTTAACTACTATTATTGGTCTGGGCTTATTTCAACTTGTTAAAGAACCCACGAGGGACAACAATATTTTGGACTTAGTCCTAACTAGTCATGACATTCCAGTTAGTAATTTACATTTATCAGATCCCTTGGGCAATAGTGACCATAAATCTATATTCCTTTCCTTATCTGTTTCTTGTCAGACGACACCTAAAAGCAAAACAATCAAACACTATGATAGGGCTGATTTCGATAAATAAATACTATTTAGATAGTATTGATTGGGGAGTGTCTTAGCACCCCTCAACACTTCTGAGGCATGGGACTTTTTTAAGTCACAGATATTCATAGCTGAGCAGAAATATGTCCCTAATAAATGTACCTACAACTGTAAAGGAAAAATACCATTATGGTTTAATTCCTCTATAAAAAAACAAATAAGACGTAAGCATACACTGTTTGCGCGTCTGAAAAATAGTAACTTACTTTCGAGCAACAATAATGAGTTACTCTTACAATACAGAGAATCTGTAAGATTACTCAAAAAATCAATAGTAACAGCAAAAAGAAACTTAGAATTTCGTATAGCACATACCAAGGATACGCATAAATCCTTACATGCCTACTTAAATAGTAAGAAAGGGAGCCATAAAAAAATTGGCCCCCTCATCTTTGAGAACAACATAATTAATTCTGATCCTGCCATAGCCTCTACATTAAACACTTACTTTACTTCAGTCTTTACCAACGATCCCTTAGAAACCTCTATATTCACTTCACCTAAAATTGGTAATGTGAAAATTGTTCAACAAAACGACATTTACAATCTACTGTTATCCCTTAAGAAAACTACCAGTCCGGGACCTGATGGCATTCACCCAAAATTCCTTTTAGGTACCATAGATAAAATTACTCTCCCATTATCAATTATTTTCAATAAATCCCTATGTGTATCTGAAGTTCCTGCTGATTGGCGTAGGGCTATAGTGACTCCTATTCACAAACAAGGTTCTTATTCCTTAGTAAATAATTATCGTCCTATAAGCCTAACTTCTATTTCCTGTAAATTGCTTGAAAGAGTAATCAAATCACAACTGGAGAATGAAATAGTATCCCTCAACCTTACAGATGTTACACAACACGGATTTAGAACAGGACTTTCATGTACTACTAATCTACTATCCTTCTACAATTTTATTAGTCTTAACCTTGACTCAAACATCCCCTCTGATGTTATTCTGTTAGATTTTAGCAAGGCCTTTGACAAAGTGCCTCATAACACACTTATTTCTAAGCTACTTAAATTAGGTTTTCAACAAATATTGTGTTATGGATAAAAACTGGCTGACTGACAGATCACAGAGGGTGAGGGTAAATGGCTATTTGTCTGATTGTGGCTATGTGACAAGTGGGGTGCCACAGGGATCAGTTTTGGGTCCGATTTTGTTTAATGTTTTTATTAGCGATATGGCAATTCATTCTACAAACCTACTGATTAAATTTGCTGATGATACCAAACTCGGTGGAGCAGTAAATAATGTCATAAACAGACAAACACTAACAAATGACCTTTCAATTATTGAGCAGTGGGCACGCTCAAATAAAATGGAGTTCAATACAGCCAAATGTGCCGTTTTACACTTTGGTAAAAATAATCCCCAACAAGAATATTCACTAAATAACTGTATTATTAGAACCTCTTGTCTTGAAAAAGACTTGGGGATTTTAGTAAATAACAAGTTGACTCAAGTTCTCACTGTAATAAAATTGCAAATCAGGCTAATTCACTTTTCAGTAGAATAAAAATACCTTCATTTCAAGATCTGAGCAATGTATTATCCCACTTTACAGATCACATATTAGACCATATATGGATTATGGTTCTCCATTTTGGAGCCCTCATCTTCGTGGTGATATTGATAGGCTGGAGAAGATTCAAAGAAAAGTTACAAAAACTATTCCACACTTAGTTCTCGAAGACTACGAAACAAGGCTTCATAAAACAGGTCTGCATTCGCTTAAATTAAGAAGAACACGGGGTGATCTACTACAACTCTTCAAGATTATTCAAAACCCTACCTTATTGAAACAATGCGGTATTTCATTTGCGAATAGAAAAATTGGTCCTCGACTTAATAATAAACAACTCAATATTGCCAAATGTAAAACCAATATTAGACAAAATTTTTTTTCAATAAGGACCCCTAGATTATGGAACACTCTTCCCCAGGACATAGTAAATTCTCCCTCTTTTTCGATTTTCAAAACCAAACTTGATAAATGGTTGATCGAACAGGGCCTTTTACAATAATCCACTTATGTGGAGGACAATATTATAGGCAACTGCCTTCTTTTTGTCCCACTAACCAAGTAAACCAAGTAAACCAAGTAATCCTGCATGGGGAGATGCTTTCTCCCCATGGTTAGAAGAGCTAGTAGTGACTGCTCTATCTCCACATCCCACTTCAAAATTGTATAGCTTATATTAGTCCTATCACCTTAGTCCTTCTAGCAGGATTGCATACTATTGGCAAAACACTCTTTCATTACAGTGGGGCCCACAGCAATGGGGCAAGGTTTGGGTGGATTTATATAGAAATATAAAACAAGATAGACTAAGGCAAATGCAATTTAAGATCTTGCACAATATGTATTTTATACCCTCTAGATTAAAGCATATGGGTCGGCTGTCTCAGTCTCTTTGTTCTAGGTGCCAGACCTCTGAGGGTACACTTCATCATATTTTGTGGACCTGTGAAAAAGCTATCCTTTTTTCATTGACTATTAAGAACAGCTTGGACTTCTCTTTGGAAATAAGCTAGTTATTCTCTCCTGAGATTTGTTTAGTAGGCCAGCCTGACAGGATTCCTTTCTGTTATCAACTTAGTTACATAACTGCTATTGCTACTGCTGCTAAGATGGTCCCACTTAGCTACTGGACTAACTCTGTAATACCGACTTGGACGGAATGACACAAGGAACTTTTGTATGCTTTGAATTTGGAACTCCACATAGCAAACAGAAAAAAACAGAAGAGACAGCTTTTTCATTAAGTGGGGCTCCTTATATCAATGGCTCATTTCTTTTTAAGTCAGATTGTTTTAGACTACTTGCTGTTTTACCCCTTTTGTCTTGCTCTTGGATTAAGGTGGCTCTACTAAAGACATAGGGGTTCTCTTATTTATGTATCTGATCGTTGCAGCTCATAAGAATCTCAGACAGTTCAGGCTTATAGGCACTCAGGGAAGGGGGATATATATTTTGGGTTTTGGGTTTTGGTTCTCTTTTTCCATCTCCAAGGGGTTTGTGGGGGGGGGCGGGGTTATTTATAGTTCCAGGAATCTTGGAATGTTTTTATATCAAGCAATGATGATGTGACCTACCTTTTTTTTCCTTCCTTAGATATTGCTGTACTCTAGTCTGTTTGTGTTTGTTTTTTTGTGAGTTGTTAATGTGAACATTTTCAATAAAGCTTGTTTAAAAGAAAAAAAAAACATATTTCCTTGGTCACCCCGTCAAATAAGTTTATCAGGTTTGTCTGGCATGATCTCTCCCTGGGGAACCCATGTTGCCTTGGGATTTGTAATCCACTAGATTCATGATACTCCACAATTCTTTCCTTTAGAAGTGACTCCATTAACTTCCCCACCACTGATGTCAGGCTGACTGATCTGTTGTTGCCAACCTCCTCCCTGTTATCACTTCTGCCCTCCTCCATTCCTTTGAAACCACTCCTGTTTCCAGTGAGTTGTTAGGTGCATTGACATAGCCCCACAGAAGACTGCAGCACTTGTTTCTGGTTGTTCGTCCTCCTCCTGAGCTGATGGAGTAGCATATTTGCATGACCCCTCTTAGCACCATTTCAAACTGTGCATGATGGGTCCATGAGTTCGGGAAAGGGTGGACATGAGTCATGATCAGTTGCTCAATTCAGGATGCATGTTGTGCTAAATTAATGTAAAGTACTTTGTGGGTGTTAAGGACACTTGGCAGTATCTTCTGCCTCCAAAAGCAATCAAGGGTGTACATAAATTCAACACAAAACACAACCTCTTGTAGATATTGCTAACATAAAAATATGAATAATTTTGAGAGTGGGTCAGAAACAGAAATCTGTTTGAACCCTTTCAAGACATTTTACTAGGGTGATGCAGGGCTGCTCCTTAAACATGAGTTAGTTGAGGAAAGCATTGTGGTAATTGTGAGTATGAGTGTGGGCAGATGCTCCTTGCAATAAAGCAAGTGATGTTGGCAGTCCACATGGCAGATTACACCACTCACATTGATGAGTGTTCCCAACTCTGCAGAGGTTTCAGGAGCTGATTAAGGAGTGACTTGCCTTTATCATGTAAGTGACCATACTGTCACTTTTGCACTGCAGCAACCCGAGCACTGAGATTGCTGCAGTGCAAAAGTGGCAGTGTAAACAGGGCTGTTAATAAGGACTGTCAGAGGTGCAGCCAGTACCTCCCCAAGCTCCTTCAGTAGTCTTGTGTGTACTCTGTCTGTCCCCATAGTTTTGTCCACTTCTCTTTTTTTTTAAATTTTTTTAGCTATTACTTTGTGTGCCTACTCATGGCCCTAGCTCAGGAGGGAGCCCTCAGTCCCATCCCCCCACCGTCCACCAGCCGACGCCAACCGATACCCCAGGGCTCCCCCACAGTGGGGCCGGTGGGGATCCCCAAACCCCGCTGAAGATAGGTTCCAGTGTGGCTGGCATTGTGGCTATTCAGGGGTGTGACCTGCGAAGCACCCTCCATCATCCAACTGGAGCATCTTTTTCTCCTCCAGTGTGAACCCCCTCAGAGGTGGAGCATGCAATGGTGCCAGCGATGGTAGCATGCACACTCCCATGTGCATCCCGTCAGGCATCTGCCCCACCTCTGACCCCACATTGGCAACATCGGCGTGCCACCCCCCAACCTATGGAAGGAGCCAGGCGTGCACTGACCACTGATTGCCCACCTCCCTGGAGAAGGAGAGCGGTCCTTTGGACACTCAATCCTTCTCCTCTCCTGCTGACCCCTGGTGGCCTTCACTCATTGCTGAACACAGGTCACCAGCATGGCGTGAAGTGTTGCGTCCAGTGCCTCAACCCTCAGCACCTCCGGGCTGGCTCCGCTTTGTCCACTTTCAAATTTGCAAGTCCCTTCAGGACCCTCTCCTCTGTAAAGGGACTTGTGTCTACCTCCCCCTATCCAGTGCTGCTGTTGCTTTTATGTGGCCCATTCCCTCCCTCTTGTTCTCTGAAGTTCAGGATATCTGCCTTTTCGTGATCCTCCTCTGTGCATTCCCTACCTGCTCTTATTAATCTCAGATTCCCTCTCCTAGTCTTCCTCTTTTCACTTGTGTGCCTAAAAAAATGTCTTGTCCCCTTTTGTTACCCCTTGGGCTATTCTTTCCTTAGTTTGCACATTTGCTCACCACTTTACCTCCCTCTCTCTGCTACTCACGATACATCTCCCCATACTCTTCCCTCTGCATCTCTTTTAGCCTCCTAAAAGCTACCCTTTCAGCCATTACCTATTTAGCCACTTCCTTCAAGAATCATAGTGGTCTCTTTTCTCTTGTTTTTGCTCACTTCCTTTCTGCAGAGGTTTGTTGCTTTCACTATACCTTCCCTATCTTAGTTCACTGTTTCTCCATGCCACACAGGAATCCCCCGCTAGGTCATCTCTGAAGCATTCGCCCATTTTTTTTTTATCTGCACTCCTGAGATCCAGGACCCTCATTCTTACAGTGCCTTCAGAAAGTATTCACCCCCCTTGGATTTTGTCAAATTTTGTTGTGTTACTACCAGAATTTTTAATGCATTGAAATGATTTTTCCCCCCTTGATTCACACAGCATACTCAACAATTTAAAGGGGCAACAATATCTATATTGTGTAGCAAAAATTTATGAAACATTAAATACTGAAATATCTTGTTTACTTAAGTATTCACCCCCCTGAGTCAATACTTTGTAGAAGTGCCTTTGGCAGCAATTACAGCTTTGAGTCTTCTTGGGTATGTCTGTATCAGCTTTGTACATCTGGATTTGGGGATTTTCGCCTATTCTTCCTTGCAGATTTGCTCAAGCTCTGTCAAGTTGGATGGGGAGCGTAGTGAGCTGCAATCTTTAAGTCTTTCCACAGATTCTCCAATGGGATTCAAGTCTGGGCTTTGGCTGGGCCACTCAAGGACATTCACCTTCTTGTTCTGAAGACACTCCATTGTTGCTTTGGCTGTAAGCTTGGGGTCGTTGTCCTGTTGGAACGTAAATCTTCGCCCCAGTCCAAGGTCTATTGCAGACTGATGCAGGTTCTCCTCAAGGATGTGCCTGTATTTGGCTCCATTCATTGTTCCCTCTATCCTGACAAGTGCCCCAGTCCCTGCCACTGAAAAGCATCCCCATAACATGATGCTGCCACCACCATGCTTCATGGAAGGGATGGTGTTACATGGGTGATGAGCTGTGTTCGGTTTGCGCCAGGCATAGCGCTTTGCATTCAGGCCAAAGAGTTCAATATTTGTTTCATCAGACCAGAGAATCTTTTGCCAAATGGTCTCAGAGTCTGCCACGTGCCTTCTTGCAAACTCCAGGCATGCTATTATGTGGCCTTTTCTCAGGAGTGGCCTCCATCTAGCCACTCTCCCATAGAGGCTACATCTGTGAAGTGCTGCAGAGATTGTTGTCCTCTGGACAGGTTCTCCCATGTCAGCCATGGAACTCTGTAGTTCTGTCAGGGTGGTCGTTGGGTTCTTGGTCACTTCCCTGACCAAGGTCGTCCTTGCCCGGTTGCTCAGTTTAGGAGGACAGCCTGCTCTAGGAAGAGTCTGGGTGGTTCCGTAATCTTTCCATTTCCTAATGATGGACTTGACTGTGCTCCTGGGAACTTTCAACACCCTAGAAATGTTTTTATACCCCTCCCCAGATCTATGCCTCCTCACAATTCTATCACGGAGTTCTACAGACAGCTCCTTGGTCTTCATGGTAGAGTGTCTGCTCTGACATGCACTGTCAACAGTGGGACCTTATATAGACAGGTGTATTTCCTCTGAAATCATGTCAACCATTTGAACTGACCACAGGTGGACTCCATTCAAGTTTTAGAGTGATCTCACAAGGAAATTGGATGCACCTGAGCTCAATTTGTAGTGTCATAGCAAAGGGGGTGAATACTTATCAAATCAAGACATTTCAGGTTTTTATTTTAAATTACATGTACAAAAAATTCCAGAAGTTTCATTCCACTTTGACATTATAGAGTAATTTGTGTAGATACGTGACAAAAAAATCCCATATAAATGTATTTTAATTTGAGTTTGCAACATCACAAAATGTGACAAAATCCAAGGGGGGCAAATACTTTATGAAGGCACTGTATGTGGTTGGCTCCCATTGCTGTCCTTATGTTGAACTACACTATATGGTGATCACTGGTGCACCCATCTTGACATCTGCTATACTGTCCCTGTAAGTGAGCACCGGGTCCTTCTACCCCACAGCCTCAGATTCATAAGATTTCAGTAGATATCTATATAACAGAAAACTGTCCAGCACTGCAGCAAGATGCCCTCTTCTCTTACTGATTTCCTGCAATCAAATGAAATAAAGATGGTATCCTCCTACCTGACTGACTGACAAGCAGCCAATTATTGCTTTCTATAGAAGGACATCATCATCCATTCATTGGCTTGCAGGACACCAGTGAGTGAAGAGGATGTCTTGCACCAATGAAGGGTGTTTTTCATGTCTGCATGTATATGCTGTGTATGTTTATAAATGTAGTGCTAGTTGCCAGCTCAGTGGTGCCGAGGGCTAAGGCGCTGGATGTCTTACCTTGCACCACACTGACAACCCATGTTCAGGAATGAGCACGGGCCATTGGAGGTTGGCAGAGGGGAGGGTATGGAGTTGGATGGAGCCACTGAGAGGCAGATCTTCTCTCAGGGGAAGGAAGGTGGTATCCATTGGCTCTTGATTGCCTCACAGTGAAGGCCAGGGGGCAGAGCAGGCCGGAGGAAGTGCTAGGCCAATGGGTGGGCAGAAGGGGCTGTTACTGGGGCAGTAGTATGCATGCATGCTTCCATGCACATGCATCTCTACTCCTGGGGCCCTGAGGTAATTGTGGAGAAAAATGGAGAAAACTGGATCCTCCAGCCACAGGATGATGCACGACCCTGCACAGGCTCCACCCCCTGGGCCGTGCATAAGGTAAGCCCCGGTAATTCCGGGATGTCAGGGATGGGAGGGCCAGTCAGGCTGAAGGGGGGGGCACTGGTAGGAAAAAGGAGATAAATGGTTATTAAAAAAAATGTGGGGCTAGTTGCAGAAGGGAGGTTGGATACTAGAGGATAGGTAGTCTAGGGGGTCACTATTCTAAATATACTCAGGTGTAGGCAGGAGTGGGGGAGGTATGTAGTTTGTTTAATGACATGGCATGTAATGTATGACTTTGGAGGAATGGGGTGCTAGAGGGTGGGCATTGTGTGGGTGCTTTGTTTTAAAGGGTCTGGCTGATTGGAGTTGGAGTTGTATGTTAACAGGTGGAGGTGGGTTAAACATTTTAAAGAACTTTGCCGTGCAATGTTGGGGTGAAGACAGAAAGTCTTTCCCCACTGTGCATAGTGTGCAGTTTCTGACTTCACACCACGTTCATCGATGAGGTTAAATTTTGCTGCATCTCTATGAGATTCATATAGATACAAGGGATTGGTAAAGACTGCACCAAAAAAAAAAAAGAGGGTGAGGGTGAGAGAAGAGCCATTCTTTAGCCTGGGGTTTAGTAGAGGCATTAAGTGACCCATGTGTCACTCCTTATTGAGTGGTACTCGTGAGCACATGCCCCAAGAGTACTTTGGACATGGACACTTATTTCTTTGCCCCATTATCCTACTGTCCTCTGATGCCACATCTCTTTCTTTACAATCGTCTTTCTTAATGTACTGTACCCATATCCCAAGAGCCTGCTTTCCTAAAGCACCTCTGCAACCCAGAGTAGGGCTCCTGTGCCTTTACTGTACCTCAAAAAGGGCGGTAGTTCCTAGATGAGGACAGGCAGTCTGAAAAGACCAAGTGCGTGTTACATAAGCATATACACAACTAACAGTTTCTGTGAATGAATGACAGGATGAAGACATAGAAAACATAGAAACAGAAAAAAAGATGGCAGAAGGAGACCAAGGGTCCATCTAGTCTGCTCATGTGTAACTTGGACCTTCTCAAATCCCAGGATCTAACCTCCTTTCTGCCTAATGCCTCCTACTGCTCCTATTGCTTTCGATCGTACTTTAGCCTTGCCTAGCGTGAATGATATCACAGTCTTTGCTTCCACTACCTCAGCTGGTAGTTTATTCCATGGTTCTATGACTCTTTCTGTAAAATAGTGTTTCCTAAGCTCCGTTTGAAGCTTTCCCACCCCGTCAACTTCCACTCGTGCCCTCTAGTGTTAGAGTTGGAGACTCTGTTGAACAGGCCCAAGGATGGCACCTTATTTATTCCTCTCAGGATCTTGTATGTTTCAGTCATATCTCCCTTCTCCCTCATCTCTAGTGAGAACATATTTAATGCTTCCTGATGCTCCTTGCATGAGTGTCCTTGAAGGCCCTGGATCATTTTGATTGCTCTTCTCTGAACAGCTTCCAAACTGTTTATATCCTTTCTCAGATGTGGATTCCAAAACTGGACAGTTTTACAGATGGGACCTTACTAGGGACTTGTAGCGTGATAGTATTACCTCCTTCCTCCTGCTGTTGAATCCCCTTCCTATGCACCCCAACATTTTGTTGGCCTTTCTATAAGCTTTGTTGTATTAGCTTGCCTGATTAAGGGTGCTGCTTATGATGACACCTAGGTCCCTTTCTTCCTGTGTGGCATTGAGGTGGTACTCTCTCCTTGGGTTCCCCTTACTCAAATACATCACCCTACATTTTTTTTTGCATGAACTTCAGCTGCCAGATGCTGGACCATCTTTCCAGCCTCTGTAGATCTTTTTGTAGGTCCTTAACCATTGTGCCAAGTAGTTAGCATCATGTCACAGTTATTTACGTTGAACAAGCACAATACTTAGTTGCTTGTTGAACCAGTGAACTATTATTACAGTGAAGCCTAGTCTGAATTAGCCTTGATAGTAACTTTTAAAATTGTTACTGTTCGTATATCTTTTGCACTGTTAAGATTGTGGGTGGGTCTGAACTGCCAACTGACTGGGTTGTAAGGGCCTGTGTGTGTTTGCTTGGTTATTGTGTGTAATGGTTAAGAGGCCCTGAGTGTTAGTGTGTGTGTGTGTGTTGATGAAAAGCTTCTATGTGTACGTGCTGAGAGCCTCTGTGGGTTTGCTGAGAGCTCTGTGTAGGTGTCTGTGCTTATTCAGGGCCCAATCTGCAGAGCCCTACATACACCTACGCATGGAGCACAAGGAGGCCCAGAACATACGGAGTCCCAATCAGCAGGTGTGGATGCCTGTGCACATCCACAAACACAATTCCAACACCTGCACCTGCAGATTGGTCTTGATCCACAGACTGATAGGGGCAATCAGCTTGGGATCCACCGGTGGCATACTGGATCTCCAGTGATCCACATAATCTACATACTGCAATGTCTTCTTGTAGGGCACAAAGACTATGCCAAGGAAATCTCTTCCATAAGTCTTTCATGCTACCCTGACTGTACCTCTGCAGAGCACCTCTGAACTAAAATGGATCTCCCAGACCTCTCACATATCAATCTTTACAGAAATAATTGTATGAAATGTTTTTATGCTGCACACATAAAACTACCCAAGTAATGTGTGCCACATGTATGATTTAAATGTTAAATTGGAACTGACTGCATGCATATGGCATGTGTGCAGCAAGCAAGTGTGGAAACCATGATTTTTAAGTTAAATTGGGAAAGACTGCATGCATGTGGCATGCGCGCAAAAAAGCAAGTTGTCACTGATAACTGCATACATAAAAGTTAAGTGACTAGCTCAGGATCACACCATACACAAGTGGGAGTTGATAAGATTCAAACCCAGATGTTCATGCCTCCAAGTGTCCTGGCTTGTAGTTCAGTGCCTTTAACCACTAAGCCATACTGTCTGCACACACATGGCTTGCTTGTACTTCAGTACACACTGTATACGAATACATCTGCATGCATACGGCATGTTTGTTGCCAGTGTATGCTTTTCAGTATTCTTCTCTCCCTCATCTCATTTTCACAGTTGAACTGCAGCACACATACCAAAGGAAACACATGTTTTTCCCACCCCAATACACAAACTTAACCACAAAACCACTTAATTACTTCTATCTGTCCTGTACTCCTACTATGTTTTCTCCATAGTTTTGAATGCTTACATGCAAACAGACTTTAAGGTGCAAACACAAATGTAGCAATAACTTCACACACACATACACACACACACCCACACCCACATGGCCAGTCCCCCCCCTCCATGCACACACACACGGTAGTGGGTATGGCCATGCTGCTACAGACAACCCTCCAAGTATAGATATAATGAAAAAATCTCTTATTTGAGTACTAGGGAGCCAGAGGCAGGAGTCTTTAAGAGATGATGTCCATGGGTCAGAGTGCTGGAGCATACCCCCTTGAAATAAAAGGAGTTATTTTTTATTACTATTTTATACATTATGACGGTGAGTTGGAGAATAATAAAGGCCGCTGTTCTACTAACAAGGCCCTTGTTAGTCGAACAGTGGCCTTCATTAATCTCAACTCTCCATCAATGATGTATAAAATAGTAATTAAAAAATACCCCATTCATTTCAATGGCGCACACCCCTGCAGTCTCCTTTGCCTTTTGTCATAATGTGCCTGAGCATGGGGATGTGGAGGCCAGCAGACGGGGGGGCATAAGCCTCACTATAGTGGGGCTCCAATAGTCTGTGCATACCATATTGCTTAACTGTCCGTGAATGCAAGGAACAGCTCTAGAATGTCTGTGACATCTATAACAGGCACAACTTATTTGGTTTGACTGAAACATGATATGCAAATCAGGAAAAAATTCAAATTAATAAGATTCATCTGTATATACTCCAGAGCAGTGCATCAGATTTGGACTTAAACCCACCCAGTTACCAGCCATTTATTTCCCTGGCTGAAGTCCCCCCCCCAAAAAAAAGAACTTTGTCCCGATTTTTCTCCCCAACTCCATTCCATTTGAAACCCATCATCTATGGGTCAGGAAACCACCCAAATGTGAAGAAACATGAAAACAGATCAATATTTCGGTCCTTCCTCCTTCCCCAATCATCCTGTAAAAAAAAATTACTTTTGCTTACACGGCCATATGGCCAGAACCTTCAGCCTGGCATAGTGTGCCACCAGCCCAGTTTGTAGTCCACTCCCTCTCTCTCGTTCAACAGAAGCTGGATGCTAGAACCGACCATCACAGGTCCCCAACATGATCCGTGACCAAGTCACCTCGTCAAACATATCCACCCAACCTGGGTTTCTTCCTTCTTGCTTGGTTGTTGCTGTGGCTGCTGCCACACTGCACTGATCAAGGCCTATGAAGGCCACCCACACTGCTGTCACCACTGCTGCTAAGCTGAGTTTGCTGCCATGGGGGTCTTTGCTGATTTTTTTTGTAAGGCAAGCCTAGTACAGTAAGTAAGTAGCCTATTCTTGAGTTAACTTCTAGCTCACCCTCTGCCCCTTCAGCCACCATGGGAGACAGAGGCTCACTAAGAGTAGAACAACAAAAATAAGTTGCCACAACACTGCTATAGAGTGTTCAGTGCTTACTGACTCCTCCAAGCTGTAGTGTTCAGCCTGTCTACTCTCTGGTTGGAAAGACAGTGTCACACTTGCAAGGCTCATGCACTCTTTCTTGGCTGGAGCTCATCCACATCACATGTGATTGTGCTGACACTAATTGGTGGAGATAATGGACAACACAGTACAGACACAGTCAAGTCTGGAGAGTACCTGCAGCGTGAGCACACACAGGCCAGGTGGGCACTTATTGTGCAAAGGATTAAATCCAAATTTAAAGCCATTAGTGCCGCACCATACGAACAACCTAGGCACAAATGGGGGGGGGGGACTGCACCCCTCTGCCCTACCTAAATGGCACCCCTGCTTAATGGTAGAAATTCATTCTCAGGTGCTAATACAATGGTTTCCACTGTATTCTGAGGTACCGTATCTCCATGTTTCATGATGCGTTCTAATCATCATGTGGGTTAGTGTCCCTCATTTTGAGTGTCCATGTCTCTCATTTCAGTGTCAAAATGTGAGGTATGGTGCATGCTTCCAAGACCCTACTCAGCACAAAGAGTGCAGAGTGTGGCCATAGTGTATATGCTCAGTACAGAATGACAAAGGGAAAATAAGAGAGATAAAACAGTAATGGAGAAACACATTTGTAGCACTAAATATGTATAAGGTATTTGCATTGGTCCAAAACAAAAAGGATAGGCTTCACAACACAGAGGCCCCCTTTCATACATCTGGAATGGGGGATGTTGACTGGCTATATCCTAGGCATTTAATGCAGTAAGCAAACAATACTTTACAAATTAATGGTGATTTAATGAGAAAAATCAAAAGCCATTAAACAACTTGCAAAAGGATCAGAATTAATGAGTTCACCTAATTTTTATGGGAATTCAAATAAAAATGTATTTTAATGACTAATTGCTAGTATTAGTATAAGAAATAGAAACTGATGTGTTTTTTTTAGATGAGATTTGCACCAGTTTAGCTGCTGCATACATGGTAAGCATGCAGCATGTGAACCTGATGTGATGTTTAAATGAT
This sequence comes from Neoceratodus forsteri, assembly GCA_016271365.2. Lineage (NCBI taxonomy): Eukaryota > Metazoa > Chordata > Ceratodontiformes > Ceratodontidae > Neoceratodus > Neoceratodus forsteri. Next base: position 1,201,698,892 of record CM057450.1, on the reverse strand, counting down.
ATTCACACTAGCTTAACTGCTGCACTCATGTCAAGCATGCAACATGTGAACATGATGTAATTTTTAGAAGATGTTCACACCAGCTTACCTGCTGTGCAGATGTCAAGCTTGCAGCATGTGAACCTGATTTGTCTTTTAGACCTGGTTCTCAAATGTTCACTTAGTGTATGTGAACTGCATGCAAACGTTGCACAATTAAGCATGTGGCATGCATTCTGAATGTACACAGCACGCCTACATTTCTGTATGGGAATGAGTTTGGGAGGCATGGTAATGAGTTTGTTTTAATTTGTTTAAAGCAGCAGCATTTTATAGTGGATTTCAGCAACAAAGTTTTCCTAGTGAAAAAAATATAAAGATATCCATTTTCTTTTCATTTTCTTTCATTTCTAAACAAAGATATGGGATTCTGAAAGTTCCTGCGCCCATGCCATGCCCACCATGAAACAGTCAAATATCTTGGTACAGTGCTGTTCTGTTTACTACCGGAAACATGTGGTAACACATCCTAATACAGCCACATTTTAAATAGAGCATGTACATTCCAAGGGTAACCTCAACAGAGAAATTTTTATAAATTGCTAAAGGAGGCCATCTTTAATGACATGAGTCATTAATTACAAAATTAGCTATAAAAACAGTTGTAAAAAATACCTGAGGAAACTAAAAATACTGTACATTGAGGATGAATCTAAGGATATCACAAATACATTTTTGCAAAAAAAAAACTATATGATGATTTTTTTGCTAACAAGATACTGCTGCTTTAAAAGGGGATATGGCTGTACTTGAGAGCTGTTGTACCCAACAATCTCCTGCTCACACAAAGCAGAGGATCCACTCTTGGACTCATCTGGGCTTATGGTGTCTGGCCCAGCTCTGCTCTTATAATTGCTTTGTTTTCCTGAACAATGCTATGTGCACACTGTCAGGTGTGATCAGAAGCTGACTATGCTGTTTGCTGCAGTGTGGCATTCAGGGAAAATGTTACACAGGCTAGATATGCACAATTCATGTGTGCCAGAATACAGTAACTATGGATCAGGCTCTAATAGCCTAGTGGCAGTGTATCTTGAGGCAGTGGAAACTAGTAGTAAAGCCTCTGAACTGTTCACCATGAGAATCAGGTTCAAATTCCACCAGAACCATTAAGTAAGTCACTTGTCCTCTGCACCTCCATCCAGTCAATTCTTAAACTGGTGACAAACCAGGACTAAGTATCAACAAGATGTTGCATCTTAGCTGGGTTATTCAGGGTAAATACAATTTTAAAAAAAATGACAGTCTGTGTGTGGGATTTCTTGAAGCCTGTGTGTGGAAGCATTTGCCATGGGTCTGTGTATGTTTGTTTGCCTAAAGCTTGTGAGTGTTATTTTGCTAAGAGATTGGGTGTGTGCATCTACTAAGGGACTGGGTGTGTGCCCTTGCTAAGGGTCAGGGTGTGTATGTTTGTTAATTGCCTGTGTGTGTCTATTTCCTAAGGTCCACATGTGTGTGTGTGTGTGTGTGTGTGTGTATATATATATATACAGTATTTGCCAGCTGCAGAGAGATGCATTTGAATTAAAATTAGGATTCAGGTTTTACGATATATTTACCCGAGATAGTCTTGGTGAATGCAATATCCTATTATCTGTGAATTATGGCTTCTATGCACTTGTACGGTTTATTTACAATAACTGTGATAGCCCAGCTGAGATACAATATTTCATTATCTGTGTTATCTTGCATTTTTAGAGGGCTGATGCATCCTAGAACATCCCCTACAGAAATAATTATATGAAATATTTTCATGCTGCACACATAAAACTACCCAAGTAATATGCATGCTGCAAGTATGATTTAAATGTTAAATTGGAACTGACTGCATGCATATGGCATGCGTGCAGCAAGCAAGTGTGGAAACCATGATTTTTATCTTAAATTGGGAAAGACTGCATGCATGTGGCATGCGTGCAAAAGCAAGTGGTCAATGATAACGGCACACATAAAAGTTAAGTGACTTTCCCAGGATCACACCATACACAAGTGAAGGTTAAAGAGATTCAAACTCAGGTCTTCATGCCTCCAAGTCTTCTGGCTTGCAGTTCAGTGCCTTTAATCACTAAGCCATACTGTCTGCATGTATATGACTTGCTTGTACTTCAATAAATACAGTATCTGACTATATCTGCATGCATGCGACATGCATATAGCCACTATTATGCTTTTCAGTTCTCTTTTTCTTCTCTTACTCATCTCAGTTTCACAATTGAACTGTAGCACACATACCAATGGAAACACATGTGGTTTTTCCTACCCCAATACACAAACGTACCCACAAAACCACTTAATTACTTTTGTCTGGCCTGTGCTTCTACTATTTTCTCACCATAGTTTTGAATGCTTCAGTGCAAACAGACTTTGAGGTGCAAACACAAAAGTAGCATTAACTTGACACGCACACACATGGACAGTCCCCCCCCCCACACACCCCATGCACACACACACACTGTAGCAGGTATGGTCATGCTGCTACAGACAACTCACCAAGTATAGATATAAGTAAAATGTCTCTTACTTGAGTATTAGGGAGCCAGAGGGAGGAGTCTTTAAGAGATTATGTCCATAGGTCAGAGTGCTGGGGCGTACCCCCTTGAAATGAATGGAGTTATTTTTTGATACTATTTTATATGTTATGATGGTGAGTTGGAGAATAATGAAGGCCACTGTTCTACTAACAAGGCCCTAGTTAGTTGAGCAGTGGCCTTTATTAGTCTCCAGCTCTCCATCAATAATGTATGAAATAGTAATAAAACAATACCCCATTTATTTCAATAGTGCACACCCCTGCAGTCTCCTTTGCCCTTTTTCATAATGTGCCTGAGAGTGGAGATGTGGAGGTCAGCTTCACTGGGGGGGGGGGACATAAGCCTGACTATAGTGGGGCTCCAATAGTCTCTGTATACCCTACCACTCAACTGTCCGTGAATGCAAGGCACACCTCTAGAATGTCTGTAACATCTCTAAAAGGTACAATTAATTTTTTTTGACTGAAAAGTGATATGCAAATTAGGAAACATTCAAATGTATAAGGTTCATCGGTATATACCTCAGTGCAGTGCATCCAATCTGGGCTTAAACCTACTTAGTTACTGACCAATTGTTTTCCCTGGCTGAAGTTCTGCCCCCCCTCCCCAAAAAAAGAACTTTGTCCTGATTTTTCTCCCCTACTCCATTCCACTCAATACCGATTAAATACCCATCCCCTATGGGTCATGAAGCTACCCAAAGGTGAAGAAACATGAAAAACACATCAAGATTTCAGCCCTTCCTCCTTCCCCAATCCCCCTGTAAAAAAATTATTTACCTTTACTTACCCAGCCATGTGGCCAGAACCTGCAGCCTGGCACAGTGTGCCACCAGCCCAGTTTTCAGATTGCCCCCCTCTCTCCTTCTGACAGAAGCTGGATGCTAGAACCGACCATCACAGGTCCCCAATGTGATCTGTGACCAAGTCACCGAACCCACCGAACCCACCCAACCTGGGTTGCTTGCTTCTTGCTTGGTTGCTGCTGTGGCTGCTGTTGCATTGCACTGATCGAGGCCTATGAAGGCCACCCACACTGCTGTCACCACTGCTGCTAAGCATAGCTTGCTGCCGTGGGGCTCTGTGCTGTTTTTGTTTGCATGGCAACCTTAGTTGAGTAAGTAGGTAGCCTAATCTTGAGTTAGTTTCTAGCTCACCTTTCAGCCACCAGGGGAGATGGAGACTCGCTAAGAGTAGACCAACAAAAATATGCTACCACCACACTGCTATTGAGAGTTCAGTGCTCACCGACTCTTCCAAGCTGTAGTGTGCAGTCTGTCTACTCTGTGGTGGGAAAGACAGTGTCGCACTTGCAAGACTCATGCCCTCTTTCTTGGCTGGAGCTCATCCACATCACATGTGATTGTGCCGTCGCTAATAGGTGGAGAGAGTGTACAATACAGTATAGACATAGTGAAGTCTGGAGAGTACATGCAGCATGAGCACACACAGGCCAGGTGGACACTTATTGTGCAAAAGATTAAATCCAAATTTAATGCCAGTATTGCCACACCATAAGAATAGCCTAAGCACAAATACGAGGTGGTGGGGAGGGCAACTGCCTCTTCCCTACCTAAATGGCACCCTTACTTAATGGTAGAAATTTATTCTCAGGTGTTAATGCAATGGTTTCCACTGTGTTCAGAGGTACTGTATCTCCATGTTTTATGATGTGTCCAGATCATCATGTGGGTTAGTGTCCCTCATTTTGAGTGTCCATGTCCCTCATTTCAGTGTCAAAATGTGAAGTATGGTGCATACTTCCAAGACCCTACTCAGCACAAAGAGTGCTGATCATGGCCATAGTGCATATGCTCAATACAGAATGACAAAGGAAAAGTGAGTGAGATGAAATAGTTATGGAGAAACACATTTGTAGCACTAAATATGCATAAGAGATCTGCATGGTCCAAAACAAAAAGGATAGGCTTCACAACACAGAGGCCCATTTTATACATCTGGAATGTGGGATGTTCACTGGCTATATCCTAGCCATTTAATGCAGTAAGCAAACAATACTTTACAAATGAATGGCGATTTAATGACAAAAATCAAAAGCCATTAAACAGTTTGCAAAAGGATCAGAATGAATGAGTTTATCTAATTTTTTATGGGAATCCAAATAAAAATGCTAGCAATAGTATAAGAAATAGAAACTGATGTGTTTTTTTTAGATGAGATCTGTACCAGCTGCTACACATACAACATGTATGCACCTTGTGAACCTGATGTGATGTTTAAATGATGTTCACACCAGCTTAACTGCTGCAGTCATGTCAAGCATGCAACATGCGAACCTGATGTAATTTTTAGAAAATGTTCACATCGGCTTACCTGCTGCATACATGTCAAGCTTGCAGCATGCAAACCTGATTTGCCTTTTAGACCAGGTTCGCTTAGGATCACTTTGTGTATGCGAACCACATGCATGCAATCAATGCACAATTAAGCATATGGCATGCATTCTGCATGTACACATCACACCTGTATTTCTGTAAGGGATCTGTTGCAATCTTTGTTTGAATCATCTCTAAAATAACAGGAATTCAGAGAAACTATTTGATGCAGTCATATTTTTAACATGGCAAGTGAGTGGAGGGAACCCTCAACTCTTTTTACATCCCACTGAACCTAACAGAAGCCTCTAGAATGTTGTCATCAGCTGGTGTAGAGTAATATTCTGAGTGTGTTCACCCAGAATTCCTTTAGTAAGCAAGAGCCTGCCATTTGCCTTTTCAGTACAGTGAGGAGCAGAACAAAGGAAGTGAAAACTTTTTTACACTCCATCCCCTGCCCCCTTGTCCAAAACATATACACCCTCTTCCCTCTATATGCTATCCCTCCCACCAGCTCCAATTCACAACTATGTTGCCAGCATCAGCAGCATCCAAATGACCGTAACCAGGCCTCCTCTGGTGCTTCCGATGGCTTCATCCAGCATACCCTTATCTAGCTCCCTGCACTACAGCCAAATGCAAACCTCCACACTGCTGTCAAGTCAGCCCACCACCTGCTGTGCCACTCTGAGCCCCACGGGCCCAGTTGGGACTTCTTATTTTGTAGTATTGCCACCCCAGACCAGGCAGAAATATTCCATTATGTGGCTGTGCTTTTCGTTGTTCCTTGGACCTGGTGTAGACTTTCCATAATGCAGTTGTGTCAGTCTCTGTCCCTCTGCCTACTGGGACTTTCTTTAATTCAGCTGTGCTGTTCCATTTCACTTGAGCCCAGTGAGGACTTCCTTTAATGTGACTGTTTCACTTCTTGTCCTCCATTCCTAGCAGGGACAACTCATTCTGTGGTTCTGTGCTGCTCCATGTTCCCCAGGCCCAGTGAGAACTTTTTGTTGTGCGGCTCTGATGCTCCATGTCCCCTGGGCCTGAAGGAGTCTTTTCAGATATGGAGCTCAGCTCCATGTCACCTGGGCCTGGCCAGTGCTTATTATCATGCAGTTCTACGGCTCCATGTCCCCTGGGGTCTGTCATTTCATAGCTCTGCTGCTCCATGTGCTATGGGGCAGGTGAGGACTTTTGTGGCACTACCGGTCCATGTCCCTGGGCTTGGTGTGGGCATTTTGCTTGATACATGGCATTGTTTATTAAAGGCCCATCAATGACTACTCCTGCCATTGACCCCATGCCACATAAGGCCAGCTCTGGTGAGATGTAGTGGTGTGGCACACAGTGCATATGACACTGAAGATGGCGTTGATGTGGGCAGACTGCCATGAATGCTGTATTCCATACCCAGGGATGTCCTGGTACAGCAGGGGTCAGTGCCTACCACCACCAGACCAACACACATACTGAGGACTGACCACATGGCCAACAGACCCAACCAACAATGACAGGCATACCACCTGGGGCAGTAAACATTACTACCAATGCCCTGGTGAATGAAGGCTGCGGCACATTATGCACACAGGGCAGCATGCCTGTCACAACAATGATCAAACCAGTAGTCAGCACAACCCCTGGCTCTCCACAGTGTCAGTGGCAGTACAATGCTCAAAGGGCCAAGTGAGGGACTGAAACCACAACTGCCTAGATGCTACCACCACAGGCATGTATGCAATATGTTAAGACACACATGAGCACTGACCTAATAGCAAAAACATGCGGTAGACTTGCAACCCAGATGGTGAAACACATAATGTAGGCTACTTATGTGGACATGTGTATGAGGACAATACAGACTCCAGCAACTCTCACTATACCCTATCACAGCTGGGTGCCCCTCCCCCCTTCTGGCATCCTGCCAGCCCCACTCCTCCTGGCTGGCCCAGGGTTGCCCTGGCTGGGTCCTATTCTCTGCGGAGAGGGGACAAAGGTGACATGTGATCAATAGCATGCAGCAGAACACATGGCACATTACCACACATCCTAACTAGTACACATTTCTGTGCCACTACAGCCACATGTACATGGCAGGGATGGACAGGACCATGCAGGGTAATGTCATAAAAGTATGCACAGCCATGCCACAGCACACAGGCAAGTGAGACCATGAATTGTGCAAAGCCTCCACACTATGTACCAGTACTGCAGCTAGGAACTAGCACTGCGTATGCAAGGCTGGTGTGGTGCCCTGTCCCACTGTCTTCACCATCCCTGTTCAACATAGCCATACATGTCAGCTACAAGCCATGTACACCTTATGTTACTTAGTATGAGGCATTTAAAAGAAGGTTGTATAAAACAAGGGCACAGTAATCATACCATTACAACAGTAGGGGTGGATATCATACTGTTGGTGTAGCCCAACACAATGGCGGGTCCAAGAGTGGCACACCCACCCCATTACAGATGTAAACTATGCTTTATGTGGCATATGCATACCTGGATCCCTGCAACAGGCCATGGACGGTGTACATGGAACAGACATTGGCTGATGCAAAATGCTGTGTACACCTAATGTCATGGCTATCAGTGGCCCCCAGATCAGATGACATATTCATACATCAAGACACAGCACCTAGGAACATACACAGTGATCACATGTTAGTGTGGTATCACACACCCTTGGTGTTATGGCAAGCAGCATGGCTCTTCGATCTTTAGTGAGTCCAATATTGTACAGGGCAGGGTAGGCATCATTGGTCCCATATACCTGTATTAGCTATAGATAACAATACAATGAATTGATTTCCATAGAAAATAGTGCACTCAATGGGTAAACACAGTTACATTGTCCTGGAGTCTCAGAGAAAGTAACAAAGTAGTCTTGAAGCACTTAAACAGTGCTACACACCACACACCACAGCAACCATACATAAAACTGTCTTTACTCACCTGGGCAAGGGACAGTGCAACTGTCTACCATCACGATCAGGTCCCAGAGGTGATGTGGCTCCCTCTGGGACAGGTTGTTTTATCTGTGCCAGCATTGGTCACCTCTCTGGGAAATGCCCATCATGTGGGCTAGGTGCCACCCAACAGATGCTCACACCTCACATCTGGGCCTGTCTGCTACTTCCCCCCTCAACCAGCTGCAGTACATCCCAGTTGACCACCAGGTCAACTATGTTGGCCAGCTCCATGGCTGACCAACTGGTGTTCCTCTGGCATACTCCACTGACAATCACGTGCCTGTCTTTTTTTTTTTAATAATTTAAGAGTTTATTAAGTTTTTGCAATGAAGAACAGCATGTTACAAGCAAATAGTAAATGGAAACAAACTACAGGTAAACCTGGTTGGGGAGATTCTTCATGGAGCTGCAACTTTAAACAAGTACCTCTTCTAACCAGAGATATTCACAACTGACAGTCCATCGGAAACTCAATCAGTTCTACAATGAGTCATCATAATTTACTATAGGATTCTGCAGGGGCCAGAGTCCATAGTTAATACAATGAGTCATCATAATTTACTATAGGATTCTGCGGGGGTGAGAGTCCATAGTTAATACAATGAGTCATCATAATTTACTATAGGATTCTGCAGGGGTGAGAGTCCATAGGTAATACAACGAGTCATCATAATTTACTATAGGATTCTGCAGGGGCGAGAGTCCATAGTTAATACAATGTCTTAACAACATAGTCGAAACAGTACATAAATGCAGTTTATTATAAAGTTTCCCATCTTTTACCCCTATTAGGGAGCAGAGATGTCCAGGTCCCTGGAAGGAAGGGGGTGTGGGAGAAGGGGAGAGGGGTAGTTGTCCTAGTCTGCAAAACTAGACATAGACTTGTGGGTTTCCCAGTAAGTGGGGGGCATCTAACAGCCTTAAGGAATCTTGTAGTACGTGGAATTAAGGTTTGGGCAGAGATTTTACTGTAGATCTCCAACCTGCTGGTGGAGGCATAACATAGAAACATAGAAAATGACAGCTGATATGGGCTGCTTGGCCCACCTAGTCTGCCCATTTTCCCTACCTAATGTACAGTAATACCGCAGACCCTACTTGATCTCCGGCTTTATCCTCCCTTTCCTAATCACTCCCCTTATGCCTATCCCATGCATTTGTGAATTCCGTTACTATGTTTGCATCAATCACCTCCACTGGGGGGCTGTTCTATGTATCCATCACCCATTCAGTGAAGAAGTACTTTCTTTAGTTTCCCCTGAGTCTATCCCTCCAGCTTCATAGCATGACCCCTTGTTCTTGAACATCTTTTTTCTCTGAAAAATGCTTCCCTCCTGTACCTTATTTATACCCTTGCGGTATTTGAAAGTCTCTATCATATCCCCCCTCGCCCTCCTTTTCTCTAGAGTGTACACACTGAGGTCCTTTAGTCTCTCTCCTGATAGGGCTTTTGGTGCAGACCCGGCACCATTTTAGTTGCCCTTCTCTGGACCGCCTCTATTCTGTCTATGTCCTTCCGGAGATGTGGCCTCCAGAACTGAACACAGTACTCTAGATGAGGTCTCATGAATGATTTGTACAGCAGTATCACCACCTCCTTCCTTTACAGGTAATACCCCTCCATAAGCACCCCAACATCCCACTGGTTCTCCCCACTGCCTTGTCACACTGCTTGGCCACTTTTAGGTCATCAAATATGATTACCCCAGGTCCCTTTCCTTTTTTAATCAATCAATCATCTTTATTTTACCAGGCGATACACTGTTGAGATAAGCTCATTTACAAGGTGGACCTGGGATGGTAAGCAAGGCAATATGTGTAATACAAGTACACAGTAATAACAGGCATAGGCACATTAGAAGAAGATAGTTATACACAAGAACAATGATTCTTGGCAAGCACAAAATAGGGTAACAATAGATAAATAAAATTTTCATTGACGTTAACATTTTTCTGAGCATGACAGTGGGCAATGATGAGTGATACACAGAGTTAACAAGGCAGTAATTGGCATAGAAGCACAATTTGTACACAATAAGCAAGGATAAGAAGTAGGGAAGGATGTGGGGGAGTGCAATCGAGCAGAAAGAGTGCCGGGAAAGGGGCCTAGATTTACTGAAATAGAGGGATGGGACTGGAAGGAGTACACTAGGGTCAGGGGGTAAATGAATGGGAGCCCTGGCTAGTCTCTAGGATAGAATGGAGGGGTAGAAAGGAGATATGTGGAGAGAAGTCACCTCTGTGCAGTACTTCCAGGATTCAAGGTGGAGATGCAGTTAGGTGTAGCATTCACATGATTCAGAGAGTTTGCATTGGAGTAGAGCCTTGAATAGTATAATGCTTACTGGTGATTCGAGTTTTATTGACTTTTGGATATTATTCCAGATTATTGGGAGGGTGTGGCTAATGGCTGCTGCCCCCAGGCAAATCCTGACCTTTGAAATTACCAAGGAAATGTATGAGAGGATCCTCAGAGCATAGCAGCTCACTGGAGAAACAGACAAGCAGTTGAAAATATACTGAGGGAGCTTGTTGGTGATGGCTCTATAAGTCCAAAGCACTGCATTCATGCAATATCTGAGGCTAAGTGAAGGCCACCCCATCATAGTATAGAGTGTGCAGTGATAAGTGTGGTATGGTTCTCCCATGATAAATCTGATTGCCCGATGATACAGTGTGTCCAATTTCGATAAGGTGAAAGGAGAGCACTGCCTGTATATGGGGTCAGCATAGTCCAATAGAGGCAAAAACTTTGATCGGACTAGCCTAACCTTTGCTTCCTGAGTGAGTAGGTTCTTTATTCTAAAGAATAAGCCGAGTCTCATATTCAGTTTCCTAGCCAGCTCATCCACATGCTCACTGAAGGAGAGTTTTTGGTCAAACCACATGCCCAGATACTTAAATTTTGTCACAAACTCAAAGGGTTTCCCTAATAAAGTAAGAATCTGCAGTACCGTTGAGGTGGTGTGGGATTTTAGTGCACTTGCTTGAGGCAAAAATAGGATTGCTTTGGTTTTCTTTGCATTCAGTAGCAACTTTAGAGATAGGAGGTTCTTTTGTAGGGTGTTGAAATCAGTTTCCAAGTCCATGCATGCTGATTCAGGGGTGGGCCTTTCTAGGTACAGGGCCGTATCATTGGCAGAGAGATGTATGTTAGCCAATTTGATCCCAACATCAGTGTTGTTTATGTAGATAGCAAAATGCAAGGGGCCTAAAATTGATCCTTGCAGAATGCCCCTTAACAGGGGTTTTGGGGGGCAGTAGCCCCCCACACCTTGACGCACTGCTATCGATCCATAAGATAGCTTGTGAATCATGACAGTGCCGGACTGTCAAGTCCAAGGTTTCTGAGAATAATGAGGAGCAGATCATGGTCAACAGTGTTGAATGCTTTGCTCAAGTCTTGGAACAGACGTGCATTTTCACATCCAGGGAAGTTAACCAGTCATTGGATACTTTGGCCAGTGCTAAAATAGTACTGTGTTTTGGTCTGAACCCAGATTGGATTGGATTGAGGAGATTATTGGTTTTCAGGAAATTCCTAATCTGTGCATTGACCACTTTTTCCAGTAATGTGGATAGGAAGGGAAGCAATGAAATGGGGCGATAATTGCTAAGGTCACTCCTGCTACCAGATTTAAACAATGGTATGACATGTGCCATCTTCCAGTTAGTAGGCAGGACATTCTGGGACAGAGATAAGTTGAAAAGATGAGTGGGGGGGGAGGGATAGTACAAAATAGCCAAGTTTTAAAAAGAAAGATTCTATAAGATCTGCTCCTTCACTTTTTCTCACATCCAATTCCAGGATAAGGTCTTCCACATTCTTTACAGACACCTGGCTGAAAGAAAAGGTTGCTTAAGAGGCATCATGGTGTAAGTCTGATGCAGGGATGAAGCAAGGAAGAGTCAGATGCTGTGATTGATCCTGAAGGGTGCTAACTGGAGATGTGTTAAAGGCCAACCCTACTGTTGCGAAGTCATTGTTGAATAGTATAAGTATGTCATGTTTATCAGTAAATTCAATCCCCTCTGAGCAAATTTTAGAAGGTAGAGAATTTGCAGGGCTATGTCCTTCCAGGTCGCTAAGAATTCTTCAGAATTTGGAGGATGATTTTGAGGAGGCTTCTAGCTGATATTGGAAGTAGCTAGCCTTTATGGATCTGATTAGTTTGGTGCTGAGATTTCTCGCCGCTCTGCAGGTGGCACAGTCCCTCAGGGTCTTAGTTTTTCTTGCTTTTTTCCACAAGACATCTCTATTTAGTAAGACTTCCTTTAAATCAGAGGTGAACCAAGGGCAAGATCTCTTTTTTGTATAGATTTTAATCAGAGGCGCTTGTTTGTTAATGTTATCAGGCAGAATACTGTGAAGGAACTCATAGGCTTCACTGACTGTAGAGGCTAAGTAGAAGTTTTGCCAGTTGGCGTTCTGTAAGTCAGAAAGAAAGGCAGCAGCATTAAAATTCCTGTGACTTCTTTTGAAGGTAAACCCAGGGTGTAAGGAAGATTTGGCGGGTGACCTGACACAGGCAATAAGGCAATGATCACTGAGGCCATTAAAGAAAACTCCGGAGTGAGCATAGAGGTGGGGTTTATTTACAAGGGCAATATCCAACAAGGTACTGCACTCTGGATTTTTGGAGTTCAGACATGTGGCTTCCTTAATAAGTTGACTGAGTCCAAAGGTGTAACAAAGGTCTTTTAGAGGTTTGGAGGAGTTAGCCAGCCAGTCTAAGTTAAGATCACCCAAGATGATGAATTCTGAGGTAGTCCAGGATAACTGGTCATGCAGGTGGTCCATTACCGAAAGCCCAGCTGACAGAGGTCTATAACAACCTATGATAGACAGGGACATAGATTTAGAGAGCTGAATCTTTAGATATAGGCACTCAGATTCCTTAGGAACAGAGGAAGGAATCACTGAGGAGACAGTATATTTGTCCAGCACATAAATAGCTACTCCTCCCCCTCTGAAGGGTCTATCAGCTCAGAAGATATTATAGCCAGGAATATTAATGGTATGGTCCTGTGTGGAGGCCCTCAGTTAGGTTTCTGTAACTATGAAGATGTCAGGTTTGAGACAGTAGATCCAGGCCTGTATAGCATCAAGTTTTTTCAAGAGGCTGCAGGCATCGATATGCAAGAAGGACATGCCTTTTAGCATTAGGAGATCCAATGGGGTGGGAATAGGAGGGTGGGTCCAGGATTTAGTTCAATATTGCTGGCGCAAAGAAGGAGCAACAGAAGCATTTTTTTAAGGCATTTAGCAATAGCCTAAAGGTATGTGTCCGGACTCTGTTGTAAACCTTGTTAGAGGTAGGTGCTGAATCGGTATGATATGCTTTATTAGATCCCAGGAGAGCATAAAGTGGTGCCCTGACCAGATAGCAGTTATTATCAATGCGCAAAGAAGTGCAAAGTAATGCACCTGGGAAACAAAAACTCAAGGGAAGAGTACACAATGGGGGATGAGATATTGACAACAACAAAAATGGAAAGGGACTTGGGGGTAGTCATATCAGATGACCTAAAGGTGGGCCGGCAATGTGAGAAGGCAGTGAGGATGGCTGGGGGGATACTGGGATGCATAGGGAGAGGCATCACCAGTAGAAAACAGGAAGTTGTTGGCCCACTGTACAGACAGTTGATGAGACCACATCTGGAGTACTGTGTACAGTTCTGGAGACCCCATCTCCACAAAGACATAGACAGGGTGGAGGCTGTTCAGAGGAGGGCAACCAAAATGGTGCAGGGTCTGTACCAGAAGACATATGAAGAAAGACTAAAGGAGCTTAAGATGTATAGCCTCGAGGAAAGGAGGGAGAGGGGGGACATGATAGAAACTTTCAAATACCTCAAGGGAATCAACAAAGTCCAAGAGGGTAGCATCTTTCAGAAAAAAAGATGTGCAAGAACAAGGGGGCACAATTTGAAGATACAGGCGGGATGGCTTATAGGTAATGTGAGGAAGTATTTCTTCACAGAGAGGGTTGCAGATGCATGGAACAGCCTTTCTGAGGAGGTCATAGAGTCAAAAACAGTGGGGGAATTCAAGAATGCATGAGACAGACATAAGGCAATTCTAGTGGGGAGGAAGGAGGAAGTAGGCTGCTGGTTAACTAGGATCTGCAGCTTATCCGTTAGGTAGGGAAATGGGCAGACTAAGTGAGCCAAGCGGTCCTTATCTGCCATCAAATTCTATGTTCTATGTTTCTATGAGAGCCAGCACGTGCTGAGGATGTAGAAGAGAGCAGTGCAATGTTCCACATGGAGGAGAATAATCTATAACAACAGTTAGCTGAACACATGGCTGAAAAAGAAGGAGGCAAGGCAAGGGCACTGGAAATTCCACGAGTCATAGTTGGAGATGCCTGTGTCATCCAGGGAAGTATCAGGTTCCAGCTGTACAGGCAAAGCAGCTAAGGAGCACACTAGCACTGAGAGAAACAACTGCATGATACTATACATGAACTGTACATTATAGTGCAGGATGCCAAATGCAGACCTAGTGTGCACAATGTGCCTGAGAGTACAGTACACACTGGAAAGTTTGAATCCAAAAAAAGAGTGGTCAATTTAGGGGAGTTGCTAGTGCAAGTATGTTCAGTGGGTTAGAGATCAGGAAAGGTTAAGTTATAATGGGATGGAGGATGTGTAGGATGCTATAAAATTCTATATTATGGCCTGCCCAGGACTGGACAAGGTAGAGAGGAGTGCAATCTAGTCTTATAGCCAAGGGATCAGGTGGAGGTGAGGCCTGGTATATTTAGTAACAAAGCAAAAGCAGTTGTCAGTGAGAGCTTGGGAAGCAGTGGCCAATGAGCAAGGACTCAACATGATATGAGCAGATCCTATAGAGAGTGAGGAAAAGGGGAGACTGAGCCCAATAGGCAAAGGATCTGGAAAGTGGGAGGGGAGAAGGCATATTTAATAAGTAGCGGGGGTGGGGGAGGCTGGGAGGGAGATAGAAAATTCTTATAGGGACAGTACCAAGCTATGACAAAAAGCTGCAAAAGCTGATTTTCCCCAGTTGAGAAACCAATGAGAGGGCGCTTCCAATCAGAGAGTGGCACCATTCACCTTTAGCCAATCGGGCACCAGGTCCTGGACAAAGCAGCCAATAGGACTTCCAAGGTGTAGTTCCACTGTGCTCAGTCTCCTCACCTGGTAGAAGGGCTCCGGGGCCAGCATGGGAGAGGCTGCCACGCCTCTCCCATGCCTTCACTGCACTCTCTTGTAACTGGCTGCTTTTCCCAGCTCCACCAGCCATTCCACAGTTGGGAGTGAAGAAGTGACTCTCAAGTATCTGAGGATTACCCTCTTTGCTGTGATCTGGGCATCAGGTATTCAACTCTTGGCATGCTGTTGTATTTGAGTGGGCATGCAAATGTCATCCATTATGCCAAGCATGACCAGTTCTGGGGTTAGAGTAAGGGTGGGACAGGTGACAGCTCTGCAGACCTGTTAGACCCCCTTTCCAGTAAAGCTTCAATCCACTTCAAGACCAGAGGAGATGTATAATGTCGCCAGGGGCTGATTTGCAGCACCAGCATGTGTCAGAGGGGGACAGCCCCCATTTGTGTAACTTCTGTTGGGTCCTGTGCCATCTGTGGAGGTTCTTAAACTAGGTAATCTGGTTCCTGGTGTACGTGGTGATCTTACCAAGGTCTTTACAGTAGTTGTCCCATGTCATGGAGGGAATCTCCATGCCCAGTTCCTTGCTCCAGACTCCCCTTAGCTCGTCTTTGGTGCTGCCTTCTAATGTTGACAGTGCTTTATAGATCAAGCTGGCCTTAAGGGGGTTACCTGAACTAGCCACAATAAATTCATCCATGACATTCAGGTTTTCTGTCTGGTACTGTAGCCCTATTATCTGTGTTAGCACATGCTTCAGCAGGTGGCATCTCTCCAGTGAGAACTCTTTTTGTAATCATTTGAAGGCTTTGAGACATCCAGTTTTCTGGTCAGTAAGGTGCACGTGTACTCTGATCTCTTGAGCTGCCCATCCTGGCCAGTTGTTTGCCCACCAATCAGCAAATTTGGATTATGCCAAAGAGGGAAGTTGGGGGGAGTCCCTGGGGTTCCAGTTGTCCATCTTTGTGTATATTTTCTAGACTTTTGCTGTATGTGGGAGTGTGGGGTGAGTAGATAGCATGGTTGGTATCTTCCCAAATATCACTATCTGCTACTGTGATCCACCCAGCTGGTATGTCCGACACTGAGCTCACTGGGGTTGAGAGGCCAGGGGTGTGAGGGTACTTGGTTGCGAAAGTTGTAGTAAGAGGTGGGCTGCTTGTTTACAAGGGAAATGAGAGAGGTTGAGGTCTCCCTTGCTAAGTGATTGAGAAAGTTTTGTTGCTTATGCAATGTGGCCCTGATTCTTGTAAGAAGCCTAGCATCTTTTGGTGTAACAATGTGAGCAGGGCTGACGGTATTCCTATGGAGATTGTCCAAAATGTACTGAATTCTTGGGGCTTCCATCAGTTTGAGGGCAAGTGCCCTGCCCTAGAGAAAGAGATTCAGACAGTGCTGGAGCTAAAGGGGGGACAGTCACCCCTCCTGGCTACCCCAGTGTGAGTAGTAGTGCCCCTCTACCATCTTTATTCACTATTTACTGCCAGTTTTGGAGCCAATAATTGACTGAATGCCCCCATCCTGACTCCCACTGGATTCAGACAGATCCATTTTGCCAAATCTCTATCTAACTCTGTGAGTAGGTTGGGGGGGGGGGG
Source organism: Neoceratodus forsteri (assembly GCA_016271365.2). Taxonomy (NCBI): domain Eukaryota; kingdom Metazoa; phylum Chordata; order Ceratodontiformes; family Ceratodontidae; genus Neoceratodus; species Neoceratodus forsteri. Next base: position 1,201,682,283 of record CM057450.1, on the reverse strand, counting down.
TTAGGCTAAATTTTCCAAAGTCCTTAGTGACCAAGAAAAGTTTATTCCCAGGTACTTAAGGCTGCCCTTTGCTTCTTGGAGCCCCTATGGGAAGTGTTTTTGAACTTTAACCGCATTTGTAGTGAGTATGAGGGATTTGGATACATTGACTTTGTACCCAAACAGAGCCCCAAACATCTCCAGGAGCCAAAAGGTGGCTGGGATGGATATTTCTGGCTGCATTAGTGTAAGCCAGATATCATTGGCATAAGCCAATGGCCTGTGTTCCCTGCCTATGTCAATGATGTGTATATCATTTTGCTGCATGACAGCTTGCGGCAATGGGTCCCAGGCCAATATGAAAAGGAGAGGGAAGAGGAAGCATGTCTGCCGAGGGGAAAGTGGGGATGAGGTTTTCAAATTGGTTATGACTGAGACTGAGGCCTCATTATACAATGTCCTGACCTTGTGTAAGAAGGCAATTCCAAATCCAGATTTGGATAAGGCATGGAAAAGTAGTCCCACTCCATCCTGTTGAAGGCCTTCTCTGCATCTAAGGAGACTAACATTGCAGGACCTGTTCCCTGATCAGCCTTCCATGGGATGTTGAGAAACCTTCAGGTATTGTCAGTTTGCTGCTGCTGTGGGACAAAGCCAACTTGGTCTGTGTCTATTAGCGATGGGATGACCTATTGCAGCCTAGTGGCCAGGACCTTGGCATAGTCCTTACAGTTGTCAGTGATCAAGGAGATCGGTTGGTAACTCCCACAGGAGAGGGAGTCCTAGCCTGGTTTAGAAGAAGAGAGATTGTTGCTGTATGCATGGATTCTGGTGCTATAGCTGCATGACCTGCCTGACAAGCTTTGGTCAATGCATATGCACAGTGGGCTAGCAATACCTGCATGAACTTATTTAGGAATTCTGCTGGAAGACCATCCCTCCCTGGGGCCTTCCCTGCTGGCATGGAATGGAGTGTATGCTCTAGTTTTTCTGTGGAGAGGGGCACATCCAGTTCATCTCTAAAATGAAGGTGGAGCTTGGGGAGATTTAAGGGATCTGCAAAAGCAGTGAGGTCTGCTTGAGTGGCTGATTGTTTATTTTGGTAAAGGGCTTTGCAGAAGTCAAGAAAAGCTGCTTTGATCTCCTCCATCTTAGTCACAGTGGTCCCTGATCACGTGTGGATAGCAACAATTCAGGACGTTTCCTGGTGTTCCTTTAGTTGGTAGGTCAGGAGTCTTCTGGGTTTTTTGGCAGATTCCCAAAAGGACTACTTCAATCTAAATATGGCAAACTCCTCTTGTTAGTGTAGATGCATATTTATTTTGTACCTAGTACCAACGGTGTCTGCAAGCTGGCTGAAGAACAGGTCTACAAAATTTCTGTAGCCTTCCTCCAGCTTATTTAATGTGGCTAGCTAATCAGTCAGTTCTTTTTGGTTTTGCTATCTAACATGGGAGGTATAGCTTATTCACCTACCCCGGATAAAAGCCTTCAAAGCATCCCACCGTGTAGCTGCACTGATTTCACCTGGGAGGTTGGCTTCCAAGAAGATTGCTGTTTCCATTTGGAGCATCTTACTGAACTGGGGTTCATGCACGAGGGAGGTATTAATCTCTACTGCTTGTCTACAGGAGGGATAAGTATGTGCCAGTAGCCAAGTAAATGAAACCGACACATGGTCAGAAATGATCACTGCACCAGTGTTGGCCTTGAGGATCTCTGACACCCACTTCTGAGGGATTAGACATAGGTCAGTTCTAGAGTACAATTCATGCTGAAGAGAAAAAGGAGTATTCCCTTCCTTTGGGGTGCAGCAACCTCCAGATATCCATGAGGGATAATTTGGTTACTAGATCTGCAAGTGCTCATGAGGCTGGTGTGTGGAGTTGAGACGGGGATTTGCTTCTATCGAGAAAATCATCCAAAGCTGCATTAATGTCCCTTCCTACCACTAAGTTCCCACTAGAGTGAGCTTGGAGCATTTGGGTCAGGGTGGTGAAAAAGCTGACATCTGACTTATTTGGTCCATGTACATTATTGCAGGTAATCATGGCACTATTCAGCGTACCTGGCACAATTACATATCTCCCTTCCAGGTCAGTGGTAACCTGATCAGCTATGAAGGGGACATTATTATGAACCAGTATAGCACCCATCTACTCCTAGTGTTATAGGTGCTGTCAAACACCTGAAAGACCAAGCTCATTTCGAGTTTTTCGGTTTCTAGTGTTTGTGCGATGGGCCTCCTGGATAAAGTTGATCCTTGCCCCCTCCCTGCAAAGATGGTCCAGGACTTTCCAGCGTTTAACTGATTAATGGATGACTTTTACATTCCATGACATCCACTTAATTGATCCTTCTGACATTTACAATGGCACCAAGCAGAGGCATTACTATACTAGTTGTGCATATCTCATGCTGTAAAGTTGCTATAAAACCTTGAAATTCATCCAGTACAGTGAATGTATAGGGGTCAGTCCCAGGGGGAGGATCATACGGCCCTCTTCCCCACCAGGCAGTGAGTTCAAAGCATGGCTGCAGAGTCAAAATGTTTACTAGCTTAGCAAACCAATATTCATTAGACTGAAATCTTGAAGAAAGAGGAGAACTTACACCAAAAGGACATAAATAACATCAGACAGACAACATGTATAGTTGTGCAGAAATCATTCTCAGAGAGGCTTGACCTGAGTGGGAGTAGGGACCCCCAGATCAGTTGCCTACTTATCAGTTTGCCCACATAAATAACAGCAGACAGACAACATGTATACTTGTGCAGAAAAAATTCTCAGAGGGGTTTGATTTGAGTGGGGGTAGGGACCCTCAAATCAGTTGCCCGCTCACCCATGCACTCCCACCCAAGGGATGAGAAAACACTCGAGTTGTGGACCTGGTTCGTGCCTGGTTCTTGCCTGGCCCTAGCCACCCAAACACTGACATTAGGTCCAATGCCACTCAACCAGGGATCTGACGGGGTACCCAGCAGGTCCTCCTGTAGCCCTCATTGTCATTCTTATGAATAGGAGGAAGTACAGAAATTCCCTGTTCCCATGGTGCGGTGAATCACTGCCTCCATCTCAGCCTGGTATAGCACTTGTGTGATGCCAGGAATAGTGGGATAGATGGTCCTCACCTCTAGGCAAGGCAAGAAGTGTGCACTCCTGTTTTATGAATAGTGATGGATGCAAGGGTTAGTCATCCACTTGGCCTGGTGGGGGGCGAACATCAGCTTGAGGTGGATTAACTCTGTACGAACAACAGACATTCACATGGGTTAGCAATTATACATTCTGGGCCCACCTGGGGGGGGGGGGCGGTATGAGCTGGTGACATATCAAAAAGTAACAAAGCACTCTACAGCCACAATGCTGGTTGCTGTGAGAAGAAAGTCAGTAGTCTTCCTCTAGTCATCTTCTCAGTGAGCGGTGCCAACGAGAATAATTAGATTTAGTTTTGCATGCCATTTAACTAGATCACACAGTCGTACAGCTGAGGGGAAGCCATTTACCAGCATGGATGGTCTGTGCTGCTTAGCTTAGGTGACCCTGTGTCCAGTGCATACAAAGGTGGAGGAGAAGGGAAATGAGTAGGGAAGGGTGGATCCTGAGCCTGATTTAATTATGTATCACATGGCAGACAAGTCGCTCAACCCCCTCGCCACTTTTAATGACTCACTGGGTGACAAATAGGTCAAGTAAAAATGAAAGTATGTCCCAGCATCTCAGCAGCTCTGGGGACTTTATCTCAGCGACTATCCTTGTTCCCTGATCTGACTCACTCAGCACACCCGCTGTTCAAGGTGTGCTGTGGTGGCTCAAATTAATATCAGTGAAGTTAGAACTCTCTCAGTTTTTCCGATAGGGTACCACAACAATACAGCCACCATTCCCACCCTTCCCTCTGTGAAGAGTGCTAGCCCAGTAACTGGGGGTTCCTGGGGGTGGTGGAAGGGGAGCCAAAGACCAGGACCCTGTTTGGGTAGTAATTGTGGTAGGGAAAGCCATCCTGGGATTAGTAGCATTGTGTGGGAGTGTGAAATACAGTTACAGGGAACACTTACTGGAATGGGGGAGCTCTAGCCACTAATAGCAGTTGGTGTGCTGATTAGGTATCAGCAGGGAAGAGAGGAATTGAGGAGGGGTAACATTAAAGAAAAGTACATTTTGGCCCATGAAATGAGTGATTATCAAAACAGCTTTGCTCAGGAGGGGAGTGGGAGACATTAAATTAAATCTTTAATATCAAGTCTAAGCAATTTCATTCCAGTCACTGTTAAAATTACTTAAATGCTTAATCTCATGGTTGGGCAATCTCTCAGGTCCATGGTCCTTGTCCTGTCCATTAAGGTCCTACTCCTCCCACCTGTGCTATTGCTCCTGCAGTCCTTTCAGCCCAAAATATTCTCTCTTTGCTACTAGAGACTACTATAGCTGTGCCTCTGCTAGCTACTTTATTGGTGAATCAGGAAGGGGAATTTCATCCAGTGACAGCTTGACCTTGCCAGATCTCTTGATCACTGATTCACTTGTTGATTCTATACTGCTCTTAGAATGGCTAGAGTGTCTGCTGTAGTCCTTGCTTCTGGGAGTCCCTACAGGCAGACCAGCTCAATGGTGGTCCCATCCTTTCTGACTGGACTGCTTTCTCTTTGTGGTTTGCCAGTCTGTCTACACTGCCTCTGGCTGCCCTTTGTGTGCTGTGGGGTTGTAAATGTCCCAACTGGATGTAAGTAGACCTCCTTTGTGATTCCTGGCCCTGACATTAGGTTGTTGTAGTTGGAGCATACAGTCTGACCAGTTCTTATGAATGTAGTGATGTGCCTCCTCTGAGGTACGGAACATGTGTAGAACCCTATTCTAGCTGATACACAGCTTGGCCAGGTACTGCAGCTTATAGGGGATGCTAAGCACCTTCTTTGCCCCTGTGAACTCCTTGCGCTGCTGTGCCAATTTATTTGAAAAGTCTGAGAAAATTAGAATTATGTGACCTTGCCACTGTAGGGGACCTCTCTTTCTCTGGCCAGAGACAGAATGTTTTCTTTGTCCAAAAAATGCAGGAATCTGGTGAGAATTCACCTTGGTCTATCTCCAGGCTTAGGCTGTGAGCCAAGGGTCCTTTGAGCTCAATTGATCTCCAGGTTGGGCTTTCAGAAGTGTCTGAGCAGCTGTGTGAGCTCTCACTGCAAAAACCCGGCAACATCTCTATTCTCAGCCCTTTCAGGAAAGCCAGCGAATCAGATTGTTGCAGTAGCTCCTGATCTCGGCATCCACTGCTCTGTCCGAAATCAAGACTAACATCATCTCTAGCTCCTGGATATGCATCTCATGGTGTGTATCTTTGTCAATGTAGAAGAGGTATGTCTCTCATCTTCTGCTGCAGTTTGTGTACTTTCTCTTCCTGAGTGGCTACTGAGGACTTAATCGATAAAATCTCTTTGAGAATTTGCTCCAGCATATTTTTTATTTCCAGCATGTCTGCCAATGAGGACCCAGCTGATTGATCCTCTGCCATTTACCCACCTGAATTACTTGTGGCCACAGTTTTCTGTCAATAACTTTGTGTCATACAGAATTTCATTCAGTAAATTTCAGGATCATTCAGGATGATTTTTTAGTGTCATTTAAAGAGCACTATTCATGCAAAATGACAATATGTCCCCCTCACAGCCCCAAGAACTTACCTGCCTCCGAGTTCACCACTTTAAAAATCTTTTCTTATGGTGCCTGCTTGAGTGAGGATCATATTTGGCTCTGAGTATCAGCTGATCCCATCCACTTCCAGTTTGTAGATATGCCCATGCTGTTCCCTATTCTGACATCATAATGTGCTAGCACAGGGGTGTGCCCTAGTTTGCCCTCATGCTAGCACATTGTGATGTCAGAATAGGGAACAGTGTGGGGGCATTTCTACGAACCAGGAAGTAGATGGGATTGGCGGCTCAGCTCCTCAGAGCCAAAAATATGATCCCTCCACTCCCAAAAATGGCACCATAAGAAAATGTTTTTTAAAGTGGCAAACTTAGAGGCAGGTAATTTTCCTTTGGGGCTGTGAGTACCAGTGAAAGGTGCTTATTAAGCCCTGGTTGGGTGTGATCAGTTCAGGAATACTGGAGCTATTAATGAATCTTGCACTAAGTGGCTCAGAGATATCGGCTCTGCCATCCCAGTCTGTGGGTCACACATATGCCCTTTGAATGCCTGTCTGACATGCTTCTCTATTGCTCAGTCTAGTCCTTCACACTCCTCTAGCTGCTCTCAGGACTACCTTAATTCTACTTAGTAGGCCAGTCATTAGCACTGCATGTTTGGAGTTTGTGCTGCGATAACATCAAATTGTACAGTGCTATGCATGTTTCTGGGTTAGGGATGGCTGTCAGCATGCAGATTGCAGTGTGATTCACAGGTGCGTGATGCACATGCGCAGCACCACACAGCATGTGCCCAATGCCATAGTGCACATGAGCACATAGCACTTTGATGTTGGCATATGACATGTGACATCATGTCCATGCCTTGCTGGTGCTAGCACTAATGCAGTGCCAATGTGTTAGCAGTTTGTGAAAACCTGCAATATTCAAACAGTCTATGCAAATGAGCTAATCTGATAGTCAGTGCCCTAAATTCATATTTGCATGTTATTACTAGCATATATTCAGTCCTTTGCATGCCTAATTGTACCTGGAGCATATAAAAGGAGCACTACTCAGATTCATGTTCTACAGAGGTAATGCAAGCAGCTAGAGGTAAGTGTAGTTTGCAGTGGCCTACAACAGGGATGGGGTGGTCATTATAATGGGTTAATGCTGTATCAGGAATTGACCATAGCTGAATCTGCACATGCCCTCTAATCTGTTAGAGGAAGGCAGCTCGCTGTGTGTTTGAACAGAAAAGACAGAGTTGTACTCAGTCCAAAGCATATTAATGCAAAAGCTCATGTTTTTATTCAGCACAGGTAAGAAAGCATAGCACTGAGTTACTCTGGTGCTTCAGGACAGTAGCGGGTTTCTTCTTCAGGGATGTGTCCTGACCCAGGAGCACAGGGGCCTGTACACCACTGTTCCTGTGCTCTGTGCTCTGCTGTGTGTATACAATGCCAAAGACCTGCTCGATGATGTAGTGATGGGTTTTGCATTGTACCAGTCCTCTGCAACTCATGCAGGTGGTAGGACAGGTGTTGGCAGCCAGGGACACAGGAGATATGCGACTTCTCCCGTGTGAGAAAAGGACATTGGTTATTGACTTCAGTGGCAGCAATGGGAGGGCTTTGGGTGTATATCACTAATGAGGTGCTCACTAGTTATGTCACTACCTTTGAACCTCTGCAGTAGAATGGAATTGTGTCAGATGAAGGTGTCATGGGCACTGTGGGGTACCATGCCAGAACATTGATGATGCACCCTGTTGCATTGCATACCACCTGACAGTTGATGGAGTGCAAGACCTTTCTATTCACGTAACACTCCATCCCCTCCCCTTGGGGTGCACGGAAGGCAACATGGGTGCAATCAATAGCAACCAGTATGACTGGTAGGTGTGCAACCCAACAGAATTGCTGCATGGTTGCTGTTCACTCTGCTGGTGTGTTGGAGAATATGATGAACTCACCTCATGAGCCAGCAGGGTATCTATGAACTGGTCTAACAAACACAAGGTGATGGATTGCATAATACCAATGGTGTCTTCCAGTGCCATCTGGAAGATTCTGGTGGCCAGGAAGACCAGTGTAGCTGTCACCTGAAGCTCCACAGACATTGCATGGCTGCAGTGGGTGTCTGTCTGGAGCTGTTCATGCTGCAGCTCACACAGCTACATGAGCATGGGCCTGTTTAGCCTCTACCAAAGCAAGATTTGTTTGCCATTGAGGACTTTGAGTATGACTAGTGGGCGGTACTGTCTCATTGCTATATAGCACCTTGGGGGCCTGTGCAGGGACCCGGGGGGGAGGGGGCATTTGCCTGCTCCTCATCATTCATGATAGCCTGCATGAGGTACACAATGTGTTCCATTTGGGGTTTTGCAGTGCTGCTCCCCACCTCTTGGGTTTGCCCCAGGTTAAGACTTGTTTTTTATATATCTTAAATTGTGCAGTGCTAAGCAACACTAAATGCTGTTTGCACAATGCAAAACCATTGAATATCATGCTGTGCAGAATATTCACATCACTGCCCCTCTTTTCTGTGCTGAGTAAATCACGTTTGCATGGCAGCATTAATGAAACTGCCCAGTCCAAATAGCTGAATATTCCATTCTGGTACAATCAGCCAATTGCACCAGTGCAAACAGATTGCAAGCATTGTAAACATTTTGAATATGGGGAACCGTAGTCTTCCAAAACTCTGATGAATGAAGCAATGTGGTTACATTAAGTAAGGACCAGTATAAATGGCAAGTTTAAATAAAATAAATATGTGTGTGAAGACAAGAGACATTTAAGTGATCTGACAACTTATGAGATCCTTAGAAAGGACCCTGTTCCTGGATTTATTTCCATCTTATTCATTTCTTGGATACAGCACTTTGAATGAGATATTACAAGGAATGAATGGGAGTGTTTAAGGGTGTTACATACAAGGATACTACATACATTCATTATCTCTCAAAGGTCCATAGAAATCCTATGCAGCCCCCTGGTAGGCCCATAGTCATTATCAGAAAATCTTTCAAAATGTGTTAATTTTATTCTTCATACAGAGGTGATGGAGTTTAGATCCCTCACCCAAGACTCCATGGACCAACTACATAAGGTACAACATATAGGGCCAGATATTCAAAACTTTGCGCTGGGCAAAAATCATTTGCGCAGGTTTAGCGCGGGATTAGCGCTGGTCTGCCATATTCAAAAGGCCAAATAGCGCGGGCAAACTGCATTAGCGCCAGGCAAAAGTATAATGTATGCAAGGGGCAAACTGACATGAATACAAGCGCAATCGATGTTCAGTGGCTAAGCGCCCGGCAGCTAAATTAATTTAAGCCCGACCTAAGCGCGGACAGTTAGCGGGTGTAGATTACCGCCAGAAAAAGCTGGTCTTAATCCTGGGCAATCAGTTTGCGCAACATAAATGGCTGTGCGCGGATTTGTTGGTTTAGCTGGGTCTTGCAATGACCCTAATACATAAATATAACACATAGATAAAGCCAAACATAGTGGAAGCTTGCTGCTAACCAATGGCATCACAATGATGCCATCATCTGCCACCAGTCCCAGCCATGCCAGGCAGTAAGTGGTGACCCTGCCGCCAGTGGACAGCATGGCAGTGTAGCCATACAGCACACACCTGCTGACCACACATATCTGTGGACAAAACAGATGCCAGCACACATGCAGCACTGTGGGCATGGAGGATGTTGAGGGAGTGTGTATGGGTGGCCAGGCTGTGCCACAGACCAGGTGTGGCCACAAGGCTGGGACTCAGCATGCAGTGCACATGGGCCAGTATCAGGAATACCCCCAACACTAGTGTGCCTTTCGGATACTATATGCCCCCAGCCACATACCACACAGCTGTACAACTGCCACAACACACAAAGCCAGATATGTACATGTCACTGTGGGCATCACATGCCACAGGTACAGCATCTGTGGGTCACACAACAGTGTAACAGTAATGTCGACTGTCAGTAAACACCTGCAGGTTGGGCCTGTCACTGTGTACAGTGCAATCAGCATCACTTGCCCCACACACCATAGGCAGTGCTACGTCCCTCACACTACTGTCTCCTTGCTACTGTAGTGTCTGCTGTGCACTGTAGCATGCCCTACAGTGTGACAGTTGCATGCTGCACCACCACCACCTGTGCCTATGCTGTCCTGTCCCTGGGGTAGAATATGCTATGCTATGCTATGCTGTACTGTTTACCTGTAGCCAGTAGCTATCATCGTGCACTGCCAGACTGACCTACAGATGGAGCTGCGGTTGGACCTTGTCTGCCCTGTACTTCCAGACTGACCTACAGGTGGCTCTATGGGACCCTGCAGTCGCTTAGGCAAACTGTGTGCAAATCAGGGTATAATGAGATGCTAATCCGGTTGTTTGCCCAGAGACTACCTAAGTAGGCTCATTTGCATGGCACTTTTGAATATGGCACATTTTAGCTCCGGGCAAGCGTGTTTGCTCCAGGCTAACTGCTTAGCTCCGCGCTAATGTGTTAGCGCGGCGCTAATGGTACAGGGAATATTGTAAAGTTTTGATCACTGTTCTTTCTCATCTGCTGCTTCCTGCAACTGTACTGAGTCCATGCATTTGCTGGCACACACATTGGCCACGTAGTTCGTCTGTACCTGCCTCACGTTGCTGTGTACTGTGTTGTTGTTGTGGGTTGCACTTCCTGGTTGTTTTATTCAGTGCTGTCTTATTCCAGGGCAATGTTTGCCCTGCACTCCCAGCCCAGTTTGCATGGCCTCATTACCATGCTATATTCAGAAGCTGTTTGCCCTGGGCTATTCCGTTTGAATATGGCTTGCTTTGTGCTCCGGGCTCAGTTTGCCCGCTGGGCAGTGCTAATTTTGCCCCTGGGCAAAGTTTTGAATATCTGGCCCATAGACTGTTAACCTAGTTATCACTGGACTATAGTGGATATTACTTTACTATATAGGAGCATTACCTATAGTTTGGGTCTCAAAGTATTGGCATTTTATTTGGAGAATCCTAGCTGTACCAGTGCACCCTCAACTTGGGCATTCTACTTGATCAGGACATTATCTTTAAGGCCCATACTGGGCACCTCGTCAAATCTCTACATCAAAAAAACTGGTCTCCTATACCGTCTAAGCCCCTACCTCACCAAAGAGTCTCACTCAAGTGCCATGTGATGAGGAGAGACTGCACAGCTGCACGCTGATCTTGTTGAGGAGAAGCCAGATTAGCAGATACACTGAAACATAACCCCACATTTTGAGCAGGTATGCCATCATTGCTTGCATAGCTGAGTGAGAAACTGAGTACCTGATACTGATTCTCTTCTTTGTTTTAACACTTCAGTGTCCTTCCCAGACTATCTTGTGCTGATGAACTACTGTGGCTACTTTTGTTGCTCTGGGGTACCACACCTGGTGCTGGAGTCCTGACAGTGGGAGAGTCTGCTCCAGGCAATTAACCAGCGGGGCAGCCCTATGGAGGGTCAGACACTCAGATTATAGTCAGAGCCACACTATTTGCTATTATCTTTATTCACCTCTCTTCTCTTTTTAAAACTTTTTATGAACAGTGCTACTTGCATCATTTGTTATGTTGGTGCGCTTGCGCAGCCAACATCGTGGGACAGTGCAGCTTTAGAGGCGCGGTCACTGTTGGGTGAATGCAGAACATGCACCAGTAGGTGCATCCCGCATTCCCCAATCAGCCTGCATGCCGGCACCACACCATGCATACATATTGTGGTGAGCACATCTAAGAAAAGGTCCGCTGCAATCCGAGCAAAGCTCGTCAGACCTGCATGAGGTCCTTTTCTTCTCGTCTTCGCCAGCAACTATATTACATAGCGGGACACTGATTGCATAGAACTGCTGACTTTGGGGTGTCCAATCCCCTGTTGGCTGCCCTGCCCCTGTGAATGTGCGATGGGGGCTTCCTCCCTGTCGGCATAAAGCACCCCACAATTGTTTAATGCTGAGGGGTGCCCAATCCCTCGGCTGTGCACCCCCACCCTTCTTTGTGTGCTGACGGGTGCCTAACCTCGTCGGCATAAATCCCTCCGTGTTGTTTGCCAACGAGGGTGCTCAATCCCAGGTCGGCTACAGACACCCCTCCCAAAGTTTGGTGGCATGCTGGGAGCCCATCCCAGGCACAATGCCCTGCAAAACAAAACTGTCCCGCGATGTTTGTTTCTGTTTTTAACCTGTAAAACTAAAGCGGTCCCTCATAGTCTCCGTGCCCTCCCCCACCCGCACCCACCCTCTGTGCACCCTGCCTCCCACACCCCTCACCCCATACTTCCTCCGGAGTTCGACGCGATGATCTTCGTGGACCGGGAACACGCCTGCACTCTTCAAAGCCGACCGCAAGCTGAGGGAAATGCCGGTAAGCTGTATAATGTAATAGATAGGGTTTTTGCAACTTTGCTGCATATCTCAGGCATTTTTGTGAATTTTGGCCCCAAATTTTCAACATGGGGTTTTTGGGACCCCTTCTCATGAATTCTTGCACTGTCATGGCGTTATTCGGTCCCAAAAGGTGATTTCGCAGTCACTGCGCGGAATCACCTTTCGCGACCACATAAGGAAATGACAGTGCCACTATTCATGAGGGGGGGGACTCTCAAATACCCTATGTTGCAAATTTGGTGGGAAAAATTCAAAATATGACTGTTTTACGAGCCTGCGTAGCAACTGCACAATGCACGCTCGTAAGTTAGTGAATTCACAATATTTTCACACCAGATTCTCAACATTGGCATTTTACCACACCTTCTTGTGAACCGTACAGCTGTCATTTTTCACATCCTGGCCAAAATGTGTTTTCGCACTTCCGGCGCAGAATAGTGCGATCATGGTGCGAAATCAGTGTTTGGGACACATTACAAAAATTACAGTGACACTGTTCATGAGCAGAGATCCTAAAATGCCTGCATTGAAAATTTGGTGACAATACTCCACAAAGTGACTGTTTTACGTGGCAGGTAGCAACGCTAACGCATGTCAGACAAATGCTAGCTGCGATTTACACTATTTTCATGCCAGATTCTCAACATTGGCATTTTACCACACCTCTTGTGAACTGTGCAGCTGTCATTTTTCACATCCTGGCTGAAATATGTTTTCGCACTTCCAGTGCAGAATAGCGCGGTTGCTGTGTGAAATCAGTGTTTGGGACACATTACAAAAATGACACTGATACTGTTCACAAGCAGAGGTCCTAAAATGCCTGTGTTAAAAATTTGGTGACAATACTCCATAAAATGACTGTTTTCACGGTGCGCTCGCCAACTTCTTGAAGCGCCGTAATACAGCGCATTTGCAATATTTTCATGCCGGATTCTCAAATTTGGCATTTTACTACACCTTCTTGTGAACTGTATAGCCGTCATTTTTCACATCCTTGCCGAAATGTGTTTTCATACTTTTGATGCAGAATAGCGCATTCACTGTGCGAAATCAGTGTTCGGGACACATTACGAAAATGACAGTGGCACTGTTCTTGAGCAGAGGTCCTAAAATGCCTGTGTTGATAATTTGGTGACAATACTTCATAAAATGACTGTGTTACGAGCGTGCGTTGTGCAGTTTGCACGCATGCTTGTACTTTCGCAAACTTCTAATATTCTCCCTCCAGATTTTCTACAGTGCCATTGTTCTGCACCTCCTAATGAACAGTACAGCTGTCATTTTTCACATCCTGACCAAAATCTGTTTTCGCAGTTCTGGCCCAGAATAGTGTGGTCGCTGTGGAAAGTCCGTGTTTGAGACACATGATGAAAATGACAGTGACACTGTTCAATAGCAGATGCCCTAAAATGCCTATGTTGAAAATTTGGGAATGAAAGTCAATAAAATGAGTGTTTTATGAGCGTGCATTGCACAGTTTGCATGCACGCTCATGACTTTGTGAATTTGTAATACTTTCACTCCAGCTGTTCATCATTGGCATTTTTCCATACCTCCTTATGAACACTGCAGCTGCCTGAAATGTGTTTTCGCGCGTCTGGCACAGAATTTTTTTTTTTTTTTTTTTTTTTTATTTAGGTTTTTGTTGACCGGGTAAGTGCACTAGACAAATCCTGCCTATTTTCAGGCATGACCCGGGGGAAGGGGATACAGATGAATGCCAACTGACCCTGAACCAGGTTAAGCTGTTGGTGGTATTTTTAGTTAATGAGGGAAATTTGGCCAGGACACCTGGGAAATTCCCCTACTCTTTTCGATAAGTGCCATGGGATCTTTAACATCCACCTGAACTACCACCAATCCAGGCAGATGGGACCTCGGTTTAACATCTCATCCGAAAGACGGCACCTCAGAAGTGCAGCACCCCTTTCATGCTGCACTACAGTGTCAGTACTGGGATATTAACCCAAGTGCCAGATGTGGGAACTGAACCCACAGCCCTCTGATCTCCCGGCCTCAGAGGCGAGTGTGCTACCTACTGAGCCACTGACACTGCCAATTACATGGCCGCTGTGCAAAATCAGTTTTTGGACAGTTTGAGGAAATGACGGTGACACTATTCATGAGCAGAGGTCCTAAAATGCCTATGTTGAAAATTTGGTGCCGAAACTCCATGCAATGACTGTATTGTAAGTGTGCATTGCGCAGTTTCCATGCACCCTTGTAACTTCGTCAATCTGCAATATTTTCATGCCACATTTTCACCACTGGCATTTGTGCACATCTCCTTATCAACAGTCCAGCTGCCATTTTTCACAGCCTGCCCAAAATGTGTTTCCGAAGCTGTGGCGCACAATGGCGTGCTCGCTGTGCAAAATCACCTTTTGAGACACATTCAGAAAATCACAGCACTATGTGTCTCTAGCTCCGCCACTCCCACTGCCAATGCCAGAGCGACAACATTCGGCATTGACAAATGCTTGTTTTTTACTTACTGCAATGATATTTTTTTATTTGTATAATTCTATATTTTTAACAACATTTTTAAGAAAGAGAAAGACAAAGTGTAAGACTTTTTGTCCAATCGCACTTGTGGACCTTGTATAGTGTAAAGTGCTTGTGGACTTCGAACAGTGTAAAGCAGTTATCTTTCAGTCTACACATACCCATACCCTTTTTTGGTATATATTTTTATTGTATATCTTTGACTGCTTTTATATTTTCCCTTCTGCTTAATATGTTAAACAGGAAAACCTTTATTTAATGATTGAGGCCTGTAATTGGGCTCTAAACTTTTTATATTGCTCCAAACCATTGCAAATTGTGTTTTAAAATTAAATCTGTGGAAAGGGATTAGGAACACAGAAGGTACAACTCTGGATATAATCTTGATGAATTTAATCTGAGGATATTCTGAGGTCTCAAATTGTCAAAAGTGAACCCAGGTGCATATTTTAATATCTGATTATTTTTAATCAGTTTGCTACCTAATTACCTCCTATTCTCCATGTGGCTAACCAGCTAATTATCCACTTATCCAATTATAAAACTTATTTTAACTTAAAGTCAAAGCTAACTTTGGGCAGTGTATTTAACATCTGGTAACTGAACTGCATGTGTAATGACGTCTTTCACCAGATATCCCATCCTGGAGACTGTAGACTGAGCTGACTCAGTCAGAGCAGAGTAGAGACAGCTTCACTAAAGCCTCAATATCTATTTTAATATATGGATATGTCATTTAATATGCTACTAAAGCATAAAAAGAATCTTGATAATAATATCACTCCCAGAGTGGTAATAGCACAGTTTAGGAGTGATAATACTATCGTTCAGGTGCCATAATACTATCGTTCAGGATCCAAACGATAGTATTATCAGCAAAACAGAACAGCACAAGTATTAGTTTCCTTTCCAACGTCTTCTAAAGCATGCCTTCCAATTGGCCGCTTTTTCTGTGTGTGTGGGAGGGCAGAACAATACAGAAAACATGGCGGCTCTCTTGCTCACTTAGCGAGAGAAATTCTTGTGGTGCTCATTGCAGCATTTAGTTTCTCTTTACTGCCTAGTGCAGCTTCATCTGTCCCATTTTCCATCATGGATGACTTGGTGACCCACAACATTTTGCTGTTTATGACCAGCGATGTCACTATCTGGAATGCCGGGCCACAACCGCCTTCTCCTGACTCGTCGCCCAGGACCCTAAGCTGGTAACCACCTTGTCTAGATCACATTCACTGCTGTAAGTTTTACACTGCTCTCCTACTCCTGCAAAACTTTCCAAACCAGAGCCATATATTAGAAAAAATAATGTATATGTACCAGTGCATTACCAGGGAGTGATACCATCTCGAGATTCTGGACACGGGAACCTCTATAGCTTCGCACTCGCGGTTTCTATGTGTCCAGAACCTCTCGATGGTATTACTTACTGGTAATGCACCAGTACATATACATTATTCTATTTTTAACTTTACAAGTTTTCCAGCTTAGAATCTGAGTTGGTGCTCATGGAGATAGGAGTAGTCATAACTTGAAGCCCTTGAGTCCACTTCACAGCTTGTTTTGTTGGCCTCTGGTGCTGCACCATTGGAAAGTCTCTCAAGAGAATTGATATTTATTAATACTACTGCTAAGCACCATGCTTAAAATGTGCTACCATTATCAGCCCAGTCTACATGCTAGAACTGTGGAAGTGAGGAAGCAGATTGTATTTCAACAGTAAGCACCTCTTTTGTGTTTGCTTTTGTTAGATACCTGAAACAGTTTTGTATAGGTGTCATTCTATAAACTGTACCTACAGCTGCCTCTCATGTCCTGAGTACTGCTTTTAGTTTTGAAGTCTGATAAATAATACTGAATGCTTTCTAAATTAAAATTGTACCTACGGCTGCCCCTTGTGCCTTAAGCTTTGTCTTAAGTATTGCCTGCAGCTTCAAAGTCTAACAAAACAATATTGAATCAAGTTCAAGTTCCTTTTTATTGCTGACAATAAAATTGCCATTACAATATTCATAAAACATGTAACATACATAATATAAAACATAGACAATAACATTTATTTTTATGCCTGATCGCATATAGATTATCCAATAATTTTAATTCCAAAAAAATATACCTTAACATATTTCTCTTTTAAAGTGCAATCTTATGCTTTCTTATAACATTAATCAATCATTAAAATGTCATTGTTCTTAAGATGTCTTTTGCTACTTTCAGTTATCCTACATAATCTTGCAATACTTTCTAGATGTAAAACATTCTTTGTTTTCATTAAATAGTTGTATTAATATTTAGGTTCCGTGTCCAAATACAATAGGATACTACCTATAAAAATTTCCCTTTCTTTTGCGTATAAGGGGCAGAACATCAGTAAATGTATAGGGGAATCTTCATCTAAATCATATGTGTAAACACTAAAATTAGTCAAACCATAGGTTTTATTTAATCTCTGACTTTCCATATACCCAAACCTAAACTTTATATATGCTTTCCTTAATTTAGGATTTTTTAATTTTGTAAGGTATTCTTGAATACCAAATATTCTATTAATATTATAGGCCAACCATTTACTAAGTTTATAATTCTTTGCCAATTTTCTTTCTTTTTGAATATAAAGATCTTCAATCTTGTCTTTAATGACAGACTTAATTACATCAAGTGGAGTATTAATACTCAATGTAAGACAATATAATAATCCATATGGTTTGATAATTTTTTCAATAGTGGTTAAACTCAGGTATACAAACCCTCTATGACTATTTATCATCATATCCTCTAGACAAATTCTAGGTAATCTATCTTGGTTCATGTTATATACCTTAATCCAATATACACATGGGCCCGGATATTCAAACTGCGCCATTCAAAGGCGCAAGTCCTTGCGCTGTGCAAAATAGATGCGTAGGGGTGTGTCCCGTGCGATATTCAAAGGAGTTGCGTATTGAGCAACTCCTTTGAATATCGCTTGCCAGCTATAGCCACTGTGCATGGCACAGTGGAACTTGCTGCATGGGGTGCAAGCTGACTGAGTGGGAGCAGTTTATCCTGCGGTGGCGCAAGTACCATTGCGCCTATGCACAAAATCACGATATTCAAAGGTGACATGCAAATGGGGCCATAATACATGCAAGGTGCAGGGGCCATTTGCATGTCATTAGCTCATTTGCATGCCATTAGCATGTGGGTGCACTGATCGAGGACTTGCACCTGGCACCCTGAGCAGCGCCGTCAGGGACGGCTACCTGCCTGCAGCCCGATCTGCGTGCAGCAATGTGGCTCCCCACCTCCTCCGTACATCTCCCTGGTGGTCCAGTGGACCAAAATGCCTGATCGCGAGGCAGAAGAATACCGAACCCCCATCCCATGTGCCCGATCGTGGGCAGAAAGTATACAGAACCCCCACATCCCATGTGCCCGATCGCGGGCAGAAAGAATACAGAACCCCCATCCCATGTGCCCAATCGCGGGCAGTAAGTAAGTGCCCCAAAACATCTCCCTGGTGTCTAGTGGCCCCACCCACCAGAAGCCCCACCACCGCTCCCCGGCGGCGGCGGGCGGCAGCATCCACCGCCTGCAGCCCACTGCCTGCCGACTGGCTGGCCAGTGGGCTGCACACCCATTGGTGCAGAGCTAGAGCCAGTAGGCGTGCAGCCCATACTGCTTATGACGGTCCAGATTTGTGAATAAGTCATTCACCGTCTGGACTGTCATGCGGGCTGCCGCCCATTGGCTAACTCTACGCAATAGCGTGCGGCAATCAGTCGGTGAGCGGCGGTGGCCAGTGAGATGCTGCCGCCCACCAGCGCAGGGGCGGGTGGTGACTTCATGGTGGTGGGGCCACGAGACACCAGGAGATGTTTGGGGGCAATTTACTTACTGCCACGATGGGTTTGTGGATGGGGGGTTCTATTCTTTCTGCCTGCGATCGGGCACATGGGATGTGGGGTTCTGTATTCTTTCTGCCCGTGATGCGGGCACATGGGATGTGGGGGTTCTGTATACTTTCTGCCCACGATCGGGCATTTCGGTCCACTGGACCACCAGGGATGTGGAATGGGAGGAGGGGAGCCACATTGATGCCGGATCGGGCTGGGGGCCAGGGGACTGGGTTGGGGGCCAGCCACAGGTGGCAGCTGCTGTGTTGCACCCTGCAATGCAGCAGCTCACTCTGGGTGGCCCTCAACTAAGCCTTTTTTGGCTCAAAGTTGTGCAGGCGCAGGTTGGGGTTGCACTGCACATCTCTGCACAGCCCGACTGAATATCGGGCTGTGCAGTTTATGCATGGTTCCTCCCCCTCCTGTTGAGCATGCATTCATTTGCATTGCGCTGTTGCTCAGCCTGTTTTCTGTGGTGCAACTGCCTCCTGCTGAATATCGCAGAATGGAGCAAGTTTGGACTTGAGCATGCGTAACCCTGTTGTGCATGGCATAACCCTTTTGAATATCCGGGCCATAGTCTCTGTTCAACATTACTTATAAGTGGTAACTGTTCTAATTCCAACCTGCTAAAACAGCTAAAGGCTCCATTAGGGAGTCCCAGAATTTGTCTATAGAATGTATTCATTACTGATTCTAACCCTTCCACCTTATCTAAACCCCATATTTCTGCCCCATATAGTATCTGGCTTTTAACTTTAGCCCTTAAAACCCTTATAGGGCCACTAACAGCGTGCCCAACATATTTATGTGTAAACCTTTTTATTCCTGGTATTAATCCTCTAATTTTTTGAACTATATTTAGAGGCCCAGATATTCAAAAGGGTTGCGCCATGCGCAACAGGGTTGTGCATGCGCAACTCAAAAATGAACGCATTCTGCGATATTCAGAAGGGTCAGTTGTGCCACCAAAACATGCTGAGCAACAGCGCAATGGAAATGAAGGCATGCGAAAGAAGGGGGTCCATGCATAAAGTGCGCAATGCGACATCGAACACTTGCGCGAATGCGCAAGAGTGGCTCAGCCAGAAGTTGCGAGTAGCGGAATTGAGCCAAAATAAAAGGCTCAAGGAAGCGGGCGCAAGAACCCTAGCAGGCCACAAACTGGGGGAGAGACAGAGACAGAGAGAGAGAGAGAGAGACAGGAGCTGGAAGGGTGAGAGGGACAGTGGGTCCAGGAGGACAGAGGCCAGTGGGGGTGCCCGGTGCAGTGGAAGCAGCAGTGAGGGCAGCGGGGTAACACGGAACAGCAGCCGGGGGCAGAAGCCAGGAAGATGGACAGTGCCAGCTTCCACATGGAGCTGTAATGAGGGGGTGAGACACCATGCTGCAGGGGCGTGGCTGCGGAGGAGCCCGTCGGTGATGTCCCTGACAGAAGCGGTATCGTGCCGCATCAGCTTGGCTGTACTACAGGCGTCGGATTGTGGGCGGTGCCGCCTGAACAGGGCAATACTGAGATGGCTCTGCGGGCTGTGCAGTGATGTGATGCAGACACCCTCACGACGGAGTCACGCTCTGTCCGTGGAGACCAAGGTGACAGCCTGCATGTGCCTGCTCACCACGGGCACCTTCCAGAGGCCAACAGGAGACACCACAGGCATTACACAGTCGGCCACGTCACGCATCCTCACCCAATTCCTCAGCGCACTGCTGCCTCATGCTGCGGAGTACATCCATTTCCCCAGCACCGCGGCAGAGCGTACAACAAACATGCAGGAGTTCCACAGGGTAGCACGTATGCCTGGCGTGCTAGGGGCCATAGACTGCACCCATGTGGCCATTCGCACGCCACCTGGCCCCGACGGCCAGGCATATCGGAACCGAAAGGGGTTTTCCAGTGTCAACTGCCAGGTGGTGTGTGATGCCACTGGGCGCATTATCAATGTCTGTGCCACACACCTGGCGAGCACATGATGCCTTCATATGGCACCAGTCTGCACTGTGCCATCGATTCAGAGTGGGGACATCCCCGGGTCATCTAGTGGGTGAGTACACATGTATGGAATGCAAACTCTGGGCAAGGGTGGGAATGACACAGGTGCCATGGTAGTGGCACACAAGGATATGGGCAATATGGACCTGACATGACACTGATCTCCACTATCTCCACACACCCACTCCATCCCTGGCTGCTCACACCATACCGGTGCCCCACGACCCCAGCGCAGCTATGCTTCAATGAGGCACATGCTGCAACACGTAACATCATAGAGCGGGTGTTTGGGATGCTCAAGGCACGCTTCCGATGCCTGGACACCTCCGGCGGAGCCCTACAGTACAGCCCCCAAAAGGCCTGTGGGATATTCCTGGCCTGTTGCATCCTGCACAACATGGCCAAAGACCATGGGATAGCTGTACAGGTCCAAGAGGGGGACAGCGATGGGGACGCCAGTGACGCCAGTGATGTTAGTGATGAGCAGCCCCCCCTAGGATGGAGGGACCCCCGACTGACCCGGCAGGCCCAGCTGCACCGGGACACCATTGCAGAAGAGCACACGCCAGGTAAGTCAAGGGGACATGTGCAGGCAACACTGTCCATGCAAAACCACAGGCACACAGGGGAACACACCGCATGAAGGTCAGGGAGTTGAAGGTTCCAGGCATACCAACACACCATCAGAGAGGGGTGAGCACTCATATGGACACACACACACACACCAGGCAGTGTACATGGGCAGCAGCACAGCACTGCGGAAATGACATTGCCAACACACAGCACCACCAACCACCCCCACCACCTGGACTGTCCACATACGTGTGTCAGGACCTGAGCACCCTTGCACCTTGGTGTCCAGTGCAATGCAGGCATCATCATGCACACGCACCTGTGGACAGCAGTTGGGAGAGTGTGCAGGTGGTCCGTGTGTCAGCGTGGTGAGCAAAGTACCCAGCAGTGCACTGCCCACCATGACACACATTGCACACAGGGCAGCACCAGACAGGGCCAGCACTGGGAGACAGCTCAGTCAGGTAGCACTGTCCCACGGCCACCACGGATGCATGGGCGGCCCCGCCATGGCCCAGCAGCACTGGCAGGCTGAGCAGGGGCCACATCGGGTGGTGCTGGTGCACCACCAGGGGTCCCACTGCACGAACGCGACCTTGCCCGCACAGGGGTCTGCATCCTGCCAAACAAACTTGCACCAGGGGTGCTCGGGATGCCCACAGCAGAACCCGGCATCAACAGGCCTGGTGTAGCATGACGTCGGGAACGGCGAGTGGAGAGCGCACTGTGTGGGGTGTGTGGTACAGGGGCACCTGACAGTGTGCCCAATGCATCCACGACAGAGACCACTGCCTGGGTCAGCCTGTCAATGGCAGCGGTCACATCCGTCCGCATACGGACCAGCTCGGCTCGGTCCCGAGCACCCCTTCTATGCCACTCCATGGACACAGACAGTGCCTCCACAGACCTTGCAACCCGCCCCTGCAGCTATGCCGAGTCCTGCAGCAGGCGGTGTATGCATCAATGGGTACTGTGCCCCAATGGCATCGTGACCCCAGGGGTGGACGGTCCTGGTGCACAGCACCCCTTGAGGGTGGCGCTGTTCACCAGGACCAGGTATGGGCGGATCAAGGGCGGTGGACATGTGCCACTGCTTGACACTGTACCCCCAGACCTGGTGTGTGACTGCTGCTGCTGCCCTCCAACTGCTGAGCCCCAGGTCCACCTGTTCCACCTCCATGCTGACAACAGTGCCAGACACCTGCACAGCCACGGTGCTGCCCCATCGGTGCTGACAGGCACAGCCTGGGACTGTGCCAGCATGCTAGTACACAGGTGTGAACCAGGAAGGCCCAGGGCAGTGCTGGCCTGCCATGTGTCCGCCATGGGACACACACCTATCACTGCCCATTGCAGGCTGCTATCATCAATGGTGCAGGTGCGTGCCACTGCCATAGGCACAGCATGCTGGCATACCTGCATGCCAGACTGCTGTGACACAGGCTGTGCACCCCTGCACCCGTGTCACTGACACCGAGGTTGTTGGCCCAGCGCATGCTGCTGCAGTGCCTGCAGGCTGGTGGCGGAGGGATGGTCCCTTCTCCACGTCCAGCAGGTCTGCATCTGTCTGGACCCACCACCACCGTCTCCTGAAGATGAACAGGATCTGTAACAGAAAGAGTACATGAGTGCATGTAACAACAGCCCCCAACAACACCACCATGTCATACCGTGCAGTGATGGGCTTCCACCTGTCTGGAATCCTCCGCAAATGCGCCCTAAATGCTTTCGGCTGCATGGCCGTGACCAGTGTCTCCTCTGTAGGGGTCAGCTGCAACACCACTGGTGGGCCTCACCAGTGCCAGCATGTCCGCCCCTGAAGGCTGCCACCTTATCCTTCAGCCTCCTGCGGTCAGTCCCATCTTCTTCTTGCATTCCTGCATGGGCGTGGTGGCTTCCATGCAGGTTGATGGCCCGAGCTACCCTCCCATGCAGCTGCATGTTCCTGAGGTGCCCTCCATCCACTCACTAGTGGCTCATCCTCCAGGTAGGCCTGGAAGAGGCCTCCCGTCTCTGCCGGTGAATTCGGCCTCCTCCTCGCCCGCCGTCCACACCCTCAGCTTGGCTCTGGTCAGTCATGGTGATCTGTATGGGTGGAAGTGGACACCTGTCACTGTGCAGTCAACAGCATTTCCCCATGAGCATAGCTGCCGCCGGGGGCGGAACCCCACTTCCACTCGCATGGCAGATACTGATAGAAAGGGTGCCCTTTGTCCCTTTCTAAAGCTCCTTTCATGCTCAGCCCCTCAGCCTTTATCATCCTCCGCCCATGAGCATTGTCCTGAGCATCACACAGCATGTAACTCACCTCTCACCTGCAGTAACCAAATCTGGCCAGCACAACCCGCTGTCGCATTTTTAAGCGCAACACATGCAAATGAGTGTGGCGCAACTTTAATGACATGCTAATCGCCCTGCACCTTTGAATGGCTGATCACATGATTTGCATATGTCGGCTGAATATCGCGTATTTGCGCTTTGCGCAATACGGAAGGTCCGGCTGAGCCAATGGCGCAGGTTTGTGGCTGTGTGCCACACTGCATTGCACATGCCCAGACAGCTTACGCATGCATCTATCACGCTGCAGACCTGCTGAGCGCTATAGGCGATTCAGACCATGGCCACCATTGTGCCAGTGGTGCTACAGCACTGGGCACTATATGGTGCTGTGGCACTACTGCGCGATAGTCCACTGTGGCATTGGTGCGCAGCTTGGCAGTTGCGCAGGATGCCTATACATCCGATGGCACTGTGCGTAGCCTTGCATCATTGCCGTGACCTTGTGTATGCCCTCTGACCCCTGGCGTTGTTGGCATGCCATGTGTACGTCCCTATTGTGCTGTCTGGTGACAGCGCCATGTGACGTGACGGCGCTGTTCAAACAGCGCGATTGGAGCCTGTGGTGGTCTATTGCACAACAACTCCACTTGGGGTTATGGCGCAGCGGGGTGCCATATTGCCTGCTGTAAAGTTGGTGCCATGGCTAGGAGGAGGGCGGTGTCCTGGAGCCAGATTGAAGTGGATAACCTGGTGGCCCTAGTTGAGCCACACTATGATGGCCTGTATGGTGAGGCACCCCTCACCAGTGCCAGGACTCAGCTGTGGCAGCAAGTGGCCACTGACATGAGTGGAGATCACTGGAGCGGGGCTGGTCTGCTCAGCAGTGCGGCACCGGTGGTGACCTCCGCGGAGGAGCCAGACTTTGTCGCGGCTGCGGTGCATGCCAGGCGGGTGTAGATGCCTAAGCCAGGTGAGTGTACCATCTATGCCCCTATATTCTCTGTAGGGGTGTGTGTGCTTGGGTGGCTGTGCATAGGTGCCGCTCAGACATGGTTGGCTGTGTCAGTGTGTGCAGCTGTGCGATGGATGGTTATGGCTGTGTGGGCAGGCACTCTCACTGGGGCAGGGGCACTCGCTTTTGAGTCACACTGATGTTTGTCTCAACATATGTCTCCCACAGGCTGGAATCTGAGGACGCAGGGCGACGGTGACATGGGCCGTGCCAGGGCCCCAGTGCCGGGGTGTGTTGTGCCCCAGCAGCAGCAGCGGCAGCAGCATCAGCAGCAGCAGCGGCAGAGCCAGCTGCTGGAGGAGTGTGAGTATCATTACTTCATGGATGCTATTGCATGCTGGGGTGGGGGCAAGACCACCAGCCATGCACAACACAACCATGCAGGAAAGGGGAGGTCATAATTCCACTATACAAGACACTGGTGAGGCCCCACCTGGAGTACAGTGTACAGTTCTGGAGACCATACCTACGTATGGACATGGACTGGGTAGAGAGGGTTCAGAGGAGGCAACACGGATGGTGCATGGATTGCATCACAAGTCCTATGATGACAGGTTGAAGGAACTGAACATGTACTCCCTGGAGGAGAGGAGGGAGAGGATATGATGGGGACATACATAGTCTTACAGGGGAACAGAGTGCAGGAAAACACTATTTTAAGCGTAAAGATGTTCCAGGGCTAGAGGGCATGGGATGAAGTTGGAGGGGGACGATTCAGAAGAAACATGAGAAAGAATTTCTTCACAGAGCAGGTGGTGGACAAGTGGAACACCTGCCAGAGAGAAGTGGTGGGGGGCTGACTTGGTCACAGGATTTAAGAATGCACGGATGAGACATAAAGGAATTCTGGAGGTCAGAGTGAGGGCAACAGACCTATAGGAAAACAGAGTGAACTTACAAGCTCAAATGGGCAGACTGGGTGGGACATAGGCCCTTATCTGCTGACACTGTCTATGTATCCATGTATGTAGGCATGACACAGGTGACATGCATCACTGTGCAGTATCACAGCACGTCTGTGTATGCGTCACTGGTGGTCCAGGCATGCACTGGGCACATAGCTGTGTAACTGGCATCGCACCACGTTGCCACGTCACTTGCCAGCCTAGTTTGTACTGTGATTGACGTGGGCGGTGGTGGAGGTGTGCATAGCTGGTGCCGCCTGTTTGTGATGGCCATGTGCATGTTCACTGTGGGTGGGTGTATGCCATCACAGGTGCGGGACATTGGGCTATATGGCTTGCAGGTTGGGTGGTGTTCAGGGTTGTGGTCAGTCACAGCCATTGACTGTGTTCCCATTTTCCTAGGCCTCGAGGTTCTCAGGAGGTTGGCGGCGTGATGTCAGGCGCCTCACACAAATCAGCATTGAGAACCAGGAGATTCTGCAAGCCATCCCAGCGACATGGGCGTCAGCAGGGCGCACAGGATGGTGCACCAGCAGGGGAGGACCAGGAGCAGCTGGGCCATAGCCGACATTGACTCCTTCCCATTCTCCATCCCTACCACCCTGTCTTCCTCTCCAGTTTTAATCCTCCCCTTGAACACCCCTTCCTTGTACCCGTCCCCCCCTTGTAAATAGTTTCTATTGTTGTTGTTATAATATGTTCAATATACATTTCTATTTTGACATATGAATACTGTGTCGGTCTCTGATTTGCAGCTGGCTATGGGTGCTCAGTTGCAGGTGTTTACATGCCATCTGGGCTGGTATGGTCCTGGGTATGTGTGTGTGTGTGTGCATGTGTGTGCATGGGGAGGTATCTCCAGCATGGCAGTGACTTTCAGTTGGTCTTGCCATCTGCTGCCACCCACTGCTGGGTGCACAGGGTGTGTCTGGCTTGTAGGCTTCTGTGTTGCATGGGGCTGACGAGTGCTGGGGGGACTGCATGGTTTCCTGCAGTGTCAGTCACTGCACATGGGTGGTGTCTTGGGGGCACAGTGCAGGGTGTGCTGTGGGTACGGGGGGCTGATGTGCACTATGGTTGTCAACCCCCTGTGTGTGGCACTCTCCGCCTGCCAGTGGTTGTGCTGGGGTGTCATGGCTCTGCTATGCTTTGTTGGCTTGTCCCCATGGGCACTTGGATCATCCGTCCCACCCCCAGTGATGCTGTGCTTGGGGTGTGCAGGTGTGGTGTGGGTTCTGCAGTGTGTTCCTGTGCCCATGTGTGGCATGGCTGGAGGTGGGCCCCAGCCTGCCTCCCTGGATGTGCAGTTCCATTGCTCTGGGGGCTGTGCTTGCGCTATGGCAGCTCTGGAATGCTCAGCTGAGCTTCCCTGGTTGCTCCATAGCGCAACATTTTGGCTCAGCTTCTCCTTCCTGGTTGCGTGATGGCGCAGTATGTGCGATATTCAGACGTTGGTTGCTTGCGCAATTTGCTCTGCTCCATGTTTGAATATCGCACCTGTTGCGCATTTGCGCAACTGGTTTGTGCTTGCTCCTGCTTTTGCGCTACTTTTGAGCGCAGTTTGAATATCTGGGCCAGAATGTGTTTTGTCCATCTCAAATTATAATTAAAAGTAATACCCAAATAGCAGAATGTGTCCACCCTTTCTATAATCTGATTATTGCATTTTATAGTCCCATATTTACAATTTCTCACCCTATTCCTGCTAAATAATAAATATTTTGTTTTATTAAAGTTTATTTCCAAACCCATCTTAATGCATTCTTCATTAAATCTTTTGATACTCCTTTTTATTCCAAGTTGACTAGCTAACATCAGTATGACATCATCTGCGTATGCCAGGTAGGGGTACGGCCTGTTGCCCACACTAGGCATGTGAAGCTCTGGATCATACTGCCCTTCTAGCACTCTATTCAAAAATATATTAAAGAGTATTGGGGCTAAAATACAGCCCTGTCTTAATCCTATATTAGTATGGAATTTAGATGTAGTATCTCCTTCTTTATTATATCTAATATATGTATAATTATTTACTTATAAGATTTTTAAGATACTACATATTCCTTCCTCTAATCCATATTCCTCCCAAACTTCCCACAATTTATTTCTAGTGACTGTATCAAAAGCTGCTTTTAAATCAACAAAGACACAAAACAGCTTTTTGTTTTTTATTTTAATATATTTATGTATTATGTGTGTTAAGACAAAACATTGATCAATTGTTGAATAGCCAGCCATGAAACCAGCTTAAGCAGTATCAATTATTTTTTCTTTATCTAACCAACTAGTCACTCTATTTAATATTATTTTTAAATAC
The DNA here is from genome assembly GCA_016271365.2 of Neoceratodus forsteri. Lineage (NCBI taxonomy): Eukaryota > Metazoa > Chordata > Ceratodontiformes > Ceratodontidae > Neoceratodus > Neoceratodus forsteri. The sequence continues at coordinate 1,201,654,808 of CM057450.1, read as the reverse complement.
CTTAAGTGAATTATCTAACATGCTAATTGGTCTGTAATTTTCTAGTAATTTTCTATCTCCTTTCTTAAAAATTGGGATTAATATATTCTCTTTCCAAGATCTAGGGATAATACCATTCTCTATGACAAAATTGAATAATACTGTTAAAACTGGGGTCCAAAGATCAGGGTCATCCATTATTATGTCCTTTGGGACACCATCTGGCCCAGGGGCCTTGTGTCTTCTCGCATCCTTTATTACCAGTTCTAGCTCCATAGAAAGAATTTGATTTTTCATAACAATCAATTTTGTATTATCTTTGCATGTTGTCATAATCACATCTTTGTTAAAGAATAATTCCTTACAATACTGTTCCCAAGTAGAGGGATCTATATGACTTTCTATATTTTCTGATATATTATCCCATCCATTAGTGACTATCTTCCAGAATTTCTTACTATATTTATCCCTAGCCACTCTTTCAAATTCTTCCCATAAATATTTTCTGTATTTTGAATTTTTTGAATCCAGTAATTTATTTTACTTTTTTCTGTGTTTGTTTAATTTTCGCTTACTATCTTTTGATGGTTGACTATAAACTAGTCTAGCTAATCTATTGATTTCTCTTTTACTTTTATACAGTCTACATCAAACCATTTGCTTCCTTTTCTATTTTCTTTAATAATCAAAGTTTTAAGCAAAAGACCTGAAACAGCTTCCATTACTTTTTCAAATGATTTGACATAAACTTCTGGTGTTTTATGAAATCCCAATTCTAATATAAGATCTCTTATTCCAAAATAATGTAATATTCTAATGCAATTATGATTCTCTAATGATTTCTACTTAACTCTTCTTTTGACTCTAATAACCTCCACCCTATGTATTGCTCTTTTAACTAAATTTGGGCCATTTAATATTTCCATCTGTAAAGGTCAATGTTCTTTATCCAATCTCAATCCTATCCTAAAAGAACCCCGTCTCTTTACTAAGTTTATATTAGTCCAACTTAAATCAATTATTGACATTCCTCTAGCTCCTGTATAAGTAAATTCCCCCTTCAAATCACCTTGGGTACGACCATTGATTAAAATAAATTCTCTGTCTTCTAATTTTCTAGGGATCATCGTCCCTCTTTTGCAACCTTTTATATCTCTAGAAGCTCTAACTCTTTTAAGAGACAGTCCATCCAGAGCCTCACATGCCTCACCTAATTCTTTTGTTAACTCCAAGCAATGCCCCACCCTGGCGTTAAAATCCCCAATTATAGCAATTCCACATGAAGGATTCTTCTCCATGCAGGAATCAATGATTTCTACCAAGATATCCAAATCCCTTTCATCCTTATATTTTGAACTTACAGGTGGGAAATAAACATTAATAATTACATTCTAATCCAGCTTTCATAATTATTTGTACAGGCAAGATATGTATTGAATCTGTTTCTATTTCGTTATACTCTATTCCTTGCATTATTTGGCACCAAGAAATTAGCCCTCCAGACATCCTACCATATTTTCTATTCCTCAAGGTGGATTTCTGAAAAGTTTTATAACCATTTATACTCATTTCTTCTTGAATCCATGTTTCTTGTATAGCTATAAATTTAAAATGTAATATAAAATCCACAAAAGTCAAATCTGCTAAACTATTTATTAACCCTGATACATTCCAAGCAATTGTGTTATATGACTTTGTGCTACTTGAATTCTTTATTTGTCAATCTTCACTTTCTTTCAAAATTTCAAATCTGTTGGTCATTTCAATCAAATTTAACCAGTGATCCTTACTATCTCTATCCCATTCTTTATTAGCCATCTCAATTTCACCCTCCAAATAAATCTCTACTTTATCCAGGATGCTTGCTGTATCCGTAATTTGTTGATAGTCACCTTGGTTATTCACCCATATAGTTATCTGTCCATTCGATTCCCATCTTGTTGCCTTTCTTATTCTTTTATTAACAGTTCTATCTTTAGTCAAATTCTGCAGCATCTCAGCTACCTTCACCCTAAGGTTTTGCTTTGTCTCAATCAGAAAGTTATTCAGACCATAAATTGAAATTTGGAACTCCCTTCCCTTATCATTAGTTGTTAATCCCTTGTAATAGTCTGGGAAAATATTTTTAATACAAACTCCATCATCCATTTCGTATCCATAATCTCTCACTTTTACGTTCACTTGCGCGCATGCGCAAGGAACGTCTTGGGAGAATGGGACACTTTGGAGGTGTGCCTGTCCTGTGCAATCCCCTGCTCCGTTGAGCAGGCATGGCGGTCCTGCACCAATCGATGTGGTGCTGTGTATGACAGCGTTGGCCTTCTCTTCAAAGAAAACCACTGCTGTGTGCTGGCAGTGTGTCACGCCCCAAATCTTTGGTGCCACACTGGAGCCCACCCAGCGTGGCAACGTCCTCGTCGTCTGCTGATGGGGTGCCCAATCCCCATCAGCGCCACGCCCCCAAACAGCTTGCTGCCATGCTGGAGCCCACCCCAGCATGGCAAATGTCCCGTCCATCTGAGTAAAAAACCTGTAAAAGAAAACGCTCCATCGCTGTCTCCCACCCCTCCCACAACCCGCACCCACCCACTGCACACCCTGCCTCCCACACTCCCCTCACCCCATACTTACCTCCAGAGCTCGGGCGTGATGATCATCGCTGGACCTCGAACACGCCTGCACTCTTCAAAGCCGACCGCGAACTGAGAAAATGCCGTAAGCTGTATAATGGGCTAGATGGGTTTTTCAACTTTGTTGCATATCTCAGGCATTTTTGGAATTTTGCACCAAATTTTCAACATGGGGTTTGGGACCCCTTCTCATGAATTCTGTCACTGTCATGGTGTTATTGGGCCCAAAGGTTGGTTCACAGTCACTCGTGAAATCACCTTTTAGATCTGATTAATGAAATGACAGTGCCAGTGTTCATAAGGTGGGCTCTCAAAAGCCTATTTTGAAAAATTGGTGGAATCTAAAAACAATTTTACAGTGTCGTTGCGCGTTTCCTCGCGGGCTCGTAAGTTCGTGAATTTTCAATATTTTCACTCCAGATTTTCAACATTACCATTTTTTCCATACCTTCTTATGAGTAGTACAGCTGTCATTTTTCACATCTCACCCAAAATGTGCTTCCGCCCAGGTAGCGCACAATGGCGCAGTTGGTGTGCGAAATCAATGTATAAGACACATTAAGAAAATCACAGTGACACTGTTCATGAGCAGAGGTCTTAAAATGGCTGTGTTGAAAATTTAGTGAAAAAATTCCTAAAAATGACTGTTTTATGAGTGTGTGTTGCGCAGTTCCTATGCACATTCGTAAGTTTGCAAATTTTCAATATTTTCACTCCAGATTTTCAACATTGCCATTTTACCACACCTCCTTATGAGCAGTGCAGCTGTCATTTTTCACATCTTGCCCAAAACATGTTTCCGCCCATGTAGCGCACAATGGCACAGTCGGAGTGCGAACTCAATGTATGGGACACATTAAGAAAATCACAGTGTCACTGTTCATGAGCAGAGATCTTAAAATGGCTATGTTGAAAATTTGGTGAAAAAATTCTAAAATGACTTTTTCTGAAATGCGTTAGCAGTTCCTATACCTGTCGTAAGTTCACGAATTTTCAATATTTTCACTCCAGATTTTCAACATTGCCATTTTACCACACCTCCTTATGAGCAGTACAGCTGTCATTTTTCACATCCTGTCCAAAACGTGTTTCCACCCATGTAGCGAACAATGGTGCAGTCGGTATGTGAAATCAATGTATGGGACACATTAAGAAAATCACAGTGACACTGTTCATTAGAAAAGGTCTTAAAATGGCTATGTTGAAAATTTGGTGGAAAAAATTCCTAAAATGACTGTTTTCTGGTCGTTACTTGGTTCCTACTGCACTTCGTAAGTTTAAGGAATTTTCAATATTTTCACTCCAATGACTTCCAAATACCTAAACAGCACATAGAAGCAAGCAACATTCGGCATTGACAAATGCTTGTACTTCTTTGTCACTGATTTTTTTAAGCCATGTCCAAGTGCCAAATACCACTGCAAATACCTGCAAGCAAACGTTCGGCATTGACAAATGCTTGTTTCTTTCTGATTTTCAATAGTCTTTAACACAAAATATTGGTCAGATACCAGAAGAATCAGTTCCTTATGCATCAATGGCCTAATGACACTAAATTTTGTCATTACATTATCTGGCTTTCCATGTGTTTGCAAATCAATCTGAAAAGTTGTTTAATATTTTGGTTTAGTTTATCTTCAGTCTCATGTGGTATTATTGAGACTTTGCATATGGGTAATACAAAATCTGTTAGTAATGTTCTTTTAAGAATCTTTTTTAAATCACAGGAATTTTCCACTTCAATTGGCATTTCATTCATTGTTGAAAGGTCCTGATTCTTCTCGTCTGATTTAAAATTACTATCAGTAATATTATTATTATTCATCAATTCCTCCCCCTTTTTCTTTCTCTCATTTTTCCTCTTTTGTTTTCCTTGGCTTTTATTCTTTTTTAGCCCTTTACAACCTTTACTATTATGAGAAGACTTACTCAGTCTATTTGGATGTATTTCCTTTGTATCTTCACCTTTCAGGGCCTTTCTACCAACACCTGAACCATTTTGATTTCTTTTAATAGGTTTTGCCTTATCCCCTAAGGGTTCTATCTCCTCACTTCCATTCTCTGTTTCCTTCTGTCCTTTATGAATATTCATCACTACTTCAGGAGACTTTTCCAAATTTATTAGGTCAGATATCTGTATCTGTTTTGTATCATCATTTATAGCAAAAAACATATTTTTTGGGATAGGTACACTAAAATTATCCCTTTCTAGTATTCTAGCCTTTTTATTTCTTTTCCTTTTCCTTTATTCTCAACCTTTTTCCCATAAATCTGTATTTCCTTCTGTTATCTCATTTATTATACTGTCTGTTGAATCATAATTCTCATGGAGCATTACAAATTCAGAGTCCGAATCCAAAAAAGCTTCTGATGTCTCTTTTCCCAACCCTATTACATTATAAGTTTCATCATCCATACTACTATTACCAATCTTCCGTGATGCCTCTTTACTATACTGTGTATTTTTAAATTCCATAGAAAACGTTTTTAGTCGATAACACCCTAAGCTTGTACCAAATAATCCAGTATCTTATCAATATTTTTTTTTTATTTTCAATACAGATTCCCTTAATAAATACCAAATCCCTTTTATTTAATATCTGCTGTTCATAAAGCAATATATTTGCCTTCAAAGGGTCCATCAATACCCTAGCACATTCGTTTGTTATGACATTCACAGCAGGGGTACTTAATTCTAATGGACTCATACATAAAGTTTCATTTTGAAGTGACCTTTTTATTTGCTCTGAATCATTTTCATTATTTTCCACTATATTTACTTTATCATTTTCCTTTTCCAATGGGTCTGATGAAGGTGTAAAAATTTTAGGGGAATCGCTAATCACTTCCTTAATTCAGTTATATTCACAAATCTGTTGTTCAGTTTGTTGCTCCATTATATTATTTAGTTTAATTGACTAATACTTTCCACTGTTTTACTAACTTCATTATTCATCGTATCAATCAGTCCTGAATCGTTGACAAGTGACCCCAGATTACCTTGTTTAAGACAGACCGGTGTGCTATGCTGTTTGATGTTTTCTATATCCCAATATTCATTACTCTCCCCAAATCTTAACAATGAATCACTTTGCCCCTGATTCTTCCATATTTCCATGATTTGGGGCTGTCTCATTTTTAGTCCTAAAGGTAACTTTTCATTTATTCCCCTTGTTATTCTCATCCCTAATTTGTTCAGGTATAGTTTTCTGTACCTCAGAAGAACTCAGCTCCCTTTCCTTTACCAAATCAATTTCCTTCTTACATTTCCCCCTTTTTTCTCCCCTCCTTCTTATTAGCCACGAAAAAATTAAGTGCCATATACTTTTTATTTGCTTTCTTCCTCTTATCTTCATTTTTCCATTTACTCTCTGATTTTTACATCGTAATTTTTGTTGTTGTTGATACACACCACCTGTAAAACTACTAACTTTATTTTTCCCTCCTCTAGTTTCTACAGGCATACCTTTAAATTCCTTAGAGTGCTAATACAATTAAATAGTTAAACAAGTGCTTGATTGCGCAATAATCACAAATAAATCCTCAAATCCAGTTGTAAAGCCTTTCGGTTAGAGAATGATATAACCAAGCACAATCTTTTGAATGAGAATCACAAGCTCATATATATCAATTAATCCCAATAAAACAATAAAGCAAATTAGTTTTGTTCGTTCTTAGTTCACCCCTTCTTTGAGTTTTCCAGTTCTCTGCAACTTTAGTGGGATATCAGAATACCACAGCTAAGTTAAGTCAATAGCACATAGGATCAGCAGGAGTCCAATAACCCCAGGTCTTCAATCAGTTTTAGTAATTAAGCAATTAAATATAATGCATCGGTCACCATTCAACAGGGTCCTGTAATCACCCAGTTTCTATTCTTACAAAATCCAAAAGTTCCAGTAGAATATTTATGAAGGAGACCACGTGATGCAGGGTATTGAGTAGAAGCTCCTCCATGCAGCTCCAACCTCCTGACTTAATAATTGGTGTTTTTTGGACTGCTAAATCTACCTAAAACCCTTTACAGCTACTTATCTTTGTCATTCAGTCATCCTGGGCTCTGGTTTGGTGAGTTTGAACCCTGTTGGAGGTCTACATGAAAAAGGCACCGCAGAAGCACACCCCCCCCCCGGTCACTTCTGAGAAGACTTCAAAGAAATCTCGGGCCTCGAGTGGTCCAGACAAGCCTGAACACTTGAGCCAGGCCTCGGAGCAGGAGCCTTTAACCTTGAACAGGTTTTTAGATGCATTCAAACCCTTTAGAGAGGAAATAAAGGAGATGTCTTTGGAGCTTAAATCCCTCTCTAAAAAGCTTGATGAGGTTTCGATTACAACTTCAGATAATACAGCTCGCATTGTTTCACTTGAGAAGCGTGTGGATAAGTTTGACCCCCGGGCTTGTGACTATGAGGCAGAAACTTTCTCGTCTGGAAACAAAATTAGAGGATCTAGAGGGCCGCAGCCACAAGAACAATGTTGTCATATTAGGGCTCCCTGAGGGCGAAGAGGGCCAAAATACCATTGTGTTTGTTCAGAAGCTGACGGAAAGGATCACCAGTCCCTCTCCCTTTGGGTCCCAGTATATTGTTGAGAGGGCACATAGGTCCCTACGGTCGAAACCTCCCCCAGGAGCTGTACCTCTCCCTATCATATGCCATTTTTTAAACTACTTGGAACGGCAGCATTTCCTGGCAAAAGTAAAGGAATTGCAAGAAGTCAGATGGGAAAACATCAAGCTCAGAACAGCACAAGATTTACCAAGTTCTGTCCAGCAGAAACGTGTAGCATTCCACCCCATTGTGTCCAGGATCATCGCTGCTGGGCTTAAGTTTAGAATGGGGTACCCAGCTAGGTTGCAGGTGCAAGTGTCTGGAGCCTGGTCTGCTTACGACGACCCTGATGCTGCCCTATCTAGTTTAAAACTAGCCTGCCTGATCTGTTTCATGCCCCATGATGAGTCCTGTATTCCTGGCAATGGAAAGTCTTGTACCGTGGGGCTGTGACTGTTCTTTGAGAGGCATGAAAGAAACAAATATAAATATTTGGCTGTGCTTGGGAGAACCGGATACCGAAGACTGAAGGGACATTATTTTGTTGTGTTCTCTTACTTTGGGGGGATTGCTAAATCTGTTTGGGACTGTGGGTTAATGTCAAGAGGCTGGGAGGAGAGGAAGGGACCCGGTATCTTGTTGAGCATTGCTTGTGACAGCTGGGGTGGTTGGGTGGGAGGGATATTGTGTGGACCTAAGGGATTTGTCAAAGTTAAGATACAGGATGATGGGGTGTTTTACAGAGGAGGGTGGGTGAAGAATTGGTTTGTACTGGAGGGCATGGGACTGGGTGGGTGGTACAGCAGTACTAAAGATGTTTTGGATTCTGGATTCTCATCGCTGTTACATCGAGATTGTTATTATGTACTCATTGTTTCTAATTTAGATGGTTAGCAATGCTAATTTTGCTATGTGGAATGTGAAGGGGCTTAGAAAAAAATCTAAACAATACCAGGTGCTTAAACACTTAAGTTTACTGCTTTCCCAGATAACGTTTTTGCAAGAATCCCATTTGTTAGATTCTGAAGCCTTGCAACTCAGGAGGCAACAGGTTGTTCAGGTCTTCAATGCAGCGGGGTCCCACTAATAGCAGTGGAGTTATGTTAATTGTCAATAGAGGTATCCCCTTCATCTCTTCACATGTTGTTAGAGATCCGGGGGGGGCAGGTATGTTTTGGTCCAGGGCAATCTTTGGTCCATGCCACTTTTACTTGGCAGTATTTATGGGCCTAATACAGATGACCCTGGCTTTTTTATGAAGTTGATCACTGTTATTCTCCCTATGCTCCCTATAGCGATTGTTATAGGTGGCGATTTCAATCTGCTCGTGGACCCTAGTATGGACAGATCTGGCAGTGGACTGAGGGGACTGACCCCTGGGCAAAGGGCTTTTAGGGACCTGTTGGACCAGTGCAGGTTGTGTGATGTATGGCAAGTATTGCACCCTAACACCAAGGAATATACTTTTAGCTCGCCAGTGCATGGATCACAGTCTCGCATCGATTACTTATTAATATTCCAGGTGCTCTTGCCGGGGGTTTTGTCCACTTCAATTCAGCCTGGTCCAGTATCTGATCACTCTCTGGTGGTATGCAATCTAGCTTTTCTTAATACGCCTAGGCGGGAGACCCATTGGAAATTAAATGAACAATTACTAAAAGACACTAGGTACTGTAACCTTATAAAAAAACAGATTGACCTCTTTTTCTCTACTAACCCGATAGATAGTATGGAGCTGAACATTCTATGGGGCACCTTCAAGGCGTACATGCGGGGAATTCTCATTAGTTTAGCTACTAAGAGAAAAAATGCTCAAGAAGCTGAACTATTATCTTTACTGGCCCAAGTACGGTCTTTAGAAGATATTTTATCTTCCAGTACACCGAGTGAGGACAGAAAGAAGCTCTTGAAAGCCAAAGACAGATATTTAGATGTGTTGAGGGAAAAGGCAGAGTTAGCCATTATTCACACTAGAGCTAGTTACACTGATCAGGGAGGAAAAGCAGGACGTATGCTCGCTTTAAGATTAAAGCAGCAGGAGTCTGCAAGATTCATCCCCCCGGTCCAGGCCCAGGAGGACGGGTCTCTGAGGGTATCCCCTTCTGACATAGTGCAAGAGTTCGCCTTGTATTATGAGCAATTATACAGGGATATGGACTGTCCTCCTCCCTTGGAGATGTTGGAGGAGTATTTAAAGGGGTCCCATCTTCCTTCCCTGTCAGAGGTGCATAGGATTTTCTTGTCTTCCTCTATTTTCTTGGAGGAAATTTCAGAGGTTGTTAAGGCCTTGCCTTCTGATGAAGTTCTGGGGCCGGATGGTTTTTCCTCATTATTTTATAAAGTTTTCCGAGAACAACTGCTGCCGGTGCTTCACCGGTTGTACTTACATATTCTCTCTGGGGTTGCCGTAGACACTTACTTGTTTGAGGCCCTGATTGTCCTTCTCCCCAAACCGGACAAAGATCCTGAGTTAGTACAGAGTTACAGGCCTATATCCCTGCTAAACCAGGATATCAAAATTCTTTCGAAGATACTGGCAGATAGGCTGGCTCTGGTCCTTCTGGACCTGATTGGCATTTCTCAGGTAGGATTCATGAAAGGGCGGTCATCATCAGATCATTTGCGCACCCTCTCGCATGTCTTCTTGGAGTTCAGGGATGCCACCTTTTCTGCTGGGTTGGTCTCCCTGGACGCCGAGAAGGCATTTGACCGGGTGAATTGGAATTTTCTATTCCAGGTCCTTAAAGCTTTTGATTTTCCCACCATGTTCATAGACTGGATTCGTGCTTTATATCGGACTCCATCTGATAGGATTTCTGGAAATGGTGCATTTTCCAAACCCTTCCTTTTATATTCAGGTACCAGACAGGGATGTCCCCTCTCCTTTCTTTTATTTAACTTATATTTGGAACCACTCATTCAAAATATCCTCAACAATACAGGGATACAAGGTATTCCGGTGGGGAACAACGTAGTCAAGATCACAGCTTATGCCGATGATCTTCTCCTTTATTTGACCCATCCGAAGACATCTATCCTGGCCTTGTTGGAGGAAATTGCCAAATTTAGCTCCTTTTCAAATTATAAATTAAATGCTAACAAGTCGTCCTTTTTTCCCCTTAACCATAAGGTTTTTAAGACAGACATTTCCCCCTTCAGTTTGTGTTGGGCACCTCGGTCTTTCAAATACTTGGGTATTAAACTAACACTTAACCCCTCCTCATGGTTTAAAGAAAATTTGGAACCTTTATCCCAGTTGATTGTCCAAGACCTGGACAGATGGTCTAAGCTTCCGGTTTCATTATGGGGCCGTATCAATATAATTAAGATGAATGTTTTTCCCTGCCTTTTTTATCCCCTTTCTCATCTTAATTCATTCATTCCTCTATCCTGGTTTCAGGCAATGCATAGAGTCTTTACTAATTTAATCTGGTCACATAAGCAACCCTGACTGGCATATTATAAGCTTGCTGCCTCAAAATCAGATGGCAGACTGCGGATTCTCCACTTGGCCATTTATTACTGGGCTAGTCATCTTGCTAAATGCCTGAAGTGGGTGAGTCCGGGTCCCGAGAGTTTGAGACTGATTTGGCTCAATATTGAACTAGATTTCATCCGGTCTATGAACATGGACCCCCTAAATATGTTTTATGTTAAATTGTCTCTTTTACAAGATACTAGTAAATGCCCCACCCTTATGACTTCATTAAAAGTATACGCACAGCTTTGCTCCTTTTTGGGATTTACTCCATATCTGGATTTGCCCCAGTCTATTTGGAACTCACTGGCCTTTACTTTAAACAAGCAGAGGATCTCCCATGCATGGTTGCCCCACGTGGGCGACGGGATAGTATCTATGTTTTTGGATAGCGAGCGAGCTTGGCTTCCTGTAGCTAAAATCACCCAGAAATTTGGTATTCCAGTATCTTTGCAATTCAGGGTTCTTCAATTAAAGCACTTGCTTACCACTGTGTTGGGTAATACCCCCCATGCACTCCGGGTTTTGCACTGATTCCTGATCTTTCCTCCTTATTAATCTCTTCTGGTGTCATTTCTAAAATATATCAAGTTTTGTTTCATCGAAGGTATGGGGGCTCCTATGGCCCAACTAGATTTTGGGGTTCTCTTTTCCCTCAATACACCCTCAATTGGCCGGTTTTATGGAAGTTCTGTCACAAATATGTGTCTCAAGACAGATTACGCCTTATGCAATATCACATTTTACACAACTTGCATTATACTCCAGCCAAATTGGCGAGATGGGGTCTTCTCGAATCAGATGCATGTACCAGATGCTCCCAGGGAGAAGAAACACTTCTCCACATATTCTGGACGTGCCCCAAAATAATCCCGCTGTGGGATTCAATTAAAAACAAGCTGGACCCCTTACTGGGTTTGCAGGATTGCTTTACTCCGGATATTTGCCTTCTGGGTGACCTGCCCTCCATCAAGGTTAAAGTCCAGAGATTTCATATCTCCATGATCGCACTATCGGTTAAGAAACTTATATTAAGGCATTGGAAAGATAAGGTTAGCCCAACATATCAGGAATGGGTTAATGAAATCCTAGCTAACCTACGTACAGAGAAGGCTATAGCTAGTCTCCAAACCCGGTTACCTAGTTACAAACGTATCTGGGATCCCCTTCACACCTTAATTATGGTTGAACGGATATAGGTGCTGTTGGTTGTTAGTTATTCCTGCTGGTATATGGCTATTGCTATAGAATTTTAAGTTACAACGTGGAATTACACTGCTGTACTGAGGGTGAGGATGGGGGGTAGCTTATGTAAAGTACTGTGAACAAGTTGTATGTGTTACAATTGCTGCCTCCTATATTGTGAAAATGTTTAATAAAGTTTGAATAAAAAAAAGAATATTTATGAAATCGCCACTTATAACCTAAAAAGAATGACTTTCTTCATGCATCTTCATATTTTTCAATAGGGTTTTAGTCCAACAGTCCGACTTTCCCAGTTCCAACCAGCTAAAGTCTGTAGCTTTCTTTAAATATGTTCCTTCTTCCTTTAAAAAGATATACACTAAATAAAAAGAAACAGAATATAAAAGGCTATTAATGAAGTAGTATCAAAAATGAATACTTATCTATATGAATATTTAGAGCATTTAGACATAGCAAGAAATGCCAGCCCTGTTAGTACCCCTCTCTGGTTAGTGGACCCTACCCTTATTCCCAAAATGTTTTATTATAAATTTCCTAATGGGTGACATTTCTTTTATAACCTGGAATGTGCATGAGTTAAATTCCCCCTTCAAAAGGAAACAGGTGTTTACCCATTTAAAAAGACTTAAAACCCAAGTTGCTTTTTTGCAAGAAACAAAACTTACTGAGCAGGATCATAAATACTTAATCAGAGACTGGGTGGATTTAGAACTGCACTCTTCTGCTGCCATGAAAAAAAGAGATGTGGTAATCCTGTTGCACAAATCACTCCCATGGTGAGTGTTAAAGAGCAAGGAGGATCTACAAGGTAGATGGGTAATAGCTTTACTGGACACCCCTAATGACCATCTCTTAGTAGTGAATATCTACGCTCCAAATTCGGATGACCACTCCTTCTTTCTTGATTTAAACACCAAATTAGAGTCAGTAGTAGAGAATGACACACCTATTGTATTTGGGGGAGATTTTAATCTCACCTTAGTCCCTGTGTTGGACAGAAGTGATCAGGGCAAGGAAACTCATACTCGAGGGGTGCAGGCAACCCTTCACCTTAGCTCTGAACACCAGCTGGTAGACATATGGTGCTTAGTGCACCCTACAGTGTGGGACTGTTCCTATCACTCTGGGGTGCATGGCTCATATAGCAGGCTGGACTTCTGGCTTATTTCCCAAACCCTTACACTCTAGGTCTTGGAATCTGCTATTCTTCCTATGGTAATCTCGGATCATGCTCCAGTACAACTGAGTATCTCCTGGGGCCTTTCTGCCCCAAGGTCATCCACCTGGAGACTGGACCCGTTTTTCTACTTGACTCTAATTTTGTAAAATGAGCTAAATCTGAAACCATAAACTTTCTCCAGGAGAACCCTATAGATGACACCTCTGCCCAAAACACCTGGGAAGCTTATAAAGCGATGATGCAGGGTAAGATCATAGGGTATGCCTCCCATAGGAGGAAAACTAGAGAAGGGGAACTGACTCAAAAGAGATTTGCTCGATGCTGAACAAAATCTTAAGGCTCAATCACACCAATCTTCTTAGTCTATGTGGGGGCAATGGGTCCTCACCATTAGAATAGGATAAATGAGCTTTTGTCCAGAAAGGCAGATCTGGCTCTCATTAGGATAAAGCACTCCTATTGGGGGGGGGAGTAGGAAAATTTTGGCCTACCAACTGCGGAGACAACAAGGGAAAAGATATATAGGGGGTCTGAAAGATCCAGTTTCAGGGATAGTGAAAACTAACCCTCAGGAAGTGAATGATATCATGACAACATTCTATTCCCAATTATATATGTCATCGAGAGCTGAGCCCTGCCTAGATACTCTAGCATTCTTACAAAGCATTAATCTTCCTAAACTATCCCCAGCTCAGAGTGCTATTCTTGAAAAATCCCTGACTCAAGAGGAGGTAGTCACTGCCCTGATTGCTCCAAAGAAAGGGAAGTCACCAGGAAGCGACGGGTACTCTGTGGATTTTCTACAGTTGATGGCCCCTCTGATCTCCCCATTGCTGTGCCAGGTATTTAAGGACACCGAAGCAAAGGGTATATTATCCCTCACTCTTAGGGAGGCAATTATCACAGTTCTTCCAAAAAAAGATAAACCTCCAGAGGAGGCAGCTAGCTATCACCCTATTTCCCTGATAAACTCAGATAGTAAGATCTATGCCAGAGTACTAGCTAATAGATTGACCCCTATCCTACCATCCTTGATACATCCCTCTCAGGTAGGTTTCGTAAAAGGCAGATACAGTGCTGACCTTATTAATCTCATTCATGTGGTTAGTCAGAAAACATCATCACCAGCAGCTGCCTTGGCCATCAACTTTGAAAAGGCTTTCAGCACCGTAGAATGGGACTATATGCATCAGGTTTTACAACACTTGGGCTTTGGGCCCCATTTCAGAGCAACTGTTTCTGCCTTATATACATCACCCTTAGCTAAAGTGCTCACTAATTCCGTATTGTCTGAACCTTTCCAACTACATAGAGGCACAAGACAGGGTTGCCCTCTCTCCCCCCCCTTCTGTTTGTCCTTGCAATTGAACCATTGGCAGCTGCAATCAGACACAATCCTCGTACAAAAGGCATTGGTCTGGGGCAGGCACAATTTTCCACCTTGCTGTATGCTGATGATTTACTAGTAACATTGGGGGATGCTAAGGAATCCATACCTCCACTCTTAGCCCTTCTAGACCACTTTTCTACTATCGCAGGACTAAAAGTTAACCAATCTAAAACAGAAATACTCCCCCTCAACCCTCAGTGCCAACCACATATCTTGGCTCATTATGGTTTAAAATGGTCTCAACATGTTATCACATACCTGGGTATTAAAGTTGGGGCTAATATTGCAAAGTGGTGGGATAATAACCTTGGCCCTTTGCTGTCTAAATATAAAATTGAGCTAGATCATATGAACAGGCTCCATTTGACTATGGCTGTCAAGATAGCGGCCTTTAAGATGACTCTTGCCCCGAAAATATTTTATTTGCTATCACATATTCCACTGTTTCTCCCATCTCACTGGCTTTGGAAAATAGATGTGATGATTGATTCATTCTTATGGGGTTCTGACAGGCCCCGCTTTAGTAGAAACCAGCTCTGGGCCCATTGGTATAGAGGGGGTTGGGGCCTCCCATGGGTCAAAGGTTACAAACTGGCTTTTCAGTGTGCCCAAACCTTAAACTGGTTCCACCCACATAATATTGAATCTCCTCAATGGCTATTACTTGAGCAGATTCCTTGTAATATCTCTGTAGCTGCCTCTCTTCTCCCCTCCCCATGAGTCTCTATCTAATCCTACCATAGGCTCCTCAATTAGATATTGGAGGCTTCTACACAAAAAACTACAACTCCCAGCCCATCCTCTTCTGTATATGCCCTTATGGGGTAACCCTAGCCTTACCATCAGTGGTAAACCAGTGGCTTGGCCTCTCTGGCAGGAGAAAGAGATCTTCTTTATTTAGGATTTACTGGTGCATAACTCCCTGTTGGTAGACTCCTATCAGAACTTGCAATCTAGATGGAACCTGACCAAATCAGATTTTTGGAAATATTTACAAATTCGTGATGCTCTTAAGCCCCTTTTGTGGCAGGGAAATGCACTTACAGACCTTACTGCTCATTTAAAGGGGTGGCTCCTCCTATCTAACAAGGTAGCTGCCACACTTTATGCAGTAGTGAGAGATACTTTGCCCTCCTCTAACATAGCATCTAAATCTAAGTGGGAAAAGGCCCTTCAGATACAAATCTCTGAGACACAGTGGAAGCATTGTTGGCAAGCTGGACACAAGATACAGAGAGACACTCGCAGCAGGCTCATACATAATAAAATATTGCACTCGTGGTACAGGACACCAGTGGTCCAAAAGAAAATGAAAGTCCTTATACATGATACATGTTGGAGATGTCTCCAACCTGGGGGGGACTTGTACCATATTCTTTGGCAGTGCCCTCAGATTTATGGTCTATGGGAGAAGTTTGTACATGAAGCTAACCTGATTTTATGCTGTCCAATCCTTGTGAATGCAGCTCTCTTGCTGCTGGGTCTGAGATCTGAAGCCCCACATCTTAATCATCAGGAATTTAGATGGCTAATGCTGTTTAGCATGCAAGTAAAGTGGACAATCCTGCAGAATTGGAAAAGTACTATTGTGCCAGGTATTAATGACGTGATATCAACACTTCCATCCATATATGAACTGGACAGATGCTCACACATACTCACTGAGAAGATGGATTCTTTCTTTCTCTGTTGGGCCCCTTCATGGTGTATCTATCTGACAGGGCAGGTATTTGCTGATTTAACTTTGATTTCTCTTCTGAAAGGTCTTATGTTGCTAACTGACTGTTCAATGTATTTATTTGACCCTTCTGCTATAATGATAGTGTTATCAGTGACTATATTTTTTAGGCTCCATCTGAACTGATATTAACTGTACATAGTTTACCCACAAAGTTGTACTGTTTTGCTTTGTGGGTACTAGTAGTTATTAAGGAGTGTTGTGTGGTTGTGTTATTATGATGTTATTTTGTTAATTATTTAAATTAAGCAAATTTGGGAACTCCTTTTTTGTTTTTCTATATATCTACTGTACTTCCATGCTCCACTTACACAGTAGCATGGCCACATAGAAGTAGTAGCTTAATTCATACATATGACTTTGTTTACTTTGTGGTACCATTCCTTCCAGGTGATGTCTTGGAAATGACCATGAGAAGGTATACCTACTGTGTTTCATGAAGCCTTGACATATATGTGGTGATACCTCCCTATGGTTGTGAATGGCTGGAATTACTAAGGTAGGTGCTTTTATTCATCTATCTTATAACAGGCTCTCTGAATATATAGGAGATATAGGCCCCTTTAGGGAGTTTTTCTTTACACCATGTATAATATCCTTAAGGTGGCAATATGCTGTTGTATTCTAGAGGGATTCTTTCGTTTAAGTTTTATCTATGTTAGCCACATGCATGGAGTGGACATATTGTTCTGATTCATGTATGTTCAGTACTGTGGCCTTGCAAACTATGTTTGTGGCATTATGTATGTATATGTGTATTACAATGACACTAATAAAACATTGAACTACAAATAAGTGTCAGCTGCACTAAATTTGAAGAGAAAAGAATTGATAACACTATTAATGACCTCTCAGTTCTGGAATTTGTGCCAGGAACTTGCTCCAAAGCACAATGGTCCAATTACTTTCACTCATATGAAGGGGCAGTAAAACATCAAGTACAGGATATTAGACAAGAATTAGAAGTCACTATTGATGGACATACGAATTAAATAACAAGTAGTCTGTAACTAGTAACAATAGCATTCTTAACAGCTCTGACTACTGTAGAGAAGTTTTGGGGGCAACATCAAAGAATTAATCACTCCAACCCTGATGATGATACTAAAACAAGGGGCACCAAAGGAAACAGGGAATACAGACAATCAAACCTAAGTGAAGATCCTATTGAATGTATGAGAGATCTTTACACTGCCACCTTAATTCTGATGGAACAATGTGTAATACTTAAAAATGAGATACACTCAGTTAAAGGATATGTAGCCTTTAATGGTGCCAGACTTTACACCATTAACTGTAAATTAGACAGTCTTTTTCCTCCAGAAGAATCCTCCACCATGTCTAATATGACAGAAGAGCCAAATAATCTGGAACAAAGACCAGATTTCAGAACTGTAATCATACCAGATAGTCCAGTAAAGAAACAAAAAATAAACAAAGGAGCCAACCTTAATAAACAGAAATAGAAAAAATACAAAACAAGCAAAAACAAAAGAAAAACATGGAAAAGTTAGCAAAAAACAAAATGTTATCAAAGATAATCTATCCTGTGTCACTGATGACATTAAGAAATCTGATAATGACTGTAAATCCAGGAATGACAGAAATCATAAATTAAAGACCAACACATGAACTTAGAAACACAGGTTTTGACTGGCCCACCACCGCAGCGGTTGGACTTCTGCTTGTGATGCTGGTGACCTGGGAACAGATCCAGGTCATTGGAGGGCTGGCTGGGGGAGTAGGATCGAATGTCCCTAGGACTGCTCTCCTTCTCCAAGAGAGAGGGGGTTGTGTGCTTGGTGTAGGAGCGACACCTGGCGGAGGCCGGGTTTGTCACCCTGCATCGATGCAGGTCGAGAATCTCTGGGGCAGGACAGATGCCAGATGTCATTGCATGTGTCTGCCCCAGCCTATATGGGACAAAACCTCCATGACTGCCATCTCAATGAAGCCCTGCCCCCAGGCTTTGATTAGCTTCCTGGCCAAGCTCTCCCAACCAGTTACCGGTCACATGGTACTGGTGCCCTCTAAAGTGCCATGACCCTGCCCCCTGTGGGGTAATCCAGGGGTAACTGGGCGAGCAGGAGCTAAGTAGGAGGTGGAAGTTGTGGGGGCACCTTGACCAGGGCAAAGTCCCGAAAGCAGGTATGGGCAAAAAGTGATAAAAAAAAAAGAAACACAGGTTTTGGGGTACTTTCCTAGTAAGGAATATAACAGAGAACAACTTAAATTAGATCTGGGGAAATTAGTGACCCAAATCAAGCTTCTTGGAGATGCTTGTAAGGATATCTGTGAGTACAGCTTTACCAAAGAGAATTCTGGAATTGATGAGCCTATGATTTCTGAACTGTTTTCCCAAAAGAATGTTGAAAATATTAACACTGAGCCACAAACGCTGTTATCATGTGCACAAATAATTGAGACAGGCATTGGCAAAAGTTCTGTATTTTTGCCAAATACCTTGAATAATAGAGACCATAGCTCCCCTGAAAAAAAAAACCTTCTGAGGCTCTACGGTCCCTTTAAGTGGAAACACATCAGATTTATACATCTTTATTAGGGATCTAATAAGAAATGATATTTGTATTCCAATCAATGATCCTGAAATAACTGAAATTAAAAATGTTACCCTGATGCTTTAGATGTTTACTTTTAGAACCCTAGAACTGCTAATGATGTATGGTATAATGAATCAAAGGTGTTGAATATAGGATTTCAAATCTTATTTTCAAATTGGAATATATTCAATAAACAACAAAATGAACCATCTAAGTATCCTGAAGATCCAATCTGGCTAAGCCTATATGGAATTCCAAAAAACATGAGAAAATAACTTAAAACTTGAGAAGAATATCTGTAATCTTTTTAGTAACTTCTTGCATATCTGACTGGGTAGAAATGGTATTCTAAAACCAATATGCAATAATGAAGATACTCAAATAGACATTCTTGTAAAAAATAGCATGGCTGTTGGAAACATTTTGGAAAAACAAAGCAGTTTGGATCTAATGGATTTACACTTAGTGGTTTACTTTAACGTGCGGTCTTCTGTTCCAACATAGCCTATGCCTCAACAAAACAAGGCAAATACTATCTCTGTGTCTAACAGATACCTAACACTTGCAGGTTATAATGAATGACTTGCAAACTTTACTAGTTCTGATGGCCTACTTAATAATGATGCTGAAAGAATAAACTTGACCTTAAACTCTATGTACCCTGGAAGCAAAGACGAATTACACATGCTAACATGGAATATAGCAGATTTCCTGAAAAACCTCCCTAAATCAGATTGGTATAGCTTTATTTCTAATTTTGATTTGCTTTACTTTCAGGATTCTTGGCACAATGAGAACTGCAGCATACAGTAGCTATTAATGTCTATCAATCATTTTGCTCACCAGGCTGCAAAATTAATAAATATTGAAGATTTTCAGGTGGGTTAATTTCATGTTTTAAAAATATCTCATTTACTACTACAAATCTCATTCACTCATCTCAAAACTTTATTGTGACTTTGAGCACAAGGAGTAATGGAAAGCTAATAGGAATCAACACCTATGCACCACCATAAGGTTCTAAATTTGGCTCTGATAATATCTGTAATACTTTTAAGGACTTAATTTCTGACTTAATATATAGATTTCCTGAATGTGATCTTTCTAATGTTAGATGATATGAATAGTACAATAGGAGAATTTGACGGACTAAAAGACAACTCCATTCTGGGAGCAATTAAGGGATTACCAGAAATTCACATCAGGTCTACTTTAGACAAAACCACAAATAAATCTGGTTTGATTTTAATTGAAATCCTTACAGAGTTTAATATTTACCCCTTAAATGGAAGATTGGATGGAGGCCTGCCTGGAAATTGCACTTATTATAAATCCTCATTGCCTTATTCCCAGACCTGGTATTGTGGTCAGGCAAAACTGAGATCTGGGACAGTTTATACTGTATATAATTCCAAGAGCTGAAAGCAATCACCTGCCTTTAATCTTGAAAGGCTTTTCTTCTGGACAAAATCTGTTATTAGTACCTTCACTGCAGATTAGCAAACTCAGAGGAAATAAAACTTGTGTGTAAATTCAACTTAGAAGAGCACATTTTGGACCTTATTAAATCTTTATTGAAACCTCTATAGTATGACTCCACTACGGCACTCTCTCCACATGCTTTCTGGGATGAAATAATGGAAATTTTAACAATTGTTAAAAATAATTTATACAAATTGATAAGTGATAAGAATGTATGTAAGAAAGACCAAGGCTGGTTTGATAATAACTGTAAAATAAACAAAACCAAATTGAAAATTTAGTTAAACTTCTAAAAGAGTCCAAAAATAGAAGAAGTCTTAGAAAATTGAACCAAGAAAGGAAACAGTACAACTTCTTCTTGAAAATTAAAAAAAATTCAAGAGCAATTCATCAAGAGCAATGTAACAAAATGCTTAATGTGATTAGTGAAATAGATGACAAATGCGTTTGGCTACTTGTTGTGCCAAGGACGCCTGTGGTCTTTGACTCAAGTTTGATTCCTATATTACAGAAACCCAATGGTCGCAACACTTTACTGAAATTTTTTTTGGACCCAGATGTTACCAGTTCATTTATAATCACCCTGTCTGGTGATAATGATAATGATATAATGGCTATAACTCCTAAAGAAGTTAATTTTCTATACATGCACTTAAGAAAGGCACCCGGACGAGACATGATACCTGCTGAAACTTATATACTCCTTATTAATGATTGGTGGAAACCATTGGCTGCCTTCCACACACAGTGTATTACTGACAATTTTATTTCCATTTCCTGAAAAGGTTCCATAATCATCCCTATTCACAAGAACGGTAATCTCCAAGACCCACTATGTACAGGCCAATCAGTTTGTTGGACATAAATTCTAAAAATTTCTATAAAACTATTTTAGAATATCTACTATTACAAATACAATAGACAAGTGGACTTTTGGAAATACAAGTGGGATTTAAGAAAGGGTATTCCACCACCAATAACTACTTTATACTTCATCATTTAATAGAGAAATACATTCATGTCAGAAAAACAAAATTATACATCTGTTTCATTGATTTTTCTTTTGCCTTTGATACTGTCTCATGGGACAATATGCTCCATTGAGATATTGACCCTAACTTGATTAAAATTATTGCAAACATGTATAGTGACACCTGGGCTTACATTAGGTTAAATCAGGAACGACTCACCTCTGCTATTTTCACAACAAACAAAGGGGTTAGACAGGTGTGTGTTTTGGCCCCTACACTTCTTAGTCTTTATAGTGATCCTTTATTAAATGAATTGAACAATTTGGAGTCAGATTCTCCTAAAATTACGGACCTTAATTGTGCAACTCTTGCATGTGCAAATGATTTAATCCTTATAGCTTTGTCCAGAAAAGGACTTAAAAAAACTTGATTTGTTACACCATTAAGCCAACAAATTAAAATTAAAAATCAATTACTCTAAAACAGAAACAATTTTATTTGGAAACAACAACTCTAAAACACAATGGAATATTGGTGACAAAAGGTTAGAAAATGTAAATTCATATGTATACCTTGGAGTAACATTTACATCT
The DNA here is from genome assembly GCA_016271365.2 of Neoceratodus forsteri. Lineage (NCBI taxonomy): Eukaryota > Metazoa > Chordata > Ceratodontiformes > Ceratodontidae > Neoceratodus > Neoceratodus forsteri. Next base: position 1,201,633,050 of record CM057450.1, on the reverse strand, counting down.
TCAGGAAAATGGACAAACCATACAAATAAACTAATAGAAGGGACAAAAGAACTACACTTGGTTTTCACAAATTCAATTACTCATATGGAGGCCTTTCAATCTGGCCCTCTTATCAAAGTAATAAAAGTAAAAATCTTTTCACAACTACTATATGCTGCTGAAATATGGAAAATAAAAAAACATAGACAAATTAATCATCCCAGTCTACAAACCTCTCAGGACTGCCCTTGGTGTTATGCCATCATGCCCAGCTCTAGATCTAAGAACTGAACTGGGCTTAGTCAATATTGAGGCTAATTTTGACACTAGAAGAATTAACTGCTGGATTAACTTAAAAAGACTTACTGCAAATACAGTAGACTACCAAAACAATGTTTGATGGAGAAACAAAAATGGATCAGTCTTGGATGTAACATTAGAAGTTGCTTAATAGATCTATACCACATCTTGGATAAATATGATTTTAACTTTTTTTTAAATTACACTCAAGAAAAATATCAACATCAGCATGACATATAAAAAAATATGTCAAGTATAAAATTAACAATTTCTGGTGTAAGCTTGAGCTTAAGAAAATGCATCTGTCCAAATACTCACAATGGTTTGCTAAAAAATACATGTTCTTTCAGCTACAAATATTACTTAGATGTCCGCCAAGATCCACTAATCCATAAAACCTTTGTTATATGCCAAACTGGAGCTTTTAGACAGTAACCTTTTAAGAGCTAGGTACAACAAACATACAATTGAACAAAATGGTCTGTGTTAGAATGGAGGTACAAAGGATTTGAGACATATTTTGTGGTACTGTTCCTGGTGCTCTAGTGTTAGAAATGTTTGGTTGAAGCCTTTTCTAAATAAAGCTGAGTCAATGGATTTAACCAACTTAGAGCTTAGAAACTAGAATGGGATGGGATCAGATCCATTTCAGTGCAGTAGCTGCTCCTTGCTGCTTTTAAATTGCTTCTTGTTGATTTCACTAGGTAGCAGGTTCTTTTTTTTTTTTCCTACTGCTTCTAAGGGGCTCGCAGGGCATTGTTTTGGGGGCTGTTAGAATTTTGAAACCTACATTGGTGAGCTATAAGTAGGCTGATTTGTCTTGTTCTTTCACTTGGTGGCAGATTGAGTTTTTCTTACTTCTTAAAAATGGCTATCAGGGAACTGTTTGGGAGCTGTTGAAACTTTAAAACCTATTTTGGTGTGCTTTTAGGTGGGGCTGTCATTTCTTTAAATTGGAGTCCTGTTTCTTCTGATTTCTTCTGATTCTTCTGATTTCAGATATGTTTGATGTGCTTTTATTGGGGCTGTTCTGGTGGGGCTGTTTCTTTGAATTGGAAACCTGTATCTTCTAATTTCATGCCTATTTTGGTGTGTTGTTGGTGAGGCTGTTTGAATTGGAGACCTGTTTTTTCTGGTATCAAACCTATTTTTTGTGCTTTTAGTGGAGTTGAGGTTGTTTCTGCTGTCTTCACTAGCTGCAAAGTTTAGTGCATAGTGAGGGAAGGGTGCTAAATGTCTGGCCAGGGGCCTCAGCTACCTGAATGTTTCTGGAAGGCATGGGCTGGTCCCACCCTTCCTACCCCTTACTCCACCCATGCCAGGTACATCATTTCCTTTATACCTTGGGATCTGTCATCACTTCACCAAAAGGGCAAAGGACATGTACCTGTCATCACAGAGGCAGATGTCCAGGAAAGGAACAGCAGCGAGTGAAGAGGTGACTACTATCTCCATGGAAGGTAAGTAACTACAATATAAAGAGCTTTCATTTTTACCTGTTTGTATTGGTGTTTGCATTGTGGAAAGGAGGGGTAGGAGTTAGAAGGAGGCTGTGCAATAGTTGCTTACAGTTTCTTTTTGGGTGTGGACAGGAGGGATATGAACCTAAAAGGCAGCTGCTCAGTCTGTGTAAAGTGTATGACAATTGGGATAAGGGAAATTGAGAAAAAGAGAAGAATGTTTTTCAGTGATAGGGGGAGAGGAGAGACTTGGGGAGCATTGGGTATCCTTCATCTGGAAGGGTTGGGGGTTGCTGGTGGGCAATGAGAGCAATGGGTAAGGTGGCAGGCTGCAACAACTGTGGTGCACTAATCTTTCTAAAAATTGCATGGAGGGTGGGGGGATGTTTAGTGTGTAACCAAACAGAGAAACTTAAAAAGGAGATTGAGGGTCTGCAGGAGGAGCTAAGACAGTCAAGGTAGACTGAAGGAGGTTATAGCCCAACACTGGAGGGAGGGAGGGAGGAGGGGAGATGAAGATGGAGGGCTATTTGGGCCAAAAGGGTTAGGAGAGGGTCAGAAGAAGGGAAGCAGAGATGCGGGCCCAGGCTAAGAAGAATGGCATTGGATGAAACCAGGTCAAGGGAAAAAATGACAGGAAGGAGGAAAAAGGGACTGATGAGGGGAGGAGGAGAAGTGGCAACAGTCATGGAGTTGAAAGGAGGAAACAGGCTACTATGAGAAGAGAGGAAGCGATCATTGGAGAAGGGTATTCAGAAAACCATTTTGCAGTACTAGAGGGAAAGGAGGAGGAGGAGGAAGGTGATGAAATTGGAGGAATAACTGATAGAAGTCAGGATGAAACTGCAGTGGGGGGAAGTTCTGCTGAGGGAATTACAACAGGAGCAAAAGGGGGGACTACTGTGCAGGAGGAAGAGAAGGAACCGGGAGCGAGAGGTGGGGAGGAAGGGAAGCAATCAGTTAGTAAGAGGGGTGGAATCTTTGTGCTGAGGGACTCAATACTAGGAAGTCAGATGGGGTAGCAAAGGGGAAGGGCATAGTCACATTTGGGTGGAGACCATGCCAGGCATGACAGTGGCAAGGGTAGGAAAATCTGTTCTAAAATATACTAGAAGGGGTAGGGAGAAGCCTCATTTAATTATACATTTGAGGATGAAAAACCTGGCTGACAGGGTGGTAGATATAGTCCAGAGGAGATTTGAGGAACTAGGACAATTATGTGAGGGGGCAGGAAGATCAGTAACTTTCACAGAGATACTTCCAGTGCCCAGGGCAAGCACAGTAAGAAAGTGGTGAATAAATGATTTTAATGAATGGCTAAGAACCTGGTGTCATGCTAAAGGGTATGGGCTTTTAGGGGGGGTGGGGAGAGACCTGGGAGGATAGTAGTCTCTATTCTAAGGATAGACTACACTTGAGCGAGGAGGGAAAGAAAGCATTGAAACAGAGTATGGAGGAATACATAGAGGAAGCTGGGAATTTAAACTAGGAGCAGCGGGTGGCAAGTGGGCAAGGGACATGCAGAGACCACAGGTTGGGAAGGCATATGAGCTTACCCCCCATAACAGTGACAAAGGACAAGTACTAGTGATGATGCTAGTAAAGGAGGGCAGAAGGAGAAGTGGTGGAAGGTGGTCATCCTGACTGCTAGGATCCTTGGGAAGAAACTGCAGAGCTACAGACTCTCATGGCAGAGGGGGAGGTGAACACTGCAGCCATCACCAAAACATTGGCCACCCAATACAATGACTGGGACCTGTGGATACCAGGGTACAGGATATTTCATAGGGACAGAGTGATTGAGAAAGGGGGGGCACTATATGCGAGGGAAGGACTGAAGTGTGTACGGGAGGAAGGGAAGGAGGGTAGTACAGAGTCACTATGGATGCAAATCCAGGATTCCAAGAATAGGACTCTCAGGATGGGAGTGGTGTACAGGCTGCTCTCTCAGACAGAGGAGTTAGACAGGGAACTAACCGGACAGATCAGGAGGACCTGCGAATAAGGTAGTGTGGTGATTGTGGGGGACTTCAACATGCTAGGAGTGGATTGGAGTACCCCAACAACCAGGACTAGAAGGGAGCAGGTACTGCTGGATGCCTCCCAGGACAGCTTCCTGATGCAAATGGTCAGCGGACCAACCAGGTTAGGGAATACCCTTGACCTCATGCTGGCACATGGGGAGTTTGTGAGGGAACTTAGGGAGGAAGAATCACTGTTGGGGAGTGACCACCACTCAGTATGGTGCACATTGGATATGGATAAGGAAGGAGTAGAATCCAGCACAAGGGTGCTGGTTGTAAGGAGGGCTGAGTGTGGGAGGACAGGGGAAGTGGTAAAAGAGTACCTGGCCAGAATTCTGCCTAGTATGGGTACTAACCAGAGGTGGGAGCTCATAAAGCTGGTGATAGCAGAGGCTACCAGAACCTGCAGCAAGGCCCAGAGAAAGAAGGCTAGGGCAAAGAAACCTAGCTGGGTGAGTAAGGAGGTAATGGAAAAGGTAAGGAGGAAAAGAGCTGCCTTTAGGAGGTACAAAAAAACAGGGATGGTGGAGGACAGGGAGGAGTACCTGAAGGAACTGAAGGAGGGCAAGGGCAGTAAGTGCAGCCAAGGCATCTATGGAGCTCAGGATGGCACAGGGCATTAAGAAGGGGAGAAGGACTTCCATAGGTACATCAGGGAGAAAAGGAACAGTAAGGACCATATTGTAAGGATTAGGAAGGAGGGGGATTGGGTGGAAGCAGGGGGTGATAAGGCAGAAGCTCTAAATGATTACTTCTGCTCTGTAGTTACTAAGGAGAAGAGAGGGTGATACCCATGATACCTAAGGGGGAGGTAGGGCAAAAACGGAGAGGGTGAAGGATTGGGAAATCATGGAGGGCAGGGTTCTGGGGGTTTTGAGGGCATTGAGGGTGGGCAAGGCACCAGGCCCAGATGGCATCCACCACAGGGTACTGAAGAAGCTGGCAGAGGTCCTTGCAGAACCTTTGGCAGACCTATTTGATGCATCACTACAATGAGGGTGTGTACCTCAGGACTGAAGAATGGTTCATGTGGTGCCCATCCACAAGAGCAGCCCCAAGAATGACCCGGGGAACTACAGACTGATGAGTCTCACATCCATTGTGGGTAAGCTGATGGAGACCATCCTGAAGGAGGGCTGGTGGCCCATCTACTGAGACTGAGACAGGGAGAGTGAGAAAGCAGCCACAGCTTCCTTAAATCAAGGAGGTTATTTTCTAGACTACACTGAACTGAATTATTACTTTTTGGACCTGTGTAAGTAACTAGTATTGATTCTGTTTTTGGGGTGGACTTTTCTTAGTTTTAACTTTAATTTGCCAGGGAGGAACTATAGCTGGGAGATATTTGCAGTCATTTGTGACTAGACCTGTTACTTAGCCTTTGTGAAATAGGTGTCTGAAAGGAAGGAAGGCACTCCCTGGGGTGGAGGGTAAGAGATGTAGGTGATTGTTTCTGGAAGGCATAGGTTTACTCCCACCCACCCTTCCCTCACCCCACCAGCCCCAAGAGCATAACTTCCTTTATAGCAGGGGCTCTGACATCACTTCCACAAAACTGCTAACAACATACACCTGTTCATATCCTTAAAGGCACAGCACACTGAATAGGGGGTAGAGACACTCACAAGCTTGCACATACTAAAACAAGAACAAAAAAACAAAAAAGCATCTGTAACTGGAAGGGACACAGACATGTGGGGAGTGGCGCAATGCACTGGCTGTGGAGCAGCAGTCTTCCAGGAAACATTCTGAAGACTGAGTTGCTGCCCTATTTGCAGGCACCTCTCTGGTCTGAGGGAGGAGGTTGTTCATATCCATGCTGACCTGGCAAGGATTCAGGAAACCTGCTCTCCCACCCAAGGACCACCCAGGCTACTGCCACTACCTCAGAGGTTGCCAAGAAAGAGGGGTGGTTGGACCATGGTGGGCTCAGGGAAGGTGAGGGTGGTGGAACAGAGGTGCATCCCTCCAGTTGTGCCTCTCCACAATTCATTTGCCACTCTGGTGAAGCATGGTTCCTCTATGAAGGCACCTGCAGTGGAGACCAATGAGGATTCTGGGAACCTCCACAATGGAGACCCACAGGAGGGTGGCCCAGGACCCCACAGGAGAAGGAAACAACTCCTGGTGGGGGACTCAATTGTTGGGGGGTAGAACTCAGAGAGGGAGGGGAAAGGGAGGTAAGGTGCCTGCCCAGTGCCAAGGCTTAGAGGGACAGGAAATGAATCCTTAGGATCGTGGGGGCAGTGGCAAGGGGGAGGGAGCTAGATGTCATTATCCACCAAGGGATGAATGACCTGGCTGAGAATGAGATCAGAGACGTGCAACAGGAGTTTGTGGAGTTGGGGAGGGGCCTTAGATAAGTAGCACACATGGTAACTTTCTCGGAAGAGCTGCCTGTCTATAGCATGGATGAGGCTAGGGTACTCCGCACCATGGGCTTCAATGACCGGTTGAAAAGCTGGTGCAGAGCTCAGGGATTTGGCTTCATTGGGGACTGGGGCTCCATCTGGAGGGATGCAGGCCTATACAGGTGCGATGGTCTGCATCTGTCCTGGAGGGGAACCAGGATCCTAGGTGATAGGTTTAAATGCTTCAATAGCAAGCATTTAAACTAGTCAAGGGGGGAAGCACTGAAGAGGAGAAGGGAAATCCTAGCCCCCCCCCAAAAAAAATCAGGGTAATTAGTGAGGTAAACACCAAGATACAACAGTCAATAGGGAGAAGGGCAGGGGTAAATGGAGAAAAAGACAAAGGCAGTAGGGACAGGGATAGGGCAAAAAGAAATAAAGCCATCAAAAAATGGAGGGTAATGAGTACCAATTCCTGTAGTCTAGGTAAAAGGCTCTCTGAAACGGTGGCCTTGATGGAGGAGGGATGCCTGGATATTGTGGCAGTCACAGAAACATGGTACACAAAGAACCATGACTGGGATGTCAACATACCAGGGTACACAATCTACAGGAGGGACAGGGAAGGAAGAAGAGGAGGAGGAGGAGTAGCTCTCTATGTAAGGGAAGGGATCAAAGCAACAGAACTAAAGGATAAACAGGGAGGAGAGAAGGCACTGTGGGTCACCCTGGAGACTGGAAATGGCTCCACAATCTGCACAGGGGTTGTATACAGACCCCCGTCTCAGGGGGAGGAAATGGACAAGGAAATGATAGACGGCATCCTTGGGATGGCAGAGAAAGGGGAGATATTGCTGATGGGGGACCTGAATATGCCAGATGTTGACTGGAGCACCTTTGCTGCAGCTACATCCAAGAGCAGGGCCATTTTTGATGCCTTACAGGAGGCATACCTCAGACAGCTAGTTTTGGAACCCACTCAGGAGAGAGCAATCTTAGAGCTGGTACTCTCAAATGGGGATGGAGAGAGGATCTCTGATCTTAAAGTGGGTAGCCATCTGGGAACAAGCGACCACCAAACAGTGTAGTTCACAATAAACTTAGCTGTAGAGTCAAGCCACACAAAAGTGAAAGTACTGGACTTCAGGAGGGCTGATTTTGTCAAAATGAGAGAGTGCCTCAGAAAAGTACTAGAAAACAGGCAAGAAGGTGGGGTGGAGCAACAATGGGGAAACATCAAAACTGCCATCACAGAGGCAACAAGCCTTTGTGTGAAGCAAATAAACAAATCAAAATGAAAGAAAAAAACACTATGGTTCTCAAAAGAAGTGGAGGGAAGGTAAGGGAGAAAAAGATAGCATTCAGGAAGTATAAGGAAACACAGAAGGAGCAGGACAGAGAACTGTACCAGTTAAAGCAGAAGGAAGTGGGTAAGGCAGTCAGAACAGCAAAGGCCCAAACCGAGGAAAAGATAACAAACTCGGTTAAGAAGGGGGATAAAACCTTTTATAGGTACATTAGGGAGCAAAGAAAGACTAAAGCATGGATACTGAGGCTGAACAAAGAGGAAGGTGGTTGGGCAGAGAGCGACAGTGAAAAAGCAGGGACACTGAACGAATGCTTCTGCTCAGTATTCACAATGGAAAAGCAGGGGGAAATACCTAATCTGGTGAATAGAAGCACTCTGGATAGGGGCTTGATATTAGTCCTTTCACAGAAGAAAGGGTTCTGAAAGAACTCTTAAAACTGAAGGTGGATAAAGCAATGGGGCCTGATGGGATTCACCCCAGAATTCTAAAAGATCTAAGGGAAGAACTAGTCACACCACTGATTACGCTTTTTAATAAATCATGGGAGGATGGTGTGATACCTGAGGACTGTGATTCCCCTTCATAAAAGTGGGAGCAAGACAGAGGCAGGAAACTGCAGACCTCTCAGTTTCACCTCAGTGGTAGGGAAAATGATGGAATCACTTCTGAAGGAAAGAATTGTTGAGTACCTAGAGGCCAGTGGGGCACAGGGCCCAAGGCAGCATGGATTCACTGTGGGAAGGTCATGTCAGACAAATCTAATTGATTTCTTTGACTGGGTGACCAAAGCAGTAGACCAGGGAGGGGCTGTGGACATGGCCTACCTAGACATTAGCAAGGCATTTGACACAGTCCTACACAAAAGATTAATAAACAAATTAGCCAGTCTGGGAGTGGGTCCCAGGGTTGTAGCCTGGGTAAAACACTGGTTGGACAACAGGACACAGTGGGTAATAGTAAATGGAGTCCACAGTGAAGAAAGGAGGGTTACTAGTGGGGTACCGCAGGGTTCAGTACTGGGGCCGGTCCTTTTTAATGTCTTTATAAGTGACATTGCAGAGGGACTGGAAGGGAAAGTATGTCTCTTTGCAGATGACACAAAGATCTGAAACAGGGTTGATGCACAAGGTGGGGTGGAAAGGATGAAAAGGGACTTGGCAAGGTTGGAGGAATGGTCAAATGTATGGCAGCTTAGTTTCAATGCAAAGAAGTGCAAAGTAATGCACCTGGGAAACAAAAACCCAAGGGAAGAGTACACAATGGGGGGTGAGATACTGACAACAACAAAAATGGAAAGGGACCTGGGGGTAGTCATATCAGATGACCTAAAGGTGGGCCAGCAATGTGAGAAGGTAATAAGGAGGGCTGGGGGATATTGGGATGCATAGGGAGAGGCATCACCAGTAGAAAACAGGAAGTTGTTGGTCCTCTGTACAGACAGTTGGTAAGACCACATCTGGAGTACTGTGTACAATTCTGGAGACCCCATCTCCACAAAGACATAGACAGGGTGGAGGCTATCCAGAGGAGGGCAACCAAAATGATGCAGGGTCTGCATCAGAAGACGTATGAAGAAAGACTAAAGGAACTAAAGATGTATAGCCTCGAGGAAAGGAGGGATGGGGACATAATAGAAACTTTCAAATACCTCAAGGAATCAATAAAGTCCTAGGGGTAGCATCTTTCAGAAAAGAGATGAGCAAAAACAAGGGGCACAATTTGAAGATAGAGAGGGACGGCTCAGAGGTAATGTGAGAAGTATTTCTTCACAGAGGGTTGTGGATACATGGAACAACCTTCCTGAGGAGGTTGGGAGTCAAAACAGTGGGGGAAATTCAAGAATGCATGGGACAGACATAAGGCAATTCTAGTGGGGGGTAGGAGGAAGTAGGCGGTTGGTTAACTAGGATCTGCAGCTTATCCGTTAGGTAGGGAAATGGGTAGGCTAGGTGGGCCAAGCGGTCCTTATCTGCCGTCAAATTCTATGTTTCTACATTTCTAGGACTACAGGACAGCAGACAGCATGGCTTTGTAAGTGGCTGATCCTGCCAAACTAACCTGGTGGAGTTCTATGACTGGGTAACTAGGCAGTTGGACAAGGGCCATGCAGTCGATGTCCTGTACCTGGACTTCAGTAAGACATTCAACTCTGTGCCACATGGGAGTCTGGGAAGTAAGTTAAAAGGCACTGGGGCAGGTGCACAGCTGGTGAGATGGGTAGGGACCTGACTTCAGGGAAGGCAACAGAGGATGATGGTGGTGGGTGGAGAGCTCTCAACCCCAAGAGCAGTGACGAGCGGTTTTCCACAGGGCTCAGTGTTGGGACCAGTGATTGGGATATTCATTGCAGACATATCATTGGGCATTAAGAGCAAGTCCAGTCAGTTTGCTGATGACACTAAGATGGGAGCGGTGGTGGATGACATAGAGGAATGGCAGGGGTTGCAGGATGATCTGGCAAAGCTGGAAACCTGGTTGGACACCTGGCAGCTGGGGTTCAATGCCAAAAAGTGCAAGGTGCTGCATTTTGAGGCAAATACCCAAGGAAGAGTTACCAGTTGGGGGGGTGCAGCTAGCTGAGACAGAGGAGGAGAAGGATCTGGGGGTGCTTCTTACGGGGTCAATGAACAACTTGGCACAATGCAGGAAGGCAGCTGCAAAGGCCAGTAAAATGCTGGGTTACATTGCAAGGGGTATATCTTCAAGGAGGGAGGAGGTGATTCTGTCACTGTAGAGATCATTAGTTAGACCACACCTGGAGTATTGTGTGCAGTACTAGTGCACATATCTGAAACATTAAGTTACTGGAGGGGGTGCAGCGCAGGGCAACAAAGATGATCAAGGGGCTGGGGGACTTACCATATGAGAGAGGGCTGAGGGAGTTGAACATATACTCACTGGAGGAGAGGATGGATAGGGGGACATGATTGAAACCTTCAAGTACATGAAAGGAATAAACAAGACAGGTATGGAGGGGCTGTTCAAAGTAAGGGAGGGGAGGGACACCTGGGGCCATGATATGAGACTGGAGGGAGGAAGGTTCAGGAGGGAGATGAAGAGACACTTTTTTACAGATAGGGTGGTAGCTGGGTGGAATGCGTTACCAGCAGAAGTGGTATCCAGTAGAAGAGTGGACTGCTTCAAAAGGGTCTGGGACAGGGCAAGGGGAAGGGTCAAGGGAGAGAAAGGCTGGGAGGGAGGGGCAGCTGCAGAATAAGGGCTGCTAGCTGCACATTCGAGCAGACTGGATAGACCACTAGGCCTTTATCTGCTGGCAAATTTCGTATTTTCATATGTTCATAACTTGACCTCAGTAGTGATGCTTACTGAAGATGAATGGACCATTGTAAGGGCAGCAACATACCTTTCAATTACTGTTAAAATCAGGAAGAGTAAAACAAAACTGATAGAGACCTAATGAAACTTATTCATGGCATATTTGCACATCAGTAAACTTTTTATCCTTACCAACCTTGGCCTTTTTTAATCTATGAATGTGGTGGACTAGTATTCACAGATTCACCTAAATCTGTATTCAGTAACAATTTAACCTGTTGTAATTTTGCACATGAATCATGTAAAGTGATCTATTGTTAGATGTTCCTATATGTTATCCATCTGATCTATTGTTAGATGTTTCTATATGTTATCCATCTGATTTTATCTGCTGATATACAGATTGTCTTTTAATCTTGTTTGTACATCTATTTTGTAAAGACTGTAACAGCTGACAAATAAAAAGAAACTACTACTACTAATGAAAATCAGTCTCTGTCACGCATTGCCATCTCTACCATCCTGCCCATCCTTCTCTATGACTCTCCTGTCCTCCACTCAGTTAGAAGCTCTGAGTTAGAAAAATCTCAAATCGTTGTAGCATACCATAGCTCATTTTGCAGCAAGTGCTTCACCCAAGGAACACCACTGCAGAGTACTGGATTCCCTCAAATGGCCCTCACTCAATGAAAGGCTAGAATATGCATCACTATGCCTTGCCTTCAAAGCAAAAGGCACCAAAGCTCCTCCTGACTTCAATGGCCTAATAATTAACAAACCAGAGAGGAGACCCCTCTGATCCTCCTGCTGAAGACTCCTCCAGGTCCCTAAAGCCAGAACGGCGGCAGGCAGCAGTTCCTTTGCTAACTCTATCCCTATTACTTGGAATTCCCTTCCCAATGCTCTACAGGTAATCTCCTCTCTCAGGGGATTTCAGAAAGGTCTACGAGCACATATATTAGAATGGAATCAGTGCAATTGTTACCGTTGATAGGACTGAACATTGCTATACCAATGGTTGTGACTTAGTTCTCTAGCTATTGTCCTTGCTTTCTTGGTAACTTAAACTCTTTTTGTACACTGATGTAAACTTATTGTTTATTTTATTGTTTATTGAGAGACTTGGAATTAAACCCTTTGAGTCATAGACTCTTTTGCAAAGGCTGCTCGTCAGTTAGCGCAGAAATAACAATAACACATGATGATGTGAACATACAAACTTAGATTAGGTTAACTAAGCTAATTGCATCTTATAGGGCAGAGGCAGCCCAGCATCTGAAGAACAACAGGTTGATACAGTGAAAAATCTGTGACACTTACAGGGTGACTCACAAAACAGAGACAGAGAGCATAATTACAATATTCCAAGTAAGAGAACATAACATACTATATTTTAGAGGTGGAAGGGGGAAGGGGAGGCAGTAGCTAATTTAGTGAGGAGATACTGGGGCAGTCACAAGTGGAGGTCTTTTCAAGGAATTACTTGAGTGAGGTTTTGAAAGGGCCTATTTTAGTACTAGTAGAAAGAGCAGCAGATAGGGCATTTAGCCAGTCAGGGGCCCTGTGATAAAAGGCCCTTTGACCTAAAGCAGTCCTGCATTGGGGAATGAGAAGGAGGGCATTTGAGGAACTTCTGGAGACTCTTTGGGGGAGAGAAGGTTGGATGAGACAATGTAGGCTAGTGGGAGTAAGTTTCCATTTAATTTTTTTGGCGAGGAGACAAGTGTGATATTTAAGTCGGCATTCAAAGTTTTGCCAGTGTGAGCAACTGTAGAGGTCATATGTGTGGGTCATTCTATCACCACCAATTACCAGATGACAGGCTTTGTTTAAAGCTGTTTTTATGCGACTGAGAGCAGAGTTGTCTGCAGAGCCGTAGAATACAGTTCCGTAGTCTAGCATGGAGAGGATCGAGGATGACATAGTGAGGTGAAGAGCATCTGTGGGAAGACAGTGTTTGAGCAGATAAAGGAGGCCAATTCTGGTGTTGATGGTTTTACAGAGGAGGTTGATATGTGCATGATAGGTAAGGGAGGAGTCAATTGTGATGCCCAGGTATTTGAAGGAAGCAACCTGCTCAAGTGGGGAGCCCTGGGAGGTGTGCACAAAAAGAGGAGACTCACTGTTGGGGTGCTGGCGGTGGGTGAAAATCATTGTTTTAGTTTTTTTGTAGTTTAATACTAGCTTGAGCTCCATGAACCAGGACTCTGCTTCAGCAAAGAACTTTTGAAGGGCATACTGCAGGGGCATAGGCTGACGGTTACTCCAGAAAATGACTGTATCATCTGCATAAAGGAGTAAGCGCCCGGAACAGGCACGGGGAAGGGAGTTTACGAAAAGGCTGAATAGGAGCGGACCAGGATAAAGCCTTGAGAGACTCCAGAGTGAACTGGGAGAAGGGCAGAGAAAGTAACGTCAATTTTGACCTGCTGTAACCTGTTTGTCAGATAGCTTTCAAACCAGGTCGATGTATCAGGAGTTAGCCCTACGGTGGACAAAGATTTGAGGAGGAGGGCATGATGGACAGTATCAAAGGCCTTTGTTAGGTTGATGTAGACTGCCCCAACTCAGCGCCCCTGATCCAGTGCCTTGTGGAAGTAGGAAGTAAAATCATGTAGGGCTGTGGAGGTGCTGTGACTCCTAAAAAAACCATGCTGCTCGGGGCACAAGAAGTTATATTTCGACAAGTGTTCGGTGAGCTGGTCGGCTACAATTTTTTCAAGGGCCTTGGACAGCGGGGGCAGGATGGAGAAGGGCCAGTAATTGGAGGAGGAGGTGCAATCGCCACCTTTTAACAGCGGGGTGACAGCAGCCCTCTTCCAAAGGGTGGGAAACTCACCCATGCAGAGGGAGCAGTTAAGGATTTCAGTAAGGGGGACAAGGACTGCGTCAAGAGCAAGTTGGAGGAGTTTTAAGTCCAGGGAGTCACTGCTATGTCAGCTCTTACCTAGGACACTAGCGATGTAATTTTTAGCCGTCTAAGAGATATTTATTTATTTTATTTTTTATTTATATAAAGTCTAGGAATTACAACCCTTTGAGTCAGGGACTCATTTACAAGGGCTCTGCGTCATACATTGAATGAGGACAAATACAGAGTAATATAAGGTACAGTAACTAAGTACAGAGACAAAATGGGATAATACATGTACAGAGCAATACCAAAGGTGCTTAATTGTGAAGCATACATTAGAATCAGAGTTTATTTAGCAACAGAGAAAAAAACTAAGCTCTTACAGAGGAGTTTATGTGCAATCACAGTACCTGTTGGATATAATATGGGTGCACAGCACAGGTTTAAAAGGCCCTAACCTGGCAATAGAGAGGGCAGTATCAGGAAGGGAGTTCATCCAGTGTGGCGCCCTGTAGCAAAAGGACCTTTGGCTGGCAGTGGTCCTTGCAAAAGGAATGTGAAAGGTAGTAGTGTTAGAGTGTCTTGTGGCCCACATCGGCAAGCATGTTTGAAGGAGCGATAGACAACCAGGGGGAGCTAACCCTTGTTGTATTTTTTTGGCCAATAAACAGGTCTGATAAAGTAGGCACCCCTGAAAGTTTAGCCATGATGACTGTTGGTAGAGGTCACAGGTATGTGAGAGGTGATCACAGCCTGTGGCCAGCCAGCATGGTTTGTTAAGAGTGCGTTTAATGCTGGACAGGGCAGTGTCGGAGGCGGTGCCATATATGACTATGCCATAGTCTACAAGGGCAAGGATGGAGCTAGAGATGGCTAAACGGAAGGCATCAGGAGGGGGATAGGGCCTATATTTGTACAGGAGGCCATTTCTAATGTTCATAGCAGAGCAAGTCGAAGCTATATGTTCACAGAAAATGAAGGCCAAGTATAGGGTAACCCCTAGATATTTAAAATTGTCAACTGTTTCCAGCATGTTACCCGGGGAATATAGTATGGATAGTTTGGTCGTGTTGTGCTTATGTTGAGGGTGGGCGAATAGCATGACCTTTGTTTTTTTGTAGTTGAGGACAAGTTTGTGGGAGGTGAACCATGATTCTATTTCTGTGAAGGAGCCCTGCAAGGATTTTTGGAGTTGGGTGGGGTCTGGGTGCCAACTGAAGATAACAGCATCATCTGCATAAAGGAGCATGCACTCAGTGGAGGCCAGAGGGAGGGAGTTTAAGTATAGGGAGAAGAGGAGAGGGCCAAGGATGGACCCTTGTGGGACACCTGATTGGACTGGAAGGCTAATAGAAAGGGTGCTATTTATTTTTACCTGCTGGGTATGGCCATGGAGATAGTTGGAGAACCAGTCTGCAGTCTCTTGGGAGACACCAACAGAGAGGAGGGAGTTAATCAGCATACTGTGATTGACGGTATCAAAAGCCTTGGAAAGATCAATGTAGACAGATCCAGCCAGGGCTCCCTGGTCAAGGGCTTCATAGATAAAGGAGGTAAACTGAAGCAGGGCAGTAGTTGTATTGTGCCCTTTCCTGAAACCATGCTGCTGCCTGCACAGTAGATGGTGTGAGTCTAAATAGTTATTAAGTTGATCTGCAGCTATTTTTTCCAGTGCTGTAGAGAGGGAAGGAAGTATAGAAATGGGCCGATAATTACTACTAGAGGTACGGTTACCATTTTTATGAACTGGAGTGATGACCGCTCTTTTCCATAGGGTAGGGAACTGCCCAAGGCATAGGAACATGTTTAATATTTTTGTTAGGGGTGTTAGGACTGCATCAAGGATTAAGGAGAGCAGCTTTTCATCGAAAGAGTCACCACTCTGCCTTGTCTTTCCTAGAAACTTGGCAAGTTATGTGCAAACGACACTAGGGGAGATCGTTTTGAAGTAAAAAGGTGGAGCACTGGGGGATGGTGGAAACTGTCCAGTAGATGCAGTAAAGAGGTCAGGAGGGAGGATAGAGCTGAGGTCAGAGAAAGACATATTTAAGGCATTAGCTATCTTACTAGGGTCTTGGTTGGAAACACCATCGATGGCAATCGTGGATGGAGGAGGGAAAGGGGTCTTGCCACTAAGTTCCTTCATATTTTCCCAGAACCTCTTCCCATCTCCCCAGGTGGCAGTAAGGTTGGACTGATAGAAAGATGCCTTAGCCTTGTGGATAGCCCAGGTGCATGAGTTACAGGCAGCACGATACAGCTGGTGATCCGAAAGGTGATCAGACTCAAGGGCACGGTGCCATAAGTTATCACGGGCCTTCATTTGGTTGAGCAAGAACTGATTTACCCAAGGGGAGGATTTAGTTTTTTCTATTCGCTTAACAAAGGGGGCAAAGATGTCACAGATGTCGAGATATTATTCAAAACCAGAAAGGAAGGGGAGTAGTGGGGGAGAGGGAGCATTTGTGGAGGGGTGGGGAGTGGTGTTGAAAAAGTTAGGAGGAAGCACACTGTTGAGGTCAGAAAATTAGAAGTTTAAGGCATTGGCAATTTCCAGCGGATCCTGTGTAATGGTCCCATTTTCTGTGAGATGGGAGGTGGGGGGGTAAAGTTTTACTGTTTAGTTCTTTGATGGTATCCCAGAATTTATGGCCCGAGCCCCCCGCAGAGGAGAGGGCATTACGATAATATGTGTCCTTAGCCTGACTCAGGGCATAAGTACATTTGTTTCTTGCTTCCCTGTATCGTTGCTTGTCCTGAGGCAGACCTGAAGTAAGGGCTCTATGCCAGAAATTATCCCAATGGCTCATCAGGTCGAGTAGTTTCTGAGATAGCCAGGGCGTAACATGGTTTTTTACAACCTGTTTTGAAACTGGGGCAAAGAGGTCACATGAAGAGTTGAAGGAGGCTATAAAATAGGCAAGGACACTATCTGTGCTTCCAGCTGTATCTATAGGTGACCAGTATTAACTTGAGAGGTGTTTTTTAAATCAGGCAAGGGCATCACACTTTAGTCGCCAGCAATAAATAGTTTTGGGTGGAGGCTTGGATGCATTGCAAGACCACCAGCACAGGACCGGTGAGTGGTCGCTGAGGACCTTTGAGATTATTTTAGGGTGGTTTGAGAAGATGAGGTCCAACAAAGTTGCTGTCCCAGTCTTTTGGTTATGTCTCATGGGGTATTGGACAACTAGAGTCAGGCCCATGGCCAAAGTGGCATCTTTATAGGGGGCGGCTGATGGCACAAGCCAGTTTATGTTAAAGTGGCCCAAGACTAGGATCTCACAGTTAGGGGGAGAGAAGAGAGACAATTTGTAACCACTGTAAAGGAAGATTTATGATTACATGGAGGAATATATACTACCATGATGTAGAGGGATTTACCAAGGTTTCCCAAAGAGAGCTTTATGGTAAGAATTTGGGCCCCATCCATAGGATGGAGAGTGGGGACAACCATGGCTTGGAGTGAGTTATGAATGTAAAGCACGCACCCCCCACCATGTGTACCCAGGCGATCAGACCGGAAGATAGAGTAGCCATTTAGGGCCACGTAGGAGTCCCTGGTGTTTGAGGAGAGCCATGTTTCGGTGAGAGCCAGGATGTAAGGCTTATGCTGTGCGATCCAGCCTTGCAGGGAGTCAAATTTTTTAGCAAGCTACTGATATTTAGGGAGGTGAAAAGGAGGCCCCTCTTTTTATCACCAAGAGAGGGTGTCTGAGGTGTTGGCCCTGGATTAGGGTGAACATTCCCAGATACTAGGAAGAGGAGGAGGAGGATTTGATGAGTTAGGGCTAATTTAAGGAGCTTGCGGTCCCTGGCAACAGCTGGGGGGGAGGTTTTAGCACTGAGGCTGAGTACAGGGATAGGAGACAAGAGGATGGTTGGTGCCATGAGGGGTGTGAGGGAGTGGCAGAAAGAGGGATGGTGTGTGGTATTACAAGGGGGTTGATACAAGCGGGAGCACAGGGGTAAGGAAGTACCACTAAGATGATGAAAGGTGAGAGGATGGAGAGAGGGAGTATGGGGGACAGATGGGAGGGCTACAAGTGGGGGGAGATGTGATGGTGGGCAGGAATATGATAAGGAGAAAGTAGAGATGGGGCGCCATCAAGGAATCTAACAGAAAGGTTTTAAATCTGAGACAGCTGAAAGACCACTGCACAGAGAGAGAAGGGTAGCCAATAGCAGTCTCTGATGGTGAGAGAAAAAAAGCTGCTAATGGAAAAGTTGGCTGGTTGGTTTTAATCCACATGTGACAACACTCATATAACCAGTTGCTCACCAAGGGTGGTGGTGGGGGTGGTGGGGTAAATTCGAACTAAGGAGGAAAAAACGTCTCAGTAGTGAAAAGCCGCCTGAGAACACCACCGTACCATGCAAGATGATTTTGGGGGAGGGCTGCTATAGCAGAGGCCCTCATGACCTCCGCATCAGCTCTGGCTTCAGGCTGAGGAGAAAAGAAAAAGAGTATTCAGCTAAAAAATTCAGGTAAGGGGGAAGGGGGATCAGTTCAGCCACTGAGAATGATGAAGGTGCTAGGGGTGGGAAACCGTTTAGCTGGGATTGATTCACATTTGAGTTTGTTTGCCCTTATGGTACTGATCGTTGCAGTCCCTGGCACTCAAATGTACAGGACTTAATTCTATGCTTATGGGGGGCACTCAAGTGTGGCAGAGCAGCATGCTGTACTAATTAATAGCTGTCCAAGGGGCACAATTAGGGCTGAGAAACAGGTTATCAAAAAATAATAAAAATAAAAAAATTTAATAAAACAAGTCCCCTGCCCAAGTAATGTACACGACTGCTATGATTTTAGTGAGACCTGCACTCAGTCTAGAATACATAAAGCTGTCCTACCAGCAGCTTAGGTACATTGCAGCATGAAATTGAGGACACACAACTGGTTAGACATAGCGTACAGCAGCACTTACAGTAAATTACTAAATGTCCCTTTAAGGCACCCCACTAAATAAGCAATACGTGTACAAGTTTAAGCAATAAAAATAGTGCATAAAACTATAGAAACATAGAAACATAGACTTTGACGGCAGATAAGGACCACTTGGCCCACCCAGTCTGCCCATTTCCCTACCTATTGGATAAGCTGCAGGTTCTAGTTAACCAACAGCCTACTTCCTGCAACTCTCCACTATAATTGCCTTATGTCTGTCCCATGCATGTTTGAATTCCCCCATCGTTTTAGACCCCACAACCTCCCCAGGAAGGCGGTTCCATGCATCCACCACTCTCTCCGTAAAAAAGAATTTCCTCACATTACCCTGAGTCGTCCCCCCCCTCTATCTTTACATTGTGCCCTCTTGTTGTTGCACATCTCTTTTTCTGAAAGATGCCACCCTCCTGGACTTTGTTGATTCCCTTGAGGTATTTGAAAGTTTCTATCATGTCCCCCCTGTCCCTCCTTTCATCAAGGGTATACATATTTAGGTCTCTCAGTCTCTCTTCATATGGTTTCTGATGGAGACCCTGCACCATTTTAGTTGCCTTCCTCTGGACTGCTTCCATCCTGTCTATGTCCTTGCATAGATGGGGTCTCCAAAACTGGACACAGTACTCCAGATGGGGTCTCACCAACTGTCTGGACAGAGGGATAACCACTTCCCTTTTTCTACTTGTGATGCCCCTCCCTATGCATCCCAGTATCCCTCCAGCTCTCCTTACTGACTTTTCACATTGCTTACCCACCTTTAGGTCATCTGATATGATTACCCCCAGGTTCCTTTCCATTATTGTTGTTGTTAGTACCTCCCCTGCCATTGTGCACTCTTCTCCTGAGTGTTTGTTTCCCAGGTGCATTACTTTGCACTTCTTTGCATTGAATCTAAGTTGCCATACATTTGACCATTCCTCCAACTTTGCCAAGTCACTTCTCATCCTTTCTACCCCCCCTTGTGTATCAACTCTGTTACAGATCTTTGTGTCATCTGCAAGAGTCATACCTTTCCTTCCAGACCCTCTGCAATGTCACCTATAAAGATGTAAAAAAGGACTGGACCCTGTACTGAGCCTTGAGGTACTTCACTAGTAACTCCCCTTTCTTCAGAATGAGTTCCATTCACTATTACCTTCTGTGTCCTTTTATGCAGCCAGTTTGCTACCCATGCTTCCACCCTGGGACCCACTCCCAGGCTGGATAACTTGATTATTAATCTTTTGTGCGGTACTGTGTCAAATGCCTTGCTAAAGTCTAGGTAGGCCATATCCACAGCCCCTCCCTAGTCTATTACATTGGTCACCCAGTCAAAGAAATCAATTAGATTTGTCTGACATGACCGTCCCGCTGTGAATCCATGCTGCTTTGGGTCCTGTGCCCTGCACTCAACAATTCTTTCTTTCAGAAGTGATTCCATCTTTTTCCCTACCACTGAGGTCAAACTAACAGGTCTGTATTTTCCTGCTTCTGCCTTGCTCCCACGTTTGTGAAGCGGACTCACATCTGCCCTCCTCCAGTCCTCAGGTACCACCCCATCCTCCCATGATTTGTTAAAAAGTGTGGTCAGTGGTGTCACTAGGTCCCCCTTAGTTATTTTAGGATTCTGGGATGAATCCCGTCAGGCCCCATTGCTTTGTCCACCTTGAGTTTTAGGAGTTATTTCAGGACTCTTTCTTCTGTAAATGGACTGATGTCAACCCCCCCACCCAGAGTGCTTCTATTGTTTGGTTTAGGTAGCTCCTTCTCTTCTTCTTTTGTGAATACTGAGCAAAAGTATTCATTCAGTATCTCTGCCTTTTCACTGTCTCCCTCTGCCCACCTCCCCTCTCCTTTATTAATCTTCACTATCCTTCCCTTAACCTTTCTATGCTCCCTAATGTACCTATAAAAGGTTTTATCCCCTTTCTTAACTGAGTTGGCTATCTTTTCCTCGGTTTGGGCCTTTGCTATTCTGACTGACTTCCCCACTTCTTTCTGCTTTAATTGATACAGTTCCCTATCGTGCTCCTTCTGTGATTACTTATACTTTTTGAATGCAGCCTTTTTCTCCTTAACCTTCCCTGCCACCTCTTTTGAGAACCATAGTGTTTTTTTACTCCGTTTTGTTTTCTTTGTTTCACACAAAGGGTTGTTGCCTCCATGATGGCAGTTTTGATTTTTCTCCATTGTTCTTCCACCCCTCCTTCCTGCCCATTTGTTAGTGCATTCCTTAGGCACTCACCCATTTTGCCTAAGTCAGCCCTTCTAAAGTCCAATATCCTTGTTTTTGTATGGCTTGTCTCCATGGTTGTGCTTATTGTGAACCACACTGTGTGGTGGTCACTTGCTCCCAGTTGGCTACTGACTTCTAAATCTGTGATCCTCTCTCCATTTGAGAGTACCAGGTCTAATATTGCTCCCTCCCGAGTGGGTTCCAACACTAGCTGTCTAAGGCATGCCCCCCTGTAGGGCATCGAGAATGACCCTGCTCTTGGATGTGGCTGCAGTACATGTTGTCCAGTTAACATCTGGCATATTCAGGTCCCCCATCAACAGTATCTCCCCTTTTTCAGCCATTTTGAGAATGTCCTCTATCATTTTCTTGTCCATTTCCTCCTCTTGAAACATAGAAACATAGAAACATAGACTTTGACGGCAGATAAGGACCGCTAGGCCCATCTAGTCTGCCCATTTCCCTACCTACAGGATAGGCCGCAGATCCTAGTTAACCAACAGCCTATTTCTTCCTACCCCCCACAAGAATTGCCTTATGTCTGTTCCATGCATTCTTGAATTCTCCCACAGTTTTAGGCCCCACAACCTCCTCAGGAAGGCTGTTCCATGCATCCACTACCTCTCTGTGAAATAATACTTCCTCACATTGCCCCTGAACCACCCTCCTTCTATCTTTAAATTGTGTCCCCTTGTTCTTGCAAGTCTCTTTTCTGAAAGATGCTACCTCTTGTACTTTGTTGATTCCACTGAGGTACTTAAAAGTTTCTATCATGTCCCCTCTCCCTTCTTTCCTCAAGGGTATACATATTAAGCTCCTTTAGTCTCTCCTCATACAGCTTCTCTTGCAGACCCTGCACCATTTTGTTGCCCTCCTCTGGACTGCCTCTATCCTGTCTATGTCCTTGTGGAGATGGGGTCTCAGAACTGGACACAGTACTCAGATGGGGTCTCACCAACTGTCTGTACAGAGGGATAACAACTTCCTGTTTCTGCTGATGATGCCTCTCCCTATACATCCCAGTATACCCCCAGCTCTCCCTACTGCCTTCTCACATTGCTTGCTAACCTTAAGGTCATCTGATATGATTACCCCAGGTCCCTTTCCTTTTTTGTTGTTGTTACTACCTCTCCACCCATTGTGTATTCTCCCCCTGGGTTCTTGTTTGCCAGGTGCATTATTTTGCACTTATTTGCATTGAATCCTAGCTGCCATACTTCTGACCATTCCTCCAACCTTGCCAAGTCCCTTTTCATCCTTTCCACGCCTCCTTGTGTATCAACCCTATTGCAGATCTTTTGTGTCATCTGAAAAAGGCATATTTTCCTTCCAGTCCTCTGCAATGTCACTGATGAAGACATTAAAAGGACTGGACCAATACTGAACCCTGCAGTACCCCACTAGTAACCCCTTTCTTCAGATTGACTCCATTTACAATTACCTTCTGTGTCCTGTTGTCCAGCCAATGTTTTACTCTAGGCTACCACCCTGGGTCCCACTCCCAGGCTGGTTAATTTGACTATTAATCTTTTGTGTGGGACTGTGCAAATGCCTTGCTAAAGTCTAGGTAGGCCATGTCACACACCCCTCCCTGGTCTACTACTTTGGTCACCCAGTCAAAAATCTATTAGATTCATCTGACATGACCTTCCTGCTGTGAACCCATGCTGCCTTGGGTCCTGTGCTGCACTGGCCTCTAGGTACTCAACTATTCTTTCCTTCAGAAGTGACTCATCACTTTCCCTACCACAGAGGTCAGACTGACAGGTCTGTAGTTTCCTGCCTCTGTCTTGGTCCCACTTTTGTGAAGGGGAATCACATCCACCTTCCTCCAGTCCTTGGGTACCACACCATCCTCCATGATTTATTAAAAGAGTAGCCAGTGGTTTCACTAGTTCCTCCTTAATTCTTTTAGAATTCCTGGGTAGATTCCATCAGGACCCATTGCTTTGTCCACCTTCAGTTTTAAGAGTTCTTGCAGAACCCTTTCTTCTGTGAAAGGACTGGGATCGACCCCCCTATCAAGAGTGCTTCTGTTAATTGGATTAGGCACCTCCTCCTCCTCTTTTGTGAATACTGAGCAGAAATACTCATTCAGTATTCCTGCTTTTTCACTGTCCCCCTCTGCCCACCCACCGTTCATTCTATTCAGCCTCACTATCCCTCCCTTTGTCTTTCTACGCTCGCTGATGTACCTATAAAAGGTTTTATCCCCTTCTTAACTGAGTTGGCTATCTGTTCCTCAGTTTGGGCCTTTAGCTATTCTGACTTCCCTCCTGCTTCCTTCTGCCTTAACTGGTACAGCTCTCTGTCCTGCTCCTTCTGTGTTTCCTTATACTTCCGGAATGCTATCTTTTCTTCCCTGACTTTCACAGCCACCTCTTTTGAGAACCATAGTAGGCTTTTTTCTTTGTTTTGATTTGTTTATTTGCTTCACACAAAGGCTTGTTGCCTCTGTGATGGCAGTTTTGATAATTCCCCATTGTTGCTCCATACCTCCTTCTAGCCTGTTTGCTAGTGCTTTTCTGAGGCACTCTCCCACATCTTGCCAAAGTCAGCCCTCCTAAGTCCAGTGCCCTCACTTTTGTGGCTTGACTCTGTAGCTGAGTTGCGTGAACCACACTGTTTGATGGTCACTTGTCCCCAGATGGCAACCCACTTCTAGATCTGAGATCCTCTAACTGCCCCTGTTTGAGAGTACGAGGTCTAAGATTGCTCCCTCACGAGTGGGTTCTGAAACTAGCTGTCTAATGCCTGCCACCTGTAGGGCATCAAGAATGGCCCTGATCTTGGATGTGGCAGCAGCAAATGTGCTCCAGTTAACATCTGGCATATTCAGGTCTCCCATCAACAGTATCTCCCCTTTCTCTGCCATTCTAAGAATGTCTTCTATCATATTCTTGTCCATTCCTTCCCCCTGACATGGGGGTCTGTACACAACCCCTATGCGGATTGTGGTGCCCTTTCCAGTCTCCAAGGTGACCCACAGTGCCTCCTCTCCTCCCTGTTTACTCTTTTGTTCAGTTGCTTTTATCCCTTCCTTTACATAGAGAGCTACTCCTCCCCCTCTTCTCCCCTGCCTGTCTCTCCTGTAGGTTATGTACCCTGGTATGTTAACATCCCAGTCATGGTTTTCTGTGTACCATGTTTCTGTGACTGCTACGATATCCAGGCATCCCTCTTCCATTAAGGCCATCAGCTCAGGGAGCTTGTTGCCCAGACTTGAGATGGGGGTCTGTATACAGCTCCTGTTTGGATTGTGATGCCATTTCCTGTCTCCAAGGTAACCCACAGTGCCTCTTGTCCTCCCCCTTTACTTTTTAGTTCTGTAGCTTTGATCCCTTCCCTTATGTAGAGAGCTACTCCACCTCCTCTTTTAACCTCCCTGTCCCTTCTGTAGATTGTGTACCCTGGTATGTTGACATCCCAGTTATGGTTCTCCATGTACCATGTTTCCATGACTGCCATAACATCCAAGTGTTCCTCTTCCATCAGGGCTACTAGCTCAGGAAGCTTATTTCCCAGACTATGGGCATTGGTACTCATTGCCCTCCATATAATGTTGGCTTTATCCTTTTTTCCCCCATCCCTGCTCTTATATCCTTTGTCTATTTCTCCATTTACCCCTTTCCAGCCCTCTGTCAACCTCTGTACCTCAGTGTTTACCTTACAACCTGCCATGTTTTGTGGGGGGAGGCTTGACATTTCCTGCTTTCTATCAGCATCTCCCCCCTTGGCAAGTTTAAAAGCTTGCCAAGGAAGCATTTAAACCCATCACCTAGGAGCTTGGTTCCCTTCCTGGACAGATGCAGACCATCGTGCCAGTATAGACCTTCATCTCTCCAGGTGGACCCCAGTCCCCAATGAAGCCAAAGCCCTGTGTTCTGCACCAGTTTTGCAACCATTCATTAAACTGAATGGTGTGCAGTACCCTAGCATCACCCCTGCCATAGACTGGCAGCACCTCTGAGAAGGTTACCGTGCTTGCTACCTGTCTGAGGTCCCTCCCCAACTCCTCAAATTTATCCTGCACTGCCCTGATCTCATGCCTATCTAGGTCATTTGTCCCAAGGTGGACAATGATATCTAGTTTCCTCTCTTGTGATGCTACTTCTGCAAACCTGAGGATTCGCTTCCTGTCCCTCCGAGTGATGGCACCAGGCAGGCACCTTACTTCCCTCCCCCCTCCCTTTTCCAGTTCTACCCCCTAACAACTGAGTCCCCCTACCAGAAGCTGTTTCCTTCCCCTGTGGTGTCCCTTGCCACCCTTTTGTGGGTCTCCCTTGTGGATATCCCTAGCATTCTTCTTGGTCTCCACCGAGGGTGTCATCGTAGAGGAACCTTGCTCTGCCATACTGGCATATGATTTGTGAAGAGGTACAACTAGAGGGATTCACCTCTGTTCCACCACCCTCACCCTCCCAGAACCCACTGTGGTCCAACTGCTCCTTATACTTGGTAACCTCTGTGGCAGTGGTTGTAGCACTGGTGCTCTTTGGGTGGGGGAGAACTCCATCATCCTTGCCAGTTGAGCCTGGCGATGGGCAACTGCCTCCCTCAGAGCTGATAGTTGCCTGCAAATAGGGCAGCTACACAGTTTCCAGAATGTCTCCCGGAAGATTGCTGCCCCACAGCCAGTGCATTGCACCACTCCCCACATGTTTATCTCTCTTACAATATGTAATATATAATGTTTTTTTTTTTTTTATATTTTGTTGTGTTCTTACCCTTTATGCACTTGCTGAGTTATTAAGAATACGACAGTTCTGTCCCAAGACCTGTTGAGGAAGTGATGTCAGAACTTTTGCTATAAAAGAAATGCCACGCCTGGGGCGGGTGGGGTGAGGGTAAGGGTGGATGAGTAGTCCACAACCACCAGTGACTTTTAGAAACAATCAAACACACCGCTGCTTCACCACCCTGGTGAGTACTGCCCTTCTTTACAGTAATTCAACCAACACCTGGATCTGAAACTGGATCACACCAGTAGTTTATAGTAATTGATCAATGCTGGAATGTTCCACCCAGAACAATTGGCAATGATGCAGGCCTCCCTGACTAGTGAAGACAACTTTCCCCACCTGAGGCTCTGTCTGGCTTCAAATTACAAACTGTAGCCTTTGCTATTAGATGTAAAGAGCCACCACTATCTGTCTGTCTGTGCCGATAAAAAATTAAATTCTTCAGAGCATTCTCTTCATGGACTTGAAAATGGTGCCAAGTTCAAATTCAAAGGAGAAAAAAATATCTCAGTAGTGAAAAGCTGCCTGAGATCACCGCCGTACCTTGCAAGGTGATTTTGGGGAAGGGCTGCTATAGCAGGGGCCCTCACAACCTCCACGTTGGCTCTGGCTTCTGGCTTGCAAGGTGACTTTGGTGGAGGGCTACTATAGCAGGGGCTCTCATGACCTCTGTGTCAGCTCTGGCTTCGGGCATGCAAGGTGATTTTAGGGGAGGGCTGCTATAGCAGGGGCCCTCACGACCTCCGCATCAGCTCTGGCTTTGGGCTTGCAAGGTAATTTTGGGGGAAGGCTGGTGTAGCAGGGGACCTCATGACCTCCACGTCGGCTCATAGTTTATGTATGTATATTATTCTCACAACTGTTTCTCTGTAACCTAACCTGCCCATTGTGCTGTGACTGTCCAATGCTTCTCTGTGATTGTAATTCTGTTGAAATATCTCTGTAATTAATTCTGGGTCACCCTGAAAAAGGGACTCTCAGAGACCAGGTGGGTTTACCCAGTCAACAAAATTAAATACATAAATCATTTTGGAGGGAAACTGTCACGGACTATACTTACATGTGGTCCCATTTACCATCTAATCTTTATGGCACCTTGGTAGACTATTCTATTTGAACTTTGTTTACCATGAAAACCTTCTACAATGAATTGATATGAAATGTGAATTGGGACTCTTTTGCTATTTGTCTAGTATTTCAAATGTTAAGATCTTATGTGTATCATTATTATGTATCTGAATGCTTTTTTTTCACAGACTGCTGAGTTTTAAATACTATTTTTTCCTTCATTATGGTATTTTTAGACCCTGTTATCCCATTTTCCCCTATTAACACCCTCTCCTCCACTTTTCTTTGTTTCACTGCATTGATTTATAGCATAACTGGGGGTTTGATTTAACACTGTTTTTTGTAACTATTCATGAGAACTTCCCTAAGTGACTGACTTTGTGTAATAAATTGAATATAGTAGTTACTAACTTACATTAGCTATTGCTTGCCAAAATGTTGGGTGCTCTATTCAGCTGGTGCACATGCTGCCTTGGAGGGTGCACCCACAGAGTATCATGATTAGTACCCCAAAGGGAGTCTGTGAAATGATTTGGAGTTTAGGCATTTGTGCTAAGAATATAGATCTATGATTAGCCTGCTGTAAAATCATTGTGCCGCAGTAGTGCCAATAGGCTTCATCCTTGTGGCATATGATTTTCTGATTTAATATTCCCTGCTACCTGTTATTCCACATCTCTACTCTGAGCTCTGTACCCATTCGATGAATGCCTCTGCCTAGTGTGGTATATTGCTACTGCAAGGAGGTGTAAATTAGAAGGAGGCACAGAATGGGGGGCAAGAGTCTTGGGGAATACTTGCTGGGATCATTGGGTATGTAAGGACCAGAAGACACCTCAGGGCAAAATGGAGACTTGGGAGAGGCCAGACATGTTTAGCCCCCATACCGAGGGAGCCCACTAGACTAAGTGGGCAGGTAGTCAATTGATTATGGCAATTATTGATTATTGATTATGATTCTCGGTATTCAGTGTTTGTCACTTTATCTTTTTGCTATTGTATTTCTTTCAATGATTGTGTTCCTCTGCATAAAATGTTTGCCATTGTATTTATGTATATATGTTGATTTCTGTTTTTAATTGTAAATTCTTGTGTTACTTGATATTTTGTAAATATCTGTACAACTGGAAATTTGTGAAAATGGGCATTTTTGCTCACATACTCTCCAGTATAAAATAAAAATTGATTGATTGAGCTAATGGGTCAGCTGCCAAAACACATGCTCTTTGAGCAGTGCTATGCAATGCCAGATTGATGAAGAACGAGATCACTGTTATAGTGAACTTTACATATCCTTCCTCTGATCTGACGTGCTTCATGGAGACCTGGCTTGGTGATGATGCCGTTCAATATTGGAGGAAGCCATCCCAGCTGATGTCTTTGTGGTGCACTGCCTGAGAAAGGACCACGGGGCAGTGGTCATTTGTTTTATATCTGAACTGAACCTGGTTGTGCACCCAGTGGGAGATACCTCATCATTTGAATGTGTGACTATGTGTGGGGGGTCAAGATATAGGTTGCAGGATCCTCTCCATCTGCCTGACTCTGGGATGTAAAGGGGGATTTTCTGTGGGAAATTGTGGACATCATTGTAACAGGGTATTGTAGCCACCTAGATGGCTTATTCTGGGTGACTTCAATACCTAGATCACCAAAGAACTCTTATACTTTAAACAGTATGGGGATCCCTGAGCCTCACAGCCTTTGACATCTATGGGCCTCTCCAGTCTGGTTTTAGGGTGAGGTATTACACAGACATTATGTTAATCAAGGTGTGCAATGATCTTCTCAGGGTGAGAGATATGGGAGAATGGTCAGTTCCTATTCTCCTTGATCCTTCCTCAGTATTTGACACAGTGAACCATGGATTGCTATTAGTTTGACTCAGGGAGTACATAAGACTCACCAGCAAAGTAATCTACAGGTTTCATCCCAATCTCTAATGCAGGACATAGAAGGTAGTTATTGGAAGGTTTTCCATGATCCCAAGGGACCTGCATTGGTGGGTACCCCAGGGGTCAGTCCTTTTGCCCATGTTGTTTGCAGTGTACTTGCTGCCCCTGGGTAGGATCATTAGACAGTATGGAGTTGGGCTGCACTGCTATGCAGATGAAGCTAAGCTCTATCTGTCTTTTGCACTTGAGATGCCTGGCATGGTGGATGTGCTGAGTAAGTGCTTTGGTGAGATCAAAACTGTATGTCATCGAACTGGCTAAGACTTAACCCGGAGAAAACAGAAGTACTGGTGATTAAGTTGGGTCAGATGGTGGGAGTAGCAGCTGCTGAGAGGGAGACGGGGCTTTGGCTTGGCTCCTCTGGGCTTGTGGCAGCTGCAAAGGTGAGAATTCTGGGAGTCATTCTGGATGAGTGATTATTTGAGGCTTATTTATCAGCAGTAATCCGGAATGGCTTTTACCATCTCAGGAACATCAGATGGATTAAATCCCTTATCCCAACCCCCAGATGGCTTGCCCTCAGTGGTACATGCTTTTGTGACCTCATTGCTGGACTACTGTAACACTCTGCACCTTGGGGTCAAGGGAGATATGTTGCGGTGCCTGCAGTTGTTGCAGAATGTAGCTGCTTGGCCGTTGACAGGCCTTTCAAGGTCAAGTCATATCTCCCTGGCACTGCATGAACTGCCCTGGCTGTCAGTTGTGTGGGCTATTTCCTGCAAAGTTAGGTTGCTAACTTACAAGGCCCTACATGAGCTGGACACGGGTTTCCAGAGTGATCCCCTGCATCTTTATATACCTTCATGACCTCTCTGTTCCACTGAGGAGGGCCTCCTGGTCATTTCCAATGCCAGGCTTAAAACTTTGGTGGATCAGACCTTCGAGGTTGAGGTCTGGTCCTTTGGAATTCTCTTCTGAGGGCCCTGAGAGAGGCCCCCATCAGTGGAGGCCTTTAAAAATGGTGTTAAGACCCATCTTTTTGCATAGGTATATAGAGAGTGAGAGCCCCTAAATGGCAGCTCAGTAAGGTTTTATATAGTTGATATTAATTTGCCTTTTAATATATTGAAATTGTTATCAAATTTTATTATTTGGTATTCAGAATAATGTTTTAAATAGTTAATATTTATTTATATTGTATCTAATTTCATTATTTGGTATTCATTTTTTTTTAATTTTGCTGCTATCATTGTTTGCTGTAATGGCACCCCAAGCCTCAGGGGAAGGATGCCTCAAAGAAATAAAATCTACTACTACTGTTAACAGAAAGGTTTTCTGCTATAGTGTGTGCATCCCACACTTTACACATAAATGTGTTACCTGCAAAAATACAGAGTGCAAATAATATATCATTATAAAAAGAAACACAGACACCATCACAGTGACAGTCTGACTGGTTTTACTAGAGAAAGCTTCATCAGGAAGCCTGTATGTTGTTTGGAGCACTCTTTGACTTTTACAGTGGCAGTTCAAGTCAACGTGTAGGGCCACAGTAAACATGAGTAACAACAGTAAATAGTTAGAAACACATTTAGAGGATTAGAGATGATGCAGCTAATATACATGCTTTTACAAACAATAAAAGACAACCTCTGTTACAAAATAAACAGAAACAATGAAGCACAAATTAAACTAAATACTACTGTAGGTGCCACATTGTAATAGGGCATGTATTAAATATTTAGAAGATCTTCACTGGACATAGAAATTTATCAGGAAAATATCAAATGTATGAAAATATACAGTATATAAACAGGGACTGAGGATGGAGGCAGAATAATGTAGTGGTTAAGGACGCTGAGCTGCAAACCTGGAGACCTGGGTTTGGGAGGGGGTGGGCTATCTCTTTCAGGCACACTAGATGGTCTGAATGGTCCTTTTCTGCTGGCAGGATTCTATGATTCTTTGACTGAATCCCATCAACCCCCACTTTCATACTGCGTGACCTGAGGAAGTCATTTAACTTCATTGTGCTCCCAGGTTGCACCTAAAAAAAAACATCCAGCTTAGTGTGCCTTTCCTAGTTAAACGATTTCCACTTTCCCTAACACAGACAGACAGTTATTTCATTTAATTTCATATAATAGCATAGATTTATCTATGAGACTGGGGCACAAAATCAGTTTTTCATTCAATCCTGGAGTGTATAAAGCCTCCAGTTTTACCATCCATATGCCCTTCCACTTAAGCAGCAATGTATCCATGCCCCCCCCCCACACCCCTTACCATCCTGGACATCTTCAACTCCACAAAATTTAAACTAATGGCAATTTGTTTCACTTTGAGTGTGTACATGCCATGTTAGTGCATTTCTCATATCTTTCATAGGTTCATAGCACAGTACAAGTTCAATAGGTGTTTAAGCCTTCTAATAGCAGATTACTGTTGTGGCAGCTTTAACTCATTGAATCAATAGGCATTGACACATCACTGTCACATGGGACAGGATGCATTGTAGGGAGAAAAAAGAGCAATTAAAAAAACAATTGAACATGGAGACCCAAGGGGCCACAAAATTAGTAGACAAATTTAGAAAAAAATCCAAATAGCAAACAGAGGGAAGGACACACTAGGACTACAAACAAAAATCAAAACACTTTGCATATGTTTTTGCACATTTTGACTGTACTACTCCTTTAACCTTATCTGAGTCTATAATGTTGTGATTGTACTAATAGGTGTACCCTTCTATTGAAAATCTTTGAGTTTCAAAGCCTTTTTTTTATTTCAATATGCAGAATGTGGTCTATCAACCTAGCATTCTATTGCAAGTGTGGGAAATTTTATATAGGAAAAACACCCCACAATCTCAAGGTAAGAATTGTAGACAACTGAGGGCTATAGCCAACCAACTCTTGGTTAGAACAACACCAACAAAGGGTAACTATTAAGAGCTGCCTCTCTGATTGGGGATATGTGACCAGTGGAGTACCTCAGGGTTTGGTCCTTGGCCTGACCTTGTTCAATATCAAGGTTGCCCTTTCGAGGACATTTGTGGAAAATATGTCCATTAGTTGTTGAAGGAGATCCTGAAAGCCATTGCAGTAAATGTAGAAATATTTCAACATGATTTTGATTTTTAGATTCAGAGCCCCCTGTCTCCTAGGATATTCTAATCATTGTTCAAAATTACCTCAACCTGAAGTACTGTAGCCCCATTAGATAGCTTTAATCCATATATTGCAATGGTGGATCAAATGTGGGGTGTTCAGTGCTGTTAAGACCATATCCCACCCCTGTATCCTATTATTTCTATTATGGTCCCTGTCCAAATCACATTTTGGCCTCCTTATCTCCCTAAACCCCTACATAATAATGGCTAAAGTGTTGCCTTTTCTAACAATGTATTACATTTAGGGGAAACATGGTTTTGATGGGTAAGAGTGGGTTCCAGAAGTCATTATGTTTAATGTTAATGTCAACATTTTTTTTTACTTTTTCATGCATCACAGTTATTTTTCCATGTCATAATACTTATAAAATTGTTATAAGTTTTAATAAAGACACCTCTATGTAAATTCGTATTCTGCGATATGCATTGCTTTTAAAGATTTCATAACATTTTCTGTACTACATATGAGCATGATAAAAGTAATTTTCAAAAATAAATACCCTGTATTAAGAATTTTGAATATAACATTAGAATGTAAGCTTTTCATAGTACAGATAAATGAAAGTGGTTTAAAAATAAGTTTAAAACATTGTTACTTTTGTTATATTTGACATACTGTGAAAGTCAATATCTTCGGAAGTTACTAGTCATTTTCCAGTAAAAAGATCACCACCTTTGTCTAGTTCTAGTTACTCTCTGTTGTTCCCTCTGGATTGCTGCAATATCCTTTTTATACTGCAGTGTCCACAACTGAATGCACAAATTCCCTTAGAGCAGTACAACCTCATTAGTGCACAGTAAAGTGATAAATGCACATTGCATTCCAGGAATAATATATACCCCTTTTGGTGCAACCCACCATACCATTTGCTTCTCCTACAACAGTTACAAATTGTCATGACAGAATCAGCTTCCTGTACTGTGTGTAACTACTCCTCATCTTTTTCATTATCCATAGTCCTTTTTTGGGGGGGTTACTATTTAAATAGCATTAATAATCTAAAGTCTTTCAGCCTATAAGGATCTTGCACTTTCCCTTAGTAAACTTAATCAGCTGCATGTCAGTCCAATCCAGCATGTTTACTGTAAGTCCCTGTGTAGATTGTGTGGTTCCTTTGTAGGAACTATTAACCTCAGACAGAGTATTCTCACTAAGTCGTTGGGAGGGAGGAACTTGATGGACTAATGGTCTTCATTCCTTCCTAAAGCTGTAAGTTTAGTATTTACTGTATGCATGTAATAACTTCATGTATGTCATATGTGACTGTAGTTACCATTCTTGTGACTCCTGACTCAAAGTTATTAATAGAAATATTGAACACTAAGGGTCCTAATACTGATCCTTTGTGAACTCAGCTAGAAACATTCTTAATCTAATGGTAGTCCACAGCATTACTTGTGCATCCCATTGTTCAGTCACTTCCAAGTTCATTGTGGGATGTTACCTCCAATCATGAATGTATTCACCATAAAAACCTACTTCTCATGAGAATCAGCAGACAGACTGATGGATTTTCATTTATAAAGCACCCTACAGGAATCCATGTGCTCTACAATAAATACCAATACAATGTGAAACAGAAGACTTACACAAATTCAAGTGTGTAACATCAATCACATTTTCCTTTTCTAGTTCCTTTGTTTACTTCCTTAAAAGGGACCAACAAATTGGACTGCCATGATCTCCCCTTAGTGAAGTCATGCTGATTCGCCTTGAGCAACTGGGGTCTGTACACATGCTCTGAAACTTACATAACTTGCTAATCAACTCCAGGATTTTACCCACAATAGAGGTCGGGCTCAGTGGCCTTAAGTTTCCTGGATTGCTCGCACTTCCCTTTTTATACACAGAGGTAACATTGGCACTCCTCCAGTCCCCTGAAACCTTGCCAGTATCCAATGACTTCTGGAACATCTTTGCCAGAGTTTCCACTAGTACATTCTTTAGTTTCATGAGTATCCTTGGATGCATATAATCTTCTACAGCTCCCTTAAATGTCTTCTCCAGTGAACACAAGGATCATTTTCTGTAGTAGTTCTTTCAGCTACATACAGTACTATATAATGATTATGTAGAACAGGTTTCACCCTTTTCACTGACTGTCATATACTGTAAATACTCGCTGCAGTTTCATTCTGGTTTCGTACATGCACCCCACATCACTTTACTTGTGTGAATAGGCATCTTTTCTGTGTTTGTATTACAGCTGCAATGATTTGCACACTCTACTACACTTGTACAGCAATCAAAACCAAACAAAAATAATTTATCCCTTAGCACTTTATTTCCTAACACCTCACTCTTAATATTAGTTGCTTTATGGTTCCTTTTGTACTTTGCATTTGCTCTTATTGCATTTGCATTGTCTGAGAAAATAAACCATGCGAAGAAATGGAAAGTTTGACAGCTAATGTGATGTACCTTTAATACTTGGGTATAAAATGGCAGTGAATTTGTTCACCTCCACAACATGTAGAAGAGTCAGTGTGATTCAAAAA
Organism: Neoceratodus forsteri; assembly: GCA_016271365.2. Taxonomy (NCBI): domain Eukaryota; kingdom Metazoa; phylum Chordata; order Ceratodontiformes; family Ceratodontidae; genus Neoceratodus; species Neoceratodus forsteri. Next base: position 1,201,598,957 of record CM057450.1, on the reverse strand, counting down.
TGTAAAGGCTATACAACTGCATGACTGTTTGTGGTGTGCTGTTGTATAATGTCTTATATTACTGCAATAAATTTAGAGTTTATTATACTGTTTGTGTGCTGCGTCCTTGTGCAAAGACTGTTGTCCCTTATATCTTCTCACCATTTTCCTTATCTATTTAATCTAGGTTCTTCTCAGCCAATCTCCTTAATCAGTCAGCTCTTTTGAAATTCTAAACATTTGTTTTTGTATTAATTTCCACCATATGTCTTTTTTTGTGCCATTATGTTTCTTCATTTCTTTCTGAAGACCCCAACACCCACCCTTGCCTTGCCATTGTTACCTGCCACATTGCAATCACACCCCAGCCACAGGTCATAAGCTGTATTTTAAAAGCCCTGAGATGGATTCAAGGTGCTTGCGTCAAACATGTCTGATGCAACCGGCACCTTTTGTCCAAAGATGTGACTGGGAGCTATTCAGTAAGGCAGCCTGTGTCAAATGCAGGCTGCATCTGCCAAAGGGGGCTTGCACCAGTCGTATGCCACAAAATGGGCTGTGGCATGGTGTTAGGGGGCTTGTGGCAGATGCAGGCTGCCATATCCCCTAATTTAGAATGCAGAAAAGCCTCCCAGAGGATTCCGTTCACAGGTGTCAGCCATGGTCAAGTCCTCTTTTTATCATCTGAGGAACATTGCTTGGATTAAGCACCTTGTTCCATTGGGCAATCTTCCAAACCTGGTTCACGCTTTCCTGACTTCATGCCTTGACTACTGTAACTCCCTTTACCTAGGGCTTCCTGGGATAGATATGCACCGCATGCAGCTGGGGCAGAATGCAGTGGCCCGGTTATTGTCTGGGTCGACTCGATCCAGCCATATTTCCCCTGTGCTGTGCACTCTGCACTGGCTGCCTGTTCAGTGGCAGATTGCCTTTAAAGTCGGTTTACTGACTTACAAAGCCCTACACGGTCTAGGTCCGAGTTACTTGCATGAGCTTCTGATTCCCTACTGCCCCCTCTGACCACTCTGCTCAGCCAACAAGGGATTGCTGGAAATTCCCAGGGTGCATTTGAAGACCTCAGCAGCACAAGCTTTTAGTTATGCCATCCCTACCCTGTGGAATTCTCTACCTCATCAGATAAGAGAGTGCCAGACAGCGGAGACCTTTAAAACTGCTCTTAAAACGCATCTGTATATGTTGGCTTTTCCTGATTTTTGAAGTCTTGATATTAATGATTTGTATTTTATGTTAATATTTTTATCAAGTTTTAGATGCTGATTTTAAATGTTTTAGAGTTGGATGCCTATACAGCGCTTTGATATTTATGAATTGCACTAAACAAATAAAGTTATTATTATTATTATTATTAAAGATCAAAGTACAGTTAGACCAGCAATTGTGTTGCCCCCCCAGCCCTGATACAGTATATCTGACATGTCATATATAACAATATGAAGTCAGTGCCCAGTGCATAATGTTCCCCTCCACCCGATATGATCATATATGATATCGTTGATAGTGTTCAGTCCTGGTGGTCTAGTGGCCCCCCACCCTCCCACAGAGCAGGTGGTGCCCACTACCATGCTTCCCCTGTCTCAAACCCCAATTCAGCAATGGCACAGCCCTCCTCATACACCATGGCCGGCCTCTGAATGAACTGTCGAAGTGTGTACAGTATACAGCACATTCTCTGACAGTTTATTCTGCAGTTGGCCTTGGTGGTGTGAGAAGGGCTGTGCCAGTCACTGGATCAGGGTTTGAGATGGGGGAAGAGGGGTGGTGGGCACTACCTGCTGGCTGGGGGGACTGGGGAGCCACTAAACCACCAGGACTGAGTGTTATCAATGATATCATATATGGCTATATTAAGTGGTGGGGGGGATATTATGTACTGGGCATTGACTTCATATTATTGTATATGACATGATGGGCATATTGGAGCTGAGGGGGACTTTATGCATTGGGCATTGACTTCAAATTATTATATATGACATGATTGGCATACTGGGGCTTGGAGAGGCGCAAGACACTATGTCCAAGGGTACATCTGATGCCCGACCACCGCACACCTTGTGGATGCACCATCTGTGCAGTGCAATGTCACTGATGCCACAAGCTGCAGGACTTAGATGCTGGGACCCAGGCCAGTACTGAATTGGGATTCAGGGTCCCTGATGCCGCCACACTTGATGCAAGCTACCATGGTCACAGCTTGCGAACAAGCTTCGAAAATCAAGCCAAATGTGTCTATAACTAAGTTCATTTTCATCCCCAACTTGCTGGGGGATATCATCTCACCCATGCTGCTGGCCATCTGAAATCCTAACCATCCCAGTACTTGAGGTCCAACAGGTTAAATCCTGATACTACTGGTCAACAATGACTAAGCAGTGGACCTGCTAGGATGCACTAGCTCAAGCAATATACTGTAGGAGGGGCTTGAACACTGATGTCAGTTTTGACATATTAAGATGGCAATTACCCAGTTGCTCACCCACACTCACACTAAAAATTAACAGTCCCTGTAATTCAGAATCGGCTCCAATATAGTGTTTTCTTTCACATGTTGTTACAGAAAGCAATCATCCACTTTTCCCTACAATCCCATTGGCAAAACCACTATCGCAACATATATCAGGTAAATTAGGATCTTCAATAATTATCACTAGACCCTTAGATGCCACTATCCTTATTTCTTGCCATATTCAAGATATGCCCCCAAGCTGGTCTGTGGGTCTATAATATACCACAGGAGCTTACCCCAAGTTCATGGGATCTGAAAACCAATAAAAATATGAGATACATAAATCAATTAGAGACATAGACTTTGGCAGCAGATAAGGACCGCTTGGCCCACCCAGTCTGCCCATTTCCTTACCTATTGAATAAGTTGCAGATCCTAGTAAACCAACAGCCTGCTTCCTCCTACCCCCCCACTATAATTGCCTTATGTCTGTCCCATGCATTCTTGAATTCCCCCACTGTTTTTGACCCCAGCACCCTCTTTGTGAAAAGTTCCTCAAGTTGCCCCTGAACTGTCCCCCCCTCTATCTTCAAATTGTGCCCCCTTGTTCTTGTACATCTCTTTTTCTGAAAGATGCTACCCTCTTGGACTTTGTTAATTCCCTTGAGGTATTTGAAAGTTTTTATCATGTTCTCCCTCCCCCTCCTTTCCTCAAGGGTATACATATTAAGCTTCTTTAGTCTGTCTTCATACGGTTTCTGGTGCAGACCCTGCACCATTTTAGTTGCCCTCCTCTGGGACTGCCTCCATCCTGTCTATGTCCTTGCATAGATGGGGTCTTCAGAACTGCACGCAGTACTCCAGATGGGGTCTCACCAACTGTCTGTACAGAGGAATGACAACTTCATGTTTTCTACTGGTGATGCCTCTCCCTATGCATCCCTGTATCTCCCCAGCCCTCCTTACTGCCTTTTCACATTGCCTGCCCACTTTTAGGTCATTTGATATGACTACCCCCCGATCCCTTTCCATTTCTGTTGTTGTTAGTACTACCCCCATTGTGTACTCTTCCCCTGAGTTTTTGTTTCCTAGGTGCATTACTTTGCACTTCTTTGCATTGAATCTAAGATGCCATACCTCTGACCATTCCTCCAATCTTGCCAAGTCCCTTCTCATACTTTCCAGCCCACCCCATGTGTATCAACCCTGTTGCAAATCTTTGTGTTATCTGCAAAGAGGCATACTTTTCCTTCCAGTCCCTCTGCAATGTCACTTATAAAGACATTAAAGAGGACCGGCCCCAGTACTGAACCCTGCTGTACCACGCTAGTAAACCCCCTTTCTTTTGAGTGGACTCCGTTTAATATTACCCTCTACATCCTGTTGTCCAGCCAATTGTTTATGCAGGCTACCACCTTGGGACCCACTCCCAGGCTGGCTAACTTGTTTATTAATCTTTGGTGTGGAACTGTCTCAAATGCCTTTCTAAAGTCTAGGTAGACCATGTCCACAGCCCTTCCCTGGTATACTACTTTGGTCACCCAGTCAAAGAAATATATTATATTCATCTGACATGACCTTCCCACTGTGAATCCATGCTGCCTTGGGTCCTGTGCCCCACTGGCCTCTAGGTACTCAACTATTCTTTCTTTCAGAAGTGATTCCATCATTTTCCCTACCACTGAGGTCAAACTAACAGGTCTGTAGTTTCCTGCCTCTGCCTCTGAATGACTCTGCTCTTGGATGTGGCTGCAGCAAATGTGTTCCAGTTAACATCTGGCCTCCTATCATTTTCTTGTTCATGTCCCCTTACCCCCACTTTTGTGAAGGAGAATCACATCCACCTAACTCCAGTCCTTAGGTACCACACCATCCTCCCATGATTTGTTAAAAAGGGTAGTCAGTGGTGTCACTAGTTCTCCCTTTAGTTCTTTAATAATTCTGGGGTGAATTCCATCAGGTCCCATTGCCTTGTCCACCTTGAGTTTTAGGAGTCCTGTCAGGACCCTTTCTTCTGTGGATGGCCTGGTATTGCCTCCTTACCAGAGTGCTTCTATTATTTGGTTTAGGTTCGTCCCCATCCTCTTCTTTTGTGAATACTGAACAAAAGTATTTATTCAGTATTCCTACCTTTTCATTGCCACCCTCTTCCCACCTCCCCCTTATTAACCCTCCTTTGGTCTTTCTTCGCTCACTAATGTACTGTAACTATTAAAAGGTTTTCTCCCCCTTCTTAACTGAGTTGACTATCTTTTCCTCAGTTTGGGCCTTTGCTATTCTGACTGCCTTCTCCGCTTCCTTCTGCTTTAACTGGTACAATTCTCTGTCCTGCTCCTTCTGTGATTCCTTATACTTTCTGAATGCTATGTTATTCTCCCTAACATTCCCCACCAACTCTTTTGAGAACCATAATGTTTTTTTTTTTCATGTTGTTTTGTTTATTTGCTTCACATAAAGGCTTGTTGCCTCTGTGATGGCAATTTTGAATTTTCCCCATTGTTCCTCCACCCCTCCTTCCTGCCCTTGTGCTAGTGCATTATTTAGGCATTCTCCAGTTCTGCCAAAGTCAGCCCTCCGAAAGTCCAGTACCCTTGCTTTTGTATGGCTTGACTCTATGACTGTGTTTACAGTGAACCACACTGTCTGGTGGTCAATTGTTCCCATATGGCTACCCACTTTTAAACCTGAGATCCTCTCACCATCCCCATTTGACAGTATCAGGTCTAAGACTGCTCCCTCCTGAGTGGGTTCCAACACTATCTGCCTGAGACATGCTCCCTGTAGGGCATCAAGAATGACTCTGCTCTTGGATGTGGCTGCAGCAAATGTGTTCCAGTTAACATCTGGCATATTCAGGTCCCCCATCAATAATATCTCCCCTTTTTCTGCCATTCTAAGGATGCCTCCTATCATTTTCTTGTTCATGTCCCCCAAGACAGGGGTCTATAATACAACCCCTGTGTGGATTGTGATGCCATTTCCGGTCTTCAAGGTGGCCCACAGTGCCTTTTCTCCTCCCTGTTTAACCTTTAATTCCAGTGATTTGATCCCTTCCCTTATGTAGAGAGCTACTCCTACTCCTCTTTTACCCTCCCTGTTCCTCCTGTAGATTGTGTACCCCAGAATGTTGACATCCCAGTCATGGTTCTCTGTGAACCAGGTTTCTGTGACTGCCACAATATCCATGCATTCCTCTTCCATTAAGGCCACTAGTTCATGAAGCTTGTTACCCAGACTATGGGAATTGGTACTCATCACCCTCCATTTTTTGATGGCCTTACCCCTTTTAGCCCTATCCCTGTACTTACTGTCTTTGTCTTTTTCTCCATTTACTCCTGCATCCTATTGACCTCTCTACCTTGGTGTTAACCTCACTAACTACCCTGTTTTGTGGGGGGAGAGTTGGAATTCCCTGCTCTTTTTCAGTGCCTCCCCTCTTGGCTAGTTTAAAAGCTTGCCAATGAAGCATTTAAACCTATCACCTAGAATCCTGGTTCCCTTCCTGGGCAGATGCAGACCATCATACCAGTATAGGCCTGTATCCCTTCAGGTGGACTCCCAGTACTCAATGAAGCCAAAATCCTGTGCTCCACACCAGTTTTTCAACCACTCATTGACTCCCAGGGTGCAGAGTACCCTAGCCTCATCCATGCCATAGAAAGGCAGCTCCTCCCCAACTCCACAAACTCCTTCTGCACAGCTCTGATCCCATTCCCAGCTAGGTCATTTGTCCCTAGGTAGACAATGACATCCAGGTCCCTCTCTCGTGCAGCTGCTCCTGCAGTCCTGAGGATTCACTTCCTATCCCTCCATGCCATGGCACCAGGCAGGCATCTTACCTTCCTCTCCCCTTCCTCTCCCAGTTCTGCCCCCCTAATGATTGAGTCCCCCACCAGAACCTGTTTCCTTCTTCTGTGGGATCCTATGCCACCATCCTGTGGGTCTCCTTTGTGGAGATTCCAAGCATCTTCCTTGGTCTCCACTGCAGGTACCTCCATAGAGGAACAACGCTCTGCCAGAAAGGCATATGAATTGTGGAGAGGTACAACTGGAGGGATGTGCCTCTGTTTCACCACCTTCACCCTCCCTGACCCCACCATAGTCCAACCACTGCTTATTCTTGGCAACCTCTGAGGCAGCAGCCCTGGTGGTCCCTGGGTAGGTGAAAAGATTTCACAGTCCCATGCCAGGTCCTGGATAGGGGAGGTTTTTCTACTCCTTGCCAGGACAGCCTGGAGACAGGCAACCTCTTCCCTCAGATCAGAGAGGTGTCTGCAAATAGGGCAGCATCGCAGCCTCCAGAATGTCTCCCTGAAGACTGCCGCCCCAAAGCCAGTGCATTGCAGCACTCCCCACGTCTCTCTCCCCCTTCCTGTTGAAATTGTGTTTGTTTATTTTTTGCTATTAGGGAATCTCATGTCCCCTTAGTAGTGTAACTCTTTTTCTAGGGACTATGTACTTGGAACCCCCATATTTTTTTTGTTCTTTGTTTTTTTGTTTGTTTTTTTACAATAGCAATCATAAGAAGATATCCTCCTAACTTATGCAACTCTGTCTGGCTGCCTTCTGTGGCACACCTCAACCTGTTTTGTTTCTGAGCAGGAAGTTGTCACCCTTCCTGCCTAATCCCATAAAGCTAGGTTAGCTGGGAGAGGGTGGGAATGGGGAGGGTGGGGTTGGGCAATCCACCTGTTCTGTGCTGAGGACAATCAGAGCAATCCAGTTTGAACCTTCTGAGGCTTTGTCTGGCTCTAATACTCAACTCGACTGACTTCAGGAATGAAAGAACACACCAGTGAAAACTTAAATGTTTGTTGCAAAAAGTCACCAAAATACTAACAAGCTACAAATAAGGCACCAGATTCACAGAAAAAGAAAACAAAGAATCAGCAGTATTTTAATCCCTCTGTATGTAAGTAGCAGTCTACAAAAAGATCAGCAGCATTGCAAGCCCCTTCGTGATTCCAACAAGCAAAAACCAGTGTAAAATTAAAAGTAAGGCATACTTCCCTCAGAATTTGAGCAAAATGATGCCTTAATCTTCCAGTTTCCTAGTTCCTAGTTTAAGACTATGCATCCTTCCCAACTCCAAGTTCAGTTTCTCAAAATCAACCTTTACCTTCAAAAGATAAGGCCATTCTGTCTGAATCTGCTTACAAATGTGTGGCTTATGCAAGTCAGAACAGTTCTGAGAAACTCCACACAAAAACTATTGGCTGACAATACTTGTGATGCAACCAACTCCCGAGGCCTTGTCTGATTCTAATACACAACTTGACTGACCTCAGGATTGAAAGAACACATCAGAGAAACTTAAATTTTTGTTGCAAAAAGGCACCAAAATACTATCAAGCTACAAATAAGGCACCAGATTCACAGAAAAAGAAGAAAAAAAGAATCTGCAGTATTTTAATCCCTCTGTATGTAAAGTGGCAATCTACAAAAAGATCAGCAGTATTGCAAACCCCTTCTTGATTCAAACAAGCAAAAACCAGAGAAAAATTAAAAGTAAGGCTCACTTCCCTTAGAAATTGGGAAAGATTGCGCCTTAATCCTCCAGGTTCCTAGTTCAAGACTGTGCTTCCTTCCCAGCTCCATGTTCTGTTTTGCAAAAGCAACCTTTATCTTCAAAACATAAGGCCTTATATTACAGTATTTTCTTGATTTCTTGATCTAGTTGACACAGAAAAATATTATAGTTGCACTATTGGTCCTTGTAACAAAAGATCCAGAAACAAATATGATTTGATACTTTTTATTGGATCAACATAGCTGTTACAAAAGAAAACAGGTGCTTAAGCTTTTGGACTACACACAGTTCTTTATCAGAAGCTAATGCTAATGTATTTGGTCAGTTCCTTTCATTTCCATATCCAGTGGGACATGGGTGGTTTCTCCTTTCCTGCTTCAAATATTGTACCTGCTCACCCAGCTTAAACACTCCCCAACTATTTCGTCTATCCTTTTTGTTAGGATATCCTCCAATCTTTTTTAAGGTAAAACACATCCATCCTGTATACACTCTTCCTGTTACAAAAGGTGCCCAGGTAGCTCAGGAACCTAAACACGGATTCCTTACACCATATTCTTAGCTACACACTAGTCTGCCTAATGACTCTTTGCCCCTCTTTGCTCATGCATGGCACAGTTAATATCTCAGAGAATATTTTCAAAAGAGGGTTGGTTCCAGAGGTTTTGTACAAGCTCCATAACTTTAATGTGAAGATCTTTAAGTAATATTTTTCCTGTGTTGTTCATGTCAGCATGGATAACAGTCACTGGTCCCCCCCCCCCCCGACAGTCTATCCACTCAGGGACTGAAATCCTAACCCTTGTACTGTACCTGGGAGCCAACGGACCATCCAGTCCTCATGGGTAAACCTAGCAGTAGCATGTTCTACAACCACAATCTGCCTTCTTTTCTCATGTTGCCCCTCCCCCGGAAGGTCTCAGGCTGCAATGGTGCATGGATCACTCATGCCTGCAAAATTTGTCTTTTTATACCATCAACACATTATTGCACAGTGGAGGTCATCTGTCCTACAGGAGGAGGAGCTGCTACTCTCTACCCAACCAAGGCTTTTTGCCCTCTCCCTAATTGAAATCTATGCCATAAATCTTCCTAAAGTACCATCCTCTCCAACCTATTTAACCCTTCCCTATCTTCACCATGCAAAGTCTATTCTAGCATTTCATCAATAAAACTCTTCTCCACCTTAGATCCTCCATTGCAGAAGTGGACACCAAGAACATAGCCTCATGATTACTATCTGTGTCAGGCCCAGATACATAGATTACGTATCCAAATATGTAGCTAAATAAATTGGGGAACATGAGAGGTTTTAATTTTGTCTGGCATTTTTTTAGAATTTTTGGTTAGAAATTAGTACTGAGCTGCAGTCATTCCCAGTTTTGTCTCAGGATCATGGGAGGAGTTCAGAGACTTGCTCAAGGCCAGGTAGTATGCCAGAGGTGGAAGTTAGATTAAAACCCAAGCTTGCTGGGTCTCCCAGTTCAGAGCTTGGTGCTTTGACCTCTATGTTATACAGTCTTGCATGAATTAAATTGATCTAGTGCAAATGTTTTATTAATTAAATTCATTGATTGCATCTGAACCAGAATACATGTTCAGTGCCTTTAGTTGATCCTTATAGGAGCTGCCCTTACCCTGAATCATCTTGATCATTTTACACTGTACCTTCTCTAGCCTATCCCTTTCTTTCTTTAGGTGAGGACTCCAGAAATGGGCACAGTACTCGAAGTGTGGTCCCACTAGTGAGGTTCCATGTCAAGACTGCATAAACAAAGACAGCGTGGTCAATAACGTGAAAGAAAGAAGATCGACCATGTAAAATAGAGGCAATTCAAAACAGCATCAAGAAAAAAAAAGTCTTATGTGTGGCAAAACAGGAACTCATACAAAATTGCATATTCTATAACTTTGTAATTAAATGCAGTCGCTATTTTTTACTTCTTGTGCGAATATGATTGAGTGATTTTGACCACGCATTTTTGAATGGTGTGGTTTTGATAGGAGATGCACTAGTGACGTATACAAGAGTAACAGTACCTTCAGCCTTCTACTGTTGAAACCTCTCCTGATGCACCCCAACATCTTGCAAACCTAGCTAAAGGCCTTGTTACATTGGCTGTTTGGTTTAAATGAGTCACTAATAAAGACTACTAGGTCCCTTTCCTTTGTGTCCAGCTTAACCCCCCCCACCATCCAATACCCTGTTCCTGGGTCATTGTTCTGTAAGTGCATACATTTGCACTTTTTGTAACTGAATTTCAGCTGCCAGACTTTGGACCAATTTTCCAGCCTTTGCAGATCTCTCTGCAGCTCCATTATCCTCTGCATGTTGTCAATCCTAACAGAGAATTTAGTGTCATCTGCAAATAGACACAACCTACCCTGGATTCCCTTCACCATATTGCCGATGAACATATCGAAGAGGACTGGACCCAGAACAGATCCCTGAGGTACACCACTAGTTACCTTTCTTTCCTCTGCTCCAACCAAGGCAGCTTTCCTTCTGATTGGAAGGTTAGTAATTGATTCCTTTCCTAAATGGGTGAGCAAATGGAACCTTCAAACTACATTCCAGTTGCCCTGTTGCCCATCCTTTCCAAGACATTGCAGAGACACGTACAGTTATTGTAATATTTAAATAAGTATGAACTACTGACTAATGCACAACATGATTGTAGACCAGAATACTCCATAAATACTGCCCAAGTCAATGTCTGTAATTTGGAGGAAAAGATACCGGGGCAGCATTCATGGATTTTTCTAAAGCTTTTGATCTTCAGATCATTTGTTACTGGTAAAGAGGTTGAAGGGCTTTGGCGAATAGCAGCCAGAATGGTTTAAATCTTATCTCCATGACAGATCACAAAGTGTTTTTACAAATAACATCTACTCTGAGGAAAGTGAAGTTTTGAAAGGAGTACCCCAAGGTTCGATACTGGGTCTTCTCCTGTTTTATGTGTCCATTAAAAATCTCCATAAGGCCAGTAAATCACCTCATTTGAGAATTTATTCTGACAGTACAGTAACAACAGCTTCTGCTGAAAAATGTATTGGCGTGGAAAATGATTTAAAAATGAACTTTATAGCCTTACAAATTTGGTACAGTACAAGGATTCCTTAATAGTATTGAACACCACAAAGACATAATATGTATAGCAATCCTATACCCAAACAAACTCTTGAAATAGATTTTTTATTCCACTTCAGGCACAAGCATTGTAAATGTCTCAGAATATAAATATTTGGGGGGTTTTGTGGATAATTTGTCTAATTTTGCATTTGCTCTACAGTAACAAAAATAAAAAGCTGTGGGCTTTAAGTAAGTTAACATCATGTTTGACACAGCTTGACAGATTATGTACAGCACAAACAATGTTGCTGCTATTCTTTGAAAATGGAAGTGCCAGCTATCAGTTTGAAAACAAAACTAGCCTGGCAAGATGCAGTGTTTGGCATGCATACCAGGCGATGATGCATGGTAGGTGAGTAGGTCATACATTAGTGTTGGCAATAAAACTCATTGTAGAATAGTGAAGCAGTCTTCATCAGTCTGAATTTTCCATAGTCCACAAGCCATTCTAAGTTTACAGTTCACACGTGTGGCACCCAGGACACCATCTCCAGTTTTACACCCCTGTCTGGTGACTGTACAGGCCCATCTGGGTGAAGGGTTTGGGTTTGTTCTTTCTCCTGTGGTAGGCAGTTTGACCAGAACAAATAAATAGTACAGTGCCTCCTCACAAAAAGAGACAGAATAAGTGGTCCAGATGTTCTGTGCAGTACCACCACTTTGGATGCAGTACCTAACCTCCTCCCTACACTGAACTGGACCACCCCTGGGGACCACTGACAGTTGTTACGTTCACCAATAAATACTTTAATCAGAGTGTACAAACAGGGCAAACACACAGAAGTAAAAAATGTTACCTTTTAACAGTGCTTTTATTTCAGAACACAGGCCTGGCATCTGGGAGAAAATAAGGGGTTAAACAGTTGCAAGTCACCTTGAGCACTCCCACCCTATAGCAGTTCACCCTGAGAGCCACTGTACTATGGCTCACTTCCACCATCTCTGATCCCACACAGTTTGACAATGCACCTGCCCAATCAAGGGGCACACAAACATGCATTATTCTACACAGAGTGCAGTAAATGCTTTAACTGGTACCAGTAGTAAAACTATAGTTTCAAGTATGACTATAACAATGATCATGGGTGCACTAGAGTCCCAACGCAGGCCTGGTAGCTACGTTGCCTGGATTCATTCTGTGGTGCACTTGGTGAAAGTTATCAGTTTTGCAAATTAACCCCCAACAGGCCATAGTGTGCTAGCACAATTTTAAAAAGCTTGAAATCCAACTGGAAAATGCATGAAATATAATTGTAATCCAAATGCAGTAATGGTATTCGAAATTTGGAAATGTGCAGAAACCCCAACCAGCAACACTCACTTGACCACCTAATTAACCCCCAACAAGTCATAGTGTGCTAGCACAATTTTAAAAAGCTTGAAATCCAACTGGAAAATGCATGAAATATAATTGTAATCCAAATGCAGTAATGGTATTCGAAATTTGGAAATGTGCAGAAACCCCAACCAGAAACACTCACTTGACCAC